>JAWZYV010008065.1:0-697469 GCA_038373885.1 Cheiracanthium punctorium | reverse complement strand
TTTTCAGCGTTAGATCAACCTCCAAAGTGCCCGAAAAACGGGTAAAATTATGCCCGAAAATTAAAAGTTAGCCCCCCCTTGTCGGAAGTTCAAACTGATTTCGATGTCATCAGACGCAGAATCGTTAGATCAGACAGAAAAAACCATTTTCAGCGTTAGATCAACCTCCAAAGTGCCCGAAAAACGGGTACAATTATGCCCGAAAATTAAAAGTTAGCCCCCCCTTGTCGGAAGTTCAAACTGATTTCGATGTCATCAGACGCAGAATCGTTAGATCAGACAGAAAAACCATTT
The DNA here is from genome assembly GCA_038373885.1 of Cheiracanthium punctorium. Taxonomy (NCBI): domain Eukaryota; kingdom Metazoa; phylum Arthropoda; class Arachnida; order Araneae; family Cheiracanthiidae; genus Cheiracanthium; species Cheiracanthium punctorium. The sequence goes on along the minus strand of JAWZYV010008065.1, from coordinate 697,175 downwards.
TCAGCGTTAGATCAACCTCCAAAGTGCCCGAAAAACGGGTACAATTATGCCCGAAAATTAAAAGTTAGCCCCCCCTTGTCGGAAATTCAAACTGATTTCGATGTCATCAGACGCAGAATCGTTAGATCAGACAGAAAAACCATTTTCAGCGTTAGATCAAACTCCGAACTGCCCGAAAAACGGGTACAATTATGCCCGAAAATTAAAAGTTAGCCCCCCCTTGTCGGAAGTTCAAACTGATTTTGATGTCATCAGACGCAGAATCGTTAGATCAGACAGAAAAACCATTTTCAGCGTTAGATCAACCTCCAAAGTGCCCGAAAAACGGGTACAATTATGCCCGAAAATTAAAAGTTAGCCCCCCCTTGTCGGAAATTCAAACTGATTTCGATGTCATCAGACGCAGAATCGTTAGATCAGACAGAAAAAAACATTTTAAGCGTTAGATCAACCTCCAAAATGCCCGAAAAACGGGTACAATTATGCCCGAAAATTAAAAGTTAGTACCCCCTTGTCGGAAGTTCAAATTGATTTTGATGTCATCAGACGCAGAATCGTTAGATCAGACAGAAAAAAACATTTTCAGCGTTAGATCAACCTCCAAAGTGCCCGAAAAACGGGTAAAATTATGCCCGAAAATTAAAAGTTAGCCCCCCTTGTCGGAAATTCAAACTGATTTCGATGTCATCAGACGCAGAATCGTTAGATCAGACAGAAAAACCATTTTCAGCGTTAGATCAACCTCCAAAGTGCCCGAAAAACGGGTACAATTATGCCCGAAAATTAGAAGTTAGCCCCCCCTTGTCGGAAATTCAAACTGATTTCGATGTCATCAGACGCAGAATCGTTAGATCAGACAGAAAAACCATTTTCAGCGTTAGATCAACCTCCAAAGTGCCCGAAAAACGGGTACAATTATGCCCGAAAATTAAAAGTTAGCCCCCCCTTGTCGGAAATTCAAACTGATTTCGATGTCATCAGACGCAGAATCGTTAGATCAGACAGAAAAACCATTTTCAGCGTTAGATCAACCTCCAAAGTGCCCGAAAAACGGGTACAATTATGCCCGAAAATTAAAAGTTAGCCCCCCCTTGTCGGAAATTCAAACTGATTTCGATGTCATCAGACGCAGAATCGTTAGATCAGACAGAAAAACCATTTTCAGCGTTAGATCAAACTCCGAACTGCCCGAAAAACGGGTACAATTATGCCCGAAAATTAAAAGTTAGCCCCCCCTTGTCGGAAGTTCAAACTGATTTCGATGTCATCAGACGCAGAATCGTTAGATCAGACAGAAAAACCATTTTCAGCGTTAGATCAACCTCCAAAGTGCCCGAAAAACGGGTACAATTATGCCCGAAAATTAAAAGTTAGCCCCCCCTTGTCGGAAGTTCAAACTGATTTCGATGTCATCAGACGCAGAATCGTTAGATCAGACAGAAAAACCATTTTCAGCGTTAGATCAACCTCCAAAGTGCCCGAAAAACGGGTACAATTATGCCCGAAAATTAAAAGTTAGCCCCCCCTTGTCGGAAATTCAAACTGATTTCGATGTCATCAGACGCAGAATCGTTAGATCAGACAGAAAAACCATTTTCAGCGTTAGATCAACCTCCAAAGTGCCCGAAAAACGGGTACAAATTATGCCCGAAAATTAAAAGTTAGCCCCCCCTTGTCGGAAATTCAAACTGATTTCGATGTCATCAGACGCAGAATCGTTAGATCAGACAGAAAAACCATTTTCAGCGTTAGATCAACCTCCAAAGTGCCCGAAAAACGGGTACAATTATGCCCGAAAATTAAAAGTTAGCCCCCCCTTGTCGGAAATTCAAACTGATTTCGATGTCATCAGACGCAGAATCGTTAGATCAGACAGAAAAACCATTTTCAGCGTTAGATCAACCTCCAAAGTGCCCGAAAAACGGGTACAATTATGCCCGAAAATTAAAAGTTAGCCCCCCCTTGTCGGAAATTCAAACTGATTTCGATGTCATCAGACGCAGAATCGTTAGATCAGACAGAAAAACCATTTTCAGCGTTAGATCAACCTCCAAAGTGCCCGAAAAACGGGTACAATTATGCCCGAAAATTAAAAGTTAGCCCCCCCTTGTCGGAAGTTCAAACTGATTTTGATGTCATCAGACGCAGAATCGTTAGATCAGACAGAAAAACCATTTTCAGCGTTAGATCAACCTCCAAAGTGCCCGAAAAACGGGTACAATTATGCCCGAAAATTACAAGTTAGCCCCCCCTTGTCGGAAATTCAAACTGATTTCGATGTCATCAGACGCAGAATCGTTAGATCAGACAGAAAAACATTTTCAGCGTTAGATCAACCTCCAAAGTGCCCGAAAAACGGGTACAAAGTATGGTTGAAAGTTAATAGTTAGCCCTCCTTGTCGGACATGCAAACTGATTTCGACGAAGTCAGACGCAGAATCGTTAGATGAAACAGAAAAAAAAAATATCCGGTTTAGAAAAACCTCCAAAGTGCCTGAAATTAAAATGTTAGCTCCTTATGTCGGAAAATCTAACTGATTTCTGTGCAGTCAGACGCAGAATTATTCGATAAAATATGCCTGAAAATTAGAAGTTAGCCGCCCATTGTAGGAAATTTAAACTCAATTCTTAAGTTGGAATACACGGTGCGCGAGGTTTGAAGTACAAATCCTAACGAAACTACTGGCCCCACCAGTGCCGAGCGTATAGCTCTCTGAACTGGGAGACGGAAATATGCCTTTCCGAATTCATTTCCTCCGAATGTTAGCGTAAACGAGGTTTATTACCTCTTAGAAAGACCCCACGGAAGGCACCTTACTCCTCGTCCTATCTTACGTGATGGGAATTTGTGGTAATCCCACTACACAAAATACCCAAAGAAAATCTCATGCCTTGTGTTTTAATTTTTACTGTTTATGATAGTAGATTGTAAAATTTATTTTCTGCTTTAAACATTGTTGAATAAAAACTGTTTTTTACAATAAAAATTAATTTTTGCTTACTATTAATTATATTAATGAAACGGTAAAATTAATTAAAGAATGATTTAGATTTTTACTGTAGTAAAAATTATACTTAATGAATTACAATCATTTAGGTGCAACTTTTATTTTTAAATGAGTTTCAAACTTTGCTTAAGAGTGCACCTCTCTGGATAATGAATCTATTTTTCTAGAACTTTGATGCATATACTATTTCTAACGTTTATATACAGATGATTGTTTACCTGAAACATACACTCAGGAATCTTTGTTCTTTATTCAATCGCGGCAAAATCTATTACCACCATTTCTGACTCGAAACCGAAAATGTATGTTTCCGATTGTCAATTTCGGTGTGGGTGAAAAACGTAGCGGAATTCCTTTATCTGAAAGCCGATGAAGGAGGAGTATTTTGACACCTGCAAGGAGGAGTCGAGCCGCCCCGCGACAGGGGAAGGTTTCTCTCCTCCCGGGGGGTCCGGTGTCATAGATGGATGGTAGAGAGAAATTGAGTCTTTTTTTTTATTATTACTTTGGTTCTATTTATTTCGGAGTGTGTTACCTCAGTATATTTATTTACTGCGAAAATTTTACGGAGTTTTTTCGTTAAGTGTTTTAATTATTCCATATACGACCTTTTTTGTCACTCAGTCTATCCGTGACTCTTTTGTTTGCGAATTGCTTTAAAATGTCATTACGCTAGAAATTACACAGTGACTGTAAATGACTCACTGCAACGAGTGCAGTGATTGTAAATGAAATTTGATAGCTTATAGATGCTTGTGTATAGAAGGAATAGGTAAAAGTAGGAAGAGAATCACGGAAAAAAGCGCACAATATTGAATGGGTTTGTATTTTGTGGAGAGAAGAGGGGGGGCATGAATTAAAAAAAAATGTGAGGAACAAGTGGGCGTCCAAAAGTGCGTAAACACATGTATTGACACATGTAACCAAAATGGTACATTAGTGTATTTTGTATTTATCTCTATTGAAAATTGTCATTCAGACAACATTTCCAAGAACAGTGGCCTGATTTGTAAGTATATAGTGTTACTCTCCTACACTCTACAGAAGACCCTACAGATTCTACAGACATGGGCGCCGGCAGCATAGGGCAAGTGGGGGGGCAATGCCCCCCTGGATTTTTGTATGCAGTGTTTTCCCTTGCATTTTTGCTCTTTCCAACATGGTAACCCAACATGGAAGTAGTCTTTGCCCCCCCCCCTGGGAAATATTCTGCCGGCGCCCATGTCTACAGAAACTCTTTGTTCCAGATTAAAGAATAAATAGAAAATAAACAAAGGAGTAATAATAACATTAATACTAATTTCAGCGTTTTTTCAATAAACTGATCGTTCAATTTGTTTGTATTCTTAATACAAAGTCCAGAACTAGTGATTCAGTAAAAAATTACAGCAGTTTCGAAAAATGTAAATACCATCTCTCACCCAACAGGCAACCCTAAAAATAGAATCTAAAACTCTCACAGATTTAACATGCACGTTCTCGGAAATATGTTATCACATTCAGTCTGATTTGTAATCAGTTATGGCTTATTATTACTGGTTTTCTTTTTATAAATGCAAGAGTTTATTCTGATTCATGCTAATTTATCTTGTTAACTCTTTGGTTTTAAATAATAATTCTTAGAATGAATGATTTATATGTATATAAATATTTTTATTTTGAAAGTATTTAATTTAAATATTACTACTTTTTTTAGACATACTTTTTTTTCAGAATTAAATTATGGTATTAATAAATCAATTTTAAAAAGACTTCCTTAAAAAACACTTTTTAAATCAAATGTTATTATACGTGCAATGTTTTTAAACAAATTTTCATTTCTAAATTCTAAAAGAAAAACCCTTTTTAAAGGAAACTGGCTAAAAATTATTTAAAACTCATTTCTTAAAATGTAAAATATCGGCTATATATAACTGTAATTAAAATTATTTTTTAATTAGTTTTGTTGGAATAGTTTGTACAAATGTTAGCTTCAAATTCATATTTAAATGAGAAAATTTTTGCTAATACTTTAAGTATTCATTGCATAAATAATATACTTGGAAAAAAGAAACATTAAAAGGTTTCTGTGCTTAAAATGAAGCCAATACAAAGGTGTAAAAGAAAAAAAACTAAAAGTTCAGAAAAAATTCCTTCTGTCTTTTTCTTGTTCTGTAAACAGGGTGCTTGAAAATAGATGTTAAAGCGATCATCTTTTTAAACTGTAAGTGATAGAAACATGCTTTCTATTGGAAAAGTTTGTCAAATAAAGAGTTGATTTCAGATATGGCAAGCTTTTTTTGGGGACTGTATATTTATATACATAAAACGAACTGTAAAATATCAGTTAGTTGGTTAGTTAGTTAGTTTGTCTATGTCTCGCCTAGCTTCCAGACGGATCATCGTAGACCTACCAAATTTTTATGGAAATTCTCCAGGACGGGTCCCGACATACCTCTAAGCGATTTTTTCGAAGTTCGAATTATTTTAGAAGATATCGATAAAAAACGTGTCGCAAAAGGCTAATTTTTGTCTCTGCTTTTCGCAATTGTAACCCCCGCAGTGGAAAAAGTTAGGATTAAGCATATCTAGGTTGCCATGTTTGGCAAGTTTATTAAATGATTCAAACTCTTGAAGTAAAAATAAAAGAATAACGATTTTTTTTTGTTGTTGTTTAGATTATTTGTAAGATTATTTTTTAATTAAAATATCGTGTGTATGTGAAATCAGAGCAGAAATGAAATGTTTTATACTCAAAAGAAAAATAGGATTTGGAAATTTTCCGAGACTAAAATGTACAACTTTTTAATTTGGCGAAAAATAAAATGGTTGATATGCGATTTTGAGGAGATGATTCTAGCGCTTGGCGCAATTTATCGTCATTTTATCGTCTGCTACTTGGATTATGAATACACCTGAATATGTTTTTGAATTTTTCATTCAGTTCGAATTGAGCATTTTTCTGCGCAGCTTTTTCCCCACCTATTTCTTATGTATTACATCCAGAAAAAGGATTTTAGAAATATCAATTTTAATTTTGTTTCTTTTCTTTCACGCCCACTTGTTTAATTTCTTTCTGAGAACATTTTCTTGTTTTAAACAATAATTAAGTAAAAGAGAGCACAGCAGGTAAGTTTAATTTATATAACACAGCAAAATGACTTCGAATAGATTACATAAAAGCGCATAATGCTGAAATTTTTGTTAGTTAATATAGATATTTTCTTCTATAATTTAAATTACATTTTAAAAAGTAATGACATTTGAAAAAAAATGCTCAAACTTTGAATCTATATAAGATTTATTTAATAAAAAGCTTTAGGTAAAGAGTTTAAAAATCTATTTTAAGTTCAATTTAGATTTTAAAAACAGACAAACTTTTTGCAAAGCTCTTTAAAACAATCAAACTTTAATCAGTACTTTTGAATAAATTTCATTGCACTCAATCTGCAAAAGTAAAAACTATATTTCACATTTTTTCCTCTCTACGGGTGTACAGATAGATGTATCTCAGATTTAAACTGACGCTCTCTGAAAATTTTTTAAAAATTCTTACTAAAAATACAATGTTTATACCTTTTATGATCTGAAGCTTTCTAAATAAGGATAAACTAAATAAAAAGCAAAATTTTATGCTAGTGAAAAATTAAAAATAAATATATTCATAAGGGAAAAGAAATATTTTTGTCACGCATAATTACTCTTAATATGCACAGAATTTTTTTTAATTTTCATGCTACTGGATTCAAGAAATTATCCACAAAAGTAAAAAGCACGGTATTCCAAATTTTTAATTATATGTTATTCATTATGATAGAGATGACTATTTTTACCTACTGCTTGCATTAAAAATTTGCCTAGTTTTAAAAAGAGCGTTACTTCAAAATTCCAAGCATATATTGAAAGAAAATGTTGAATGATACAGACAATATTAATCAAGAACAAACGTTCAACTTTTCAAGGAAGCTTCCTTTGAGTATGATATATACATGTGTATCTTTGTACATGCCTGTAAATATTGTTATCTAATTTGCATAACCTTTTATTTACCTCTGAAGTTTTGAATCCTGCATTTTTTATTTTGCATAATCTTTTATTTACCTCTGAAGCTTTGTATCCTGCTTAAAATATTACAGGGAACAAGCAGTCATTGGAAAAGGGTGCGTATCTTTAACTTGTGTTTGCATTATAAAATTACCTATTATTAAAGTAAAAGTTTGTTTTTAATTATTTGCATTTATTGAAAGAAAATGTTGAATGATATAGAAAATATTAATCAAGAACTAAAGTTCCATTTTCCGAAAGAAGCTCTCTTTATGTATGATACATAAATGTATCCAAACTTATTTTGTATTTGCCAGTATTGTAAATATTGTTATATAATTTGCATATTTTTTTTAACGTCAGAAGTTTTGAATCCTGCATATAATATTACGGTATGATTGATCTAGTAGTCATTAGTAGAGATGGTTATTTTTACCTCATATTTGAATTAGAAAATTGTGTACATTATTAAAATGAAAGTTAGTTGTAAAATCTTTGCACACAATGAAAGAACATGTTGAATGATATAATAAATATTAACCAAGAACAAACGTTCGACATTTGGAAAAAAGTTCTCTTTAAGTATGATAAATATATGTATTATAACGTATGTTTGTGTATGGGAGTATTGTAAATATTGTTGTATGATTTGCATAATTTTTTATTTACCCCTGAAGTTTTCAATCCTGTATATAATATTACGGGGATTTGGTAGTCATTGGTATAGATGATATAAGTATTTTTACTAGATGTTTGCATAAAAATATTGCCTATTATTAAAATGAATGTTTGTTCTAAAGTCTTTGTATTTATTGAAAGAACATCTTAAATGATGTAATAAATATTAATTTAGAACTAACGTTCAATCTTACGAGAGAAACTATCTTTAAGGATGGTACATACATATAATCAAAGGTATGTTCGTATGTGCGAGTATCGTAAATATTGATATATAATACATAATATAATATATTACTATTAAGTACGATACATAATATTACAGTGATCTGGGCTCGGATGTGCTTGAGTGTGGTTTTAAATGCATTTTGAAAACCGAACTGAAAATACTAAACTAAAAATGAGGTGAGCTAAAAATTGTTGATTAACTGAAAGAGCACTATCATTAAATGAATTGAAAATAATTTTGAATTACACCTTTTTTGGGCACTGTGGAGATTGATCTAACGCTGAAAATGGTTTTTCTGCCTGATCTATCGATTCTGCGTCTTATGGCATCGAAGTTAGTTTGAATTTCCGACAAGGGGGGGGGGCTAACTTTTAATTTTCGGGCATAATTGTACCCGTTTTTCGGGCACTTTGGAGGTTGATCTAACGCTGAAAAATGTTTTTCTGTTTCATCTAACGATTCTGGGTCTGATGACATCGAAATCAGTTTGAATTTCCGACAAGGGGGGGCTAACTTTTAATTTTGGGACATAATTATACCCGTTTTTCGGGCACTTTGGAGCGTGATCTAACGTTTAAAATGTTTTTTTCTGTCTGATCTAACGATTCTGCGTCTGATGACATCGAAATCAGTTTGAATTTCCGACAAGGATGGGCTAACTTGTAATTTTCGGGCATAATTGTACCCGTTTTTCGGGCACTTTGGAGGTTGATCTAACGCTGAAAATGGTTTTTCTGTCTGATCTAACGATTCTGCGTCTGATGACATCGAAATCAGTTTGAACTTCCGACAAGGGGGGGCTAACTTTTAATTTTCGGGCATAATTGTACCCGTTTTTCGGGCAGTTCGGAGTTTGATCTAACGCTGAAAATGGTTTTTCTGTCTGATCTAACGATTCTGCGTCTGATGACATCGAAATCAGTTTGAATTTCCGACAAGGGGGGGCTAACTTTTAATTTTCGGGCATAATTGTACCCGTTTTTCGGGCACTTTGGAGGTTGATCTAACGCTGAAAATGGTTTTTCTGTCTGATCTAACGATTCTGCGTCTGATGACATCGAAATCAGTTTGAACTTCCGACAAGGGGGGGCTAACTTGTAATTTTCGGGCATAATTGTACCCGTTTTTCGGGCATTTCGGAGTTTGATCTAACGCTGAAAATGGTTTTTCTGTCTGATCTAACGATTCTGCGTCTGATGACATCGAAATCAGTTTGAATTTCCGACAAGGGGGGCTAACTTTTAATTTTCGGGCATAATTGTACCCGTTTTTCGGGCACTTTGGAGGTTGATCTAACGCTTAAAATGTTTTTTTCTGTCTGATCTAACGATTCTGCGTCTGATGACATCGAAATCAGTTTGAATTTCCGACAAGGGGGGGCTAACTTTTAATTTTCGGGCATAATTGTACCCGTTTTTCGGGCAGTTTGGAGTTTGATCTAACGCTGAAAATGGTTTTTCTGTCTGATCTAACGATTCTGCGTCTGATGACATCGAAATCAGTTTGAATTTCCGACAAGGGGGGGCTAACTTCTAATTTTCGGGTATACTTTGTACCCGTTTTTCGGGTACTTTGGAGGTTGATCTAACGCTAAAAATGATTGATCTAACCTCAGTGGAGGGTTTTTGAGTTAATGGTTTTATTTTTGAACAGTATTTTCAATTTTTAATTTTTTTTAAAGTTAGCCCCCCCTGAAATTTTTACTTAATAACTTCGTCCGGGGAGTTGATCTAACGACGGGAGTTGTTGATCAATCCTGATCTAACGATGATCTAACGATTGGTATATAGCACGACTTTTTTTTATGTCAAGGGTGGGCCAACTGTTTAATGGGTAAAAAAAGCGCTTTCTGTTAAACAGAAGCCGTGAAAATATCTGACTGTGCACTATTGATTGAAGTAATTCAACATTTGTCATAAGATCGCGCTAAATCAGCTGCAACTTTGGTTAAGGAGAAACTTTCATTCATGAATCTGTGCTGACTCATAAGTGGAACTAGACCAAGGGGAAACGTTTCCACTTGGAACGGTTGCAGATAATTAAGCCCCATATTATGGTGGAATGTTTGTTTACTTCTATTAATATTTTTGCATTGCAACTTTTTTATTACTTCTATATTTCTTTAGTCACGCGGAGAAAGGGGGGGATGTTGTACCCCTAAACATTCTTCTAAATTTCATAGATTATGTGAATATGAAAATATTGATTTTTCTTTAGCTTAAACTAAGAGTATACCTATATGTAATATATTTTTGATACGCAAAAAAAAAAAAAAAATCTGTATGAAACAATTATTTTACGAAACAAAATTTTTCTTACCCCTAATAAATAAAATGGAACCTATGCTAAACACTTTCCTAAAACAATGGCATTTTCTTCCGACTGAGTTTTCCTCACTCCAAGATTTTTTGTCGTGTAGAAACTTACAATCGAACTAACAACTAACTTTCGGGTGCTTTTATAATTCTAAGGAATTGTTCCTAATACTTACTACAACTTTCTGAAATGTATTGGACAGGATGGCAATCAGTGTATTAACCAGAGCGATGACCATGATGAGTTCGTACGTGGCGAACAGGATGTGACCGACAGTTTCTGTAAAGTCGTGGGTATTGATCACTGGGTTCGTTTTGTCCTTCACCAAGTTCTCCACGACGACGTCGGTTGATTCCACGGGCGACATGCAAAACATAGCCCAAAAGAATGTTGAGAACGAACTCTTAAACCTACATTTAAATGTATGAATAGACACAGGGCTTATTTTCTAATAAACAACAACAAAAAAAAAAAAAGTAAAGGAACTCTAGTTTGCATTTTGCATTGGGAACATTCATTTTCGGATTTGATTTTCTTGGTTTCAAGAAACGCTTAATAAATCCTCGTCGGAAGTGGTGGTGCTGGTGGAAAACACAATGGCAGTTTTTGCTATCTCAGAGAAAGGAAATTAAAACAATCAAGGGATGAGTGAGAATCGAACCCACGACCGTACGCTTAGCGTTGAGGAGGTTGTATTGTATGATTACGGCCAATTAGGTACAAGTGGGTTTTAGGCCGAAGGGTGGGGTGCTCTCTGTGGGGGTCTCTATAAGGGGTCCTAACCCGTATTTTACGCTAAGTTTCGGAGGAAGCCACGGAAAACCCAAACGGTTAGGTTGATGGACACGACCTAACCGTTTGGAGGCGACCGGTTGCGGACGCGTTGTTTGGACCGGTTGGCGGACGCGACCTAACCGGTATTGAACCCGACACCTCCCGTCTTCCATTTGACAGCGCTATGCGCTTGTACATTGGTGGGGAAGAGCAGAAGAGGACCGCCTTTTAAACTCTTAAATCACAGGCTCCCCGATCCCTGATCGTAAAAAAATTTACTTAATTTTACAATAAAGTTAGGTAAATTGTTGTATCGTAAATTACAACATTATTTATCTAACTTTATTGTAAAACTAGCTGAAGTACCCGTCCTCGACGGGTTAGTGAATGAAAATTTCTAAAAAGCAAGAACTTTCGTCAGCATTGTAGGAGTACACAGAATATATGTAGTATGTTGCCAAAGTAACGAAAGCGAAGTTATAATTTTCATGTATTGTTAAAATGTTACATGTTAGAGAGTAACTAAGTAGTATCATTTCATTCGCTTTAGTCGTAATTATGTGATGCGCGAACGAATATTTACGCATATTGAAATAATTTTCGCAAAATCTCAAAATCTAATCAAAATTTTTGAAAAATTGGAAGCCTAGAATTTAAGTTGAGTGACAACCTATCATGTCACCCAATTTCGTTTCATTCCCTGCAGTCTTTATTTCGTGATGCTGGAACAAAATTTCAGCATTTTAAAACGATTTTCACAAAATCTCAAAATGTAATCAAAATATTTTTAAAATTCAACGCCTATAAATTAAGATTAGCAACTAACTATCATATCACCAAATTTCGTATCATTCGTATCAGTCGTTATTACGTGATGCTTGAAGAAATATAAACGCATTTTGAGAGAATTTTCACAAAATCTCAAAATCTAATTAAAATGTTTAAAAAATTGGACTCCTATAGTTTATGTTGAGCAACCATCTATCGTGTGACCAAATTTCATATCATTCGCTTTAGTCGTTATTACGTAATACGGGAACAAAGATTCACTCAGTTTTAAACGATTTTCACAAAATCTCGAAATCTGATGGATTTTTTTAATTAGATGCTTATAGTTTAAGTTGAGTGACCACCTATCATGACACCCAATTTCATATCATTCGCTTCAGTCGTTTTTGCGTGATGCTTGAACACAAATTTTCGCAGTTTGAAACGATTTTCGCAAAATCTGAAAATCTAATCAAGATTTTTAAAAATTCGACGCCTATGTTTTAAGTTGAGTGACCACCTATCATGACACCCAATTTCATATCATTCGCTTCAGTCGTTTTTACGTGATGCTTGAACACAAATTTAAGCAGTTTGAAAGGATTTTCGCAAAATCTCAAAATCCAATCAAGATTTCTTAAAAATTGGACGCCTATGTTTTTAGTTGAGTGACCACTTATCATGACACCCAATTTCATATCATTCGTTTCAGTCGTTTTTGCGTGATGCTTGAACACAAATTTACGCAGTTTGAAACGATTTTCGCAAAATCTGAAAATCTAATCAAGATTTTTTAAAAATTCGACGCCTATGTTTTAAGTTGAGTGACCACCTATCATGTCACTCAATTTCATATCATTCGCTTCAGTCGTTTTTACGTGATGCTTGAACACAAATTTACGCAATTTGAAAGGATTTTCACAAAATCTCAAAATCCAATCAGGATTTTTTAAAAATTCGACGCCTATGTTTTAAGTTGAGTGACCACCTATCATGACACTCAATTTCATATCATTCGCTTCAGTCGTTTTTACGTGATGCTTGAACACAAATTTAAGCAGTTTGAAAGGATTTTCGCAAAATCTCAAAATCCAATCAAGATTTCTTAAAAATTGGACGCCTATGTTTTTAGTTGAGTGACCACTTATCATGACACCCAATTTCATATCATTCGTTTCTGTCGTTTTTGCGTGATGCTTGAACACAAATTTACGCAGTTTGAAACGATTTATGCAAAATCTGAAAATCTAATCAAGATTTTTTAAAAATTCGACGCCTATGTTTTAAGTTGAGTGACCACCTATCATGATACCAAATTTCATATCATTCGCTTCAGTCGTTTTTACGTGATGCTTAAACAAAAAAAGCGTCACGGACAGAATGACAGAATGACAGAATGTCAGACAGACAAACTTTTTTTTGAGTGTCGCATCGGATTCCCGGGTGCTTGAAACGGATAGAAATCGCAAAATATTTGAATTCCAAGAAATGTACAGACAAAAGTCTAATTTTATTTATATAGATTAAGCAAAATTTTTATTACAGCTGTAACTGTAAACGATAGAATAGAATTACTAGTAGTATCAATAGAAACAATTATAAACGGTATTAAATTAAATCTGTCAATTCACCGAAAGTAAAAAAGTACAGGAAAGGAGCTCTGGTGTGTTTTCATGCAAATTAAACCTTGAATGGACACACAAAACATATCCCGAAAGAATTTTAGGATCAAACTTTTAAACCTGCATTTAAAAACACAATTCTGTTTTAATCCACTATTTACTTACAAATTCTCGGAAAGACCTAAAAGGAACTGCTTTTACCCTAGGAGTGCAGTTTAAAAACACGAAAATTTCATTTTTTTCCCCCGCATAAGGAAGACATTGATTATAGGGGAGACCGATCCATTGGTACATATTGCAAAAAAAATCTCTTTTTACTTCCTTGTATAAGGAAGTAATGTGATCCCGAAATATTTTGGGGGCCAAATTTCGACAAAAAAAACCGATTTTGACTACCTCTAAATTAAATTTAAATAAATTTTTCGATGCATCTCATCGTAGACTAGCATGCACGATCATGTTAACGCGTCTGCAACTCATTTTGACCAGCGGCGAGTCTATTGTGGCCAGTTTTTCCATGCCGTCTGTACGTACGTACGTATGTATGTAACTCGCATATCTCAAAAACTATTGGTCGTAGAATGTTGAGATTTGATATTTAGGAATTGTTCTATGATCTAGTTGTGCACCTCCCCTTTTGGTGGCAATCGAATGGATAGTTTATGTACAGGACCGGCCAAAAGATTCGAAATACATTACGCTCTATGGGCCGAAATTCATTAAACTCGCCTAACTCAAAAGCTATTAGGCGTAGAATGTCGAAACTTCATATTTTGGATAGTTGTAACATCTAGTTGTGCACCTCCCCTTTTGGTTCCATTCGACTGGATAGTTTATCTACAAGACTACTTGAAACATTCGAAATACATTACGCTCAATGGGCCGAAATTTATTAAACTCGCATATCTCAAAAACTATTAGGCGTAGAATGTTGAAACTTTATATTTAGAATTGTTGTAACATCTAGTTGTGCACCTCCCCTTTCGGCTCCATTCGACTGGATAGTTTATCTACAGAACCGCCCAAAAGATTCGAAATATATTACGCTCTATGGGCCGAAATTCATCAAAGCGTTTTTTAGAAGTATTGGGCAATTTCAAACGACTCAGAAGTGATATATGCTGTAAAGAGTTAGAAAATGAATTTCTCCATTAAAAAAAAAGTGTCTTTATCATTTATAGTTCTGCTACAGGAACACTCAAAAAATTTCAAATACATTACGGTCAATGGCAATTTTAGGGGCATTCATCCATTTCAAGCACAATACCGTCCTACCACATAAGTTAGGCAATGGTCCGACAACGGTCACGTACCTCCCTCAAGAACTATGCCAAAAGTCGCCAAGCTTGGCGACTTTTGTGTACGTGTGTGCATATTTAACTCTCAAATCTCAAAAACTATTATGAAATTTCATATATAAGATTGTTGTAACATCTAGTTGTGCATCTCGATTTTTGGTTCCAATCTGCTGGAGAGTTTATTTACAGGACCACCGAAAAGAATTTCAGTACTTTAATGTCTATGGACATCTTCAATATAATACAACTGTAGACAGTCATTGTTTGATACATGCCCAAAATCTCGCCGTCTGTCCTCGACCGTGGCGAGTTTTGGCGAAATATCGCCAAATTTGGCGATAGTCAGTGATTTGGTCCATGCCCAAAGTATCGCCATTTGTCATCGTTCTTGGCGAAATATCGCCAAATTTGGCGATAATATGTCATTGTTTGGTTCATTCTTAAAATCTCGCCAAATGTCGTCGACATTGACGAATTTCGCTGAAATATCGCCAAATTTGGCGCCAAAAATTATTTCGTATTTTGTATAACTCTAAAACTAACCCGTAGAATTTTGAACTTTTGTATTTAGAACTATTGTAATATCTACCTGTTTTCAATAACTTTTTTGACAGCAATCGACTGAGAATTTATTTATAGGGTGAGCCAAATACATTGAGGTGTATGGATGCATTCAATTCATTGAAAGTCTGTGGTCAATGACTACTTTGGCTATCCCCCAAATCTCGCAGACTATCTCAATTTTGTCGGCTTTTGGTAAAATATCGCCAAATAAAGTTTCAGAAGGAAATCTTTCAAATTGAACTCAGCTTGGCGATATCGAAATATTTGGCTAGAAATCGCTAAACCTTACTATTATTGATATTTTATCTCTTTCAAACAAATAAGTTTAGGGGAAGTGCGTCGAAAATATTTTTGATCTAATAGACGTGCAAGGAAGTCATGTGTTGGACACATCAGATTTTTTAAGATGAGCATCCAGATTTTTCAAATTTTTAAACTGTGTAATTGAAGAGTGTTTTCTAATCTTGCAATGTGATGAATCATTTTCAAAATTTTGCTGTATTAAAATCAGTAACATGTAATTTAAGAAATAATTTTTATACCAATGTAATGTACTCCGTAATGGTTTAGATTAGTACAAGAATGGGATACTTTGGTACACTTACAAGGAATAATCATAGTGAACTTAATACTTTTATTAGTAACAGTAATTGGGATACAAAAATGGAAAAATACTTAAAATACATGAATATTAATTTGAAACTGCAAAACAAAAGGGGAAAAATCTGGAGTGATTCCATTCGACTTTCCGAACACTTTATACCAAGCGGTTGAATAAATTTCATTCAACTCAGTCGGATCTAGTGCACTTAAAATGATTAGAGTGTATATGCCGCAATGTATAAGAATACGTTTTTATAGCCTTGCAAAAAACTGTACGGCGTACACTAGCTAAAATTTAAGCAGTATGTAAGATGGTGACCTATAATATGCGTACCTAATTTATGTTAATCGAATGCACCATTTAGACACTAGCTCACTTTAAATGATTTGCGTCCTTAAGCCGTAATATTTAAGAATTACTTCTTTCAAGTCTCTGAACAAACTATCAGATCTACACATACCATCTATGCATATAATCTATGCATATCATGAGACCTTGACTTATAATATACATACCCAATTTTAGCTCAATCGAACGAACCCTATAGAGACTAGCGCACTTTCAGGAATTTCCGTACATGGGCCATAAAGTAAAAGAACACTCATTTGTTGCCCTGTCTAAAAACTATAAGGCCTATACACAGCAAAATCTATACATGTTGTGTGACGATGACCTATAATATATGTATACCCAGCTTGAACTTCTTCGAGTTTAGATACTAGCTCATTTTAAGTGATTTGCGTTAATAGACTGTAATGTATAAGAAATATTTTTTGCAATCCCGTTAATAAACTATTGTTGCTGAAAACTCTGCTTGACTCTTACGATAGTCGTTGTAAAGTCCCGTATATGTAGAAATTTCTTGTAAAAAGTCCATTTGTCAGGATTGAATTCGAACTTTATTGATTCTAGAACTTCGTCGAATAATCAGCTGCACAAAATTCACAGGCACTAACGGCCAGTAACGCGCAGTCAGCTTAGTACACAAGCTTTCATAGTTGCTGTCATTCACACACAAAATAAAACAGTTCCACAAGCTACAGTGCAGTGGAAATACTCTAGAAAAATCATAAACAATTCCTCAATGGTGAATTCACACACAGCATTCGAAAACAAGCTTCTCGAATCTCTCTATTCTAAAAAAAAGTAAAGGCCGCTGTCGCCACCGCTGGCGCTGTCAAAGCTTGTTGACTAATCTCCTCCTAAACTGTAGGGATTTGAGTTTCGACTAAGGTGCCCACAGATTCGAAAAATTCCGATGAACCTGCTAAGCTGATTTAAATTTCGAAAATCGAATTATTTTAGAAGATATTAATAAAAAACTGAAAAAATAAACCGAATGGTTGCCAGATTTGGCATAAAATCATTCATTCCTTTGCAACAAAGCGTTTCCAAGTATCTAGAATCGCGTGAAATTTACAAACATGAGTTAGAATTACGTCCATTTTACGCCAAAATAAAAACTATATGAAATAAGTAACTCAAAATGTGTTACACAAAGTTGAAAATTTTCAAATAGTAAGTTCGCTTAGACAACAGGAGTTTAGAATGAGCGATTATTCGTTTTTCCAAAACAGAAAAACTAATATCTTGAAAATGAAAAATAATTAAAATGCAGATTATTTTAAAGCCGGTTCTCGTCCAGCTGAATTATTTGCTACCAGTAGAAATATTTGGCGGCGTTAACTATGCCATTATAGCAGTTACAGTACACTTTGGATATTTGCTAGCGCGACGAGATGGTATAATTCGTGGTGCTAAGTACGCCAATCTGCAAACGATTATGAAAATGAAAATATGGATAACGGTTTTCCGGTAATCTTACATGAACAGTAATTATAGGTTGTGAGCATGTGTAAATCGCCAAATAATGAAAAGTCGCCATTGGTGGCAAGCTATCCTTTCTGTTCCGTAGCTTTTATTAACTTTACATGTACGCAAGTCGCCAAATAATGAAAAATCGCCATGGGTGGCAAATTCGAAGGGTGTCCAATAGGTTTTACATTATTAAAAATACAGCTGAAACAGATGTTCTGATTTTATTATGCTTTAGCTCCTAATTAATATAACTTTTGAATGGCAACATTGAAAATCATTGTGTTTCTGAGGTGTGCAAATAATTTTTCCAGCGATTGTAAGCGGAGGCCGCACTCCAGGTGTAGTATAGCTCAGGACCCGTACAACACGGATTCCCATAACAAAATATCTTCCGTGTTATGAGGGGGAGGGGGTCTACTGTAGTGTGAGGTTTAAATTTTTATGTACCAATGAACATGCAAGAACCAAGCAATGTGTAGCTCAGTAACATTCTATCTGATCCAATCTTCGGGTTTTGTCTGTTGAAATTATGCCTTTTTTACGAATAAGCCTGATTAGGGGCCGAATGCCTCATACGAAAAGCGAGCGTAGCGAGTCTGGGGGCCTTGGCCCCTAGTCAAGTAAAATATTGCTTTCAATAGCACTATTCTCCTATTCTCAGACTAATGCAGTGAACAGAACGGACGGCTGTTTCGTTTGCTGTCTACAGCAAGACTGACTCCATCGGGGTAACGCGCTGTCATATTTATAAGTGCAACAGAAGCTATCAGAATTTCTCGAAGGTTCCTTTCAAAGAGCGAATTTTGATTTCGTCGTAGGAATACTGTTGATTCATCAGGCTATTACGCAATTAAGACAGGGAAACAAACATTACAGGCCCCATTAGTAATATTACGCCAAACGTCTGAAATATCGCGAAGCTTGGCGACTTTTTTGAGAAATATTGCCAAATTCGGCGCCAAAAATAAGTCCCCAAAAGTGACGTGATCTAAGTTCTAACATCAATATTTCTCGAGATTTCTAGAAAACCCCTATGTTAACCAATCTGGAAACCCAAAAATCCTTATCTCCCGTTCGAGTTAATCGATTATGATGCAAGAAAGTAAAAAATTTAATTATTTGACGCGTAGAATACGAATTACTACACTCATGTCCATAAATTAAGGATAATTCAGAATCACACAGAAATTGATCTCTAAAATAAAAATTTCACCTGTGGAATGATCACACACATCTTGAAGAAGAATATGCAAATTACAGGAAACCACCAGATGGCGTGGATGGTACGTCACAATGACGAGAGTGTAAGAGAGGGGTATATAAGGAATGGTGGCAAAGAAGTAAAATTGTTCACAAGCGCTGTGAAAGCCTTTCAGTGCAAAAACCGCATAGTTATGGCACAAAGGAGGCATTTGGATGATGTTTTACGTGGCAGAATTATCGGACGACTGGAATGTGGACGTACCCAGCTGGAAGTATCCGAGGAACTTGGAATCGCCCAGAGTGTCATCCCCAGGCTTTGGCAACGATTCCAAGATGATGGTAATGTGAGTAGACGTTATGTGATGGTAATGTGACGATCAAGACGATGGTAATGTGAGTAGAATTATTCTTGGTTCCAGAACTGACCTGCATGTTCAGAGTGTAACGATGACAGGCCACATCTATCGGGATGTCATTCTGGAACAACATGTACGTTTGTTTCGGGGCGCCATGGGTGCTGAATTTGTGTTTATGGATACAACGCCCGTCCTCACCGTGCAAACATTGTAGACGAATGCCTTCAATCGGAGGATATCACCCGTATGCATTGGCCAGCATACTCACCGGACTTGAATCCAATAGAGCATGTGTGGGATATGCTTGGTCGACGAATTGCAGCCCGTCAACCCCCTCCCACCTGTCTACCGGAACTTCGAAGTGCATTGCTTGATGAGTGGTGTAATATTCCCCAAGATCAGATTGATCATTTGATACTCAGTATGCCTAGGCGTTGTCAGGCCTGTATTGCATCGTCCGGGAGACATACTCCGTATTAACCATCCTACTAACCATGTTATACTGTTTTTTGTAAATAGGTTCTTTTTTTAAATTTGGTCAAGGGAGTAAAACTTGCAATTTTTATTAATTATGTCAAACATATAGCATCTTTTTTGCTCTTTACTTTTTGTTTAATAAATAGACTTTACAAATAAATCAAATTTGTTTTGATTCTTTCTCTGTCTTTGCCTGAACTTCATTATCCTTAATTTATGGACATGAGTGTAGTTCAGCTCCTAGAAAAGCAAGTTACCCCGAAAATCGTAACACTATCAACACTAAATACACCACACTGTATGCAAATCATGTGAGTGTGACCTTCTCTAGACATGTCCAATTTGTGCTCAATCAAATGCACCATTTAGAAGCTAGCGCACTTTCAAGAATTTCCGTTCATTGACCATAAAGTAAAAGAAATCTTTTTAGCAGATCTGTAAAATAAAACTATAAATCCTATACTTACCAAAATCAATACCGGTCTTGCGAAGTTAATCTATAATATACATACGTTTGATCTCAACTGAATGCACCGTTTAGACGCTAAGCGCACTTTCAAGAATTTCCACCCATAAGCCGTAATGTAAAAGAAATCTTTGTCGTAGGCCTGTAAGAAAACTATAAGTCCTATACTCACCAAAATCAATACCGGTCGTGCGACAGAGACCTATAATATACATACTAAGTTTCAGCTCAACCGAATGTACCGCTTAGGAGCTATCGTGTTCACTCACATACACACAAACATACATCTCGTAAAAATAGCATAAATGAACTCAGAAGACCTCAAAACGTGTCACCAAATCTCGAAGTCGAATTTTTTCATGATTACTTACATTGTACATGTTCAGAAAGTAAAAATAGAATTTTTATACAACTAGTAGACATTATAGTCACTCAACAGGAACAAATAATAATGTTGCAGTATCACCAAAAATGTAGGCGGGATAAGTTCGAACTCTTCTTCATGAGGGCTGTCACCAATGCTGCTATCTTCTGAGCTCTTTAGACTGTGATTAAAGTCATCTGTTTCACTCTCTGTTTCTGAAACGTGGTGTGCAGGTTGTTTAGGAAATCGTTTACTGTGAAGAAAAATGTTACACCAGTTTATAGACTATTATGGGGCACATTGGTTCATGTACCAATGTACTCCAATAGGACTGTACCGAACTACCCGAGTAGCAGATTTTCTGAAAAAAACAAGTGTCACGGCTGATATTTGTTTTTTACATTGTAGTTCAAGACAGTGCAAAAATAAATGTCATTGACATATGTTATAATGCCTTATTATACTCTATGATAGATTAAATGGAATTCTGACTATAATGTTACAAATAGACTTCCAAAAGATTACAAAACTAGAGTAAAACAATTATTTTTATCAAGAAATTGCAAATCCAATTCCAGCAAACTTTAACCTGAAGAATGTCTTCACTGTTGCCAACTTTTAGGAGAGGAATTTTAAACTTTTAAATAAATTAACTAAAAATATGTTCATTGTATCAATGTATCCCATGTACAATTTGTGCGCAGGTCTTCACTACATTTTTATGCTATTGCTAACAACGATTTTTCAGATGATATTGGGGTGAATTAAAAATTTTAAGGGAAAACATTTCTTCGTCTCAAAGTTAACCAAATTTCGTTAAAAGTGGTGTTTTATGTGAGTGTTTCTATGACGCGCGATTTCCGATATGCCCTTTAATTGGGTTATAAGTGAGAACTCATTACATTACGATATCCCTTTGCGCACTTAAACAGTTTATTTTTCGGAGGGGGGGGGGGACGGATGACCCAGATTATCCTCATTATAAACCCAATAATTATAATGATAATAATGAAGCATGAATTTTCGAAACACGAATTGTAAACAGCTCAAAATACTTCTACAGAACGAAGAACGAACGGGACCTAGTGGGAAACTTCTATTTCTGTACTTACGTGCTAAAAGACGGTAGCTGAGATCGTATGGTTCCGTTGACAGTCTGTGTCATTCCTTTGTAGTACGCATAAGAGCGAGCCATCGGAATCGAGAAGCAGGTGATGATGAGGAAGCAAAAGACGAGGAAGTAAGCAATTTGAGTTAACATCTTTCCCATCGATACCTGATGTTGTGGATATTATCATTAATATTAAAGTAAAGTAATACTAAATAAATCGAGAATTCAGAAATTTTCATTTAATTTACTTCTTCACCAGTTTTTCCCCCCCCTTCTTTCTATTTCAGCACCTGAGTGCCATTAATTTCAGACAAGGATTTTTGTCAACGCGACGAAATGGCAAATCACTTTACAAGGGTTGCCAAATACCGGCAGGGTAGTAAAATGACAGAAGATGCCTCGATGTGCTATTTTTGGCTATTTATCGACGAATTTGGCGCCAAAAAATAAGTCCTCAAAACTGAACCCAGCTTGGCGATATCTTCTAAATTTAGCCAGAACTCACCAAACCCTATTTCTTATTTTATGGGAATATTAATTAGTGCATATAAAGGTATCTATATTAGTGTAAATAAAGGTTAAGTGTAGTTAGAATATACCGGGCGAAGACTGTAAATCAGATTTAGTGGGCGATTTTAATATAGATTTCAATTTCATGGATGATCATGCGCACTTTTCAGTCTTTTTAAAGGTGAAATATAGTTAGAATAAACCTGACAAAAAATGCAAAACAGTTTTAGTAGGTGATAGATTTGAATCGCAAAGATAAGTGTTTCATGGAACAAGAAAGAAAAATGCGGTACACTCATGGATTATGATACACGTTCCGACATAATGGAACAAGGAAGATAAATAGTAACGACGAGTGGATTTTGATACACTTTTAATATACAGGGCGAGTCTGAAAAAGTGGCCAAAACTTTATGGGGTGATAGGACACATCTACACTAGGAAATTTCGTCGCGGAACGCAAACATCGAGCCGCTAGGTGGCGTTGAACATTGAAACCTGAACGCCGAAATGTGGCGTTATAAATGACATGAAAGGGTCGGTCGCATTTTCCTCTCCTGGAAGGCTGGTTATACGAAGCACGGAATGGCGGATACGCACTTCGTACGGGAATGCCAGTGAGGCACAGAGACTTTTCCGGGACGCATATTACCAAACCTTACATTCATTCGGACCCGCATTTTCCATCCGCCCACGGAACTAGGAATCGAGATCCCTGATTGGCTAGCTCACTGACATCATGCCTGCCCACCGAATTCGAAAACTGGTGAGTCTGTACGGCAAAATACTTTTATTATTTACTTGTATTAAAATGATTAATTATCATGAGATGAAATACCAGCGAAATAAAAATATAGGAAGCTTGCACTAGTTTTAGATGATATGCAATAAAAGAATATTCGATTTAAATTACGAGTGCATTACGAATCTTATTTTAAACCTTATTTTCCACTGGTGCTGACATCTGTTATTATATAAGTAGACTTATATGACACGTTAAGTAACTTTTCATAGACGATTTTTCAGAAAATTATTTTAAAAAAAAATCTCTAGGCTGTTTTCGACGTGTGTCTATAAAGTTCAATTTAATTAAAATTATTATAAACTGAAATAAATATTGAATAATGCAATTATTCAATATACTATTTATTTAGTACAATTTTTTTTTTTTCCATAAAAGTAAAAGAAATTTTTTTTGAAAAATTATGAATATCGTTTCTTGAATAATGGCATGTACTCTAAATATTAATAAATGACTTAAGTTACAACTAGATGCGTGAGATTTAATTAATTAATAAAAAAGGGAATTTAAATAATTCATTGCATTTTCTTTTTTTCTGCAGTTATTTAGTTGTAGTGTTGATATTTAAAAAAATTTACAATTTAAAAAACATTTAACCACTGTGTGTGTATTAAGTATAATGTTGGATTTAAAGTATATTTCACTGATTGAATTATTTTAATTTACATTACGACTTTAAAAATTTACGTTCAGGTTTTTTGTTTGTAATTTTTATTTAATGAGGTTCTTAACATAATTTCATATATTCCAAGATGTTTTTGTGTTAAATATCCACACTACAACTAAATAACTGCAGAAAAAAAGAAAATGCAATGAATTATTTAAATTCCCTTTTTTATTAATTAATTAAATCTCACGCATCTAGTTGTAACTTAAGTCATTTATTAATATTTAGAGTACATGCCATTATTCAAGAAACGATATTCATAAGTTAAAAAAAAAAAATTCTTTTACTTTTATGGAAAAAAAATTGTACTAAATAAATAGTATATTGAATAATTGCATTATTCAATATTTATTTCAGTTTATAATAATTTTAATTAAGTTAAAATTTATAGACACACATCGAAAACAGCCTAGAGATTTTTTTTTAAAATAATTTTCTGAAAAATCGTCTATGAACAGTTACTTAACGTGTCATATAAGTCTACTTATATAATAACAGATGTCAGCACCAGTGGAAAATAAGGTTTAAAATAAGATTCGTAATGCACTCGTAATTTAAATCGTATATTCTTTTATTGCATATCATCTAAAACTAGTGCAAGCTGCCTATATTTTTATTTCGCTGGTATTTCATCTCATGATAATTAATCATTTTAATACATAAGTATTTTGCCGTACAGACTCACCAGTTTTCGAATTTGATGGGCAGGCATGACGTCAGTGAGCTAACCAATCAGGGATCTCGATTCCTAGTTCCGTGGGCGGACGGAAAATGCGGGTCTGAATGAATGTAAGGTTTGGTAATATGCTTCCGGGACTGGTTTCCGATGAGACGGGTTGAAAAACATTCGAGCGCTTGCATAGACGGTATCCTTCACCGTGGCTAAGCCAGATAGATCGTCATAGACGCAGGGCGTGAAAGGAGTACTGACTGACATTTTAGAGTTCGTTTTATTTATATAGATAAGGTTAAAAAAAACTCAGCTGTTAGAGCCTCGTCAGGGGGAGACCCCCCTAAACCCCACTAATTTTTTAGCTTCATTATTGCCATATTAAAACGATATTGATTGACTATGTCATTTTATCTCTCGTGTATTTCGCCTGGTAACCCTATGTTCAAATTTTTAGGATTGTAACCTATTTATAGAAAAATACATGTGATGCATATTCTACAGCTTACGAAATACTGTAACAATAGATTAAAGCTGTTGTGAACTATTAGTAAATATGTGTAAAATTATGTCGCATTTTTGGCACACATTTTTGGGACAATTTTCAATAACGGGGGTGAGAGATAAATGATTTAGTCATTAATATATTTTACAGTTCAGTTATACGTATTATGCGGTTATATAATAGCTTAGATTCAGAAAATAAATACCGTTTTGAAAAAAAAAATATATATTTTTTTTCTTTTTCAAGCGAATTTTATTTTTACATGAAAGAGCATACCATAAAGCAGCGTTTCTCAACCAGTGGGGCGCGCACCCCTAGGGACGCAAAGCGTTCGCAGGGGGGCGCGAGAAAAGATAAAAAGCTAATAGTGATGCAGATTTTTTAAAATGTTATATATTCTTATTTGTACACAAAATAGGTCTATTTTCGCTTAAAATATTCATTCAAACTTTATTGATAATATTATTTTGTAGAAAATTCAACTAAATATTTATTGTTGAAGAATAAAAAAACTAAATGTATGCTGAAAAATGCGAGGGGGGAGGGCACAACCTTAAGTTAGCCATTGATGGAGGGGGGGGTGATGTTAAAAGGTTGGGAACCGCTGCCTTTAACTATTTTTCTATATAGTTTCTGCCAATGTTCACACACTTGTTGTAGCGGGTTATCAGTTTCTCAAACCCTCTTCTTAGAAACTTCCTGCTAATGATGATAACCACGAATCCACAGCATTTTTCACCATGGGCGCCGGCAGCATAGGGCAATGGGGGCAAGTGCCCCCCCTGGATTTTTGTATGCAGTGTTTTCCCTTGCTTTTTTGTTCTTTTCAACATGGTAACCATACATTGAAGTAGTCTTTGTCTCCTGGAGTAGTCTTTGCCCCCCACCATGGGAAATATTCTGGCGCCGCCCATGTTTTTCACCTCATCGTCAGATCCAAAGCGCTTGCCGCCTAGCTCGCGCTTCATGTTCAGGAACAAGTGGTAGTCGGACGGCGCCAAGTCTGGGCTGTGCGGCGGTTGATCGAACTGCTCCCAATAGAACTTTCGAATCATCGTTTGGGTGTCACATGCAGTATGATGCCGAGCATTGTCATGGAGCAACACAATTCCTTTAACTTGACGATAAATTTCAGCCAATTTCACCTTTCTTGCGTCCAAAAATCGATTTACAGCACAAATCTCACAGTCAGCCAGATCAGTAATTGTATTAAACATTTTTGTGTACAGCAAAGTGAAAACACAACGTAGAGCAACCAAACTGGCGTCAGTTGAGAGCCAGTGAACAAGGAAAACTAGTGCGTATGTTCGGAACGCCGACCGCAGCGTTGTGGCGGCGGTACAATGAAACGTTAATTACTTTCCGATCACGCCTCGGATTCCATTAAATTTCATAGCAATGCATTTAAAACTTTTAATTGCATCAGTATGAATACAGTACACCGTTTGAGAAAGCAGAAGGGGGTGTTGATTTAGAAATTTTGAATTTCTGTGCACAATACAGCTGAACTGGCTCTCTTGAGCAGAAAAATAGAAAATTTTGTTTTCTTTCTAATGGAACGGTCAACTATTGTGGGCTTTGATGTTGGTAGTTTCATTACGGGGCACCTAATAAGTATTCCGAAGTTGCCCTTTATGAGTGTGGTCTCCTAACTTTCAACCATTCCTAGATTAGAGACCTTGCATCTGGATCGGCACTCCCAGAGGCATCGTTTGAACATATAGTACATTAAAGGCAGTAAAACACTTACCAAACAGCTATAAAAACGCAGAAGATTCCCGTGCTTGAAAATTAAGTGTGACCAAGTCGGAACTCCTCTGGAAATTCTCGCCGCAAACATATCTTTGCATGAGGGAAAATATCCCCGCTCGTAAAAAGCCATTAAAAGCCCAATAAAAACGCTCTGTCTTCCGTGTCTGAGATAGGAAAAAACTTCAAAAATCAAACTGGTCGACCGGATTTTTCTAAAAGTCAAAGGGGAAAGGCCTTAAAGCCAAAGCCACGACCAATTTGACGTCCATCAGATGCCTTTAATGTCCACGATCCACAGCAAATTCAGTCGAGAGAGACCTCAAATCGAAACCTTCTCTTCTCAGTCACACTATCAATTTATAGGCAAAACTTACTTTTTCTGGCTAGAAAAATTCATCTCTGAGCAAAATTTCCTTCGCTTTTCTAAGCCAACAAATCCTCTAGTAGTCCGGGAGCCAGCTGGTAGTTTTGATAGCCAGTAGCAAAAAAATCTGAAATTTCGTCCTATTGTGCATTTATTTATACATATAACAGAAGTGAACGTCAGCTGGCGCATTTGCGGTGGGTGCATCCGCCCCGGCCGCCCAAACATGTAAATTAATTAATAAAATAATTATAATAAAAATTTGATACTTTGTACATGTGTTTATCGCTATACAAATGAAAAAAAAATAGTCCGCTGGCTTTATAGCGGTGGATTATACGTCAGCTGACGACGATCATCTGCATTCGACTGTATAGCGGTGGATTATACGTCAACATGTAAAGAAGTCCGTCGAGTAAAATAATAATAAAAAAGCTGAAATTTGGTCAAGTGATAGTTAACTGTACTACACTCATGTCCATAAATTAAGGATAATGAAGTTCAGGCAAAGAAAGAGAAAGAAGCAAAACAAATTTGACTTATTTGTAAAGTCTATTTATTAAACAAAAAGAAAAGAGCAAAAAATATGCTATATGTTTAACATAATTAATAAAAATTGAAAGTTTTACTCCCTTGACCAAATTTCAAAAAAGAACCTATTTACAAAAAACAGTATAACATGGTTAGTAGGATGGTCAATACGGAGTATGTCTCCCGGACGATGCAATACAGGCCTGACAACGCCTAGGCATGCTGAGTATCAAATGATCAATCTGATCTTGGGGAATATTACACCACTCATCAAGCAATGCACTCCGAAGTTCCGGTAGACAGGTGGGAGGAGGTTGACGGGCTGCAATTCGTCGGCCAAGCATATCCCACACATGCTCTATTGGATTCAAGTCCGGTGAGTATGCTGGCCAATGCATACGGGTGATATCCTCTGATTGAAGGCATTCGTCTACAATGTTTGCACGGTGAGGACGGGCGTTGTCATTCATAAACACAAATTCAGCACCCATGGCGCCCCGAAACAAACGTACATGTTGTTCCAGAATGACATCCCGATAGATGTGGCCTGTCATCGTTACACTCTGAACATGCAGGTCAGTTCTGGAACCAAGAATAATTCCTCCCCAAACGAGCCATCCTGCACCACCGTAACGGTGTCTTTCAATGGTGTTCTCTTGGTGGTAACGGGTACCTGGCGCTCTCCAGATGAATGTCCGCCGAGAATCAAACTCCAAACTAAACCTGGACTCGTCGGAAAACATCACACAAGACCACTGTTGCGGTGTCCACAATGCATGCTCTCAACTCCAGGTTAATCGCAAGCGACAGTGAGTTGCGGTAAGTGGAACACATCTGACAGGCCTACGAGCATATAGACCAATGTGCCCTAAGCGTCTGTACACGGTCTGCCTTGAAACTGTCGTACCGGTAGCTGAAGAGAGCTGACGAGACAGGTCTGATGCTGTACTCCGTCTGTTTCTTTTGGCAGTAACTGCCAAATAGCGGTCCTCATTGGGCGTTGAAACTCGGGGGCGACCTGTGCTGTAACGTCTACTCACATTACCATCATCTTGGAATCGTTGCCAAAGCCTGGAGATGACACTCTGGGCGATTCCAAGTTTCTCGGATACTTCCAGCTGGGTACGTCCACATTCCAGTCGTCCGATAATTCTGCCACGTAAAACATCATCCAAATGCCTCCTTTGTGCCATAACTATGCGGTTTTTGCACTGAAAGGCTTTCACAGCGCTTGTGAACAATTTTACTTCTTTGCCACCATTCCTTATATACCCCTCTCTTACACTCTCGTCATTGTGACGTACCATCCACGCCATCTGGTGGTTTCCTGTAATTTGCATATTCTTCTTCAAGATGTGTGTGATCATTCCACAGGTGAAATTTTTATTTTAGAGATCAATTTCTGTGTGATTCTGAATTATCCTTAATTTATGGACATGAGTGTAGTTTTAAGAAAAAAATACTCAGCTGAGTTTTCCGTGGTGAAAAAGTGGTAAGCTGGCGATTGAAAGTTGCAGCATATTGCTACACGCACAGGCTCCTGATGTATGTTTCACTGCAACAGCTTATCACTTTTACACCGCAGAAAATTCAGCGGACAACTTCTTTCTGGTAACTTTTATAAAGAACTACTTTGCAAAGTTCAGCTTTCTTGGTTTCTGATATCTATAAATTTTTAATGTTACATGGTGCGTCTCGCAGTACGTCTATGAATCGGCTGAAGATACCTAAATCTTTTTTTTTTTTTTTTTTTTTTTTACTCTTAATTATATATTTAAAATACATAACAATGAAAAAAATATAGGGGAAGTGTAAAGAAGGTTTTTGGTTGAGCTGATTTAAATTTAAAGACTGCGTTGTGATACATGATAATCCAGGTTCGATGCACTTATGTTGCGATAAAATAAAAAGACGTTAAATACTGAAAAACTATTTTATTAAACATATACTATTGAAATATTATTATAACGGGCGGTGGTGGCTCAGCGAAAATAAAAATACGTCCTATATGGACAGTGAAATTAAGGTGGAATCATTTTAAAAATTACGCCAGCACAGAATTACACATTGGCGAGAACAATAACTTGGCTGAGATTAATAGCGCCAATTCCAGAGCAACCCTAACAGTTAATCCAATAAAATTACAATGACGTAATCGCGAGCAAATAATTTTAAAGTCGTCGCAGGGGAACAACCAAATAACTTACGCCAGCAGGATGCCAAGAAGAAACTCAAAAAGGCCGTTGATTTTGCAAACGGACGCAATATAATCTATTTTTAGCACACCGGTCTGAAGAGACGAAGAACAAAAAGAATAGTGCATACAGGGAAAAGTAAATATACAGATTTGAAAGCCGAAATATGAAAACAGAAGTGATTTAGAACTCTTGAATTTTGGATAGATTACATTAAAGAAAGCCAAAGTAAATGATTATTAAATTAGATATGTGATCTTCATCACATATATACTCCCCTCAACCAGGGAAAAAAATTTTGAAGAAATTTTTTTTTATTAGTTACAATTAATATATTTAAAAAATTTTTAATTAAATTCTCTGTTTGGCTGGCATAAACAATTAAGAAAATCTTAAACATACTCAGACAAAATTATACAATTGCAAAATTACTGATGACCACCACCTAAAAATGTTCACAGAAAGAAAAAAAATGTCATGACACAATACAAATAATAATTGCTAGCAATACAAAAGTAAATGTCGACAAAATAAAAAGGGAGCATTTAGCTCACAATACAAAGGGGCATTTTAAGCTCATCCTTTCTTTCAAACAAGGGGCATTTTAGCATACCCCTTTTTTTTTTTTTAATAAGGGGCATTTCAGCACACCCTTTTCTCTTTAATTGAGCATCTCAAGCTCATGTGCACATCAAAGATATACTGCTTAAACTTGCAGTGAGTACTCAAAATTATAATTATAAACCAGCGCTGTTGAATGGTTTGCATATATATATCAATAAGGCCTTCAAATATCAGAATTATGCATCAAAAATACTTCACTCAATTGACAAAATAAAACAATATATTTAAATTATAATATGATACTCAAAAAAAATTTTTTTTGTTTGATGGTAATTTTTCACACAGTTCTGTACCATCAGAATTGTAATAATGCTTTAAATAGTACATGACATACTAGTATCTTGACACATATATCTGTATATCATAAGAAAAATAAGCACATTTAATTGAAAAAATTATACTTGCACAAAATGACAATGAAAAAAAAAATAAAGGAAATTGAATATCAATCTGTACAATACCATCAACGAACATCAACCTAAGTACAATTAAAAAAGGATCTCAGTAAAAGGTTTAAGTGTTATTGGACACTCACATATTTATTTATTTATTTTAAATTTTCAAGTTAGAGATAATACTAAATGAATCATTTAATTTTATTATTAATTATTATTTTATGACTGTGTAATTATTTACTTTAGAAGTCATCATTTAATAAGTGTTAAGTTTTAAGAACATTATTGAAGAAATGATATATTGATAGACACAGCATGAAATCCAAATACACAAGTGAAAACTGCTGGACCAGCCAGGCAGTACACAAAAGCAATTATACCTCCAAGCTTGTGGGTACCACACAAACAAGGAAACAAGCACACAGGCAAACAAGGAAACGGCAAACAAGCAAACAAGCAAACAAGGAAACAGGCACACAGCAATATATCCGTGAATGTCAAATAAACAAGTTATTAATTATGTGGAGGTAATAGAAAAAAATTAAGTTATAAAAGAATGAAATTAGTTAACTTGCAAGTCTTGAAAATGTAGGTTTAAACTTGGTAACAAGTACGTAAAATATTAGTTATAGCTTAAAAAGAAAATTGAAGGCAATTGTGGTCATACGGTAAAAATAACAAAATTAATGATTTTTTTTTGTTTCTTTGTTCAAGAAAGGAATGTTGTTGTGTCACTTACTAACACACTAATATTTTCAAAAGTGACAAAATTGGGAAAGAATAGCACACAAAAGTACAAATAAAAATACACTAAAATGCAATTACTAAAGTATGCAATATACTGATACTCTGAAATTATATACCATCTAATTTCACTTATTAAAGTCTTGAGTTAATCTGATTACTACATATATATTTTATTATGAGCTTAACTAAACAAACAATATTTCACAAAATAATCACTAAGATAAGAATAAACATAATTTAAATAATAAATTAACTATAAGCACTCTGAAAATGTAAATCAATGTAATTTTTTTTTTATAACTCAGTGAGTACTCGATACCTTAAAGTTGTATTAATTTATAGTAAGGTACAGAAGAGATTTAAATATCTCATAGTATAGAAAAAATTTCAAAATAAAATGTTATGTTTGTGTATGTGAACACAAAAGAGTGACAAAACATATACAATGTGTTTAAAATATTTTTGAAATGCACTACTGTACACCATAGTGAAAATGTGGGAGAAAAAATGTAACAAATATTCAAAAATTTTGTGTGTAGCAAAATGTGGAAGGACAAGCACAATGAACTCAATGAGCAGAACATCAGTGTGAACATGTTTGTGTGTGTGTAACATGTAAGACATAAACACAAGTGTGATGAAAAAAAATCAAGTGTGTGAAAAGGTTGAGAGTCAGCAAGTGTAACAATGTAAATAAAAAAAAAACAGCATGAAAAATGAGTGTAATTGTGGACAAACACAGACTTCAAAGATCAGTGACTATTCAAGTATGAATCTTATTTGAAGTACAACAAACAATGTATGATATAGTGTATTTGTGAAAAGAAAAAAAGGTAATCGAATGAATACCACTATACTCTTCCAAAGAATGCATGTATTAAACAGAGGCATATCAATGGCAGGAAAGAAAATAATAAAACGGTGTATCTAAAAAAATGTAAAAAAGTGTGAACTGTACAACCTATGATAAACATGTAAAACTTGTATTAAAAAGGCCAGAAATAGAGTGAAACATAAAAATATAAATGTACTCTTAAAAAAAAGTGTTCAAAACAAATAATGTGTAAAAAAATCAGTCAACATGGTGACTGTAAATAATAGTATGTTCAAAGAAAGAAAATGTGTGAAAAATATGACAAAAATAGAAACAGTATATTGTGAGAAGAAAAAAAAGCTGAAAGAATATGTATGTTGTGCCATGGACTTTAATATGCAAAATTGCAGTGTGTAAGAGTGAGTAAAAAGTGTGTGCCTTAGAAAGGCCTTGCCATATACTTAATTATTGCAGACTGTCATGATTATCAAAATAAAGAGTAAAGAAAAAATAACGATGTATGTGTACCTCATAGAGGCTGAAAAATGAACACAAAAATGTAAAATACAATGTGAGCAAAAGCGAAAATATAATTTAAAATCACAAGAATGAATATGTAAGCAAATAGAAAATTAAACACACAAAAAGGTCTGTACACAAAAGTAAACATATAAAGCAATGAGTAATAATATTTATCGTGAGTGAACGAAACACAGTGCATAAAGAAGAAAAAAACTAAGAAGTGTATTAAAATAATTAAATGTGTGTGAATTGCAATCCAACAATTGTATTAAACAGTAAAATATTAATGTCATATATACTATATAAAAGTAGTAATTTAGATTTAAACTAATTTATAAGCATGATTGAAAAACAATAACAATTATTTTTTTCTTACAACTCCTTAGAAGAAGTAAAATAAAAGAAAAATTCAGCATATTAAATATTGTCCTTGACACGTTATGTCTAAAAAAACTACTCTTAGCATGTGCTATTTGCACACAAAAAAATGGATGCAAAGACAATATGAACATGATTATTATTATTATACAAGTATTAGAAGAACTGCACTTATAAATGACTTACCAAATTTCCAAGAATATTTTCTATTTTTTAATTGATTGTAATAATTTGCAAATTTAACTCACCGATAGTAAGTAATGTGTTTAATATTTATTGTGTCACTATTAGTTTGATGTTTGTTATTACGCACAGGTTACTGTGATTCAGGGATAATTTTATTCCAAATTGCTTTGATATGGGATTTTCGCTTCAATACTGTCCCCAATTATTCTTTTTTGTGTTACCTCAGAGGATTTACCTCACAAAATAAAATTTTGTGAAGTAAATCCTACAATGTGTTCCTTACTTTTAATAAAGTATTTTGTGCTCTCAATCACTTTGCATATCAGTATATTCTAATATTAATAGAACATAGAGAACAGATTATTTTATAAAACAGTACAAGCATTTCTTATCTGTAAAATTAAGTTTTTTTTCTTTTATTTTTTGCAGGTAAAAAAAAATATATATATTTTTTTTGAGCTGCTATATTTAGGTTTTATTGCAGTTTTTTTTCATTTGCTTTTATGTTCAGTGGCAAAATTAAAATGTAAAAGGCAGCTTAAATTCTACATCTTTATTTTATTCATTTATTCATAATTTGTACAATTTTAACAGTAGGAACCCTGTTTCCCTTCCCTCTCTTGCTCAGAAGGTTACAGTATATGTAAATGTTACTTGAAAGTATTTATTATTACCATACATAAATATGGTAATATGAAAAATGGTAATAAGAAAGTATTTATTATTACCATTTTTCGGTATGCTTTTGTGCTGTTCCAAAATTGTATTTAACCTGCTCCTAAAGGTGTTCCAAAATGTATGTAGATTTGCAGACTTTTTATTATAAATTTATCCTCCGATTTTAGTGAAACTATAAACAAAATGTTTTCTGAATCAAATGAAAAGATCTGCTGACTTATTCCTCTGTAAATTCATCACCTAGTTGAAAGTGTTAAGCTGTGCTTTAGTTGGAGATTAAATTTGACACTAATCCATGTACACACAAAACTAATTTTAACTAATTTTATTTTGTATGTATTTAACATAGATCTAGTTTATGCTCTAGTATATTCTAGCTGCCAACTCTTTCTGATTTTGAGCCTTTCTTCAGTCTTATTCAAATTATGGGGAGGGGGGAGGGTACCTTTTTTTTATTAGGATAGAATAGCAGTTATGTTTTAACTTTTAATTCTGTAATTACTTGTTGAAGTCATAATTTTTATCTTCCAGATGCTGTTAGAAGAATCCCTGAATGTGAAATAGTATTGAAGTACTCATATTGAATCCAGTGATTGTATTTTATATAAATGTAACAATGTAATACAATTAAACCAAATTTGTAATAATTTGTTGTGTGTTCACTGCCATTGCTTTTATAATTCATTCAAACCTGCATGAGTCTCAATAAGAGATATCTTCCACTTTTTTTCAATTCGTAGGCTATTTTTTACTTCTGCAGTTCTGTAATAGTTTAAATTTTTTTTTTTTAATTTAGAACGCATCGTAAACTAAAATTTGCTAAGACTACTCTG
This sequence comes from Cheiracanthium punctorium, assembly GCA_038373885.1. Lineage (NCBI taxonomy): Eukaryota > Metazoa > Arthropoda > Arachnida > Araneae > Cheiracanthiidae > Cheiracanthium > Cheiracanthium punctorium. The sequence continues at coordinate 662,323 of JAWZYV010008065.1, read as the reverse complement.
GACTTGGAAGTTCCATTACTCATGTTTTTATTAAGACTTTGCTTATATATTTTTATTAACTGTTTTTTCTTTCTTTTTTTTTTTTGGCCCTCGTATTAATTGAACTTTGTTCTAACATACTAATGAGTTTTTCTGGCTTTACTTTCATTTATTGTTCTAAATCTGTTTTCAATAGTATAATAATTCTTGCATAAAATCTATATTAAAAGAATTTTTTTTTTCAATTTGAAGTTTTTAAAAGATTAAGTAATTTGTAGCTATTTTGCTGTAAAAGTGAAATTGAAATAAATAAAATCACACTTAAAAATAAATAAAGAAAGGAATGTGTATATATATTAAAAAATTAAGAAATGGCTTTTATTTTGAAGTATGTATAAATTATGTTCAGAAGAGGAATTTGGTTTTTTAAGAGGTGAAAAAAAAAATCTTTTTCTTTGAATCACCACCCTCCCCCCTCACCCAGACATTATCTATGGAGGTTAATATGGTTCACCCTCATGCTCTAAACTTCAATTATTTCTTTGCGTTATGGCAAGTCTACAAGAGGGGTGTCTTCTTGGGGGGGGCTGACTTGGGTGGTGAACTTTTTAAGGATTCTAACCTGTATTCTTGCTCATGCCTCTAAACCTTAAATAATGGTTTTTGGACAAGACAAAAATGTTGGGTGTATTCAACAAAATGGGCATTGTTGGGGAATTATGAAATAATTGGTTTTGATTTATATTATTTATGTATTGGCCTGCACAAAAATATTTCTTTACCCCTTTTCACAAAAAAAGAAATCAATCAATATAAAGTAGTTTCCATTTTAGAAATATTTTATTCCTTTTTCTGGGGGGAGGGGAAAGAATAGAAAAATAGGTATTCTCTTAAATTTCCAAACATGATATGTACATTAACAGAGATTATCAGCAGATATATTTATATTTTTGATTTACCCAACAATTAGTTTATTTATTTATTATTATTTTTTTTTTTTGGTTTTCAATTAAAGGATAGCTATTGCTCTTTTAACTTATTTTCGTGTTTCATAATTCTTGTATTTGTTCGTATAAATGACTGAAATTTAATTTCAAATAATTTCTTTTCGATAACAATTCAATCCTGTTCATTTCTTATTTATTTAAAATTTAAAAAAAAGACTTGTTAATTGTAATAAAGTTGAAAAGAAAGTTTGAATAAATTATGCTTAAAATAAAACCTATTTAAAAATCAAAATTATTAGTATTCTTTTGATTTTATATAAATATCTTATCATGAACTATTTTTATTGTTTTGTTAATACTGTTGTAAGTGAAAGTTGTTCTGAAATGTACCATAGGTAAAAAATAAGCTTTCAGGGATTTTTATTTCAGCAGGAGAAAAGGTAACATTGAACATATCAAATATTTCTGCACACTGTTGAGTAATGTGGATGTCCGAAACTCTTATTTCTATTCTTGTTTGATCACAGATTACCTCAAATGAAGTTATAGTACTGCAGACAAAGAAAATTCTTATAAATCTCCTGCTGATGGATTTTACATAGCTCAATGGCTATACAGATCACCTCCAAGCATTTTGAAACTTTCACTTCTATTCCTGTTACGTTTTGACTAACCAAACAAAACATAAACTGTTAACGAATTCTGTAACTAAATAGATCTAGAGGTTATGGAGGTTTGTTTTAGTAACCATGTGGAACTCTTGGGGGTACCTTTTAGTGATGCCATCATCTGATTATTAAAATGAAACTCTGTACTCCTTCTTAATCTGTTTAATTTCAGAATAGGCTGTTATTTTAAATACTGTATGTTTTGTGTCAACAGTCCACATTTCACTCACTGGAATGAAAGCAAGAATCTAAAAATGCATGGGGTCAGATATTACTTGTACCATTGAGCTACGTAAAATTTATTTTCCAGCTGTTATGGATCATTCTGAACATGACAATAATCCAAGATAGCCCAGAAATAGATATCTAAGAAGTTCTGGATATGAAATAAGTATCAATTTCTGATCTTTGGATATTTTGAATATGAAATAGATAGCCATTTTTGGGATATTCTGGATCTTTAAGATCTTCTGGAAGTTTAATTATTATAACTATGCTACATATATACAGATACCTGTATATTATAGATGTTATTTACTCATTAGAGAGATCACACCTCAAATTTCTAATAGAGAAATCTATTTTATGTTGGACTTCTAATAGATATACCCAATATCCAGCTATGATGTATTAAAGATTGCCTATGGACAAACTTGGGGGGGGGGGGAGGTAAATGCGGCAAAAATATTTACTTGTACGATATGAAGAATATTTTCAAGGCGCTCGATATTGCAGATACATTTTAAATATATTTAATTTAAATTCAATAGCAGCAAAGTTTTATAATTTTTACAATATAAAGGTTAAATATCAACTTTCTACTTTTTACCAATACTAGCTTTATTCCCAGTGTAATATTGAGTAAATATTAACCAAAAAAATTAAAAATGGTATAAAGTTATGTTAAAGTAATTACTTATCCATATTGAATATATTTCCAATGTATATCAAATACTATAAATGCATTTTAAATATATCTGAGGCAAATATTAACTTTGCTACTTTGTACGAAGTTACATTTGATACATTTGACGAAGTTACAGTTGATCTTTGTTTTCAATTTTTTTTAACAATATTGAGTTAACATTAAAAAATTTATCAATTGAGGACTACTTCAAAAATATTTCCAATACAACCCTATATTAAGAATATATTTTTTTGTATGTTAAATTCAGTGGAAAAGGTATATTAGTATAGTCATACTGAAAGTATAATGTTATTTTGAGAATTTATCAGACCTAAATGCTAATTTTTACCAATATTGGAATTTTATTTACCAATATTGGAAACTGTTTATTCTCAATGTGTTCACTTACTACTTTGTAATATTATTGGTTTTTGATATCAATGTTTTCACAATATTGAGTTAATATTTAAAAGTTCATTGGTAGTGAGACTGCTTCAGAAATATTCTCAATATATAATTAATATATCAATACACACTTCATATGTTAATTAAAATTTTACAAATAATAATAACATTTTGAGCATATATCAGGGCTAAACTCTAGTTTTTACCAATACTGGAAGTGGTCTTTACTCTCAAAGTATTCACATATATGTAAATTTTAATAATTAAAAGTAATTAGTACTTAATAATATTGGAAATATTTCTAATATACACTCAATATTATTGATAAATTTCAAATACTTTAAGATTCAATAGTATTAAAATTTGACTTCAAATGGGCAAAATATTAAATTTATAATATTGGATTTTATTTTCAATGAATTCACAAGATTGGATAAATATTGATGCTATATAGAAAATATCTTTTAATGTTTGCCAAATATTTAAAAAATAATAATAATCAATGCTGTTACCAGATACATTCATATTCATATATATATATTTATAAGGAATTATTTTAATTTTCCCAAAATAGTGATAGCCAGAAGCAAGGCATATGCAAGGAATAAATCCAGGGCCGTACCCAGACAAAAATTTCAGGCAGGGTCCAAACCGTGGAAAAGGCAGAATTTTTCACAAAAAGACGTCATTATTATTATTTTATTAACAAAAATCAATTTTTTTGGGAGGGGGGAGGGTCCGGACCCCTGGATACGGTCTCGAATAATCACCCTATAAAAAGTGGCGGTCACTCTTAAAAAGGGTCATAGCTCACTCTTGATCAGAGCGCTCCACTCTTTAAGGGATGGCGTGCTGTCACCCTTTCCTTAGAGTGAGGCACTCTTTCCCGGAGTGGGTTTTTGAATTCTCACTCCTAGTCCAGAGTCAGAAATGTCACTCTTCAGAATAGTGATTTCTCACTCTATGGAGGTTGGCTGATTTTTGTCACGAAGGTAGGGTGATATATCACTCCTCAGCACTGGTTTTTCACTCTTGATTATTAAGAGAGTATGTTGCAATAAAATAAAAAGACGTTAAATACTGAAAAACTATTTTATTAAACATATACTATTGAAATATTATTATAACGGGCGGTGGTGGCTCAGCGAAAATAAAAATACGTCCTATATGGACAGTGAAATTAAGGTGGAATCATTTTAAAAATTACGCCAGCACAGAATTACACATTGGCGAGAACAATAACTTGGCTGAGATTAATAGCGCCAATTCCAGAGCAACCCTAACAGTTAATCCAATAAAATTACAATGACGTGATCGCGAGCAAATAATTTTAAAGTCGTCGTAGGGGAACAACCAAATAACTTACGCCAGCAGGATGCCAAGAAGAAACTCAAAAAGGCCGTTGATTTTGCAAACGGACGCAATATAATCTATTTTTAGCACACCGGTCTGAAGAGACGAAGAACAAAAAGAATAGTGCATACAGGGAAAAGTAAATATACAGATTTGAAAGCCGAAATATGAAAACAGAAGTGATTTAGAACTCTTGAATTTTGGATAGATTACATTAAAGAAAGCCAAAGTAAATGATTATTAAATTAGATATGTGATCTTCATCACAGGAAGGTAGCCCAAAATAATCCTAGCGGGCAAAATGATCCACGTATGTTTTCTTAGATACAGGTCGCGCTATCTATCGGATAACACATAAACTAGTTGTGTTATCCGATCAAGTCAAGAAGAAGCAATGGCGATATTTAAGAGATCGGTCTATTACGTGTCTGCAGGGGCGTAGCCACGGGGGGGGGTTAGGGGGGTCATACCCCCCCCCCATGAGGAAATTTTTGCCAGACAAAATGTATATTCTTCACTCCCTTATCACACACATTCACATGTATGCATATATGTGAGTAACAGTAGTCGTAACCCCCCCCATGAAAAATTTCTGGCTACGCCCCTGCGTGTCTGAATATAATTCTTCAAAAACTGGGTTTTATCATATCTATTACGAGGTAAGCACTAATTTTCTTATTTATTTAGAAATACAATATTTACAGAAATCTGACTTGATTGACTGAACAATGTTTTTAGATGTGAATTGCCGCCTATTTAGTTTATGTTTCTCGGCGAGTTCCAGTATTATGAACTAAAGCGGGCAGCATTACTGCCGGGTAAAATGATCCATCGACTCAAGAAACTCCAGTACCGAGCCCTAATCACCATGGCAGCCCTTCAGACGTTCTTTATTGCATGTAACATTTGTTAAAACTTTTCATAAAATAAATTATGCATACTATATGATTGTAAAACTTACTTTATTTCATTATGTATAGTCAAAATTACCAATTATTTTCAAATGAAGGATTCATTTTGCCTGTGGTTGAGGGTAAAATGATCCTTTAAACTCTTCAAAATTCTATATATATATATTTTTTCGTTACTCAATTTGGCTTAAAACATTATTAAAATATATTTATGATGCAAAATATAGTGTAAAATATTGTGGCAAAGGGTCAAAGTTTTATTTAACATTTATGCTATTTTGTACAAGTTTTCCCCTTAAGGGAATCCTTTTAGGCCACCTTCCCCTATATGTAAACATCGAAGAAAATTTCGCTTAAATTCGAATTTATTTCGTAAAAATGAAAATTTCGTACCCCAAGTTATGTGTAATTTATTTTTTGCTCAGCTTTTGAACACGAGTTTCCTGACAGACGCTGTCCGCTGAATTTTTCGCGGAGTAAAAGTGATCAGCTGATGCAAGTGAAATACATCAGGCGCCTGTACGTGTAGCAAGACGCTGTAACTTTCAATCTCCAGCTGAGGAATTTTCCACCACGAAAAACTCAGCGGACTATTTTTTTCATAAAACTGATAAAGTTAACTGTCACCTCAGCAAATTTCAGCTTCTTTATTATTGTTTTACTTAACGGGTATTCTTTACATGTTGACGAACAATCCACCGCTATACAGATGAATGCTGATCATCATCGGCAGCTAACGTATAATCAGCCGCTATAAAGTAAGCTGACTATTTTTTTTATTCGTATACTACGTAATAAAGACATGTACAAAGTATCAACTTTTTGATTATAATAATTTTTTAAAATTATTTTACATGTTTGGACGGCCGGAGCGGCTACACCCACCTCTACTCAATCAGCTGACTCTCTGCTGACATTCATTTTCTTTTACTTACAATATAAAATGAACCAAAGTAAAAAATCTCAGATTTTTTGCGATGATGACACCAAAATGGCAGCTGTCTCCCGGACTATGAATAATCCTCGACAAACTCCCCGACGACGGGTGCATGGCCCGCACGGTCCCCCTGCTGGCACCACCACTACTTTTCCTAGGGGCCATACGAAAGCCCTAATCTATGACTGCCCCATCGAAACCGATATGGATCTAGTCGCCAGAATCGCCGTTGTTGCTAATAGTCTAAGAGCCAGCGACCGCCAGACCTTCGTCATAGTATAAAAGCTGAAACTTTCTCTGCGCATATTCCCCAATACAGGTAGGAACAATCGACCACTATGAAGTTTGGATGATCGTGGCTTTGGCAGGTAACAAGTGAAAAAGGTGTATAAAATTGCAGAAAATTTTCGTCATTTTATAAAGCTTAATTTTTTTATATGTTCTTCAGCCCAGTACTAGAAGTCATTTTATCCCTTGCCAGACACTTTTCCATCGTGGCAAACCCCCGCCAGACAATCTCAAAGTCATGGAAAACGTAATTTTTTTTCGTCATTTGATAAAGCGTGATTTTTTTATATGTTCTTCTTCGCAGTACTAGAAATCAATTTATCCCTTGCCAGACACTTTCCCATCGTGGCAAACCCCCGCCAGACAACCTCAAAGTCATGGTAAAAGTGACTCTATTTTCGTCATTTCATAAAGCTTGATTTTTTTATATGTTCTTCTTCGCAGTACTAGAAATCAATTTATCCCTTGCCAGACACTTTTCCATCGTGGCAAACCCCCGCCAGACATCTTCAAAGTCATGGAAAACGTGATTTTTTTTCGTCATTTCATAAAACGTGATTTTTTTATATGTTCTTCTGCCCAGTACTAGAGGTCATTTTATACCTTGCCAGACACTTTTCCATCGTGGCAAACCCCCGCCAGACAATCTCAAAGTCATGGAGAACGTGACTCTATTTTCTTCATTTCATAAAGCGTAATTTTTTTATGTGTTCTTCGGCCCAGTACTAGAAGTCACTTTATCCCTTGCCAGACACTTTTGCATCGTGGCAAACCCCCGCCAGACAACCTCAAAGTCATGGAAAACGTAATTTTTTTTCGTCATTTCATAAAGCGTGATTTTTTTTCTATGTTCTTCTTCGCAGTACTAGAAATAAATTTATCCCTTGCCAGACACTTTTCCATCGTGGCAAACCTCCGCCAGACAATCTCAAAGTCATGGAAAACGTGATTCTATTTTCGTCATTTCATAAAGCGTGATTTTTTTTTTTTATATGTTCTTCTGCCCAGTACTAGAAGTCACTTTATCCCTTGCCAGACACTTTTCCATCGTGGCAAACCCCCGCCAGACAATAGCGTGATTTTTTTATATCTTTTTATATTAAATTTTTACTTTTGCAATTCGCAAAAAAAACTTAACTAATGATTTATAATACTATTTTAAAGATACTTTAAAAAAAAATTTCTTAAACACATGTTACGTTGTGATCATAATAAATTTGTCATTTTTTCAAAGGATAAAACGTAATGAAATAAATATTCAAATGAGTCAAATACTTTCTTTATGAAAAACTATCCAATCAAAGAGACTTTTCAAATAAATAAACCCCATTTAACGCTATAATTTTAAAACTCATCAAATATAAAAATACAACGTTGTCCGCAACGCTAAATCATACACAAAGACTAGAATACTACATGGACACGCATCTGTATTCGCAAATCGCATTATTCAACAAATCTAGCATTTATCTACAATTCAAAGCTTAACTTTAAGTGTTGCTGGAAATGATACGTAATCGCCATCATTTGGCGTGGACAACACTTCTGCATTCCACACAGGGCTTCATTTCAAGCGGAAAAAGTGCCGGACCCTAGAGGACCCGTATTCTGTAGAGTTCATATTCATACTCAGTGGCATGCCCCTGTAATACAGAGTCGGTAGTGCATTCTATTAAAAGAATGATAATTAGTTTGATGGTCATTCACAGTAGAAGACATGGGCGCCAATATTAGTATTGTTTGTAGGGATATGGAGGAAATGTCAAGGGTCCTACCCGAAAAAGATACCAGACTTTTTAGTGCAAAAATACTTTTACGTTACACGAATACGTTAATCATAACGCTAATTTGGGAAATAGAGAAGCATGGCCCCTTTCTGCCCACATATATGAGCGCCCGGAGTAGAAGACCCAAAATCTGTACGCGTAAGAGCGGTTCGAGGCGAAACGAGTCTTGATTGGTCAATCTGCCGAAATCGGTTTATGTATGAAAATCGCAATAGCAATTTATGTATGTTCATATCAATGCATATGCAATTTGGACTGACCAAAAGTCCATTTTGAGCAGTTTTCACCTGACGTCTGTACGTATGTGCGTATGTATGTAACTCGTATATTCAAAAACTACAAGTTGTAGAATGTTGAAATTTTATATTTAAGATTGTTTTAACGTTTAGTTGCGCACCTCCTTTTTTGGTTCCAATCGACTGGATAGTTAATTTACGGAGCCACCGAAGAGATTTTCTATACATTACGATCTATGGGCATTAAAGTATAACTTAGAGGTATTAGGTTATTTCAAACGAATCAAAAGTGAAATACGTTATTAAGGGCTACAAAATGAATTTATCCGTCGAAAATAGTGTCTATATCATTTATAGTTCTGCTAAAGGAACAAGAATTTGAACACAATACGCTAAATGGAAGTTTTAGGGACATTCATCCATTTCAAGCACTTGGGGGACTTCGGTGGTTTGCTCCCTCAAAAACTGCGCCAAAAGTCGCGAAGTTTGGCGACTTTATATGTATGTAACTTGCATATCTAATAAACAAATAGACGTAGACTGTTAAAATTTCATATCTAAGATTGTTGTAACATGTTGTTATGCACCTGGATTTTTTGTTCTAATGTACTTCAAAGTTTATTTACAGAACCACTCAAAAGAATTTCAATACATTAATGTCTATGGACATCTTCAATATGCAGTAAAACTTCGATACAAAGATGCTTAATATACCCAATAAAATTATCGTTCTAGAGGGATGTATCGTTATACCGAGGGGAGAACATATTGCATTGTAATTCCGTGGGACCACAAAATTTTATCATTATAGAGATTTATTGTGGTATCGAGTATCGTTATAGCGAGGTTTTACAGTATAATGTCTGTAGTCAGTCACTGTTTGGTCCATGCCAAAAATCTTATCATTTATCATCGACCTTGACGTGTTTTGCAGAAATATCGCAAAATTTAATTCCAAAAACATCTACGTATTACGCAGAACTCTGAAACTGTTTACCGTAGAAATTTTGTATTTAGAACTATTACAACAGCTAACTGCTTATCTCTTTTTTGATTTAAATCAACCGAGTAATTTCTTTACAGGGTTCCCCAAGACATTAAATACATTAAGGTCTATGGACACTTCAAGTTCATTATAATGAGACTGACGGCACTAGTTATAGCCGAAATAGTAATTCATCCTGATGAATCACCATTTCGGCTATGACCAAAATGTAGCTAACTATCTCAAGACTTCGGCTTTTGGTGGTAGTATCAACCAATGTAGTGTCAAAAACAGATCTTTCAAATTGAATCCAGGATGGAGATATCGGAAATATTTGGCTAGAAATCGATAAACCTTATTATTACTGCAGTATTTTATCTCGTTACAAACAAAATAAGTTTATATGAAATGCACCGAAAATATTTATGATATAACAGACGTACAAGAAAGTCATGTGGTAACCACATCAGATTTCTGATTAATGTATTAAGATGGAAATTAAAGTGAATAATTTTTGATTTTTTTTAAACTCATAAATATTTCTATTTAAAGAAATTATCCGATAAATCCAACTCCATGACTTTTAGGTTGTCTGGCGGGGATTTGTCACGATGGAAAAGTGTCTGGCAAGGGATAAAGTGACTTCTAGTACTGGGCAGAAGAACATATAAAAAAATCACGCTTTATGAAATGACGAAAAAAAAATACGTTTTCCATGACTTTGAAGTTGTCTGACGGGGGTTTGCCACGATGGAAAAGTGTCTGTCAAGCAATAAAGTGATTTCTAGTACTGGGCAGAAGAACATATAAAAAAATCACGCTTTATGAAATGACGAAAAAAAATTACGTTTTCCATGACTTTGAGGTTGTCTGGCGGGGGTTTGCCACGATGGAAAAGTGTCTGGCAAGGGATCAAATGATTTCTAGTAGTGCGTAGAAGAACATATAAAAAAATTAAGCTTTATAAAATGACGAAAATTTTCTGCAATTTTATACACCTATGTCACCTGTTACCTGCCAAAGCCACGATCATCCAAACTTCATAGTGGCCGATTGTTCTACCTGTATTGGGGAATATGCGCAGAGAAAGTTTCAGCTTTTATACTATGACGAAGGTCTGGCGGTCGCTGGCTCTTGCTCTATAACGACATTCGGGAAATACCTGGAATCTTCGCAAATGTGCGCCAGTCCCTATCCCATAGGAGTGAAGCCTGCATTACAGCTGGCGGACGCTCTTTTGAGCAATTTTTGGAGCATGCGCATCCATTCCATTACTGTTAATACAATGTTTTCTGAAGTATCTCCTCTCGTTCTTGTGGAAATTCTTTAAATGTACCAGTGGAAAACTACATTTCAACTTCTCACTGCCCGTGTTCCGACACACCATTTACACCGTCACCAAGCATCTCGCCGCCCATACTTTCTAGGACGAAATTTGCTCGTGTGGATCCGTTATATCACCTCATAAAGTTTTGGTCACTTTTTCAGACTCACTTTGTATATCACTTTAGTGAGTATTTAGAATATGGAATTGTTTTAGGTTGATTTTTTTTTCACCTTTTGTCTAAGGACAAAAAAGTCCAGTTCTCTGTCCTTTGGACGCTCTCCTCTATGATAATCGTGTGAAGGATGTGTGATGACTGATGAGTTTTGTGACATCCCCGAACACTGCTCTCATCCCGAATTCCGATTCCTATCTCTGGTCGAAAAAATCCACTTAATTATGTCCCGTACTGCAAAATATCTCGTTTGTTAGGGCGTTCGTATCAGAAGGTGCCACTGTATTGAAATATACATTCAGCAGTAAAACAACTTACCACTACAAACTTATACTCACTACAGAGATGTGAAAAGTTTGTATACGGATGCGAGACGAGAAGAGAAATATTTGAATCTGTTATGTGAGACGAGACAGAGCCTTTATTTCCTGTTACAGTGTCCGCCGCTTAATTGGATCAGCCGCTTTATTGAATCAAATCACGGAGAACGGAATGGAACTACTCTTTTCAAAGCCGCAATCAAAGACGCCGCTTTTTTGAATCAGCCGTTTTATTGGATCAAAAATCGATGATACGAACGTGATCCAATTAAGCGGCGGTCACTGTACTACTATATCGGAATTTTGCGAGACGCGACAAAGCTTTGCGGTTGCTAGCCGAAACAGCCGTTTTCCTAGTCTCGCAACCATCTCTAGAAATGTTTGAAAATCGCATGGATAAAAGTGAAGATCATCATGTACGCTTGTTATATACAGAAGGTCCATTATCCTTTGGTGCGTCTTTAAACAACTGTCGTTATCTCTGCCCCTACCTTCAAGGGTTCATAGGGGGATCCATGAGGAAAAACGTTAAGGGTTTCTTGTTCTTGTGATTGGCTAAACAAGGTGAAAGAAGACTCTTAGAATATTATTCTAAGTGGAGCTACAGGAATCCTGTGTGTATTAGTCTGAAGCTCTGAAAATTCATAATTGCACAAATTCCTAGGCATTGTTTTACTACTACAATTTAAACATCTTTCATCATTTTTAGGCACCTCATTAACACAAAAATCAGTATCGTCTGCATTAAATAACTATTTTTAAAATGCTCAGTTACCTGCAGGGGCCCAAGGCGTGAACTTTGTAAGCAATAATAAGCCAACTTTCCGAAACTGAGAATTGTAGCGATGGCAAATAATCCTTCGTGCAATAAAGTAGCGTCGTATTTGTGCCAGAACTTACGTTCTTTGACTTTCTTCTTGTTCATCAGATCGGTGCTGACGTCAATAAATGATTTGCACCACAATATGAACGTCACAACATAAAGAGCTTCCATAACCATGTCATACCTGGATGATCAGAGAAGAAAATATTTATTATTTTACTCATCATGTTGTCATAGATCACGGATAAATGTAATCGGAGGGAATAAACACTTTATCTTAGTTTCGAGAGTAATTAATTGACCTTTTCCCCAAAACACACAATTAAAAACCATGTTTTCTTTTGAATGATATATAACTTTTCTCGGAGTAGTCCATGTGGCACTCCAATGGTTTGGTGGTCAGAGTAGTTACTCCACTTGTCGCATGAGAGTAGAGCTCGAAACTCGTTTTTTACCAATGGGGGGGGGCTACTAGACTACACTTCTTGTATCTTCCATGAACATCAGCCAAATTACCGCTTCATAGCATCAATACAAAGTCTTAAGCTTTCCGGGGCATCTGCTCTCTGATCAAGTAGAATCAAGACTGACGTACCTATTTATACTTTCCGACGTACATCCCATAAAACTAGGGACCTCTCTAAACACTAACAAACGCGTTTTCATTACGTCATAGAAATATTAATGAATTCAAAGCTAATAAGTAATGTTAATGCAGGAAAAACACCTTTACAAGCTCAATTGGGAAAATCGAGGCCAAATATCCGAAATGTCAAGAAGCTTGGCGAATTTTTAGCCAAATATCGCTAAATTTGGCGACAAATAAAGTCGACAAAAGTGAGGTTAGCGAAGACCTGCAACCCATATTTCTCAAGATTTCTAGAAAACGTTATATTAATCAATGGGGGAACCCAAAACTCCATATCTCGCGTTCTTGTCAACCGTTTTTGACTCAACAAAATGCAAAATTTAACTATTTGATGTAGAACACGTATTTTAAACTATTCTATACCCCAGAAGAGCGGGTTGTCCCGAAAATGCGTTACAATATTGAACTTAACGAATATTGATCACAGGTGAATAAGCTGAAACTGGATGGAAAGCTTTTAGGCCCATAAGCTGTAGGGTAGAGGGGCACAGTGGGACAATAGATATTTTTCTATGTTTCTAAAGTTCAAAAATTAGAAAAAATTCCATAATTTAGTTAACCACTATTGGAACACTGTGGAAACTAGTTACTGTCACAATTCTTCTTGTGGAGAAATTGCAGGCATTTTTTGTTTCTACTATCACTGTTGGAAAAAATCAGACATGTTTTACTTTTTGAATTTGAGCAGAAAAAATTATCATCCGACAATCAATATATTTAATTTAATAATCTTTTAAATTAAATTTAAAACTTTCTTAGTTGCATGCATGTAATGATCTTTATTCTGTTGATAAATGTTGTACAACTTTTGAGTTTGTATTTAAAAAGACTTCGTGAGGGTACATTGGGACATCCTGATTGGGGTACAGTGGGATAGTGCCCCACTGAATATAAACCTATAGTTTGTGGAGGTGTAGAAAGTACATTGACACACAGGGCCGGATTTAGGAGAGGGAAACCGGAGCTGCAGGCCCATGTTCCCCACAATATCCGTTTTACAGAGTTTTTACGTAAAATTTCCTATGAGCGCAATAGTTAAAAAATAGCGTCACGATTTTTATCCCCAAAGGCTTCAGGTGCAAAGCAACTGATTCTTGCACACATTTCTCATACTACTGGCACTGAATGTGATCCGCTGCGGGCCATTTCATCCTTTTAGATTAGAAGTCCAAAAACAGACAAGAAGTAGAGAAATAGACATTATTTTTCGAGTAAATGAAATCTACCTCCACCCGAAATCAAACCCTCGACCACTAGGCTGTGTTGACGCGGAACCCACTTCCCCACACAGGTAATCGAAAAAATTCTTTTACTTTTGTTTGAAAAATTTAACTTCTTTTTTTCTCCAGGGCTTCCACAACATCCTGCAATTAACAAAATTAACTTTTTCTACCACTTTGTTACCGTTTATTGTTTAATTTGAGATGTTATTTTACTATTTTCAATTCAACAAACATTGTTAAGCAAATAATTTTGCAACTTTTAAATGCATTTCATCATTCTAACTGTTTTTAAGGCTTGTCATTTAAAAACTGCTCTCATATCTTCTGTGTTGACCTTCTCAACCTATATTTAATAGTAGCGTTGCATAATACATCTGAATTCTTATTTCTTACTTATTGTCCCACTGTACCCCAATCCCTGTCCCTAGGGATGGACGCGAGACGACTTTTTGCGAGACGAGACAGAGATTTAGAGCAGACGAGACAGAGATTTAGAGCATTTTTGCGAGACGAGACAAACATTTTTAACATTATGATATAGGGATTTTTGCGAGACGAGACAAGCTTTTCGGATGTTTTGCGAGACGCGAGACACCAATTTTTCGTCTCGCGTCCATCCCTACCTGTCCCATTGTGACCCGCAAAAGATCCAATGTGACAACTTGCGCACGTTTTGAAAATTAGCTTTTTTCAAAGAATAAAACAAGAATAAATTCTGAAAAAATTATAATGAAATATAAGAGCTGTCAAAATATTGTTCTGCATTTAATTTTTAGTTTTAATTAAAAGAAAGGAAATTATTTTAAAACAAGTAAAATCTGTCAAACTGTGACACCCTCTCCCCTATAACTGGAGAATTTTCTAGTCTTATAATTTGTATAGCTGAAAAAGTTTCTAGGCCCATAAGTTATAGCATCGCAGTGGATACAATGTAAATTCTGGGTCCATACCTGTCTTAAGCTGTCTGGTGTGGCAGGGTTGCCAAGCTTTTATAATGGCCGTCGTTAAATTCTGGCATCCCTCTGCTTTGGAGGAATGCTTTTGACCGTTTTATTTCAAATATTTTATACGTGTTATGTGCCTATCCGTCACTTAAAGTCACGTGGGTAATCGCTTATGAATGGATCACCTTTTACTCGCCATGATTGTGAAGAGTTTGCCGTTTTGTATGAAGTTTTAAACGATTTCTGCCTTTGGTTGCAAACAGTGTGGTCACATTTTTTTTTTTTACGTGTGGAGATGCGACACAATAAGATTCACCTGGTGTTATTTATAAACCTTTTTGATGCAAAGTAAAGACATTTTAATAATGTTTGTAACAGTTTCTTTAAGTTTTAACCTCAATAAAAAATGTTGCTTGTTCAGCAGATTGTTTTTGACCTGCTGTTTAGTTATGGATTTAGTACCACTATACAATGCCGAACTCGATGCCGGTCAACTGCAAAGTTCTAATTCTACTACCGACAACTCCTCCACAATAGAAGTGGCTGTCTTCATTCCTCCACTGAAAAGACCTAATTTTTTAAGAGGAAAAGGGCTTGAATTTTTCAACGGAAACATTAGACCGCATGTTTTTACACCAGTGCTCAAATGGTATGTTTCTGTTTCAAAATGTACATATTACCAATGCCAAGGAACAGACAAAAATCTTCTCCAGCCTTCAACCACGCACTGCCTGATAGTGGAGGCGATGAATCCGATCATAAAAATTATGACCACGACTTCAAAACCTAAGTATGAAAAATCAAGTTATCATAAAACTCAATAATGAGTGTGAATTTTGTTTTATTTTAAGAACAGATTAATGTATAATGTCCGTTTTTCACAGGTGGAACTATCACAAAGAAGACGATTCTGCTCTTAAATGGGATGCTTAGGTTAAGATGGACACTTGCTGAAGTTCTACTTTACAAGCGCTTTCTTTCGTAAACATACTTCCAACCTCTGTCTTTCTTTTTCGTTTTAATTTTTCTTTTCGAATTTTCGCAAAAATTTAGTATTCTTTCCCAAGAATAATTTAGATCCCTTTCTCTTCTTTTTTTTTAACACTAGATTTACCATCTATTTATATACACCTATTTCTTCCAAAACCAGTCAAAATGACTGGTGTATAAGAAAAATGCTTATTGTGACTTCCAATCTTTATTCACTCTTAAAAAATGACAAAAAATATTGAACAATATTAATTGTAATAGATAAATGAATTAATATACATTGTCAAATAACAAAACGTTTAATTGATTACAGTTTTTCAGTCACAATTTCTACAGGTAAAGGTAGGAATTTTGAATTGAAATTGCACGACCAATCAAAATGACTGGTCTGGTAAATCTAGTGTTAAAGTGAGAGAGAGAGAGAGAGAGAGATCATAACTAAAGTTCCTCTCCCCTGCTCTCATTAAATCAAAGCACAGACCTGAAGCATGCGTAAATGAGCGAAAGGTTCTCAAACACAAAGCGCACTTTGAGTGTGTTCAGACTGCCACGTTTGTGTAAATCTTGAGTAAAACACGAGCTACTCAGGGAGCATTCATCGTGCAGAGTATTTGGGTAGGAATGAACGAAAACAACATGTAAAGGTCATGATCTCAAACTCCCCATGGAAAATCTTTGGGGAGTTCAAGTAGTGCTCAAGTTGCTCTGTTTAGAAGCGTGGACACCTTTGTTAACTCCTCTAGCAGATCAAATTGGACATCATGACCTAGTTGAGTTTTCCCGAGTAACTCAAAAGTGCGCATCGTGAACACACCCAACATGTGTAATGTTTTCTAAACACTGACTGCATTGACAGATCTTATGTAATGAAATTCTTTTGAGTGATACATTAAAAGAGCTTCTAATGCTTTGCGCCATTTTCAATAAGGTAATGATATAATATATATATATGAATTTCTCAGCAATGAATGTATATTACGGCAGTTAGAAAACAGACAGACAGACAAACTGAAATTGTAGCCTCCAAACTGCTAGAAAGTGGTTATTGCAAATTTTAAAAATATTTATTAATAATGTGTTATGTTTGATTTCTTAATTATTATTTCAACTCACCAGTTCGCGGAGGCCCTCGACTAAAATTGCCGGTGTCTCGATAATTCAGCATAAAGACAGATAAAAGAAATACCATATAAGACGCCAGATTTAAAAGGTAACGGTTGACAGGAGATTGGAATTTCTTCATGAATTTCATCTCCGGCATCATCAGAAGTGCGATGCATATGAATGGTAACAGAATTGCTCGAACTAGTACATGTAAACACTTCTGATAGAAACGTAGTCTAGGCCATTTGATGAAATCTCCTAACCAATAAGACGACAGTACTTGCTGAACCATAGAGTGTGCAACAAACTGCAAAAAGAAGTAGAAGTACTTATTAAATATTATACTGCTCACATGATACAATTTCAAGATTTACCCACATATTTTCAGAAACAGAAAGAAAGGAGAGGAGATTTTTCAGGAGTCTAGTTAAGTTTTACAAAAATTTGATCTATGAGCGCAACAGCTGGTAGTAAATTATTTTATTTTTGTGAAATACTCATTAAAGAAAAAAAATAATTCTTAGGAGAGATTTCCAGTTTCAGTGTAAAAAATTATAACGCTTTCTTAAGTAACGGAAACTTGAGAAATTTTTAATGGGAATTTGTTAATGGAGACTGAGCACGGAGAATCTGATACACAGGATTATAGCGAGGAAGTGTTGATACATGGAGAATGTAGCTGGAATACAAAAAGAGGTTCCTTAAAATGCTCCAACTAATATTTGCCTACCGGTCTTCTCCCTGCACTGTGACAAAGATCTTCGTCCCACAGTCAAGTAAAATGAGACGGATTTTGCATGACTGCAGGACTTGCTGTGTTGTACATTTTCAACATGTTTTTGCCTGTTGCGATTCTATTTGCTTTCTTAGGCCACCTGAAAAATAATCTGGACCATCCCCGTTCAGACGGTAGACCTGCCCTTCAGAATTTCAGTTTTCGTAAAAATTATAGTAATCAACTCTTTTTGTGATCTGTTGCTTGTCTCTTAAGGCTGTAGTTGGAAGAAATAAAAACGTTCTTCGCAGTCTTAGTACACAAATTAAAAAATCTGATGTGTCCAACACATGACTTCCTTGCACGTCCATTAGATCAAAAATATTTTCGACGCACTTCCTCTAAATTTATTTGTTTGAAAGAGATAAAATATCAATAATAGTAAGGTTTAGCGATTTCTAGCCAAATATTTCGATATCGCCAAGCTGAGTTCAATTTGAAAGATTTCCTTCTGACACTTTATTTGGCGATATTTCACCAAAAGCCGACAAACTTGAGATAGTCAGCGAGATTTTGGGGATAGCCAAAGTAGTCATTGACCACAGATTTTCAATGAATTGAATGCATCTATACACCTCAATGTATTCAAAGTCTTTTGGCTCACCATGTAAATAAATTCTCAGTCGATTGCTGTCAAAAAAGATATTGAAAACAGTTAGATATTACAATAGTTCTAAATACAAAGTTAAAAAATTTACGGGTTAAAGTTTTAGAGTTATACAAAATAGGAAATAATTTTTGGCGCCAAATTTGGCGATATTTCGGCGAAACTCGTCAATGTCGACGACATTTGGCGAGATTTTAAGCATAAACCAAACAATGACAGATTATCGCCAAATTTGGCGATATTTCGCCAAAACTCGCCAAGAACGATGACAAATGGCGATACTTTGGGCATGTACCAAACAATGACTGTCTACAGTTGTATTATAATGAAGATGTCCATAGACATTAAGGTACTGAAACTCTTTTCGGTGGTCCTGTAAATAAACTCTCCAGTAGATTGGAACCAAAAATCGAGATGCACAACTAGATGTTACAACATTCCTATATATGAAATTTCATAATAGTTTTTGAGATTTGAGAGTTAAATATGCACACACGTACACCAAAAGTCGCCACGCTTGGCGACTTTTGGCATAGTTCTTGAGGGAGGCACGTGACCGTGGTCGGACCATTACCTAACTTATGTGGTAGGACGGTATTGTGCTTGAAATGGATGAATGCCCCTAAAATTGCTATTGACCGTAATGTATTGGAAATCTTTTGAGTGTTCCTGTAGCAGAACTATAAATGATAAAGACACTTTTTTTAATGGAGAAATTCATTTTCTAACTCTTTACAGCATATATCACTTCTGAGTCATTTGAAATATCCCAATACCTCTAAAAAACGCTTTGATGAATTTCGGCCCATAGAGCGTAATGTATTTCGAATCTTTTGGGCGGTCCTGTACATAAACTATTCAGTCGAATGGAGCCGAAAGGGGAGGTGCACAACTAGATGTTACAACAATCCTAAATATGAAGTTTCGACATTCTACGCCTAATAGCTTTTGAGATATGCGAGTTTAATGAATTTCGGCCCATTGAGTGTAATGTATTTCGAATGTTTTGGGCAGTCCTGTAGATAAACTATCCAGTCGAATGGAACCAAAAGGGGAGGTGCACAACTAGATGTTACAACTATCCAAAATATGAAGTTTCGACATTCTACGCCTAATAGCTTTTGAGTTAGGCGAGTTTAATGAATTTCGGCCCATAGAGCGTAATGTATTTCGAATCTTTTGGGCGGTCCTGTACATAAACTATCCATTCGATTGCCACCAAAAGGGGAGGTGCACAACTAGATCATAGAACAATCCTAAATATCAAATCTCAACATTCTACGACCAATAGTTTTTGAGATATGCGAGTTACATACATACGTACGTACGTACAGACGGCATGGAAAAACTGGCCACAGTAGACTCGCCACTGGTCAAAATGAGTTGCGGACGCGTTAATATGATCGTGCATGCTAGCCTACGATGAGATGCATCGAAAAAAATTTTTTAATTAAATTTAGAGGTAGTCAAAATCGGTTTTTTTGTCGAAATTTGGCCCCCAAAATTTTTCGGGATCACATTACTTCCTTATACTACGTACAAGGAAGTAAAAAAAGGTAATTGCGCCAAGGCCTCGAAAAAATTCAGGATGACTCTTCAAAAGCTCGCTACATACTATAATGAATGAAAACACGGTGCCTTTCAGAAAAAAACTTCTTAAATGTGAAATTGCGTAGCAAGGTTTTTGAAAGAGTCATCATGCAAAATATTAGATTTTGAAGAATTTTTTTCTAAACATTTAGTAACTGACACAGGTTTATGATTTATTACAGTGTACAACTTCTGAAAAGACATCGTAAATTATTTGTATTTATGTACAACATGATAACACTAATACACATGAAATATATTTTCTTACTATCCAGGCGGCTAAAAGGTCCAACTACAAATAGACCAATATGGAACCGTTTATATGTCATGGACCAAGTGATAAATTAGACATTATCCAAAATGCCCACCTATTTTTTCAAGACACTACACTATGAATATGTTTCCATATTATCACTTTGTCCATGACATAAGTAACTCCTGCCGTTTTTTTTTTTTTTTTTTTTTTTTTTTTTTTTTTTTTTAAATCCGTAGAACATGCATGGGTTTTAATCACGGTAAACTTACATTTTAAAAGAGGTCTTACTTCTTTCTGTTTGTAATCGATAGCCAGAAGGAGTCTAGGGTATACTATTTTCTTGTAAGTTCCTTCATAACCCCACGGTAGTTTCAGGAGAGTTTCAATTTCCTCCGTATTTCTGCATTTTGAAAGCAAGCTCACGGTGAAGTCTCGGACTTGTTGAGCCAGTTCAATGTATTCCGCCTGATGTTAAGAAAAACGGTTGTCACATAATATCTTAACCCCTGATTAAAAAATTTCTCTTTGAATTAAATTTTTTTACTGAATTAAATAGAGATTTATATTGTTAAAAAAATCTGATGTGTCCAACACATGACTTCCTTGCACGTCCATTAGATCAAAAATATTTTCGACGCACTTCCTCTAAATTTATTTGTTTGAAAGAGATAAAATATCAATAATAGTAAGGTTTAGCGATTTCCAGCCAAATATTTCGATATCGCCAAGCTGAGTTCAATTTGAAAGATTTCCTTCTGACAATTTATTTGGCGATATTTCACCAAAAGCCGACAAACTTGAGATAGTCTGCGAGATTTTGGGGATAGCCAAAGTAGTCATTGACCACAGACTTTCAATGAATTGAATGCATCCACACACCTCAATGTATTAGAAGTCATTTGGCTCACCCTGTAAATAAATTCTCAGTCGATTGCTGTCAAAAAAGATATTAAAAACAGTTAGATATTACAATAGTTCTAAATACAAAAGTTAAAAAATCTACGGGTTAGTTTTAGAGTTATACAAAATACGAAATAATTTTTGGCGCCAAATTTGGCGATATTTCGGCGAAACTCGTCAATGTCGACGACATTTGGCGAGATTTTAAGCATGAACCAAACAATGACAGATTATCGCCAAATTTGGCGATATTTCGCCAAAACTCGCCAAGAACGATGACAAATGGCGATACTTTGGGCATGGACCAAATGACTGACTATCGCCAAATTTGGCGATATTTCGCCAAAACTCGCCAAGGTCGAGGACCGACGGCGAGATTTTGGGCATGTACCAAACAATGACTATCTACAGTAGTATTATATTGAAGATGTCCATAGACATTAAAGTACTGAAATTCTTTCCGGTGGTCCTGTAAATAAACTCTCCAGTAGATTGGAACCAAAAATCGAGATGCACAACTAGATGTTACAACATTCTTATATATGAAATTTCATAATAGTTTTTGAGATTTGAGAGTTTAATATGCACACACGTACACCAAAAGTCGCCAAGTTTGGCGACTTTTGGCATAGTTCTTGAGAGAGGCACGTGACCATGGTCGGACCATTACCTAACTTATGTGGTAGGACGGTATTGTGCTTGAAATGGATGAATGCCCCTAAAATTGCCATTGACCGTAATGTATTGGAAATCTTTTGAGTGTTCCTGTAGCAGAACTATAAATGATAAAGACACTTTTTTTAATGGAGAAATTCATTTTCTAACTCTTTACAGCATATATCACTTCTGAGTCGTTTGAAATAGCCCAATACCTCTAAAAAACGCTTTGATGAATTTCGGCCCTTAGAGCGTAATGTATTTCGAATCTTTTGGGCGGTCCTGTAGATAAACTATTCAGTCGAATGGAACCAAAAAGGGAGGTGCACTACTAGATGTTACAACAATCCTAAATATAAAGTTTCAACATTGTACGCCCAACAGTTTTTGAGATATGCGAGTTTAATGAATTTCGGCCCATTGAGCGTAATGTATTTCGAATGTTTTGGGCAGTCCTGTAGATAAACTATCCAGTCGAATGGAACCAAAAAGGGAGGTGCACTACTAGATGTTACAACTATCCAAAATATGAAGTTTCGACATTCTACTCCTAATAGCTTTTGAGTTAGGCGAGTTTAATGAATTTCGGCCCATAGAGCGTAATGTATTTCGAATCTTTTGGGCGGTCCTGTACATAAACTATCCATTCGATTGCCACCAAAAGGGGAGGTGCACAACTAGATCATAGAACAATCCTAAATATCAAATCTCAACATTCTACGACCAATAGTTTTTGAGATATGCGAGTTACATACATACGTACGTACGTACGTACGTACATACATACGTACGTACGTACAGACGGCATGGAAAAACTGGCCACAGTAGACTCGCCGCTGGTCAAAATGAGTTGCAGACGCGTTAATATGATCGTGCATGCTAGCCTACGATGAGATGCATCGAAAAAAATTTTTAAATTAAATTTAGAGGTAGTCAAAATCGGTTTTTTTTGTCGAAATTTGGCCCCCAAAATTTTTCGGGATCACATTACTTCCTTATACTACGTACAAGGAAGTAAAAATGAAATAAATAATTTGCATCATCAAATGTTCGAGGAAAATTGGTTTTTCTTTACGTGGCCGAATTCACAAGGCACAATTGTATGGGTAAAATTTTGTGCGCTCGATTGTGGACGCAGGATCTAAAAGGGTTAAAATAATAATAAAAAAGATGAGATGAACGGTTTCTTGAACTAAAACTTGTCTTAACCCTTTAACACACGGTGGTCGCACTGTGAAACCCCCTCTTTCCAACGCTTTCAAACTGCTCGTCACAAGAAATATGGCTAAATAGTCCCAAAGCCGAAAAAATACACCCGTTGCTATATCTCAAGTTAACTACCACCAACATGGCGGTCGATCGAATTGCCCATCGCGTGTAACACAGCTAAAGTCCTTTTTTGGCCCAGCCGGCTGTGTTGCTGGTAATTAACTCGAGAGATGGAAACGGGTGTTTCGGCTAGGGCACTACATATAGTGATTCTTCCCCAGATAGCACAGCAAACTTGCATAAAACTTGCAGCAAGCTTGATTTATCAAGCCAATAAACTTGAATTAAGCTTGAAATTTTCAAGCGTGTAAGCTTAATGCAAGCTTGAATCGAGTGTTCTATTTTACACTTGCCCAGCTTGCATTAAGCTTGACATAGCAAGCTTAATTTCAAGCTTAAAAAATTTTCCTAAAAAAAAAAAAAATTCCTAAATACACGGGGCGCTCGTCGGCGAACTCACCCCACATATTTTATCTTTCCACGCATTTTCCCCTCTACACTGAAATTTCAAGTTATTTTAATCTGTTTCCATCAAGCGTCCGCGATCGAACTTGCTATCTAAGGGTTGGGAAGCTAGCGTCCTAACCACTCGGCCAACCTCAGTTGCGCTGATATGACTAAAGTTTGAAGTGACTGTTATGGTTATCATGCCGTTTTCCGGCGAGATCGATCAGTGGCCGATGTGTTGATCTGTTTCTTTTATTTTTCCATGGGATGCATCAAAATTAAAATAATGTTATGTGTGATTTAGAGACTCTACTAATAGGGAAATAAACATAATATAAACTTAAGAGCAGCACACGTTTTAAAACTTTCAGTACCGCAACACTCTTGAGCAATACTGCTGGCCAAAATCGAGACAAACCACTGATTTTGAAATCAATTTCGAAGTATAATTGTATTTTATTTTGAAGAATTTCCATATTTGGAAATAAATAATCTTTTTTTTTTTTTTTAATTCTCGGGTTGCCCCGTAAAATCGTAACAAAAAGTTATGTGTCAGAAAGAGTTTAGAGCATTTCATTTCTTGAACATGACGACTTCGACTTAAGAGCAGCAGACCCATACGACTTCGATATTTTTGGAGTCCTGAGAAAAGACATTCATGGCTGTCGATTTGCTTCGGACGAAGAGGTGCACGCCTGGATACACTCATGGTTCCGTAAGCAACCGCAAACATTTTTCCTTGAAGGCGGCATTTACCGTCTTGTTTCACAGTGGGATAAATGTATTAAAAATCACGCGGCGATTTCTTTTGAAATAATTAATAGGTTATTATTTTTTTTTTCGTCTGTCCCTCATATTATACCATTATTGTTCCCTCTTTACCATTACTGTAAAATAAATAAATAAATAAAATGAATAAAATAAAACCGCCTTTTAAGAGTTTGCATAACGAAGAAACTTGATGTTGTAGAACTAACTCTTAATTCCTTGTCTGTGACTGCGCACTCCTGAAGTTCTCGATCCAGCAAAAATCCGTAGAAAATGGGATCATTGGTCACTTGCACTATGTAAGCTGGATTGCTGATCGCCTTGTAAGCGTTGAGACGAAACTGAGAGGAGGCAGCACCCGCTCGACGAATGAACTCTTTGCACTTAGGACAAAGGCCTAGAAAGAAGTAACGGAAAAGAAAAATTAAATCTCAAATTACTCTAAACAAGTGGCGGCTCGAAGGATACAGCAAGTACTGCCGGGCTGCACTTGAAATTATCAGCACATACTTTAAAATAATTTATTCTATAAATTTTCTTAAATTCAGATTAGAATTATGGAATTCCTATGGTAAATTTTTAAAAAAATCTCAAAAAAAAAAAAAAAAAAAAAAAAAAAAAAAAAACCAAACGTGTTGAAGTAATTGCCGGATCGCTCATTCAGAAAAAAAGCCCTTTAATCTTCCCGCAATTCAACTTCGAAAGTCGTTGGTACAGCCCTCAGAGCTGATAAAGAAATTGGCAGCACCGTTGCCATGGTAAAGACTATGTAAGCAGTCTCTCCGGCATAGGATAGCATGGGGGGTCTGTAGCTAAGAATCATCTGAAGAAAGGTTTTCTGACTACGCCTGCACTTGTGAATTCGACTAAATGATTGGCTCGAACGAGAAGTGAGGGAGAGAATAAGACACAGAGAATATATGTTCTAGCCCAGCGTTTCTCAACCTGAAGGGGCGCGCGCCCCCCTCAGGTTAGGAAAAATTAAAGAGCAAGTAGTGATGCATGTTTTTAAAAAATCATCTTATTTATTCTCATTTTTACTCAAAAATATATCCATTTCGCTTAAAATGTTCATTATTAAAGATTAAAAAACTCAATGTATGCTGAAAAATGTGACGGGGGGGGGGAGCGCCACTGTAAGTTAGCCTTTGTTGGGGGGGCACGACGTTAAAAGGTTGAGAACCGCTGTTCTAGCCCATTCTAACGGAAACAATATTTTTTTTTTGTTTGTCTGAGAAGGTTGAAAGATTTTTGCTTTATTTGTTATGTGTCCATGTGTTATTGGAATCTATGATTTAACCGTTTTGAAACATGGAACCCCGTTATTATCCAGTTTGCGTCTTGCTTGAAACTCCGTTTAACATATGGAAAAGAAGATGATAAACGACAACCACTAAAAGAAAATAGACCGACACCAAAATTGTCCATTCATAAGAAAAAAGCACGTTCGTCTCAGCATGGTCGTAGCTTCCATTCATCATGATATGCACTATTCTTGTGGTTATGTGGCAGTTTTTATTTACAAAAAAATGTTTTGTTGACCGTGTTTAATTGTTGAAATAAAAAAGAGCGTTTAGAATGGTACTGGATATGATGGATTAACCACCATCACACGAGCATGTAAAACACATGAAAGCTCAATCGAACATTTAAAAAATTCTTTAAAATTTAAAGAGTTGATAAGAAGTGGGAGCTAAATTGCTGACGAATTAAGGGAAAACTCTCGACATCACTGACTGGTTCGCAAGTTTAAAAGAAATGAGGATTGATTTGACTTATAAAAAATAAGTAAGTTTCCTTTTTTTTTTCTTTTCTTCTCAAGTTATCATTACAAAAGAAAATTATAAGGAAACTTCGCATCAGACACGGATTATTGCAATTTTGAGGATAGGAGCAGCTGGTTGAAATTTATGTCCATTTTATAGAAGTAAAATTGGATCTCTTACATTTTTATGTAATTTCTTTCTTTTTTTTTTTTATCCTGGGTGAGGGCTTAATCTACCAGCTTTCGAATTCAGTAACAAAGATTTTCCATTCCTGTCAAGAGGAAGGGGGGGGGGGGGTTCATATGTTTCCGTCTGCACTAACATTTTTGACCACGGGCCGCCACTGCTCTAAACTTCACTAATACACTTATAGTAGTTTTCTCAACATTCCAACTGCTTTTTTTGAAGTGAAAACTTCTTTAGGCACGTTGGGCATTTTTGGGATGGAGAAAAAGCGCTGAATTCCGTGATCATCATGCTTCCGCGTGACCATTACGCTCACATACATATGGGGGAAAAGTGGATTATGAATGTCTCGTGGACATCAACAAAAATGGACGCCATAGCTTTTATTCGCACATCACGTAAAACTGACTGAATCGAATGAAATAAAATTTGGTGATATGATAGGTGGTCACTCAACTTAAACTATAGACGTCGAATTTAAAAAAAATTAATTAGATTTCGAGATTTTCCGAAAATCGTTTCAAACTGCGTACATTTTTGTTTGCAAATCACGTAATAACGACTAAAGTGAAAGAAATGAAATTTGATGAAATGATAGAGGATCACTCAACTTAAGTTATAGGTGTCGGATTAAAAAAAATTTTGATTAAATTTTGAGATTTTTCGGAAAATCGCTTCAAACGGCGTAAATTTTTATTTTAGTAAGCATAAAAACTGCATATAATTTGCACAACAAGTGTATAATTTCAAAATATTAAAAAATATCCACTTTTCATATACAAATTGTGTACAACATAAATGTTTTGCAAAAAAAGTGCAGACATTTTCTAGCTGGGTAGGGGCAATAACTTTCGATTATTTATTTAAATCCATCATTCATTACAAATAAATAGGATTACAGTTCATTACAACGTAAGAACATAATTATTGACAATTAATAAATTCACGTACATAATTATTGATTAAATCGAACAAAATCCAACACGTGGAGAAAAATGTGTATTGCTGAGCTATACCGTACGCATACACCAGCGGAGTCACGTTGTGGCCTGTGCGCGCACTCCCTCTCTCTCTTTTTAAATTTTAAATGTGCGGAATTTCAGCTGTAATTAAAAATCAAAAATTTCTAGTACTAACCCAGTGAAAATTGCGTTAAAATGTGTACATCTGCCGGGAAAAAAAGGCCCACTTGCTCTTTATTTGATCGTCGTTCGTCGTACAGCAAAGTTATACATATCATTCTTTTGCAAATAACGTATACTTTAATTTTCTAATAATTTAATTTGCATAAAGGGCCGTCTTCATATTTAATACTACATAAAATTCGTTTTTTTTTTTCAATGGCAGCATACAACTTTGACTTCATTAAACGAAAGAAAACCTTCAAATTACCCTAAACATAAATTTTCGCCAATTTTCTACGATACTTTCCCAAGATATTTCGAATTGTCAGGTTGTAACGAAAGTTTTCCGCCAACAAAAAGTTCCTAACAAAGTTAGAAAAAGAACCTGAAAGGAATACCTTTAACCCTCTCGTCACCGAATTATGAAAAATTAGAGAAAAAAAATCTGTCTAGCATTTAATGCATCTGAAATACTATTATAAATCATGCAAAAATATTTTTTCCTAATGTCGATTAATATTAGATTTTTTGTAATATTAATTTCTGCATTTTCGAAGCATTTTGTTATGCTAAAATTAATTTAAAAGGATGCACATATTAGGTAAAGGTTGAGGAATAAGAAAAAAAACACACTTACCTTAAAAAGAAAAAAAAAACGGTAAAAAGCAGCGTAAATATTTTCTTAATTTTTCTCCTGAAACAATGAAGCGAAAACTTTAAAAAATGATCTAAATTTACTAGTACTGCAATCTAGGCACGATTGATACATCTAGTTAAGAGCCCCATATACTTTCTACATGAATTAATGATATTGATATCACTGAAAGAAAAAAATCTGATGTGTCCAACACATGACTTCCTTGCACGTCCATTAGATCAAAAATATTTTCGACGCATTTCCTCTAAATTTATTTGTTTGAAAGAGATAAAATATCAATAATAGTAAGGTTTAGCGATTTCCAGCCAAATAGTTCGATATCGCCAAGCTGAGTTCAATTCGAAAGATTTCCTTCTGACACTTTATTTGGCGATATTTCACCAAAAGCCGACAAACTTGAGATAGTATGAGAGATTTTGGGGATAGACAAAGTAGTCATTGACCACAGACTTTCAATGAATTGAATGCATCCATACACCTCAATGTATTCAAAGTTATTTGGCTCACCCTGTAAATAAATTCTCAGTCGATTGCTGTCAAAAAAGATATTGAAAACAGTTAGATATTACAATAGTTCTAAATACAAAAGTTAAAAAATCTACGGGTTAGTTTTAGAGTTATACAAAATACGAAATAATTTTTGGCGCCAAATTTGGCGATATTTCGGCGAAACTCGTAAATATCGACGACATTTGGCGAGATTTTAAGCATGAACCAAACAATGACAGATTATCGCCAAATTTGGCGATATTTCGCCAAAACTCGCCAAGAACGATGACAAATGGCGATACTTTGGGCATGGACCAAATGACTGACTATCGCTAAATTTGGCGATATTTCGCCAAAACTCGCCAAGGTCGAGGACAGACGGCGAGATTTTGGGCATGTACCAAACAATGACTATCTACAGTAGTATTATATTGAAGATGTCCATAGACATTAAAGTACTGAAATTCTTTCCGGTGGTCCTGTAAATTGGGTAGATTGGAATCAAAAATCGAGATGCACAACTAGATTGTTACAACATTCTTATATATGAAATTTCACAATAGTTTTTGAGATTTGAGAGTTAAATATGCACACACGTACACCAAAAGTCGCCAAGCTTGGCGACTTTTGGCATAGTTCTTGATGGAGGCACGTGACCGTGGTCGGACCATTACCTAACTTATGTGGTAGGACGGTATTGTGCTTGAAATGGATGAATGCCCTAAAATTGCCATTCACCGTAATGTATTGGAAATCTTTTGAGTGTTCCTGTAGCAGAACTATAAATGATAAAGACACTTTTTTTAATGGAGAAATTCATTTTCTAACTCTTTACAGCATATATCACTTCTGAGTCGTTTGAAATAGCCCAATACCTCTAAAAAACGCTTTGATGAATTTCGGCCCTTAGAGCGTAATGTATTTCGAATCTTTTGGGCGGTCCTGTAGATAAACTATTCAGTCGAATGGAACCGAAAGGGGAGGTGCACAACTAGATGTTACAACAATCCTAAATATAAAGTTTCAACATTGTACGCCTAACAGTTTTTGAGATATGCGAGTTTAATGAATTTCGGCCCATTGAGCGTAATGTATTTCGAATGTTTTGGGCAGTCCTGTAGATAAACTATCCAGTCGAATGGAACCAAAAGGGGTGGTGCACTACTAGATGTTACAACTATCCAAAATATGAAGTTTCGACATTCTACGCCTAATAGCTTTTGAGTTAGGCGAGTTTAATGAATTTCGGCCCATAGAGCGTAATGTATTTCGAATCTTTTGGGCGGTCCTGTACATAAACTATCCATTCGATTGCCACCAAAAGGGGAGGTGCACAACTAGATCATAGAACAATCCTAAATATCAAATCTCAACATTTTACGACCAATAGTTTTTGAGATATGCGAGTTACATACATACGTACGTACGTACAGACGGCATGAAAAAACTGGCCACAGTAGACTCGCCGTTGGTCAAAATGAGTTGCAGACGCGTTAATATGATCGTGCATGCTAGCCTACGATGAGATGCATCGAAAAAATTTTTAAAATTAAATTTAGAGGTAGTCAAAATCGGTTTTTTTGTCGAAATTTGGCCCCCAAAATTTTTCGGGATCACATTACTTCCTTATACTACGTACAAGGAAGTAAAAATACTAAATTCAATTGTTTTTTCTCTAAATATTGCTATTTGAAGTAGGAGCCTCATATGAGGTCCAGGGTGACGAGAGGGTTAATGCGGGTAGTAATCACCGCCCACATCTATGATTTTCTACCAACGTTTTGGTAGTTTTTCAAAGCCTTCGGCCCAGAAATATGGGGGCGCTAGACCAAAAACATAACTTTCAAATGCCAAAAATCGTTTGACAAAATATGAGGAAACACGCCAAAGCGAACTGCTTGCTGAGATCACATATGCTGTGGCGGGAAACTTTCGTTACGACCTAATATTTTTTTTGCGATTTTAAGGGATTTTCTGCAAATTGAGAAATGATATTTGTAAGTTCCGAGCTTTTCGCCGTTCGTTAATTTCCCTCACGAGAGTTAAAAGAAATAATTATTATTTTCACGGAAAATACCGTTTCTAGTCAAGTTTTTTGTACTATGAATATCAGGTGTAGAATTTAGAATATTTAGTGAGTGGTCCAAATGTCCCGTGAGTCCACAACTTCCTTGATTCGTACACATGATTTAAAGGAAAAATGCAAAATGACTGCTCACGATTTTGAAAAATCTTTCTAATTTTGAAATTGTTATTCAGTATTTCTCTTGAAGGTTCTCTAGACAGGTGAAATGTTACCAGGAGTGAGAGGCTGTTCTGTGCTCTTCTGACTAGAATCATGAATGTTATTCAGCTACGGTCGAACTTGAAGAATGGTTTCATGATTGAAATTTATTTGTTTGACTTTATGTAAAAAACGCAATTATTCTTTTGCTGACCCAATATTATCACTGTGTTTGTTATTTCACATTCTTCATTTAATATTATCGTCTGCAATGTGCAATATTCTTATAAGACTTTTGATGGCACATTAATTTATAGTCTTATAAAGTATGGGGAAGCCCCATACATTATTATAAAGTATGGAGAAGCCCAAAGACCTGATGTTTCCAATATTAAAAAATCTGGAGTGACTCCACTCGACTTTCCGAACACTTACGATTAAGATAATTACCAAGCATTTAAATAAATTTTAATCGATGAATAATTCAAACATATATACCAAATTGAAGCTCAATCGAATGCACCGTTTAAACGATTGTGCACTTTCAAGAATTTCTCCCCGTATGCCATAATGTAAAAGAAATCTTTGTCGTAGCCCTGTAGAAAAACTATAAGTCCTATACACACCAAAATCAATATTGATCTTAAGATGGTGGATTGTAACATAGCTATCCAATTTGAGCTCAATCGAATGTACCGTTTAAACGCTAGCGCACTTCAAGAATTTCCCTCAAAGACCATAATGTAAAAGAAATCTTTGTCGTAGTCCTGTAGGAAAACTATAAGTCCTATACACATCAAAATTGATATCGGTCTTAAGATGGTGGTTTATAACAAATATACCCAATTTGAGTTCAATCGAATATATCGTTTAAACGCTAGCGCACTTTCAGGAATTTCCCCCATAGGCTATAATGCAAAAGAAATCTTTGTCGTAGCCCTGTAGAAAACCTATAAGTCCTATACACACCAAAATCAATACTGGTCTTAAGATGGTAGTTTATAACATAAATACCCAATTTGAGCTCAATCGAATGCCCCGTTTAGGAGCTATCGTGTTTACTCACATACATACAAACATCTCGTAAAAATAGCATAAATGAATTCAGAAAACCTCAAAACGTGTAAATGTACCAAAATCTCGAAGTCGAATTTTTTCATGATTACAATACTTTCCTTACATGGTACATGTTCGGAAAGTAAAATGGTCAAATTCATGCCTGGAATGTTGAGGATGTTAGTTTTTCAGAAATAGGACATTGTATTGGAAGACATACATCTATTGCATCTAATTCTATACTACATGGAAAACATTTTATTTGGTGGGATATGGTAGCTGAAGCAACAATAGACGCTTTATAGAATCACCATCAAACTGTAAAAACCTCTAATTTATTTGCTTCAAAATTTGATATTTTTTAATACCGCTATCTTTTACTGTTTTTGCACAAAAGAAATCTAACTTACATTTATTTTACGCAATTTTCCAAAAATTGTCACTTAATAAATTTATATATGGTCCCTTAACACGGGAAAATAACACATTTTATTTATAGTCTAAGATCCGATAGATGAAATATGTACCCTCATCTGTTATTCAATGATGATAAAGATCACATGCTAGATAATATATCCATTGATACATCGCACATACGTTGCCTAGCTAAATCGCGTACCGATGATGTTAAATAATTAAATTTTTAATTAAATTTTTTCGATCAACTTCCCCCATCTGTTATTTATGAAAATCGAGCATTAGTTGAGAGAATATGCCCCAACGAATTGAAAAAATACGGGTTGCCTACTTTCTCCTCTGCCCGACTATGGGGTTGCCAGGTACAAAGAGGCCAGTAAACGTTGTTAAAATACCCTTATCTGTTATTTAATCGAATAACATATCAAATGAAAGGTTATTTTATTCCCAATCCAACCGTATTAGGTTGCCTTATCAAAAAGGTGGCTGAATCCATGGTTGCCTATATGATGAAGATCACATATCTAATTTAATAATCATTTACTTTGGCTTTCTTTAATGTAATCTATCCAAAATTCAAGAATTCTAAATCACTTCTGTTTTTCATTTTACAGCCATTTCGGTTTTTAAATCTGTATTTTCGCTTTTCCCGTATTCACTATTCTTTTTTGTTCTTAGCCTCACCATGGCACAGTGGTTATGCCACTGAAAATGGTAGATGGCCGAAGTGTGAAGGTTCCGGGTTCGGGTCCCATCGCGCGGCTGTCGATCTAACGGTCTGGAGTTTTGGTAGGTTTTCTCCAGATGTAAGGAGACTATTTCAATACGTGCACCCGCTCTATGTTGAGCATTACACGATTGGTAGCCCCCCAGGAGGAGTACCAATGGGCCGCCGCATTGACAGCAACCTTCTCGAGGAGTCTCAAAGAGGCCCTCATCAGGTTGCGCGGGGCTTGCCTAGCGGGTGGTAAACGGTAACCCTTGCCCGTCTCCCCACATTAGAGGAGGCAGTGCTGGCACCCTGACCAGCGGGGCAGGACAAGCCCGGCCCACTGTCCACCCGTCACCTCTACAACGACCGTCGCACCAAATAGAGAACTCAGGACACCAGAAGCACGAGACGAGACTCGTGCAGCATAGACACCGAGGTTTCCTCTGTCCATTGACAGGAAGGAGGTCACAACCACGGTCGGAGGGGCACGCCCTCCGTTCGGCATGGTTCACCTGTTAGTTCTTTGCTCCATGCTTGTGCATGGCCTGCAAGAACCCTTTTGCGGTTTGGAATACTGCGAGAACCGCAGTTTCCTGAAATACATGCACCACCAGTATTTCGAACTTTATGCACCACCAAGGGACTCAGTAGTCCCTTTTTGAAATACTTATAGTATTTCTTATAAGCACCTGGTACTTATTTCCGACCTTGGCCGGACTTCGGGAGATACATGCACCACCAGTATTCCCTAGTAAGTTCATTCGAACTTTATGCACCACCAAAGGACTCTATAGTCCCTTTCTGAAATACTTTTAGTATTTCTTATAAGCACCTAGTACTTATTGCCGACCTTGGCCGGGCTTCGGGAGATACATGCACCACCAGTATTCCCTAGCAAGTTCGAGAAGTAAACACATGCACCACCAGTATTTACTAAGCGCTCACTCTTTTCTCTAAGTTGCCCGTTACCTTAGTGAGTCTCCTAGCGCATCGAGGAAGCGGGACAGGGCCTCGCGCCCTTTTTCGCTCCGCACGTAGTTATTGAATGTCGAAACATCCAATTTCGGGCAGAACCGATTTCTCAGTTCCTGTAGCCCAGGACACTGGGCTACGATGTGCAGACTGTCGGCTGGATTTGTCAGAGGGCAGAAGTTGCAATTCCTTGTCTCCTTAACGGAGAACCGTCGAAAATAGGCCGGGAAGGGACCATGGTCCGTCACGACCCAGTTCACCTTCCTACTTTTCCAAGTTCTCTTTTCGCTCACCGTTGGAAAGATCGTACGTGTAAAACGTCCGACTTCTGCTTCTTCCCACCTTTTCTGCCACAGTTTCCTGGCTTCAGTCCTCATGGAGTACTTCACGCTCCTTATCGAACTCTTCACTCTCTCGTCTACTGCTGGTTTCTGTGTACCACTCTTCGCCAGAGCATCGGCTTCCTCGTTCCCCCGTTCCGACATGAGCCTTTACCCAGTGGAAGCGGATCCGCCTATCTCCGATCTCGGAATGGATTGCTGCAACCATTGCATTTCTGCAATTCAGCCTTGAGAGAGCTTGGAGTGAGGACTGGCTGTCTGTATAGACGTCCAGGGTTTCTGTGCTACGACAGAGTGGGTCCTGCAGACCTTTCAGGATCGCGACGAGTTCGGCCTGGAATACACTTCCGTTGTCCGACAACCTGTAGTGGCCGTCCGAGATTCTCTTCTGACCACTGTACAGGACGTATCCTGATCCCACTTTGCCATTGAGCCTGGACCCATCCGTGAAGAGCTCTAGTCCCTTCCTCCGTGGGCCCAGGGTGTCCCAGCTGATGAACGGGCTCCTACTCGGGTGTGTCCCCCATCGTGGAAGTTCGCCCTCTACTTCGGAGGGTTCTATTCTCGTATCTCCGAACTGGATCGATTGACCCTGCTTCCGGAGTCTCGAGATGAGCGCTTCTTTCTCCACCTGTAGGTCTAGTGGTAGGAGGGACCGCAAGGACACAGAGCGCGGCACTGCTTGTTGTGCGGTAACACTTTGTTATCGCTAGCAGTATAATCCTCTGCACCTGCATTAGGTGCGTCCGCATTCGCTCTGTTCCTCCATCCCACCAGGCTCCGCAGGCATAAAGAGCTACGCGCTCCATTCCACGTTTATAGAGGTTCTTCAACACAGTCCCGCTAAGTCCGTTGCCGGGCCTTGTTAGGCTGTGGAGTCTTACCACGTATCTCGCCAGCAGTTGCTTGAGATGTGCGACGTGTGCCATGGAATTCATCTTTTGATTTAGCACCACTCCCAGCACCTTCAGCTCCGACTGAAACTTTACTATACTACCCCCGAACCGGATTACCGGGGCAGTGCGGGGAGGCCGCACTCGCCCCATTCGACGCAGGGGTCGTACGTGAAGCCCAACCGTTTTGGCTGGGCTGAACTCCAATTTGTGGAGCTCGCTCCATTTCTGAAGGATAGCGAGGGCTTCAGTTGCCTTGCGGCTGCACTGAGCGCTGGGAGCTCATATTGGGAGCATCAATTACCACAACGAAGTCATCCGCATAAGCCTGCAGATAAACTCCAACAGGAAGCTTGAGCTTAAGAGCCGAATTTGCTACGATGTTCCACAGCAGGGGTCCAGAGTTGGATCCCTGCGGACATCCTCGATTGTAGCTATGGACAACCTCCGATCCTCCTGAACGATAGACTACCTCCCTCATTGTTAGGAAACTACTCACCATCCTGTACAGATTTTTCGGGCACCCTGTCTGACCCAACAGGTATAGTATGGAAGGCCACCATACATTATTGAAGGCACTTTTAACGTCTAAGGAAATCAGACATGTGTCGTTCCCCAGAGCTGCGTTGACCTCGACTGACTTATAAATGGTAGAGATGGCTTCCTCCGCACCCGTCCCCGGCGTGAACCCGAATTGGGTCTTCGCCAGGTGACCACCTGTATGGAGGTGGTGCTGGAGGCGTTCCACCACAAGCCTGTCTAGAATTTTGCTCCATGCAGATAGGAGACAATCGGCGATGCTCGAGGGGCGATAGCTCGATGGTCCGAACTGTCTTTTCCTTCCTTGTTGAAAAGAACCAAACTTGCCCTTTTCCATACTGGAGGGAATGTGCCTAGTTCGAGGCACTTGTTAAAAATTTCCAAGAATAGTTCCTTGTTGGTCTCAATGGCCAACTGAACAATTTCTAGAGGTATGCCGTCCAGTCCCGGAGCTTTGCCCTTATTCAGAGCGCTCAGAGCTGCTTCGAGTTCCTTCATAGTGAACGGTGGATCGTCGTCTCCGAGATCCGGCTTTGACGCTCTTATTTCCCTCTGTTCCGGAGTGTCGTCTTCCGGTACGTCCTGCGGGAAGTGATGTCTGAGTAGCTTGCCCACGGCTTCTGCGTGCGTGTTCGCGGTACCATCCCCTGTGATGGCACCTAGGAGGAAAGGGGAATTACGTTTCCCCTTTATCCAACCGTAGTGGGCTCCGAAGGGTTGCCTAGGATCGACGGCATCGAGATACTGTTTCCAGTAATCCCATTTTGCACGTCTTACAGCTCTGTTAAATTGAGCAGCTTTTTCTTCCTATAGGCCACCTCCAGGACCTTTCTACGGTCGGGGTCGTCAGTGCAGCGTTGGAACCTCCTCCTTTTCGCTGTCACCTTCCTCCGGTGGATCGCTAGCTCGAGCGTCCACCACGAATTCGCACGTCTGGACCGGTGGACCACGCTGCCATTGGGCTGGCTCCTCGAAGCACAACTCGCCCACATGGCCTCAGTCACCTTTTCCACACAGTAGTCGACTCTGTTCTCTCGAACCCAGTCAACAGAATATTCAGAGAGCTTGCGGTCAAGCAGCTGTCTTACTTTGGGAATGTAGAGCTTATTAAGCCTTATTCTCTTTGACTGCTCCAACCTTTCTTCACCTATGTGAAGGGTTGTGACAATTCTGAGATGGTCTGTACCTGACTCGAGGTCGACCAATTCCCATTTCTCTACCTGAAGTTCACCCTGTAGGCGGGCTACTGACAGGTCTATCCAACTGGAGCCTCGTACGCTCTGGAACGTCGGGTCCGATTCTGGATCATTTAGCAAGTCATCAGTCATTTGCCAATAGGAACTCAAAGATGGTGTCACCTCGGGTGTCCTCAGTGTTACATGGGTTACCCCATGCTGTATGTTTCGCATTGAAGTCGCCCAATAGGATCAGAGAAGGGTTAGCATTGACCAAAGCTTGCAGACAATCCATCTGCTCGGTAACATCCTCGTTGGGAGACAGATAGCATGTTGCTACCGTTAATGAGCCACTGTCCGTGTCCAGACCTATTGCTACGATGTCACGTGAATACGCGTTAGAACCCCTTGGAAAGTCCTCCTACCAAGGCACCCCCCCCCTTGGCAGATCGCCCTAGTGTAGCGTTGCCATAATCACACACACACAATCACACACATCTTTTTGTTCTTAATTGTTTCGTCTCTTCAGACCGGTGTGCTAAAAATAGATTATATTGCATCCGTTTGCAAAATCAACGGCCTTTTTGAGTTTCTTCTTGGCATCCTGCTGGCGTAAGTTATTTGGTTGTTCCCCTGCGACGACTTTAAAATTATTTGCTCGCGATTACGTCATTGTAATTTTATTGGATTAACTGTTAGGGTTGCTCTGGAATTGGCGCTATTAATCTCAGCCAAGTTATTGTTCTCGCCAATGTGTAATTCTGTGCTGGCGTAATTTTTAAAATGATTCCACCTTAATTTCACTGTCCATATAGGACGTATTTTTATTTTCGCTGAGCCACCACCGCCCGTTATAATAATGTTTCAATAGTATATGTTTAATAAAATAGTTTCAAGTATTTAACGTCTCTTTTTTATATTGCAACTAAGTGTATATCGTACCTGGTTTATTCATGTCACAACGCAACTTGATAATTTAAAATAGCCCATCCAAATAACCTTCTTTGCATAAATTGGTGCCTACCCAGGCACTTAAGTTGCATTTATTCTGGTGGTGGCTTAGCAAAATGGCGGAATCAACCCCTTTCAGGACACTTCTTCACTCCAGTCCGTCTGCTTGCATTGTGGATGCACATTCCGGCCCCGACAATGCTATTTATTCTAGTGATGTGACTTTCGTTTTATGGAACATGTGTGATGTATTACTCTAGTGATGTGACTTTCGTTTTTACGGAACACGGAGCTGCTTGATGGACTGGCTATTCATTAATGATGAGTTTCCGATCGTCTCCTCATTTCATATAGGGATTATCGATGATCTTACTACGCAACACCCTCCGACGAATTGTAGGTGAGTTCTACCAAAGCACATACTGCTCACCTCCGTAATACCGCTTTGAGTTCTACACGTTCCTATGACTATTTGGAGACTATTGTGTCGGCGTATGGAGTATGTTTCTGTTTTCCTGTATGGAGTACGTTATGTTTTCCTGCCTTGCTTTACGCCTGAAACTCACAACTAATGCTGAACTGTGCGAAAAACCGTCCGATCACCGCAAATTTGGAACTTTGATTCCGGATGTCTGCAGTCTACAGTAGTTTTTTTCGTGCGTCGCTAGGTATGCCATTAACTGAACTTGGCGAAGACTGTTTTTTTTTTTTTTTCCCTCCTGTGATGGCAATTTGTTTTGTTTTTAAATGTGCGCGCTCCTGATACACCGACACCTCATACTATGCTTTGTAATGCCATTTGAACTGGTAATTTAATGGACATTATATTTTAAGTATGACTAATGAAAAGTTTTTTGCTAAATTTTTATTTACCGAATAACTGAAATTTTATTCTTGGAAATTTGGTAAGTCATTTATAAGTGCAGTTCTTCTAATACTTGTATAATAATAATAATCATGTTCATATTGTCTTTGCATCCATTTTTTTGTGTGCAAATAGCACATGCTAAGAGTAGTTTTTTTAGACATAACGTGTCAAGGACAATATTTAATATGCTGAATTTTTCTTTTATTTTACTTCTTCTAAGGAGTTGTAAGAAAAAAATAATTGTTATTGTTTTTCAATCATGCTTATAAATTAGTTTAAATCTAAATTACTACTTTTATATAGTATATATGACATTAATATTTTACTGTTTAATACAATTGTTGGATTGCAATTCACACACATTTAATTATTTTAATACACTTCTTAGTTTTTTTCTTCTTTATGCACTGTGTTTCGTTCACTCACGATAAATATTATTACTCATTGCTTTATATGTTTACTTTTGTGTACAGACCTTTTTGTGTGTTTAATTTTCTATTTGCTTACATATTCATTCTTGTGATTTTAAATTATATTTTCGCTTTTGCTCACATTGTATTTTACATTTTTGTGTTCATTTTTCAGCCTCTATGAGGTACACATACATCGTTATTTTTTCTTTACTCTTTATTTTGATAATCATGACAGTCTGCAATAATTAAGTATATGGCAAGGCCTTTCTAAGGCACACACTTTTTACTCACTCTTACACACTGCAATTTTGCATATTAAAGTCCATGGCACAACATACATATTCTTTCAGCTTTTTTTTCTTCTCACAATATACTGTTTCTATTTTTGTCATATTTTTCACACATTTTCTTTCTTTGAACATACTATTATTTACAGTCACCATGTTGACTGATTTTTTTACACATTATTTGTTTTGAACACTTTTTTTTAAGAGTACATTTATATTTTTATGTTTCACTCTATTTCTGGCCTTTTTAATACAAGTTTTACATGTTTATCATAGGTTGTACAGTTCACACTTTTTTACATTTTTTTAGATACACCGTTTTATTGTTTTCTTTCCTGCCATTGATATGCCTCTGTTTAATACATGCATTCTTTGGAAGAGTATAGTGGTATTCATTCGATTACCTTTTTTTCTTTTCACAAATACACTATATCATACATTGTTTGTTGTACTTCAAATAAGATTCATACTTGAATAGTCACTGATCTTTGAAGTCTGTGTTTGTCCACAATTACACTCATTTTTCATGCTGTTTTTTTTTATTTACATTGTTACACTTGCTGACTCTCAACCTTTTCACACACTTGATTTTTTTTCATCACACTTGTGTTTATGTCTTACATGTTACACACACACAAACATGTTCACACTGATGTTCTGCTCATTGAGTTCATTGTGCTTGTCCTTCCACATTTTGCTACACACAAAATTTTTGAATATTTGTTACATTTTTTCTCCCACATTTTCACTATGGTGTACAGTAGTGCATTTCAAAAATATTTTAAACACATTGTATATGTTTTGTCACTCTTTTGTGTTCACATACACAAACATAACATTTTATTTTGAAATTTTTTCTATACTATGAGATATTTAAATCTCTTCTGTACCTTACTATAAATTAATACAACTTTAAGGTATCGAGTACTCACTGAGTTATAAAAAAAAATTACATTGATTTACATTTTCAGAGTGCTTATAGTTAATTTATTATTTGAATTATGTTTATTCTTATCTTAGTGATTATTTTGTGAAATATTGTTTGTTTAGTTAAGCTCATAATAAAATATATATGTAGTAATCAGATTAACTCAAGACTTTAATAAGTGAAATTAGATAGTATATAATTTCAGAGTATCAGTATATTGCATACTTTAGTAATTGCATTTTAGTGTATTTTTATTTGTACTTTTGTGTGCTATTCTTTCCCAATTTTGTCACTTTTGAAAATATTAGTGTGTTAGTAAGTGACACAACAACATTCCTTTCTTGAACAAACAAACAAAAAAAAAATCATTAATTTTGTTATTTTTACCGTATGACCACAATTGCCTTCAATTTTCTT
This sequence comes from Cheiracanthium punctorium, assembly GCA_038373885.1. Classification (NCBI taxonomy): domain Eukaryota; kingdom Metazoa; phylum Arthropoda; class Arachnida; order Araneae; family Cheiracanthiidae; genus Cheiracanthium; species Cheiracanthium punctorium. The sequence continues at coordinate 621,682 of JAWZYV010008065.1, read as the reverse complement.
TTTAAGCTATAACTAATATTTTACGTACTTGTTACCAAGTTTAAACCTACATTTTCAAGACTTGCAAGTTAACTAATTTCATTCTTTTATAACTTAATTTTTTTCTATTACCTCCACATAATTAATAACTTGTTTATTTGACATTCACGGATATATTGCGGTGTGCCTGTTTCCTTGTTTGCTTGTTTGCTTGTTTGCCGTTTCCTTGTTTGCCTGTGTGCTTGTTTCCTTGTTTGTGTGGTACCCACAAGCTTGGAGGTATAATTGCTTTTGTGTACTGCCTGGCTGGTCCAGCAGTTTTCACTTGTGTATTTGGATTTCATGCTGTGTCTGTCAATATATCATTTCTTCAATAATGTTCTTAAAACTTAACACTTATTAAATGATGACTTCTAAAGTAAATAATTACACAGTCATAAAATAATAATTAATAATAAAATTAAATGATTCATTTAGTATTATCTCTAACTTGAAAATTTAAAATAAATAAATAAATATGTGAGTGTCCAATAACACTTAAACCTTTTACTGAGATCCTTTTTTAATTGTACTTAGGTTGATGTTCGTTGATGGTATTGTACAGATTGATATTCAATTTCCTTTATTTTTTTTTTCTTTGTCATTTTGTGCAAGTATAATTTTTTCAATTAAATGTGCTTATTTTTCTTATGATATACAGATATATGTGTCAAGATACTAGTATGTCATGTAGTATTTAAAGCATTATTACAATTCTGATGGTACAGAACTGTGTGAAAAATTACCATCAAACAAAAAAAAATTTTTTTGAGTATCATATTATAATTTAAATATATTGTTTTATTTTGTCAATTGAGTGAAGTATTTTTGATGCAGAATTCTGATATTTAAAGGCCTTATTGATATATATATGCAAACCATTCAACAGCGCTGGTTTATAATTTTGAGTACTCACTGCAAGTTTAAGCAGTATATCTTTGATGTGCACATGAGCTTGAGATGCTCAATTAAAGAGAAAAGGGTATGCTAAAATGCCCCTTGTTTGAAAGAAAGGATGAGCTTAAAATGCCCCTTTGTATTGTGAGCTAAATGCTCCCTTTTTATTTTGTCGACATTTACTTTGTATTGCTAGCAGTTATTTTTATTGTGTCATGACATTTTTTTTTTCTTCTCTAAACATTTATTAGGTGGTGGACAGCAGTAATTTTGCAATTGTATAATTTTGTCTGAATTTTTTAAGATTTTCTTAATTGTTTATGCCAGCCAAACAGAGCATTTAATTAAAATTTTTTAAATACATTAATTGTAACTAATAAAAAAAAAATTTCTTCAAAATTTTTTTTCCTGGTTGAGGGGAGTATATATGTGATGAAGATCACATATCTAATTTAATAATCATTTACTTTGGCTTTCTTTAATGTAATCTATCCAAAATTCAAGAATTCTAAATCACTTCTGTTTTTCATTTTACAGCCATTTCGGTTTTTAAATCTGTATTTTCGCTTTTCCCGTATGCACTATTCTTTTTGTTCTTAATTGTTTCGTCTCTTCAGACCGGTGTGCTAAAAATAGATTATATTGCGTCCGTTTGCAAAATCAACGGCCTTTTTGAGTTTCTTCTTGGCATCCTGCTGGCGTAAGTTATTTGGTTGTTCCCCTGCGACGACTTTAAAATTATTTGCTCGCGATTACGTCATTGTAATTTTATTGGATTAACTGTTAGGGTTGCTCTGGAATTGGCGCTATTAATCTCAGCCAAGTTATTGTTCTCGCCAATGTGTAATTCTGTGCTGGCGTAATTTTTAAAATGATTCCACCTTAATTTCACTGTCCATATAGGACGTATTTTTATTTTCGCTGAGCCACCACCGCCCGTTATAATAATGTTTCAATAGTATATGTTTAATAAAATAGTTTCAAGTATTTAACGTCTCTTTTTTATATTGCAACTAAGTGTATATCGTACCTGGTTTATTCATGTCACAACGCAACTTGATAATTTAAAATAGCCCATCCGAATAACCTTCTTTACAGCCTAGATTTTAGATGTAAAATTTCCAGCGTGGCGATGAGAGTAACACAGAGCAGGCACCTGAGTTCACACTCAGGCAGTGTGAATTTTGAAATAAAGTTTTTTTCGCTCCACCCTACTATATATAATTATGAAATAATAAGTTTTTTGTTCAAAACGTACATCTTTCAAAAGGATATTTTTCCGATCATGTAAGCGTGGATTAAATACTGATGAAAGTGAGATAAAATAAAATATCACAAAATGACACCCACATTTTTTTATTCATACATAAATTAACAATACCTAAATATCTCAGTAAAAATGCTTTATGTAAAAAACTTATTCTGATTCTGACTCGTCAGAAGTGCCTATGTCAAAATCGAATTCTAATTCTTCATCATTTTCTTTTTGTTTTGATTCTCTTAGTATGTCCTCAACTTGTAAGGGTGCTGGGTCCCCTACGAACCATGTAGGCTTCAAGTAGCCATCCAAAAATCAACCACAATCTTCAGGATTTAGTTTGACGCAGCATGCATTAGTTGCGTGCAGCCACAATGAATTTACATAGATTGTGCGCAAAATTTTCTGTTTGAGTGAGATCCAGCATGGTGGAATCTGGTTGGAGTCGATGCCTTTAATCTTCTGCATAAAACGCTCTTTGTCTTTGTTTATTGCATATGTTTTTTGGAACAGCTGATATCTAGCGTCATTGATGTTATAACATTGCTTGATCCCATAAATAAGGGCAGTAAACTCCTGGACACGTTGAATTTTTTCTTCGACGAGTACATCTGCTGGGTCCGTCAATGATGCGAATATTTCCTGAAAATCCGTTCGTCTTGAAAATATTTTAAAAGGCTTGACTTTACCTTTGTTATAAAATGCAGCTGTATAATCGCAGCCCGTAAATGCGTGGAAAGCTGGCAGACCCATTTCATCGCAAGCTCAGTACAGTTAATACAATGAAGATCTTTCTTATTGCTTTTCTTTGATGATGAACCAGACAACCAAATTTGAGTCTGTGGAACTTTCTGGATAGTGGCCAGTAAAATTACCAAGACATCGGTATCATTCGCTTTGACCAATATTTTTGAATTAGGTGGCGCTTTTGATATATGGAGCATTATCCGCGTATCTGCCTCTTCATGCGGACATTTATAATCTTCTTCTTCACGTTTCACGACGTGATTTCCGATTGTATGGTAAGAAAAACAGTGTTCTCCGACCGTTATAATTTTTTTTTTTGTTTTCAATTATTGACACTAGATCATCATTGTCCCAGTAATCAGCCAAGAATTCTACCAGGGCTTCTTTAAAACGGTAATTTTTTAGATTTCCAAGAAAATCGCTAGGTCTTGGTTGAAGAGGTCCTTGGATAACATACGGTCTGTTGAACTGCAGCCGATTCTGACGTTCACTGTCTTTGATGGAGGGTGTTATGTGCCTATCTAAAATTATGCGTATTTCAGGGGCTTTAGTTGAGCATAATTTTACTAAGATCGATTCAGCAACTTTGTCAAATGTCTGCGGCATAGATGATCCAATAACATACAAGTAATAAAAACCGTCTATTACTTCGATATCGATACCGGTAGGCTCAACAGCTTCGACATTAGACTTCAATACTTAGGCTAGTTTGGATTTGTCAGTTTTTAGCAATTCACCAGTACACGAGAAAAGAGCAGGCGCTAAAGGAAACGTTAAGCAGTACTCCATGTTGATGTCTTTCTCAATACTAATCGCAAGTAATCGGCCAAATGTGTCTCTTTCCATTTTAAGAACGGCCTTTTTACTTTTTTCTTTGTTGGTTTGAGCTTTGACGGCGGACTCTGAAGCGAAATTCAGGATTTTGTTACGCTTTATCGGTTTTTCGAACCTTCCGGGAGTGGAATTGCATTCTGAAATAAATGTCAATTATTGTTGATTTCCAACCGACTTAACGTTGATTAGAAAATCACCAACTTCAGTAGATGCTGTCTTACCAGTTGAAATGTTAAACAGAACATTTTTATCGATACTCTCAACGAAGGGATTCAGTGTATTTCTTATCGTCTCAATGATACTCTGGAGAATTTGTAGAAACGTATTCACATAAATGGTAAGAGGTTGATAAAAAAGTATCAAAAAATTGCAAAGTTGACATTACAGTATGACGTCATATCATGAATACTTAAAATTCAGATAGTCTAAAAAAATCGCAAATCCTCAAATTTAGTAGCATGATGCTTTTAAAAGAAGCAAATACTGCAAAACCTGGTTAATTTTACATCTAAAATCTAGGCAACCACGGAATCAGCCACCTTTTTGATAAGGAAACCTAATACGGTTGGATTGGGAATAAAATAACCTTTCATTTGATATGTTATTCGATTAAATAACAGATAAGGGTATTTTAACAACGTTTACTGGCCTCTTTGTACCTGGCAACCCCATAGTCGGGCAGAGGAGAAAGTAGGCAACCCATATTTTTTCAATTCGTTGGGGCATATTCTCTCAACTAATGCTCGATTTTCATAAATAACAGATGGGGGAAGTTGATCGAAAAAATTTAATTAAAAATTTAATTATTTAACATCATCGGTACGCGATTTAGCTAGGCAACCTATGTGCGATGTATCAATGGATATATTATCTAGCATGTGATCTTTATCATCATTAAATAACAGATGAGGGTATATATTTCTTATACGGGATCTCGCACTATTAATACTAGCTGACCCGGCAAACGTTGTTTTGCCATATAAATTATTCCTAGGATTATTGAGTAGAAAAAAAATGACTAACTTATTGTAAGTGTGTGAGGATGTGGTATATGAGTGGAAGTGGCATGGAGCGCTGTGAACTATGCTGGAATGTAAAAATAACGCAATACCAAACATTTATACTTTTAATTCATTGTAATTTATTCTTTATATTTATATATATCGCTAATTACAATAATTTTACTAAAATATAATATCAATCCCTTAACGCAATAGAGTATACAATATTTTTTGTTATCCCATCTTTAGATAACACAAACAAACTGGATGCCCACTGTATGGTTTGCCCACTTGAGAGCATGCCACGTATAACTAACTGTACGTGTGAAAAACATGGTGTGCTCAAATCTAATCCACAAACAGACATAGTTTGGCCTTGAGACTTATTGATAGTCATTCCATAAAAAATTTTGCCCCCCCCCCCAAAAAAAAAAAAGGATGGAAATCTGAAACACTTTCAGATTTTAAATACGCACTATAGTGCTATATATTAAAATCGTATCATAACTTATGCGTCGTCCCTATTTTTCGTCCTTATTCCATTAAGTTGAAAAGTGTTATCATTATTCATGACTGTGCTGTATTTTTCTTTCTTATTTCATAAAACCCATCTTTGGAATCGAAATCTATCTTAAAATCGCCTACTAAAACTATTTTACAATCTTCGCCAAGTATATCACAACTATACTTCACCGTTTTATATATTGTTTCCTACTTTAACGCCTCGACTCTAGCCAAGGAGGCGATGATTAAACATATGCAGTTACCATGAAGATTTTTTGCATTTATGTAGAAATCGTAATTTAGAATTAAAATGGCGATTTGGAACAACATGTAAGTACAGCATGCCGTTACATTTTTATTTATTTTGGATTACCAATTAATGTAGTTTTAATAATTAAATGTCTTCAAATTCCTTAACTGGCGCGTTTATTGCTAGTTTGTTTACTTTAGTTATCACCTAGTTCTTTTGGGTGCGTTGAAACGGTACTTATGTATTATCCCGGCGGTCACTTCCGCCAAACTACTTTTTCGTAGATTTTAAATACGTTGCCAATCGTATTCCAAACCATCAACAATTTCATGTGCCCGGCATTTATCTTGGTGAAAAATTCCTTGTCATGGCAGACCGCCGGAATAATACGTAAGTACCGTTGAAACTTGTGCATAACTCCCAGAGACGCATGACTGCAAAGCTCGCCAAAGTACGGGGATTTTTTAGGTTGGCGAGATTGGGCGCGTTAAAATAGGAATCAACTCTTTCCTGTACCATAAAACACATCTTTGGAATCGAAATCTATCTTAAAATCGCCTACTGAAAGTGTTTTACAATCTACGCCAGGCATATTCTTCCTGTAGGCATATTCCAACTATACCGCAGAGACATTTGAAATGCTGTTTGGAATGGGCATCATAATCCATGAGTGTACCGTGTTTTCCTTTCTTGTTCCACAGAGCACTTCTTCGGTATAGAAATCTATATTAAAATCGCCTAATAAAACTCTTTTACAATATACGCCAGGCGTTTTCTAACTATATGCGAAATATATTTATAATAAATTGTCACGTTTTGGCACCCCATTTAGCGATCAATTATCAAAAATTGCAAACCTTGTGCGACTTTCAACATTTTATTAACGCCCCCCCCCCCCTCTCCACATTATCTGGCAAACACATTTGTAAAGTGACTCGACACGCTAATGTCTACACAGAAATCCTGATTGAAATTAATAGCACTCTGGGGCTAAACATTTTGGGGTGGACCGCCCTTATTACTTAGGGGTATGAGACATAGTTAAAAACCTATTCTCAGACCTAACGAATATACATAGAAAATTTCATTAAAATTGGTCGAGTGGTTTCGGAGGAGTTAGGTGACTAACACTGTGACAGGAGAATTTTATACATTAGAGATAAATTAAACTACTGAACGTAAAATTTTGAAATTTTACACAGCCGTGTAAAATCACTTTTTGCATCTATTTCCATCAAAATTTGGCTAGGTTGCTATGCATAATTTTTTTGAATATTAATTTGATAATTCATAATTCATATTAATATTTTATTAAAAATTATAATAATAGTAAATTATGTTTGGGTCGTCTAGTTCTAATAGTACGAATAAAAGTCAGCTTCTTATAATCAATATTATATGAGATATGAATTAAAGTATGAAAAAATATTTTAACATAGGGGGAGGGGGATTTTGGGTGCTCATAACTCACTCATTTTCAGTTCAAATTTATTAAAAATTGGCATCCGGAGTTAAAATGAGATAATTTTTTGAACTATGAAGAGAAATCTAGGGGCTGCTATTGAAAAAAAAAAGTTGGAGCGAATTTTAATATGGAGACGGCCCCTTATGCAATTTTTATATATAGCAAATTAAAGTGCACGTAAATCGTAAACGATTGGTATATGTAACTTTTCTGTACGGCGAACGACGGCTGAATAAAGTACAAAGTGGGCCTTTTTTCCGCAGCTGTGCAAACGTACAAAAATATGTGAAATTGTGAGAATATCGTAAATAAATGTGCGATACACTTAACAGCTTTTAAAAAAAACATTAATTTTTTTTAGAAAGAATTTTAAATGCATAAAAATGTGAATAATGTGTTTATTTTTTGTTAATAAAAATACAATAATGTTGTGAAAACCTGTTTAACTGCATAAATATAAATTTTAGAAAGCTTGACAAGAAGTTTTCACTTCTGGCGTGCAGTCCTACGACTGACTTTATTATTATTATTATTATTATTATTTTGAGGTTTAATCGTTTTGGCTATTTGTTTTATTAGTCTGTCTATTTTTTTATTTGTTTGAAATGCAACCAATTAAAAAATATGTTAGAAGGTAAACCAAACTTTCTAATTTAGTTTTATGTTATAGTCCAATTAGTTTTTCAGCAAATATACCATCGAAAGAAATATGAGACGTTATTATTTACTAACTGAGTCATCTTTTTATAATGAACAGTACTTTTATATGAAACTGACATTGGAAAGCTGAATTACACTACAGTACTTTTCTTGAGAGGTTGTATTTAACTCTTCGTCTGCTGAAGGTACTTACCATCAAAATATTATTAATAATTCCTTATATCCTTTCTTTGAAAATAACTACGCCAAACCGAATCAGTTTACTTCATGACTTGCTGTTTTTATAAAACTAGGATTGTTTTATGGACTATGCATCAATACTAATTGACGTTTTTTCTTACAGTGAATTAGTTAAAGGTTGAGGGTACTGTAACGTCGTACGGAAGTCAGAAAGTCACACTAAGACCTATTTTTACTTCACTGTGACGTCAAAAGGACATTCGGAAGTCAAAGCGAATTATTTGTGATTCATTCGCGACGTCGCATGATTCTACTTATTATAAAAGAAGATGTATGTCTGCCTGTGGGTGGGTAGGTGTGTCAGCGGCGTTACGGACAAACGACTACACCTAGAACCACCAAATTTGATACTCAGGAAGTTCTAAACATGAAGTTGTGCACAGCGAAACGCTTTTTTTCAAAATTCGACCTAGAGGATTTTTTATTTTATGTTTTATGCGATTTTTGGCATTTTTTCTCACCTAATTCGAAATAACGGCGGTAATTAAGCATGCAGCAAAACAACATTTACATCATCGGATAGAGGAGAAAATTTTCTTTTCAAAACAGTTTATCCTGAATATGTAGTATAATCTGCAGATTTTTAGGAATTTTTTATTTAAAGACGACATTTGACAAACATTTTCGTAAAATAATTTTAAAACTGCCGCATCTTAAATTCTATCCGTCATAACATTTTGATATTTTGGCAAATGATAGAACAGACATTTCGCCCTCTTTTAAAATGAAAACGAAAAAATTATATAAATTAGGTGATATTTTACGAATTTTAATGTAACATAATGGTTAGAATTTAATAGCATCAACGCAGAGAGCTTACGCAATTACATTAATAAATCATGGCACGAGAATTTATGTAATTGTTGCCACAGAAAGGATTAGAAAAAAAAGGTATTTCTTTTCAACCTTTTGATATAGTTTTTAAATGAGGCACTGGATTTTAAATTAGCAAGCGAGGATCTATGACGTCAATTGCTTTAAGATACGTAAAAATTACGCCACAATTTTAATGCATTTAGGCCTGCTCTTTTTTTAACACAAGGAGGCGATATTTTGATTAAAACTTACTATAGAAATAAACTAAATAATTCACGATTATTATTATAATTATAAGTGGTATTTTAATCCGTTGCTTATTTAAAAATGTTTATATGTTTCCTAACATATGCATGTTGAGAGTATAGTTTTATTTTAACGTTGGATTACATTCCTCCATAGTAGTCCTATATAAAGCATAAAATTTTTTAACGTCGTTGTAAGTTTTAATATGATACCGTTTGAAAACTACTATGTGAAATATCCAAATTAGTACACTCAACTAAGCGCGGGGTATCTTTTACGGCAGTTAAACAGTGACGTCATAATTTTAAAAAATGCGTGAAATTTGTAAACTCTGCAACTGTAACGTCCTGTCACAAAGCGAGTCTAAATAGCTCCTTGAGATTACACAGTTTGATGTTTTTCAGGAGACAGAACCATGGAGGATTTATAAGATATCACTATGTTGGATACATAGATATTTAAAATGGCACCGCTTGGATATTTTCCACCGCGGTGAGATGAAATGTTTTGCGGTTCTAAATACGCCATCTTACAAAAGTATGCATAAATTAAATAAGTATATATGGAGAGCTTCCTTAATGGCAACCATTATGTGAAATGATTATTATTTTGTTAAATGCGTAAATAGCAAAGAATTGCCATAGAATAAAAAGGTCCCATTAGTGCCAAATAATCTTAGCTGTTTCTTTTAATCGAGCTTTGAAGAGGGAGAAGCGAAGATATATAGTATTAATATACGCAATAGGTAGTATTAATAGATTTGTAAAGATAATACGAATAAATCACGATATACCACGTTAACAAATATTTCATGAAATTAAATGTGTTCTGTTTATCCTTTTTCAACGGTTGTCTTACAACTAACTAAACGTTAAGTAATTCTAATTTGCGTTAATATATCCCGCAGTAATTTCAACAGAGGAGATTAATTGAACTTTTTTAAAAATGAAATTCTGTTTTGTCACATGCAGATATGATTTTAGTAAAATATTCGCTTCTTCTAGTATGAAGAACGGGTGCGCAGCTATTTAAAATAAGCAGTTGTCCATTTCATGTATTGTCTGAGGTATTTAATGCTACAACTTGAACCTAAACAAGTAATATATAAAAATAAAAATTTAAGCGAATTCATATTTAGGTCAATAAAGAAAAATTTTAATTTAGTTACTTTTTATTAAATTAATTAATTAAATTGAATTAATATTTGAAAAAAACTGTATTAACATCACTACAAGTTAAAAAAAATGTATTTGAATTTGAGTGAACAAATAAAAATTATTTTATTAACGATTGAAAATTTGAACAAGATATATAAATATAATAGGGAGAGTGTGAACTAATAGTAGGAATTGGAAAAAAAAAAAAGAGAGAGAGAGAGAGAGAGATGCACCAGATAGATGTTAAAATAATTCTAAATACAAAAATTTCAACATTCTACGGTTAAAAGTTTTAGAGTTGTGCGAAATAATTTTTAGCAAAAAATTTGGCAAAACTCGCCAAGGTCGACTAAAAATGGCGAGATTTTGGGTACGGACCAAACAATGACTGACTATCGCAATGCGTAGCTATATTTCTCCAAAACTCGCCAATGACGAAGACAAATGGCGACATATTGGGCATGTACCAAATGACTGACTATCGCCAAATTTGGCGAAATTTGTCAAAACTTGCCAAAGTCGATGACAAATGGCGAGATTTTGGGCATGGACCAAACAATGACTGACTACACATGTAATATATTGAAGATGTCCATAGACATTAATGCATTGAAATTCTTTTGGGTGGTCCTGCAAATATACTCTCCAGTAGATTGGAACCAAAAATCGAGATGCCCAACTAGATGTTACAACCATCTTATATATGAGATTTCAACATTCTACGACCAATAGTTTTTGAGATTTGAGAGTTAAATACATACACACGTACACCAAAAGTCGCCAAGCTTGGCGACTTTTGGCGTAGTTCTTGAGGGAGGCACGGGACCGTGGTCGGACCATTATCTAACAATATGATGGGACGGTATTGTGCTTGAAATGGATGAATGTCCCTAAAACTGCCATTGACCGTAATGTGTTGGAAATCTTTTGAGTGTTCCTATAGCAGAACTATAAATGATAAAGACTTTTTTCGATGGAAAAATTCATTTCGTAAACCTTAACAGCATATATCACTTCTGAGTGGTTTGAACTAGCCTAATACCTCTAAAATACGCTTTAATGAATTTCTGCCCATAGAGCGTAATGCATTTAAAATATTTTGGACGGCCCTGTAGATAAACTATCCAGTCGAATGGGGCCGAAAGGGGTGATACACAACTAGATGTTACAACAATCCTGAATATAAAGTTTCAACATTCTACGTCTAATAGTTTTTGAGATATGCAAGTTTAATGAATTTCGGCCCATAGAGCATAATGTATTTAGACTCTTTTGGGCGGTCCTGTAGATAAATTATCCAGTCGATTTGGACTAAAACTGTATTAACATCAAAGTGTCATCCACAACAAGTTTAAAACAATGTATTTGAACTTGAGTGGATGAATAAAAAAGTATTTTATTAAAGATTGAAAATTTGGACAAGATATATATAGGGAGAGTGTGAACTAATAGTAGGAATTGAAAAACAGTATGATTTAGAAATAAGACATTTTGAAAGTCAGGAGTTCTCTGCAAACCGTTAGGCTTTTCACTTTTTTGAACGCGAATGACACTGACGTAGTTTTTTGGGGCATTATATTGCAATGAACCCAGGTTAGTACTCATGACGCAAACTTTACGTCAAGAGGCAAATAATTTTGCTTCTTTTTTAGATTCCACATCACTGGAATTAATTCGAATTACACATTCGGATTACACATGTAAGGAAAATTTTCGTTTCCTACCGTACGAAGAACGGGCACGCAGCTAGTCGTAGTTAAAGCTTTATAATAACTTGCATGCTTTTGTTTGTTCGTCAGTGATACATTTAACGAATTTGTGCGCAGATATTTTTGCGACTTTCTTCGACTTTTGCTAATACCAGCAGTAATAGATACATATGTCAACTTCTTGAACAAGGGATGATTTCTTTTAAAATGATTATGTATAAAAAATTAATGTCATTATCCTACTTGGTCTTGTTAAAATATTTAGTGGAGTTGAGGTTTAATACACGTGAATAAAGGCTAGGAAAAATAAATAACGTTTTCGACTGATAGCGAAAATGCCGTCCCGAAAAAGGGACGCTAGGCATAAATGGGTTAATTTCAGACTTCTGCGCCAGATGTATTAAGGAACAATAGGTATGACGACCTAAAAGAGCCATAGATCTCGATAAACTCATGCACTCACATCACAACCATTGTGTGCACGATTTCGAGGAAAAATCAACAGACTTACAGTTGGGAGTGTGAGGTTTCTCAATATTATGTCCTCTCCCCAGAAGCATTCGCACCATCTCGTAATCTCCCAACTGAGCCGCCAACATCAGAGGTGTAATGTCAGACGAGTAGTCAGGACTTTCTTCGTAACTTTTCATTTCACTTCCTGGACTCCTTTTGCTGAAACATTCAAGGAAATGTCAGCAATTAGTGAAAGCAAAATATGTATGAATGAAAAATATTCTAGATGACAAAGAAATCGTACTTTATTTCATCAAGAACTACTTCCGTCAGATCAGTGTTTCCCGTGGCAACAGCATGCAGCGCTGCATCCTTGACCTCCAGATCGGTTCTTCTGAACAGCAGCTGCACTATTGCAGCATGTTGCTTCTTGATGGCAATGTGCAGTGCATTCAAACCTTTGTAGTTTATGCAATTGATATTCAACGTACGGTGATCCTGAAACGAATATCAGAAGACAAATTTTCCATTATTTTATAATAAGAAAACTTATAAGAGATCCCGTATTTAGAATGCACATTGTAAAAGGGACGTTCATATCCGGATTTAGGTAATTGGGGTATATTCTTAGGAAATCGGATTAAGAGAATTTGTGAAGTTATTCCGGTTGTGAACGTAACTTTTTCTACCCGATTCTTTAATCCATTGAGTTTCTAATCTAATTTCAGCCCGTGACATCACTATGACGACAATTTTCAATTGCAATTTGAAAACGACGGGATCGGAATTACCCTCTAGTCTAGGCCACAGTTTCTCAAACTGTGCTCCGCCGCTTTAGCCACCTATTTACTATAATTAGTTTCTGCATTTAACGAGCGTTTTCCAAAGCAAAATTTTTTTTCTTTAAGCGTAACCCATGAACAGTGTTCTAAATAGTCAACATTATCCTACGTCATTGCCACAAACTGATTAATCGGGCTTCCTTACAACTCCTTTGATACAGGCTGGCTTGTTTGTTTCCTAAACACGTGGCCCCAGCGAAACGAAACCATGAGGCGGTACATACTTGGTGCAGATCGTCTGAAAGTACACTGGTTTCCAAAAATTAAGGAAAAATCACAAAAATAGCGATAACTCGCTAGAAAATAAGCCAGTCAGTATGAAATTTGAATATGTATTCAAATAAATGTTGCTGACATTTATTTGACAGTAAAGCTGCACTATTCAAATTACTCGCGTTTCAACCAGAATAAATTAATTACTAGAAACATAAAAAGGCATTTGAGATCAAGCCTGCAACTTTTGCAGTGACTGTAAGGTAAGAAATCGGGGATAGCCAATTCATAGCAATGACCTCCAGGCATCATTTGCCAGAAGAACTGCGATGGAAAGTTATTGGCAAACTAGAGGCAGGACAAAGTTAGACACAAGTGACCAGATGGCTAAATGTCAGTCCGTCTGTGGTTCATAGTCTTTGGCAACAATTGCTAACGACAGATTCGGCATCCAGGAGGTTCAGCAAAGCACAGCCAACTGTTACGACCAGTGCCAATGACAGATATTTGTCGTTATGTGCACGAAGGAATAGAACCGCAACTCCGGCGCAACTCAGATCCTCCCTTGCTGTAGCCACCGGAAGGTTGTGCCAACTTCAAACGTGCGTAGAAGGCTTCAAGAAGGTGGTCTGTACGCGAAGCGACCAGACATTTGCGTGCCGCAGAAGGGAACGTTTGAGGTGGGCACATCAACATGTCCACTGGACGGCTGATCAGTGGAGGGCTGTTCTTTTACGGATGAATCCAGGTTTAGCCTCTAAAGCAATAGTAAGCGTTGCTTGATTTGGAGAGAGCCTGGTACCCGTTATCATCCATCAAGCATCCGTGAAAGAGATGCATACGCAGGAGGCAGTGTCTGTTTAGGGTGGGATCTCTTTGGGTGGCCGCACAGATCTCCATGTCTTTCCACGTGGAACCGTCAATGCTCAGACCTATAGAGATGACATCCTTGATGCTTATGTACGCCCTTATGCCGGGGCAATAGGCGATGATTTCCTGCTTCAGGACGACAATGCTAGACCGCACAGGGCTCGCATCGTGGATAATTATGTTCAGAAGCAAACAATTCAGCTCATGGAGTGGCTAGCACGATCACTGGACCTGAATCCTATCGAGCATGTCTGGGATGCTTTAGGAATACGGATAGCTACTCTCAATCCTCCTGCTGCGACCCTTACTGCCTTGCAAGAGCAATGGCTTTCCATCCATAGGCCGCATAATTGACAGCATCACACATCGCTGTTGGAGCTGTATTGCTTCTAGGGGAGGTCATATTCCATATTGAAGATACTTTTCCTATACCAAACTGACACATCCAATTTGCTGATTTTATATATATGCTAATTTCTATAATACAGAAGTAAAACGGAAGACCGGATAAAAATCTTTCCATATTATTTTACAGCTTACTATCTGTTATACACTGTGGGTGAGTTTCATTAAATTTTATATATGTAACTTTTAGAGTAATCGTCATTTTTGTGATTTTTCCTTAATTAATGATAACCAGTGTATTTGCCGTCTCATGCTTTTGTTTCGCTGAAACCACGTGGTTTGGAAATAAACAAAGCGGTAATGAGCCAGCTCGATTTATAATAGTAGCCTTAGGCTTCCCTCTGTAAAGATAGAATTAAAAATTGGCTTACGTTTAAAAATTTCTCTATGGCTGCCAGGTTTCCGCGTTCTACTACATCGAAGAAATCTGTCTCATCTTGCATGAGTCTCGCCAGAGGGACGCTGCCCCGTCTTTCTTCCAGAGCCTCGATATCAGTGGCGTGATGGTCAGCTTGTTTGTCGACACCTGCGCCCGTGGGCTGATCAGTGGCCATCCAAGCTTGAGTGCCCCTCCTCCAAAATCGAGCCAACTTCTGGCGTTTTCTGGGAATCAGATGCTCTTTCGACATCTTGAAACTTGATGTTTATCTGTGTGCATTGTGAAAACAGGCTAAAGTTACAGCTGCTTTCAAGGGGTGTTTCAGGTACTTGAAAGCCCGTTCAAACATATTTCCGTTAAAAATATAAAGATTACACACCATCACTTAAATATTTAATTATTTGTTGATTTAATTATAGTCTAGGGTTAAAAAAAATCTGAAAATTTCATCAAGCCTCTTCGGGCATGTTGCTCAAAAAATACATGCCCGGATAAAAAACTCACATATCGGTGAAAAAAGAAAGAAAGAAAGAAAAAATGCAAACAAAACCGAACCTGGCGAACTCGCTCCGCCACATGACAGATGTTAAAGATCAAACATAAAACTGACCTTTAGTTGTATTCGGAACACTTAGGCTGCGATGCAGACTTCTATTGATCGTCATTATAAACCAGTTTTGTTGACGATTTCAGTTTATATATAAACCAATAATAAAACTGGAATCGGTCAATAAACTGGTTTATAATGACGGTCCCCATAGTGTCAGCATCCCAGCCTTACTTTCGGACTCGTGTGCTTGGTTTCAAGAACTACTTAGTCGTAGAAGTCCTCGTAGTCGTAGAATAAAGTGGGCAACACAGAGGCAGGCTTTACTATCACTAAGGTGACCAGCTTTTTGAACAGTTTTGTTTGACAACAAAACTGGGGACAGTTATAATTAATGCAATAATTAACAGTAATTTAGTTGAAAAACAATGCAATAATTAAAAATTGTCCCCAATTCCTGCATTACATTTTGGGGACAATATGAAAAACGCCCTGAAAATGCGGACGTTTGGTCACCTGAACTATCACAGAGAAAGGAAAACAGGGCGATGAGTGAGAATCGATCCCACGGCCGCTCGCTTAGGCCATTGGCGTGGAGTAGGACAGGCCCTTAACTTCCAAGCCGTCAGCTTACAATTTTAGTTCCCTTGACTCACAAAAAAATATTTTCAGAACAGAGTAACTCTTACCTATTTTCAGTCTCCAGAATTAGATGAATGTGAACATGAAATTTTTCCAAACCTGGTATTCTAACACTTTGTATTTTTAAACTCACTTCTTCCTTCTTTCTTTCTTTTTTTTTTTTCCTTTTTTTTTTTTTTAAATGTATGTTATAGCATTAATACCACTTTCAGATCAGCGCTTTCAAAAGAAGTTAAGGGCTTGAAATAAAATTTTTGGTGATAAAACTATTTGACACATGACAAAACCTTAATTTTCTTAACAACGGTCAATTGCAATTGAAGTTTTTCCGCTTGAAGAAAATGAAATTAATTAATTAATAATGCAATGAATAAATGAAGCAAATTTAGAAAAAATATGCTTCATTTCCCTGTAAGCTTAAAATACATCCGATACCTGATAGAATAAAACGAGTAATGCATTAAATTTTCAAATACTCCTTGCTAAACCTTCCGCGAGAACAGTTGATCGTCGCGACTATTCGGGCTAAGCTCACGGTATTTTCCTCGCCTCACTATATTATTATATGAGCATTGTTTTGCTTATTTATTCTGAACTCTATTATAGTCTAAGAGCTAGTGAAAAGCTACCTGTATGTATTTGACCAGACCTGGGTTTTTGTACATTGAGGCCCCTATATCTACCATACATGAGATGGGGAGTCACTAAGCCCAGAGTGGTGGACGCGGCGAGTGCGCATATAAGACAGGTAACGATTTTTGGCGAATTTTAAATCCATTTGACCACGTCTGCCGTTTGGAGATTTGAAAATATATTATTATTATTATCGGAAAATAACAATGGCAAACCATTAGCACGCGGTTAACATTGCGGCAGACAGTTATGAAAGTGCTGAAAAAAATAAAATTTTGAAAGTAATTGACCAGATCTGCCATTGATATATCTTATTTATTAGGGTCTCAAAAACTTATATTCGTCACGGCAGACGTTTTCGTTGCGGACACACTTCAGCAGATAACAAGACTTAGCCACTACCTGGTCAGATCTATGCATAGACTGTCATTGCTATGCATAGCTATCTTGATCTATTCATAGCTATCTTTCTTTTTTTCCCCTATGTATCACTATTGTACTCAAAAATCACCTGGTAATTTGATTTGTTTATTTTAGACACGTGAGTGTGGTGGTGGGGACTTCCCTTTGTAAAACTGCACATCAAAACCAATGGACCGACCAGACAAACCGGCATAATGATTTTACAGTAAGGTGACCAGATTTTTGAACATAGAATTGGGGACATGTCCCCGATTTTGAAACAAAACTGGGGACATTTATAATTAATGAAATAATTGACAGTAATTTAACAATGCAAAAACAATGCAATAATTAAAACCTAGAGACCCTTGACGCAGCTGGCTGTGCGCGAGCACAGCCAGCTGCGTCAATAAAGGGTCTCTAGATCTGTGGCACGCGATGAACGTTTCGATCGTCCGCCATCTTGCTGGTAGTTAAGTCGAGCGATGGCAACGGCTGCCCTTTTTTCAGCATTGAGAAAGGGTTG
This sequence comes from Cheiracanthium punctorium, assembly GCA_038373885.1. NCBI lineage: Eukaryota > Metazoa > Arthropoda > Arachnida > Araneae > Cheiracanthiidae > Cheiracanthium > Cheiracanthium punctorium. The sequence goes on along the minus strand of JAWZYV010008065.1, from coordinate 603,968 downwards.
CGCCTCAAAGGGTTAACAGTAGAATAATGACAGATGACACTCCACGACAATTGATTTCGTATTTGGCTCCGATTAATCACTCACCAACAAACAATGCAGTCGTTTTGGCAACTATGCAACAATGCATGTCAGCCTTGCAAGAGTTAAATCAAGAGTACATGCAAGTGACTTATGATTTAGCTATTGCAAAGATTGCACTGCAAATTCAAGCAACAGAAGGTAATACCTTTAAAAAATTATTTATACACTTGGGTGCTTTTCATATAATGATTTCGTATTTCAAGGCGATCGGAAAAGTTATTAATGATTGCGGTTTATCAACCATCATGGTTGAAAGCGAAATGCTTGCTAGTGGATCCGTTTCAATTTTCATTGAGGGCAAACATTTTAATCGCTGTAAAAGATTACTCCCAATGATGGCTTTAGGACTACAAATAATGCATTTTTGATCTTTTCTAACACATAAAAATATTCAAATTTCTGAAGATATCATAGAAGAGATTGAACGATTACAGAGTTGTCAGACACATTCATTTTTTATTCACAATGAAAGTTTGAAAGAGCTCTGTAATGATTATGCTATTTACGAACAACAAACATTAAATGGTGAATATGGTAAAACAGCCCAATTTTATATGATTTACATCAAGCTCGTTCATCATTATTTACAACTGAGCAGGAGCATACGTGCTGGTGACTTCCAATTGTATCTTGACACTTTACCAAAAATAACAAATTTATTTTTTGTATGTAACCATCAAAATTATGCAAAATGGACTGTCCAATACCATTACAATTTAACCAAAGTTCCAACTACTCATCCTGGTTTAGAGCAGGACTTTCAAAAAGGATTTTTTGGAATCAAGCGTACCAGTAAGCCATTCTCAAGGCAGCCTATTGATCTTACATTAGAGCAGACCATTAATGCAGATGCTGCGAGAACACTTACTGGTATTACGCATCTGACTCACTTGATTTCAGCTCGCCAACGGTGGGCGAGAAGTCACGACATTCGCTCAAGTATAATTACACACGTGTTGGATGAGTTAGAAATTACCAAGAAACAAGATATTTCAGCAGAGTTGCAGCCACATAATATTAGGAAAAGTTGTCAACAACTTGAAAAGTTTATCAACTCGTTTGATCAATATGTGAATCCCTTCAGCTTAGATTTACCACCTGATCAATTGTTTAACATAAGTTCCGGGAAAGCTGCATCATCTCATGTGAAAGAATTTCTCTTAAATATCCAAGAAATTGGTGAAGAGCTACGAACAAGTTTTATATCTGAATGTGTATCTGATTCGAAAAGATTTGAGAAAGCCATCAAAAAGACACCGATACACAACTTTTCAAGTCTACTTGTAAAGAAAAAGTCTGTAAAAATTGGAGGTAAGCAGCAAGAGATCAAGTTACAGCGAGACGTTTGTTGGGAATTTCAATGGACCATCAAATTGATGTTCTCAAAATTTTAGCGTATCCAATATCTCCTGTACCTCTGGCTTTATGTCATCTTGATGGTGGTTTCTGTAAAACTGATAAATCTGTACTTGTAAAATGCCTAGAACCAAATATTGATCAGGAACCACCGCGTAATACAGATGTAATCTTAAATGATGGATTTTTTATTTTACATTCTATGAAAGAAGTTCCCAAAACATTCGGGAGTATTTCTAAGAAATTTCTGCAAATTGTATCAAAATATTCCACCCGAAGAATTGATGTAATTTTTGACCAATATATATTTCCATCAATAAAAGATAGTGAAAGATGTCTACGTCATGAAGCATCGTTGATTGATTACACAATTTCGGGGCCTGAACAGGTGCGACCATCGGATTTTGCAAAAGAATTGAAGAATACTAAATTTAAGGAAGCTTTGGTAGATTTTTTTACAAATCATTGGTGTAGTGAGGAAATGAAATCATTTTTGGGCAACCGACAAATTTTTTTAAATTTCCGAAATTGTCAATCGTATCAAGTTGTTGATGACAAGATCCAATCAAGTGTTGTTGAAAATTTATGTTGTCCTTCACATGAAGAAGCTGATACCAAGATTATCTATCATGCTTGCAATATCGCTGAGCAGTCGAATATTGTTATTAGAGCCTCTGATACCGATATTTTGATTATAATGATTGGGAATATGAAACAATTACAAAATTCTAATTCTAATATTTGGATGCTCAATGGAACAGGAAATAACGAAAGGCATATTGACGTCACAGAAATTTATAACGAGCTTGGTGAATTGTTAGCCAAAAGCTTAATCGGCTTCCATGCGTTCACAGGGTGTGATTTCAATCCGGCTTTCTTTAATAAAGGGAAGAAAAGACCTTTTACTTTGCTGAAAAAAATCTGATGTGTCCAACACATGACTTCCTTGCACGTCCATTAGATCAAAAATATTTTCGACGCACTTCCTCTAAATTTATTTGTTTGAAAGAGATAAAATATCAATAATAGTAAGGTTTAGCGATTTCTAGCCAAATATTTCGATATCGCCAAGCTGAGTTCAATTTGAAAGTTTTCCTTCTGACACTTTATTTGGCGATATTTCACCAAAAGCCGACAAACTTGAGATAGTCAGCGAGATTTTGGGGATAGCCAAAGTAGTCATTGACCACAGACTTTCAATGAATTGAATGCATCTATACTAGAGATGAGACGGGCTCAGCCCGAGCCCGAAAGCCCGAGCCCGAGCCCGGGCCCGACTCGGGCTCCGGCTCTGTAATTCACGATTGCTTTCGGGCTCGGGCGGGCTCGGGCTCGTGAAAAATTTCTCCTTTGTTGAACATACTCCTTGAAACAGATTTTAAAAAGTGATTCATGGGATAAATAGACGCACTTATTTCAAAAAATAGCGGCACGGGGGACTAGAAGGTGTGTGGAGCTCCAAAATTTATTGTATCCTCTTAATGAAGTAGTTAATTTTATTTGTCTTTAGCTGAAATTTCGGGCTCGGGCGGGCTCGGGCTCCAACTTTAATAATATTGCTCGGGCTCGGGCGGGCTCGGATTAAAAGTCTTCGGGCTCGGGCGGGCTCGGGCTTCAAAAAATGAGCCCGAACTCATCTCTAATCTATACACCTCAATGTATTTAAAGTCATTTGGCTCACCATGTAAATAAATTCTCAGTCGATTGCTGTCAAAAAAGATATTGAAAACAGTTAGATATTACAATAGTTCCAAATACAAAGTTAAAAAATCTACGGGTTAAAGTTTTAGAGTTATACAAAATAGGAAATAATTTTTGGCGCCAAATTTGGCGATATTTCGGCGAAACTCGTCAATGTCGACGACATTTGGCGAGATTTTAAGCATAAACCAAACAATGACAGATTATCGCCAAATTTGGCGATATTTCGCCAAAACTCGCCAAGGTCGAGGACAGACCGCGAGATTTTGGGTATGTACCAAACAATGACTGTCTACAGTTGTATTATAATGAAGATGTCCATAGACATTAAGGTACTGAAATTCTTTTCGGTGGTCCTGTAAATAAACTCTCCAGTAGATTGGAACCAAAAATCGAGATGCACAACTAGATGTTACAACATTCTTATATATGAAATTTCATAATAGTTTTTGAGATTTGAGAGTTAAATATGCACACACGTACACCAAAAGTCGCCAAGCTTGGCGACTTTTGGCATAGTTCTTGAGGGAGACACGTGACCGTGGTCGGACCATTACCTAACTTATGTGGTAGGACGGTATTATGCTTGAAATGGATGAATGCCCCTAAAATTGCTATTGACCGTAATGTATTGGAAATCTTTCGAGTGTTCCTGTAGCAGAACTGTAAATGATAATGACAGTTTTTTTAATGGAAAAATTCATTTTCTAACTCTTTACAGCATATATCACTTCTGAGTCGTTTGAAATAGCCCAATACCTCTAAAAAACGCTTTGATGAATTTCGGCCCATAGAGCGTAATGTATTTCGAATCTTTTGGGCGGTCCTGTAGATAAACTATTCAGTCGAATGGAACCGAAAGGGGAGGTGCACAACTAGATGTTACAACTATCCAAAATATGAAGTTTCGACATTCTACGCCTAATAGCTTTTGAGTTAGGCGAGTTTAATGATTTTCGGCCCATAGAGCGTAATGTATTTCGAATCTTTTGGGCGGTCCTGTACATAAACTATCCATTCGATTGCCACCAAAAGGGGAGGTGCACAACTAGATCATAGAACAATCCTAAATATCAAATCTCAACATTCTACGACCAATAGTTTTTGAGATATGCGAGTTACATACATACGTACGTACGTACGTACATACGTACGTACGTACAGACGGCATGGGAAAACTGGCCACAGTAGACTCGCCACTGGTCAAAATGAGTTGCAGACGCGTTAATATGATCGTGCATGCTAGCCTACGGTGAGATGCATCGAAAAAAGTTTTTAAATTAAATCTAGAGGTAGTCAAAATCGGTTTTTATGTCGAAATTTGGCCCCCAAAATTTTTCGGGATCACATTACTTCCTTATACTACGTACAAGGAAGTAAAAATATAGAATTTCAACAAGCATTTGCTACTCTTGGTGAGGAAAATTTGACTGAGGATGAGTTAAAAGAGGTATTTAGCACTATTCAGAAGTTTACCTGCCAGCTCTACAATGCAAAAAAAATCTAGTGACGTTAATGATGGAAGATACCAACTTTTCGTCAGCAATTATAAAGCTTCCGACGTAAATGAAAATTTCAACAAGAAAATACTGAAATTTGATGCAAGCTCAATACCACCTTGTAAGAGTGAGCTTTACCAGCAACTTCTAAGAGCGCATTACATTTCCACCGTTTGGAAAAATGCTTACAAAAAGCAACCTACCACGTTGGACCCATTAGAGTATGGCTGGATTGAACAAAACCATAAATTTGTGTTCAAATGGTTCGAAGGAGATCAACTTCCAACTTCTGTGAGTGACTTAATCACTAAGGTCCCTGGTAAGTTCATAATAATTAATTCTTTACCGAATATATTTGAATCAATTTACACATTCCTTTTATTCTATAACTTACGTTTTATTTTTACAGAATCCGATTCAATGGATGATGATGAAGAGTCCCAGAACGACATGCATGACTCCGATGATGATGTTTACTAAATATGATATAAATAGTATATATGATGCTGTTCTATCTGTGTATGGGTTGGTGAATTGACTCCAGAAGAAGGTGGATCCTTTGCATGCCATCCGAAACATACGCACAGTCTTACTTTTGTATATGTGTGTTTTTACAACACCCGAAAACTGCATCATTCAAAAAGAATAACATTTCAATACCTTTTGTGAAATGGTTATAAGTTTATGGAGACGACGTTGTTTGATACTGTATTGTTATGTCATTTTGAATCATCTTAGTTAAAAAGAAAAATACTTTGAAAAAAAAGTACTGTTTAATTTGTTCGCTCCCTCTATCATTGCTTTCCAGCATCACTCTCACTCAAACGACTCACTCTTTCCCAGTGATTTTTCCAGGCTCTAACTTTTTTGAAAAAAAATAATCATTCTCATAAATCTTTTATTTGGTTATTTTATTTATTATTATTGTTTATAATAATTATTTAGCATTAATTTATGGGGATTTCCCATTTTGCCAAGAAATTCTCTGCCTGAAATTCAAAATGTGTACCAGTCAGAAGTATTACACTACCAGTATTTGATAACGCTATTATGCACTGCCTTATTTCTATCGGAAAGTATTGAAAACTGCATGGAAATAGATAGCAGTTAAGATTTTTTAAATATTTTTTTAGATTCTATTTTCTGCAAAGAAAACTTTGAATCGGAATTTTTTAACAAAGCTTATATATGTTTTCATATATATATACACATCATAAGATTAAGTATACTTAAGAAAACCCACGTGCACGCTCCAAAAAATGTATGCGCGTAAGAGGTAAATATCCTACGTTGGTTTCGTATATTTAAAATTATTTATCATAGAATATGAATTAGGCTATGTATAAATATGGCTTTCAATATTTCTCTCAGGTTGTGCGTTTTTCAAAAACTCAATTATCATTCGCAAATCTAAAATAGGAAATTTATCTCTTATTCGAATACTTTTTAAGGGGGGTGTACATCACGCTCCTAAAAATGTCAGGAACATTTTTACTTCCTTGTACGTAGTATAAGGAAGTAATGTGATCCCGAAAAATTTTGGGGGCCAAATTTCGACATAAAAACCGATTTTGACTACCTCTAAATTGAATTTTAAAAATTTTTTAGATGCATCTCATCGTAGGCTAGCATGCACGATCATATTAACGCGTCTGCAACTCATTTTGACCAGTGGCGAGTCTACTGTGGCCAGTTTTTCCATGCCGTCTGTACGTACGTACGTATGTATGTAACTCGCATATCTCAAAAACTATTGGTCGTAGAATGTTGAGATTTGATATTTAGGATTGTTCTATGATCTAGTTGTGCACCTCTCGCTTTTGGTGACAATCGAATGGATAGTTTATGTACAGGACCGCCCAAAAGATTCGAAATACATTACGCTCTATGGGCCGAAATTCATTAAACTCGCCTAACTCAAAAGCTATTAGGCGTAGAATGTCGAAACTTCATATTTTGGATAGTTGTAACATCTAGTTGTGCACCTCCCCTTTTGGTTCCATTCGACTGGATAGTTTATCTACAGGACTGCCCAAAACATTCGAAATACATTACACTCAATGGGCCGAAATTCATTAAACTCGCATATCTCAAAAGCTATTAGGCGTTGAATGTTGAAACTGTATATTTAGGATTGTTGTAACATCTAGTTGTGCACCTCCCCTTTCGGTTCCATTCGACTGAATAGTTTATCTACAGGACCGCCCAAAAGATTCGAAATACATTACGCTCTATGGGCCGAAATTCATCAAAGCGTTTTTTAGAGGTATTGGGCTATTTCAAACGACTCAGAAGTGATATATGCTGTAAAGAGTTAGAAAATGAATTTCTCTATTAAAAAAAGTGTCTTTATCATTTATAGTTCTGCTACAGGAACACTCAAAAGATTTCCAATACATTACGGTCAATAGCAATTTTAGGGGCATTCATCCATTTCAAGCACAATACCGTCCTACCACATAAGTTAGGTAATGGTCCAACCACGGTCACGTGCCTCCCTCAAGAACTATGCCAAAAGTCGCCAAGCTTGGCGACTTTTGGTGTACGTGTGTGCATATTTAACTCTCAAATCTCAAAAACTATTATGAAATTTCATATATAAGAATGTTGTAACATCTAGTTGTGCATCTCGATTTTTGGTTCCAATCTACTGGAGAGTTTATTTACAGGACCACCGAAAAGAATTTCAGTACCTTAATGTCTATGGACATCTTCATTATAATACAACTGTAGACAGTCATTGTTTGGTACATGCCCAAAATCTCGCCGTCTGTCCTCGACCTTGGCGAGTTTTGGCGAAATATCGCCAAATTTGGCGATAGTCAGTCATTTCGTCCATGCCCAAAGTATCGCCATTTGTCATTGTTCTTGGCGAGTTTTGGCGAAATATCGCCAAATTTGGCGATAATCTGTCATTGTTTGGTTTATGCTTAAAATCTCGCCAAATGTCGTCGACATTGACGAGTTTCGCCGAAATATCGCCAAATTTGGCGCCAAAAATTATTTCCTAATTTGTATAACTCTAAAACTTTAACCCGTAGATTTTTTAACTTTGTATTTAGAACTATTGTAATATCTAACTGTTTTCAATATCTTTTTTGACAGCAATCGACTGAGAATTTATTTACAGGGTGAGCCAAATGACTTTGAATACATTGAGGTGTATAGATGCATTCAATTCATTGAAGGTCTGTGCTCACTGACTACTTTGGCTATCCCCAAAATCTCGCTGACTATCTCAAGTTTGTCGGCTTTTGGTGAAATATCGCCAAATAAAGTGTCAGAAGGAAATCTTTCAAATTGAACTCAGCTTGGCGATATCGAAATATTTGGCTAGAAATTGCTAAACCTTACTATTATTGATATTTTATCTCTTTCAAACAAATAAATTTAGAGGAAGTGCGTCGAAAATATTTTTGATCTAATGGACGTGCAAGGAAGTCATGTGTTGGACACATCAGATTTTTTAAACTGTGATATAATGCATAGATAAAATTGTATTTTTATGTTATTTGTGAAATCCTGAAATCCATCGTATTTTTTTTAATAAAATATTTACTAACACTAAATATATTTACTTTTTTATCATCAAACTTATAAGTTTTATTCCATAGTTCACAAAATTAAATATTAATTACTACAAAACCAGTGTTGCCAGAAAGTTTTGAACAAAAATCGCAAGAGGTTGATATAAGAGTAGGAAAATGCCGCAAAGGTGACGTCATAATATGACATCATAGTATGACGTCAGACCGAGTGATGCCCTGTAAAATAAGGTGACCAAACGTCCCCATTTTCCGGGGACAGTCCCCAATTTCAGGACGTTTTTCAAATTGTCCCCAAAATGTAAAACAGGAATTGGGGACAATTTTTAATTATTGCATTGTTTTTTATTTAAATTACTGTCGATTATTTCATTAATTATAAATGTCCCCAGTTTTGTTTCAAAATCGGGGACATGTCCCCAATTCTATGTTCAAAAATCTGGTCACCTTACTGTAAAATCATTATGCCGGTTTGTCTGGTCGGTCCATTGGTTTTGATGTGCAGTTTTACACAGGGAAGTCCCCACCACCACACTCACGTGTCTAAAATAAACAAATCAAATTACCAGGTGATTTTTGAGTACAATAGTGATACATAGGGGAAAAAAAGAAAGATAGCTATGAATAGATCAAGATAGCTATGCATAGCAATGACAGTCTATGCATAGATCTGACCAGGTAGTGGCTAAGTCTTGTTATCTGCTGAAGTGTGTCCGCAACGAAAACGTCTGCCGTGACGAATATAAGTTTTTGAGACCCTAATAAATAAGATATATCAATGGCAGATCTGGTCAATTACTTTCAAAATTTTATTTTTTTCAGCACTTTCATAACTGTCTGCCGCAATGTTAACCGCGTGCTAATGGTCTGCCATTGTTATTTTCCGATAATAATAATAATATATTTTCAAATCTCCAAACGGCAGAAGTGGTCAAATGGATTTAAAATTCGCCAAAAATCGTTACCTGTCTTATATGCGCACTCGCCGCGTCCACCACTCTGGGCTTAGTGACTCCCCATCTCATGTATGGTAGATATAGGGGCCTCAATGTACAAAAACCCAGGTCTGGTTAAATACATACAGGTAGCTTTTCACTAGCTCTTAGACTATTACTTACTAGCTGCGTGCCCGTTCTTCGCACGGTAGGAAACGAAAAATTTCCTCACATGTGTAATTCGAATTAATTCCAGTGATGTGGAATTTAGAAAAAGCAAAATTATTTCACTCTTGACTTAAAATTTGCGTCATATATTGTTGCGGAATTACTCTGCTACTCCTGGGGTTCGTCGTTCTAAAGTCCAGTTGGTGTAAAAAGTTCAAGTAAAAAGTCACTTGTCAGGATGGAACACAAACTTTATTTCTTCTAGAACTTCGTAGAACAATCAGCTGCACACAATTCACAAGCACAATCTAGCAGTAACGTGCTTTTAACAATCCGCTTGGATCAGAAGCTCTCACAAATGCTGTATTTCTCACACAAAATAAGTCACTTTTACAGGCAAAAATTCCGTTGAAATATTCAAGGGATATAGTACACTATACCTTAAGAAGCAATGAAGAATTTACACACAGCACCTTAAAAACAGCTTCACAAAGCAAGCTAAAACACAGCTTCTATAGCACTATCAGTTCACACAAAACAAGCTCTTCACACATTGAATGTTCAACTCGCAACTGACTCTCGGGGCGACGCGCTCTTCTATAAATAGCCGGCGCAGGAGGTACAAGAGGTTTCCAGAAAAGTCAATTTCTCCAGGGTTCTACATAAAGCGTGAATTTTGATTACGTCATAGAAGAGAAATGTTAGGTTATTATGCGTTTTTAATGCAGGAAAAACAACTTCCAGGCCCCATTGGGAAAATCGCGCCAAATTACCAAAAAGTCGCCAAGCTTGGCGACTTTTGGCGAAATATCGCCAAATTTGGCGCCAAAAATAAGTCCTCAAAAGTGAAGAGATCTAAGCTCTAGGACTAATATTTCTCGAGATTTCTAGAAGCCCATAGAAAAACATATGGGAAAGCGAAACCTCCGTATCTCCGGTTCTAATTGGCCGATTTTGATGCAACAAAAAGCAAAATTTATCTATTTGAAGCGTAGAATAAGAATTTTAAACCATTTTAAGCCCCAGAGCAGCGGGTTGCCCCGAAAATTCGTAACATTGCCCCCTTCCCAAGGACTGCACGTCCCGGGCAGTACAATCCCTAGTTAGGAGGTCACACAGGTACCTACACTGTATAACACTTAAGAAGATCTTAAGAACATAATTCAAGCAAGTAATCAATAGCACAATAAGCAAATACACATTAATAAATAAATAATCATCATAATAAATAATTACACTGTAATAAGTAATCAATGTAATAACAAATACACATTAATAAAATCCAATATATTACAAATATGTACACTAAACATGGCGTAAGTGGTGAGAGAAAGAGAGTTGAAGAAAGAGGAAGAGAAGAGAAAGACAGGAAAGGAATGAGAGGTGAAAGAAAAGAGGAATTACGCCATAGTGACCATAGTCTGAGCTAATTACAACCGCGGTAGATGGCTAGCCGATCGTAATGTACAACTCTTGGCTTCGAGTTTGGTGACTTACGAATCCGTACGATGACGTCATTCAGCCGGTTTAGGACTGTTAAGGACCGTCCCACGGCGATTGCAGCTTGGGAGACAGGCCTTTCCGTCGAGTAGGATTCCATAGCCAAACTTTGTCACCTGCGTTGACCTCGTGTCCCGTAGCCTTCGTGTCGTAGCGAGTCTTCATCTTTTCCGTGTTCAGGTTGATCCGCTCCCGAGCAAAATGATGTACATCTTCAAACCGTGCCCGAAGGTTTTCCACGTACTCCTCTGGCGATGAAGGCGCATCTGGAGGGCGGCCGAACACTAGATCGGCGGGAAGACGAAGATCTCTGCCGAACAGCATCTGGGAAGGTGTGAAGCCGGTAGTCTCATGGACGGCACTCCTATAGGCCAGCAGGAACAGGGGGAGTTTCTTGTCCCAGTCCTCTTGATTCCTAGATACCAGGAGCGAGAGGTTGTTCAAAATTGTACGATTGAACCTCTCCACCATGCCGTCGGATTGTGGGTGTAAAGGCGTAGTCTGGGTTTTGTCCATTCCGAGAAGTTGGCATAGTCCTTTAAAGACTGCAGAGGTAAAGTTCGTTCCTTGGTCGGAATGAAGTTGCAGAGGGGTTCCATATCTGGAAATCCATTCTTGCACCAGTACTTCTGCTACGGTCGTAGCTTCTTGATCGGGAATAGGAAACGCTTCGGGCCATTTAGAGAAGTAGTCAATGACAACTAGGATGTATTTGTTGCCATCCGAAGTTCGCGGAAGAGGTCCCAGGATGTCGAGTGCAATCCTCTCAAAAGGCGCTCCTACATTGTAACGATGTAGTCTTCCACGGCTTCGTTTCTTCGGGCCTTTACGGGCAGCACAGGCGTCACAAGCTTGACACCACTTTTCGACGTCGCCTCGAGCCCTAACCCAGTAGAAGCGCTCGCGAACTTTCTGCAGGGTCTTCATCACGCCAAAATGGCCTCCAGTTAAGCCATTATGCAGCTCTTCTAGAACCTTCGGAATCCTCGAGCGAGGGAGTACTAACTGCCATCGGAGCATCTTGCCGTCGTCCGACTCCCATTTACGATACAGGACTCCATTCCTCAGGCGAAGCGAATCCCATAAAGCCCAGTACTGTTTTGTTGCCGGACTGTAAGATGATATTTCCTGCCAACTGGGCTTAGCGCTGGATTTTTCCATAAATTCTACAATAGGTTTGATGTCGCTGTCTGCTAATTGGTCCGCCCGAACATTTTCGTCACTCCAGGGATCTTGAGATGATGCCGATGATGTAACTTGGCGGACAACGGGATGTTTCAGATGGTAATTTTTCTCTGCCCTGGAGCAATAGCGACAACTGTCTATGCAGGGCCTTCTCGACAAAGCATCTGCATTTCCATGAGATGACCCTTTCCGATGACGTATCTCGATGTCATATTCTTGTAATCGCTGTATCCACCTGGCTATTTGGCCCTCTGGATTCTTGAAATTTAGAAGCCAGGTTAAAGAGGCATGGTCCGTTCGGAGCAGGAACTTTCGGCCGTACAGGTAATGATGGAAGTGCTCCACGGCTTTAATGATAGCAAGAAGTTCCTTTCTCGTAACACAATAGTTACGTTCTGCCTTTGAAAGGCATTTGCTCCAGTAAGCAATGACGTGTTCTTGGCCATCTATCTCCTGGGACAAAACTGCTCCAACACTCTCCTTACTTGCGTCTGTGTCCAGGATAAATGGCTTGTCAGGGTGAGGATACGACAGGATCGGCGAAGATGTTAAAGCCGTCTTCAGTTCGTTGAATGCGTCCTCACATTCCTCAGTCCATAGAAATTTCTGTCCAGTCTCGGTCAATTTGTGAAGAGGTCTTGCAATTTGAGAAAAGCCCTTCACGAATTTTCGATAGTAAGTACACAGACCGAGAAAACTTCTTAAGTCATGGATATTCTCGGGACGACTCCAGTTCTGGACTGCGGACGTCTTTTCGGGATCGGTTCGGACTCCGTGGGCGGATATTATGTGCCCGAGGTAACGTACTTCCCGACGAAACAAATTGCACTTCGATGGACTTAGTTTCAAGTTCGCCTCTTTTAATTTCTGCAGTACCTTTCGAATGTTCTCGAGATGCTCTTCGAAAGTCCTTCCGACGATGATGATATCGTCCAAATAAACGAGACATGCTTCGTAGGAAAGTCCTCTCAACACTGTCTCCATTAGTCGCTCAAATGTAGCAGGTGCGTTGCAGAGTCCAAAAGGCATAACTTTGAACTGCCATAATCCTTGTCCCGTGGTGAACGCAGTCTTTTCACGGTCGTCGGGATGAATTTCCACTTGCCAGTAACCACTTTTCAGATCCAGAGTGGAAAACCATTCGTTTCCCGATAAAGTGTCCAAAGTGTCGTCTATCCTGGGAAGAGGGTAGCTGTCTTTCTTGGTAATGTCATTCAGACGTCTGTAGTCAACACAGAACCGGGTGGAACCATCTTTCTTTCGGACCAAAACAATCGGCGAGGCCCACGGACTAGTCGATGGCTCGATGACGTCATCACGCTGCATCTCCTCTAAAAGTCGGTTCACCTCTTCTTGCTTAGAAAACGGCAGCCGCCTAGGATGTTGCTTGATGGGAGAATGGCTGCTTGTGTCTATTCTATGCTGCGTTAACCTCGTACGGCCAAAGTCACCGGAAGTACGAGAGAAGAGGTCTTCAAATTCAGCTATTACTTTCTCCGCAGCGCTTCTCTGTTCTGCCGTTAACTCCACGTCTTGTAATAATTCCTTCGTCAGGCACTCGGAAGATTTAGCTGTCGTTTGGTTGATGTTCTTATTAATGCAGGTAACAGGAGTGCAGGTCGCCAACACTTCATTTTTCTTTATCACCTTCGACTTGTCCGTCACATTTACTACTCTAACTGGAATTTCTGTTCTCGACAAGTCCACAAGTGTTGCTCCTACAAGTACTCCTCTGACGGAATCACTATTGTTTGGGTGTTCGATTAATCCAAAACGGAATTTATTGCTTTCTTTTACTGTTCCAGAAATTATTGAATCAGTTCTGGGAGGTAGAGTGATATCAGTCTGAGCTATTATTTGCTGAACAGGCAAAACAGTTTCATTTCTAATATCGAAGGCAGCTATTTCTTCTGAGTCTGAACGAAGCTCATTATTCTTAAAGTCCAAATTAAATTTGTGTGATTTTAAAAAGTCCAGTCCGAGAATAAAAGAGTCTGTAATATTGGCGACATATACCACATGGTCGTATCTGGCATTTCCAAACGTGATTTCTACTTGCGCTTTTCCGCCCACTTCGATCTTGTCACCTGTCACAGTCTGGAGGGTCAGCGAGGGCGGAGTCCAGAAAATCTTCAAGTTTAATTTCTTGGCCAGATCCGTCCTTAAGATGGTTACGTTCGCTCCAGTATCAATCACCATGTGGCATGGGTAACCATTAACGTATCCCAGTACGAAGAGTCCATTACTGCCGCCATTCACTGATGAAATCTGTAAGACTTTCAAACGAGGCTTTTGAATATCCCTCAGCCTCTGTTCCTGAAAGTCGTCTCTTTTCTGTCTTCCTTCATGGGCTTCTCTGGTGCATTGATAACTGCGATCTTTACGACGAGAGTTCTTTTGTGCGTCACAGTATTTTCTTAAATGCCCCTCGCTGTTGCACCTCCAACATTTTACTTTCTTTGGGCCATCTCTCGTTCTATCGGATCTTAATTTTCGTTCTATGAGATCCTCAATTCTCTTCAACCTGTTCTCGACGCTCTCTGTGTCTTTGTCAGCTCCCTCTTGGACCGTGACCGCTCTAACAGCATGCCGATCTTTTCTCACGGCCCGCTGGGCTGCCTCTAGCTTCATTGCGAACACCAAAGCAGACTTCAAATCCTGATAATCTTCCAACATGAGTGCCTTTTGGATTTCTGGATCACGGATGGCTTCAATAAAATGACGCACCGCCATTTCCTCTCGGACATTATCAAGGTGGTCCATGTAGGCTAGATGACAAAGCCTATCTATGTCCGAAGCCAGCTCTTGAAGGGTCTCGCCAGATCTCTGCATCCTTGACTTAAGTTGGATTCTACTATATTCTTTCTGGCACTTCTCTCCGAATTTCATCTCCAAGGCACTTGCGAGGGCGTCAAAATCTCCTATCTTCGTCGCTCCAATAGTTTGCAATACGTTAATTGCATCTCCGCTAAGGGAAGCGGCCAGTTGGTCCGCTTTCTCGGACTCGCTCCAACCATTGGCTTTGGCGACGATTAAAAATTGGGTCTTGTAGGCTTCCCAGGGAGTCTTTCCGTCATAAGTGGTAAGTTTCACTGCTGGGCGGCGTGACGACAGTCTGATGTTTTCCGGTAACTTTCTCAGCTTGACGAGAGAGTCCAATTTTTCTTCCATTTTAGCTTCACATTCTTCCCGTATCTTCGAAACTATATTTTCTTTCCAATCCAATTTGTCCTCGATTTTATTATTAAATTCTTCACGTAATTCTTTCATGTTTCTTGCTTGGCTTTCTTCTAGTATCGACATTCTTTTCTCCATTTCCTCATGATTTTTCTCTACTTTTTCCAGTCCGGATTTCATTTCTTCCAGCCCGGCTTCTATTTTTCTATCGAGTCCGGATTTCATCGCGTCGTGTGCGGCTCTTAACTCCTCCAATTCGATTTTCACTTCATTGTGTGCGGCCTTTAACTCCTCCAATCCGGTTTTTGTCTGTTCTTGTCCGGCTTCAATTTTCTTCTCTAAATCCGCCTTCATCTGTTCTTGTCCGGCTTTCATCTCGTCTTGTCCGGCTTTCATTTCTTTTTTTATCTCATCTTGTCCGGATTTCATTTACTGCATCATATTCATGAGCTTTTGAAGTTGTTCTTCCATTTTTTTGTCTAGTCAAAACCATAAACTGGAAAATTAAAGTCCTTCTTTAGAATCCCGATTCTGACACCAAATGTTGCGGAATTACTCTGCTACTCCTGGGGTTCGTCGTTCTAAAGTCCAGTTGGTGTAAAAAGTTCAAGTAAAAAGTCACTTGTCAGGATGGAACACAAACTTTATTTCTTCTAGAACTTCGTAGAACAACCAGCTGCACACAATTCACAAGCACAATCTAGCAGTAACGTGCTTTTAACAATCCGCTTGGATCAGAAGCTCTCACAAATGCTGTATTTCTCACACAAAATAAGTCACTTTTACAGGCAAAAATTCCGTTGAAATATTCAAGGGATATAGTACACTATACCTTAAGACACAGCAATGAAGAATTTACACACAGCACCTTAAAAACAGCTTCACAAAGCAAGCTAAAACACAGCTTCTATAGCACTATCAGTTCACACAAAACAAGCTCTTCACACATTGAATGTTCAACTCGCAACTGACTCTCGGGGCGACGCGCTCTTCTATAAATAGCCGGCGCAGGAGGTACAAGAGGTTTCCAGAAAAGTCAATTTCTCCAGGGTTCTACATAAAGCGTGAATTTTGATTACGTCATAGAAGAGAAATGTTAGGTTATTATGCGTTTTTAATGCAGGAAAAACAACTTCCAGGCCCCATTGGGAAAATCGCGCCAATTGGCGACTTTTGGCGAAATATCGCCAAATTTGGCGCCAAAAATAAGTCCTCAAAAGTGAAGAGATCTAAGCTCTAGGACTAAAATTTCTCGAGATTTCTAGAAGCCCATAGAAAAACATATGGGAAAGCGAAACCTCCGTATCTCCGGTTCTAATTGGCCGATTTTGATGCAACAAAAAGCAAAATTTATCTATTTGAAGCGTAGAATAAGAATTTTAAACCATTTTAAGCCCCAGAGCAGCGGGTTGCCCCGAAAATTCGTAACAATATGTAATAACCTGAGATCATTGCAATATAATGACACACACACACACACACACAAAAAAAAAAAAAAAAAAAAAAAACTATGTCAGCGTCATTCGGTATCAAAAAAGTGAAAATGGACCGTTTGCAGTGAACTTCTCACTTTCAAAATGTCTTATTTCCTCAGACATGCTGCCTTTTAGGTTCACGTTTTAGCGTTAAATACCTCAGACACTACATGAAATGGACATTTTTTTTTATTTTAAAAATACATCACCCTCTCTTGCAACCCTTTACAAAAAGAAAAGAGATAAGACTGCGCTATTTATAAAGGCTTTAAAATTGTTTTTCTAGATTATGCAGTTTAATTTTTCTTCTCAAAAATAAATCCAGTATTTATAAAAGGAAATCGAGCCAAGCAAAGAAATCGTCTACTTGGACATATCATTGTTAATGTATCCATGACAACCAAACCGCAAGATATGAAACCGAAATTTGTAGCAGCTGCTATAAAAATGAAAATTCTTCTTTACTTAAAAATTCGTAAAAATTCTCCTAATTTATATTTTTCCTCCGTTCTTCTTTTAAAAGTGGGCGAATTGTGTGCTCCGTCTTTTGCCCAAATATAAAAAAGTTGTGACAGATAGAATTCAAGATGCAGCAGTTTTAAAAATATTTTACGAAAGTCAGCGTCAAATTTAATTTTATTTGAAAAATTCCCAAAAATCTGCAAATTATGTTACACAGTCCGAACAAACAGTTTTTAAAAGAACATTTTCTCCTCTATTCGATGATGTAACTATCGTTTTCTTGCGAGTGCAATTACCGGTGTTATTATGTATTACGCAAGAAAAATCGCTAAAAATCGGACAAAACATAAAATAAAACATTTTCTAATTCGAATTTCGAAAAAATCGCTTCGAGGTGTGTCGAGACCCGTCTTGGAGAATTTCTGTACAAAATTTGGTAGATCTACGATCATCCGTTTCGGAGCTACGCGAGACACAGACAGACAGACAAACGGACAGTTTACACACTGTTTTATTTATATAGATGCCGATTTTCGTTTTTAACGGACTTCAGAAAGGAAGAAGTTGTGAATTCATTGGATTTTTTTTTATTACTAATATTTTTTCAGTGATAGTTTTTTACCACGTTGTCCGATTTTGATAGTTTTTTTTTTTTTTCCAAAAGCAGTATTTTATTATGTGCTGTCCCATATTAATTTTCTTAAGTTCTGATGATATTTTCATTCAGAAAATTGCAAAAAATCTTGTTTTTAAATCATTGCCTAAAGGGTTGCCAACAAAGAGTTCTCACAGTTGTTGTGAAAAGTGGCCAAAGTTGGCCACTTTTCTATATTTAGCTAGAAATTGCCAAACCTTACTTACTACAAGAATAACATTATTAGAAAATCGAAAAAAAAAATTGTTTTAAAACTATTGCCGAAAGGGTTGCCAGCATGGGCGACATTTCAGCTTTTCATTTTGGAGTGCGAGATTTGATGCATTAAAATCCACAGTATGGAATAAATGAAATGTTTGTTAAATTTAGGAGCGGGCGCCACCCTTTTGCCACACCTGGTTGCCAGTAGCGGCGTTCGTCGCAATATCTCGAAGCTCGTCACGGTTGGCTTCTTTTGGCTTTTGCACCAAAATTCTCAAAACTGAATATAGGTTCGCAATGTTTTCTATATTTGGAGGCAAGGGACGTGCTTAGAGTTTTAGTGGCCCAGGACAAAAAATAATTTCAGGTCTTTCAGATTTGTCTACTTACAAAATTGAGGATCTTGTAACCCCCCCCCCCTCCCGTGAAAGCCCACTTCATAGTGAAGATTTAGATGAGCAATTTAGATGAGCGATAAATGTGCCAAGTATTGTAAACTATCTGCGTATTCGTTCTTCGTACGGATTGAATCAAATATTTTTCTTACTTATGTTAGTGAAATTAGTTCCATTTTTACGAAATTTAAAAATATGAAGAATTCTTTTATTCGTGACATAAGCTTTTGCTAACAGATATTTACTTGAAATGCTAGTGCTACTGCAAAATGTAACACAAAATTTATGTCAGAGTATTTCAGAACGTAAACAGTGTTTTGCAGACAAATCTGTTCGCTTACAAAGTGTTTCTGCAGGATGGTTTACTCATTTTCGTTTAGTTCTAAAATAACGTCACATGGTGTGGACCACTGTTTTATTTTATCTTCTAATTCCTATAGCTTGAGCGATTTGTAATCTCGGTCATTCCGCAGAACACCTTGGTAAAATTCTACCATATAAAAAATCTTAAAATATTGTTGATATCACAGACATAGCTAAATATCTACATGAAACGTTCACTGTTTCGTGAATACTTTGGCTCTCGTAAGTAAGCCTTGATAAAGTAATTTTTCCGTAAAGCGCGTTATCCTCATTAACATTTGATGCAATTTTAAATTCGTAACATCAAAATGATGTCAAATTCACTTAGGATTAGAATTTCACATAAAAACTAATTTCATATTTATCATAAGTGTTACCATAGTAACATAATCCATTACCAAGGACATATTTTGGGAAAGAGGGGGGAGGGGGGGTCCGGTCTTCATTTCCACTCCCGAAATTTCAATTTTTTAAACAACTAGGGGCCAAGGCCCCTAGACTCACTACGCTCGCTTTTCGTATGAGGCATTCGGCCCCTAATAAGGCTTATTCGTAAAAGAGACAGAATTTCAACAGACAAATCCCAAAGATTGGATCAAATAGAATGTTACTGAGCTACTCGTTGCTTGGTTCTTGCATGTTCATTGTGGTACATAAAAATTTAAACTTCACACTACAGTAGACCACTCCCCCATATCACGGTAGATATTTTGTTATTAGGAATCCCTGTTCTACGGGTCCTGAGCTATACTCCACCTGGAGTGCGGACTCCGCGTATAATCGCTGGAAAAATTATTTGCACTCTTCAGAAACACAATAGTATTTAATGTTGCCATTCAAAAGTTATATTAATTATGAGTTAAAGCGTAATAAAATCAGAACATCTGTTTTAGCTGTAATTTTAATTATGTAAAACCTATTGGACACCTTACGCATTTGCCACCCATGGCGATTTTTCATTATTTGGCGACTTGCGTATATATATAGTTAATAATTAGCTTGAATAAGACATGGTAACACGGCAGGGAATATGAATACAGTGCTATTGGCGGACACGAAAGTGAGAGAGTACGACGGCCTAAGAAAATATTTTTTAAGGATAAGTAGGCTCTGAATTTTTTTTTTTTGGGGGGGGGGAGGGTGTCAATTAATCATCAATTTTCATCACAGTATTCCAAATTGTTTATAAATGTGCTCTGGACAAAATTGATGCAAACAATTGACCTAAAAAATCTAAAGAGAAATGACTCTGCGATAAATCTCAATCCATGATTTCATACACACATAATAATAATACCGTCATCCTTTCTTTTGAATATGCTATCCCTTATATGTTTTAATTAGTCACTCCTTTAATAATATTTCTATTTCTTTTTGCTTTTGGCTCTCAGCTATCCGAGATGCCGAGTAGATCTGTACAACTTAACTTATAACGTAAACCAGTTACTTCCTAGATACGTTCCGTATCTGCTTTGTGTCTAGACGTCTTCAGTTCGATTCTCGGCGTCGCTCTTTTGCGAGATGGGCTTTGTTTTACTGTCGTTTTGTTTTATTTCATTTTGCAAAATAACAGATTATTATATACTTTACTAAGTTTTTTCCTTTAGAAAGCTCAGATAATTATTTAATAGTAATTATTATTTAGTATTCAAAGGAAAATAAATAGTAGTTTTACATACTAACTAGTTTTAATAATAATTCTTTTACTCTCTTCATGTATAAATGAAATTTATTGTATTTATTGAATTTTTTATATTCAATATTTTTTCCAAATCTTAGGGTTTCTCACTTTTATTTTGTATTCCTTTAAATAC
Source organism: Cheiracanthium punctorium (assembly GCA_038373885.1). NCBI lineage: Eukaryota > Metazoa > Arthropoda > Arachnida > Araneae > Cheiracanthiidae > Cheiracanthium > Cheiracanthium punctorium. The sequence continues at coordinate 583,456 of JAWZYV010008065.1, read as the reverse complement.
CAGATTTAAAATTTTGTTCAACACTTTTAAAATAGAAATTTGATTAATTAATCTAGATTTATACAGGCACTATTTTTTGTATTAGACATTTAAAGGCCGGAAATGGCATCTAAAACAAGATGTTGTGCCCACCCAGTCCGGGTTGATAAGATACTGAAGATGGTTGATAATTGAAGTATAAAGGACCAGGGTTCTGGCTGATTATCTAAAAATTTGAAGTTTTGGACGGTTTTCCTCACGATGTAACGTAAATACGCTTCAGAAGCACTAAGAAAGTCATCCCCGCAAGGCACCCCCCTCTTCCAATGCAATACGAAATACTCCTCGTGTAGGTTTACCATAACACAATACAATACAACCTTTTCAAAAATAGTTATATGCTTTTAGTGTATGTTAGAGATAATTGAAATTAAATTAATAACATAACGTGTTTCTTAAATTTGCAAAACACACAAAAATCAGATATCAATATTCTATTAATTACTTACTTGGTGAAAGACAGCATGCAGTACGTAAATTTATCGAAAATGTGGCTGCCTTTAAAATCTATCAAAACAGTTCAATCAACTTAGTATTTTAAAGCCTCTAATTTATGGGAATCATTGACACCCAGGTTTTTTTTTTAAATCATCCTAAAATAAGTATAATATGGGCTAACTAAAAAAGTATCTTAAATAAATGCAGTAGAATTATTCAAATTCAAAATCGACGGGACTTTACTGATTCTGCATAACACAAAATTCGAGATTATAAAAATTTTGTAGTATTGTAAAAAGAAGAAGAAATAAATAAATAAATCGTTATAATCAGGTAAAGTTTAAAAGAAAAGACTTACTTTTTTTCTTAAATAGAAAAATGTTTTAAAAATAAAATACATTTATTGAGAAATTGCTCATTAGAAAGATGCTATTTTTTTAAAAATTTTTAATAAAATCTAAAACATTTTCGTTCGAATACTGATTTATTGTTATTTTAAGGTCTAATTTCGTCTTGATAGTTCAAATTCCATAAAAATTAGCAGTCCAAATTTAAGAAATTCTTCTGTATTTAAAAATAACAAAAGGGGATATATTTAAAAGAAAAACGGGAAACAGATAAAAGTTTAAAATCGCATGCGCGAAATCCTTAATTGCCATTAGAGGCAGCGTACGATTCTAAAAGAGATAAAGCTAGTGGAAACGGAATTCTGCTTTAGCGTTATGATATTTGAGTCAGTAAAGAGATTAGGAACAGTAAAGACACATGTGGAAACGGAGCTTTATACGCCCGGCTTATGTCAGCACGCCGAATCTCTTTTCCATCTACAGCATGCGTATTGCCGATCTCGCGGACATACGAAATTCTTATGACGCTGGAGAAAACGTTTATGTATTTAGTTACAACTACTTTCTTCTGACACTGGTCTTTCTTTTTTTTTTTTCGAGGGTGGGTGGTGGTGAACCTTTACTAAATTAGTTTATTTTGTTTTCTACTCAAGGGATGTGAAGTAGATTTCGATTTTTAGACCGACAGCCTTAAGGAAATTTTATTTTAAACTTCTTTTTCTTTCAGGGGGGGTTCGAGAGTAATTCTATTTTAATTCATATTACAAAACTTTTTTTAAAATAAATAATTTTTTGCGCAAATTCTTAAACTGGTAGTTCATCTAAACGTTCTCTAAAAAAATGAATTTATCAACTGATAAAAAAACAAACAAACATAGTATGTAGTTAGTTTTCTAAAAAGCGTCATAAAACCGATTATAAACAATAATTTTTTGGGGGTAATTTTCTATTTTATTAATGATTATAATCATTAATTAATTTAATTAACAATTTTGAGATGTATCATTTGCTTAGTTAAAAACTTATAGTGTATCATAACGTAGTTAAAAATTTAACTTACAGATAGCTTTAAACTGAAAGCAAACATTGCATTAATAGATTGCATTGCATTAAAACAATAGAACGAGTAACTAGATTATCATTAATTAAGAACGAGATTATTAAATATTTTTAAATTAATAATTTTAACGAAACTTAACTTACGGTTATCGTTAAACTGAATGCAAATTAATGAATCACAATGCATTAAAACAATAAAACCAATAGTTATATATTGTTGTTGTTGTTCTGGAATTACGGCCGATTAGCTGCATTCAGGCTCTAAGCCGAGAGGTGGTTTGCCCTCCGTGGGGGGTCTTTCTAAGGGGTCCTAACCCGTTAGAACTAGGGGTCCTAACCCGCTGAGTTTCGGAGGAAACCACGGAAAACCCCGAACGATTAGGTCAGCGGACGCAACCTGGTTTCGAACCAGGCGTCTTCCGTCTCATAGTTCAGAGAGCTATGCGCTCGGCCACTGATGGGGCCCAATAGTTATATAATTACAGTAAAAAGTTAGCTTATGTTTAGCATTAAACTGAATGCAAATTAATGGAATAAAATCATCAAAGATGGCAGACAGGGATACTAATCTGTACTCGACCCAAATTATAAATAGAAAATCACCCAAAAAATTATTGGGTTGATTCCTAGTTTACGGTGCTTCTTAGCCAAAGAGGCGATAAGAAGTTTAATGTGGTAACGCGTCAAGAAGTACCGTAAAGTAGGAATTGACCTATTATTGATTATAATCAGTATTATGCCTCTTATTATAGAATTCTAACAAAAACATGTTAATTTTCTGTTACATGTTCCAAAGAGCTTGTTGTGACTTTTTTAATCAAATACTCCGATGCATGAAAACAGATTTTTATATTTATTTCCATAACTTAGGGTCAAGCAAACTTCTGAAATTCGTCCGTGAAACCAATTTATTATCTTCTGACCATACCCTTAAAAAATGATATCCTCATGCAAAAACACTTAACAGGCTAAAAATGCGGCGCTCGTACGCGAAAACTGTGATTTTACGAAAAAAAGTAATTACGTAAATTATAGGAAATTTTCCGTAGTTTCTTTTTTTGTAATTGTTTTTTTCCTGAAATGAGTCTGAAAGGAGATATTGCCAAAAAACTGATTTTAGGTGCCATTTTTCGAATGCGGAGGCGCGAGCGGCAAAGATACGAGGGGGCAAAGTTGAAATTCGGAAAGAGCACATCGAAATCTATAAAATTACCCATTTTCAAAACTCCCGGAAAACTTTCCAGGTAAAACTACCCAATGACTGGACTATATATGAATTTTAAATATGGGTCTTAAAATGATCAAATGCTGTAATGATATCAAATGTTGAGTGACGCCCTGCTGTGATTTTTAAATATTTGTTTTTAAATTCCATTACAGTTACTTTCGTTTTATTTTCTAAAGAAGATTTACGCATTTAAGCAATGCTTTTAATTATGAAACACACTGTCAAATATATCACACTTTCACTGAGTCTATATAATGCATTCAAATGAATTTATTTCAATAATTTAATTTATCTTTTGCGTCACGCTATCCAAAAGGGCAAGCAAAATCTCTATTTATAAAAATCTTCTGTTCGTGTGTATGTGACTGAACTCCTCCTAAACGGCTGGACAGACTTTTATGAAATTTTGTGTGCGTGATTAAATTGATTCGAGAATGGTTTAGATTCACAATTGGATCATGTAGGCAGCGCTGAAATTGCGTTACGACGAAGTAGCGCGTTATCATACGCCAAATTGCTTCATTATTGCTAATGTATCATCAACAACAATGAAGCAATTTGGCGCATTTTCAAATTTCCCATACACAAAAGATATCCTGCAGTTATACATTTGACCGTGCATCTTCCCATTATCAGAATTATCAGAATTAGAATTGCCCATTATCAGAAAAATGACCATTTAGATTTCCATGTTTGGCGAGTTCTCACTCATAAAATGATTTACACCTTTTAAACGAAATTCAGTCATGTGCATTTGAAAAACATGAAACAGGGTGGAAATTATCTCAGTTTAACGCCATATTAAAAGTACGAGGAAGAATTATGTGTAAATGTGTTTCTTAAAGTTCATAAATTTCCAAATCACAAATAGGATCACTTGGGTAACAGGTAACACGAGCATAAAATTTCAAATTAGGGAATGCAATCCCGCATTGTTTTTCGCTTCGCGGGATTGCGGGATTGAGATTTGTTGATCCCGCGGGATCCCGCAATCCAGCGGGATTAATATTTCATTCAACTAAAAATTTATTTCGATGAAAAAAGTAGGAAAAAGTCAGATTGTAAGCTCTATGAAGTTTAACTTTAATAATAATACTTATTGTCTAATTTGATAATTAATACAGTACCTCACATAAATATGAAAATTATAGTCATGATATTCATAATAATATGCTAAGTTATTTCTTAGTTGCTAAAGAAGAATTTAAAAGAGACAACGTAAAGAGGCACTCGTCTTCCTAGTCTTCATCTAATTTTGACAGCGAATACAAAAGCGCTTAAGAAAAGATTTTTTTTCTTTATGAAACCCTGAAGGAGTCATACATTTTTTAGTGGTTAACTGAAGTTCACCTTTTAAATATATCACTATCATGGGCGGCCATATGGTTGTTAATGGAGGGGGGGAGACAAGTCAAGGGTTCTGTCCCAGAAAGATTCAATATTTAGTGTTGAAGCACTTCTGCGTTATACCAGTACGTAAAATATAACAGTTTGGGAGCTGGGGGGGGGGGGACTAAGGCGCCTACCTGCCAATAAGTATGAGCGCCCAAGATCACTGGTTCTTATTGTTCATCGTATGCAAACATTTTTGGCCAATTGATGATCGTGAAAGAGGCGTGAAATTGTAATAAAAATAATTTATTTTTCAGTATCAATCCCGCGGGATTACGGTCTTAATCCCGCGGGACTAGTCCCGCAAATATTTGTGCGGGATCCTGCAGGATCCCATTTCCGCGGGATCGGGATTGCATTCCCTATTTCAAATGAAGCCTTTTTTTAAACTGATATAAATAAATAGCTGTGTTCATTAGGTGGTTTTCTACTGGATAGTTTGTTTGTTTTGTTGTTATTAAGCAAGAGCGATCTGCCTAGGATGGGAGCCTTGATCGGATCACTTTCTAAAGAGTTTTAAAGCGTATCCACGTTTCAAATGGAGAGACCAAACTCTACACCGTTTAATCGTCAGCCAGGTGATGGGTCCCAAACCCAGGACCTTTACACTTCAGCCGTCTACAATTTTGAGTGTCTTATCCACACAGCCATGTGTTTTCTCCTGGAAGTATTATCAATTTTAACGTTCCGGATGCCGAATCATGTAAGCAAAATCACATCAGCGAAAGCGCCGCTTTCGTAACCCATACTAATAACCATAACTACTTTGAATTGAAAAAATTCTGATGTGGACAACACACGTCTTCCTTGCACGTCTATTAAATCAATATTTTCGGCGCAATTCATATAAACTTACTTTGTTTGAAAGAGATAAAATATCAGTAATAGTAAGGTTTAGCGATTTCTAGCCAAATATTTCGATATCGCCAAGCTGATTTCAGTTTGAAAGATTTCCTTCTGACACTTTATTTGGCGATATTTCACCAAAATCTGACAAGATTGACATAGTTTGCGAGATTTTGGGGATAGCTATAGTCATTGACCACAGACTTTCAATGAATTGTATGCATCCATACACCTTAATGTATTTAAAGTCATTTGGCTGACCCCCGTAAATAAATTCCCAGTCAAAAAAGACATTGAAAACAGTTAGATATTACCATAGTTCTAAATACAAAAGTTCAAAATTCTACGTACTGTTTTAGAGTAATACGTGTAACGTTTTAGAGTTATACGATTTAATAGAGTTATACGAAATTAAGTTTAATTTCGTTTAATTTCGTAAATTAAGTTAATTAATAGAGTTATATGAAATAATTTTTGGCGCCTAATTTGGCGATATTTCGGCGAAACTCGCCAAGGTCAACGACATATGGCGAGATTTTAAGCATGGACCAAACAATGACTGACTATCGCCAAATATTGCGATATTTCGCCAAAACTCGCCAAGGACGATGAAAAATGGCGATATTTTGAATATGGACCAAATGACTGATAATCGCCAAATTTCGCGATATTTTGGTAAAACTCGCCAAGGTCGACGACAAATGGCGAGATCTTGGGCGTGGACCAAACAATGACAGACTATCGCCAAATTTGGCGATATTTCTCCAAAATTCGCCAAGAACGATGACAAATGGCGATATTTGGGCATGGACCAAATGACTGACTAGGGCAAATTTGGTGATATTTTGGGCAAAACTCGCCAAGGTCGACGACAGACGGCGAGATTTTGGGCATGGACCAAACAATGACTGTCTACAGTTGTATTATATTGAAGATGTCCATAGACATTAAAGTATTGAAATTCTTTTCGGTGGTCCTGTAAATAAACTCTCCAGTAGATTGGAACCAAAAATCGAGATGCACAACTAGATGTCACAACAATCTTATATATGAAATTTCAACATTCTACGACTAATAGTTTTTGAGATTTGATAGCTAAATTCATACACACGTATACCAAAAGTCGCCAAGCTTGGCGACTTTTGGCGAAGTTGTTGAGGGAGGCACTTGACCGTAGTCGGACCATTATATGGTAGGACGGTATAATGCTTGAAATGGATGAATGTCCCTAAAATTGCCATTGACCGAGCATTGGAAATCTTTTGAGTGTTCCTGTAGCAGAACTATAAATGATAAACACACTTTTTTGAATGGAGAAGTTCATTTTCTAACTCTCAACAGCATATATCACTTCTGAGTCGTTTGAAATAGCACAATACCTCTAAAATAGGCTTTAATGAATTTCGACTCATAGAACGTAATATATTTAGCATCTCTTGGGCGGCCCTGTAGATAAACTATCCAGTCGAATGGAACCGAAAGGGGAAGTGAACTACTAGATGTTACAACAATGCTAACTATACAGTTTCAACATTCGACGACTAATAGTTTTTGAGATATGCGAGTGTAATGAATTTCTGCCCATAGAGTGTAATGTATTTAAAATCTTTCGGGCGGCCCTGTACATAAACTATCTAGCCGATTAGGCCAAAAGTGGTGGTGCACAACTAGATGTTACAATAATCGTAAATATAAAGTTTCAAGATTCTACGACCACTAGTTTTTGAGAAATGCGAGTTACATACGTACGTACGTACAGACGGCAAGGAAAAACTGGCCAAAATAGACTCGCCACTGGTCAAAATGAGTTGCAGACGCGTTTATATGATCGTGCATGCTAGCTTACGATGAGATGCATCGAAAAAATTCTTAAAAGTAAATTTAGCGGTAGTCAAAATCGATCGGTCTATTGTATGAAAATACACAATATATTCAACTCCCAGAAAATTTTTGCAACATGGTGGCTATCAAAGATGAGTTAATAAAAAGTATCCAGATTTACGACATAAATATACTAATCAAGCATGGCTACGTGAGCGAGCTATTTTAGCCGCAAAAAATTTAGATGTTGACGCCATTAATTGCAAAATACAACAATCATTGCCTGGTAATGAAATTACTTTCAAATCGATTGACACTGTTGTTAATCCTAATGAAGTTGTCCACTATCTTGAAGAGATTTAAATTCACTGGATTTACCTGGAATGCCACCACATAACTTGCGATTGAAGATTGGCTCACCTATAATTTTGCTTCGAAATTTGAATGCACCGAAATTGTGTAATGGCACGCGATTGGTCATTAAAAAAATCATGGGCAACATTCTTGAAGCCATTATTTTGAGTGGAAAATTTCAAGGTGAAGTTTTACTTCTACTACAGATCCCTATGATTCCTTCAGATTCACCTATATCATTCAAACGTTTACAATTTTCAATCCACTTGACATTTGCAGTGACTATTAATAAGTCACAAGGTCTAACAATGACAATTTGTGGCTTAGGTTTAGAATATCCGTCCTTTTCTCATGGCCAACTATATGTTGCGTGTTAAGGAGTTTTAAAACCACCGAATTTATTTATACCTCTCAAGGATTAACCAAAAATATTGTACATCCAATGGCATTACGATAAATAAAGTTTTTGTACATTAAAAAAAAAAAATGTACCTGTTATAAAATCGTTTGAGTTTATAATTTTTCATCTTTAATTAAAACAAGTTTTTATTCAACACATCCACTACATTTAACTTCGCTCATAGTATACACATACTCACACGCTATCGATTGTTCGAATTGTGATATCTGTACATGTAATGACGTTAGATATTGTAATAACTTTTAAACAAAAATTTTCAACAAAACGGTACAGATTGTTACATCTTGAATTTTTCGAATTTAAGGGGATGGTGGACACCCAAATCATCAAAATCGGCCCCAAAACATCTGTTTTTTCTTTTTTACATACTAATATTCTACAGTTAAAGCTGAACCATGGAGAAAAAGCCGCGTATGTTTACGGCAATTTTTAAAAAGATATTAGGTCTTGAAAAAATTAAAAGGGACAGTTAAATGTCCACAAAAATGCAAACAAACGCGTAAATAAACACGTCACAATTTTTATTGAACGTTTTACAAAATACGCTAATATTCGAATGAAATTATTTTTAAAATATGTTTTGTTATGGTAAAATCATAAATAAAATTATTCAGAAGCGACGGTATTAAAGGTAAATGGAAAATTACACTTTAAACTGTATTTTCTCCAAATCAAGTTTTTTATGATTTTCTTGCCTTCAAAATGCTCCATGCGACTTAATTTTGTTCGAAATTGTACAAAATTTACTACATACATTCTTCTCATATATTACAATAAATCTGTGTATCCTTTTTAAATATGGTCAAAATTTAGATTATGAAATTTCACTTTTATTTACGAAAACTAAAAAATTTCGGGAAAGTTTGGTATATATCCATGAAAATATTTCTAAAAAATTAACTACTCGGTCGCATCAAAAACCGATACACAGACTTTTTTTAAATATATTTTTATGCTATTATAAAACAAAATTACTAAAAAAAAAAGTTAAAATTAAAACGCATGGAGCATTTTTTCGAAACTAAAAAAGTAATTAATTTTTAATTAATTACTAATACTTTTAAATTTTTTTAAATTTTTTTTCAGTTGTTTATAATGCTTTTAGTTTAATATATTAAAATACAAAATTTCACAATCCTACCTTATTAAATAAAAAAAAACTTTTTAATGTCCACCATCCCCATAGGACGGACGTTGTCCTGTATAGGACAACGTCTGTCGGGTCAGCTAGTTTTCATACACATTTCACTTAGTTTGGTTACTATGACACTAAGTAAGTAAATATTAACGTAAATTTTACTTGCTCTTTTGGGACCTTATGTTAAGCAATGGAAAACACCTTATGTTAAGCAATGGAGAAACCCAAAACTCCATATCTCCCGTCCCAGTTAACCGATTTTGATGCGACAATATGCAAAATTTAATTATTTTACTGGTAGAATATGAATTTTAAAATTTATTTAACCGTTAGAGGGCGGTAATACCTAGAAATTCGTAACATTATTATTATATATGAAATGATGCACATTTTATGAAGATCAGCACTTATAAAACAGATTTTGGTACTTAAGTATTATCCCGGCGGTCATTCCCGCCAAACAATTTTTCATCAGATGTGCTGGCAAACTGTTGCCAATCGCATTCCAAACCATCAATAATTTCATGTGTCCGGTATTTATCTTGGCGAAAAATCTCTCGTCTTGACGCACAGACGGCATAATACGTTAAGTAGCCAGATTTTAAACAGGAAGTTTACCTTGGAATGCATTCTTGAGAGGATGCAATTCTCAAATCTATGTTTAATAAGGGCAAAAGTTCGTTATCGGGGCAGCTATTTTAGGCGACTTTTTTTGTCGGCAACGTGTTTCTTGGTGCTTTTTTTCGCAATGGAAATGCGTAAAATATACCAGTAAACAAAATAAGAAATCAATTGAAAAATTCCCTTACCTTGAAACTTCAAATCATTAAAAATATATCCAGCATGACCTTTCAAAAAGAAAAAAAAAATTAAAAACTTGACTATGGGGATATATGCGTTTAAATTCTAAATTTCAAAAATTCTCTAAATTGTTAGTCAAAATACAACAGAAACACCATCATCTACTGGTCAAAAGTTCCAGAACATTTTCTTTTTCGCTTATTCTCGCACACAAATCTAAATCCAACTTTTCTAGATTTATCGGACCACGCGACGAGTTCAGAAACACACCTCACAACAAAATAAATAAATAAACACTACATTATTGCGTCACTAACTTCTTGCTTCAGAACACTACTTCTTCAAAAATACTACATCTTTGGAGGTATCAGCCCAATTTCAGTTAAAAATTCCAACACCTCTTAATTTTCCGCGATTTAAAACCACGTAAAAATGCTAAAATTCACAAACAATGGATGCATATCTAAAACGCTAGCACACACTAAAATTCAAAAAACCAAACTTCTAAACCTAAATTTTCTGTTAAAAACAATTAAATATCGAAATTCATACTACAAAAACTATTCAAAATGCCTAAAACTTTAGACTTCGTTGAAAAGTACTTTAAAAAATCCTCCCTCAAAATATCTACGTTCGTACACACAGCAAACGAAACAAAATAGAATACGTACCGAAAAACTACCGCTTATATAACTTCACTTAAACAGCCATCGCTTACATTATCTAACCAATAACCATACCAATAACATAAATTCTTCATACCTTCTCGGTTCGCAGTTAAGTTCTTTGGCCAGTCGTGCATTGGGCTCAATTACTCAGATAGCACACTTGTTCATTTTCTATTCATTTTTAATCCAACTCATCCGTAATACTTCTCGCTGACGTCCCAAGTAAACATCTTCCTCCAGCTTTGTTGAGAATCTGGGGACAAAACATTAGATATTCCCTTATGAATAGTACCGTAGCGTACTTTTGACATTAATACCTCTTTGAATATACTTCCATAGTGGTAGGCAATTTAGAAAACTGATGATAGCGGAATCGGGGGATATAGTTTGATGTTGCAGTATCATGGAGTGAGGACTATGAAGCATCGCTTGCAGCGGAGGGGAAGAAGCGACGGCATTTTGAGGTCGCTTCGCTGCGTTACATAATGTCCGTTTAGTATTGTTACAAATTTCTGGATTGTTCTGCCCCTTTAATGGTTAAATATAGTTTAAATTCGTATTCTACACGTCAATTAATTAAAATTTCCATTTTGTTGCATCAAAATCGGTTAACTAGAACGTGAGATAGATAATTTTAGGTTTTCCTATTGCTTAAAATAGGGTTTTCTCGAAATCTCGAGATATATTGGGGCTAGAACTTAGCTGATGTCCCTTTTGGACACTTATTTTTGGTGCCAAGTTTGGCGAAATTTTTGGACATCTGGCGCTAATTTACCAATTTAGCAAGTAATGTTTGTTTTATTGCATTAATATTACTCAATGGCCTAATCTATATATATAATACGCTATCGTATGCCGGCCGAAAGTGGTCCGATTTTAGACCACTTTTAACATGTGACAGCTTGATCAACATGGGACAACTTGAATGAAAACATTTTTTGAATATACGCTAACGTACGTGGTACCAAAATCGACAGTATTGATACACTGCTTAATGGCAACAGCTAAATTTATTATGGTTTTATGTTAATTTAATTATCATACGTGACAGTTTGAATGAAAACAGCACGTTAACATTGTTGTTAATAAACTAGAAAAGTACACATTAGCAAATCCATGGAGCTGATTGAGCGGAATGAATACTATGCACCAGAGGTGTAGCCAAGGGGGAGGGGGTTAGGGGGGTCATAACCCCCCCATGAGGATTTTTTTGCAATGCAAAATGTATATTCTTCACTACATTATCACACAAACGTATACATATATATGAGTTGCAGTAGTCGTAACCCCCCCCCCATGAAAAATTTCTGGCTATGCCCCTGCTATACACACTAAATACTAATTTCATAAACCCTGCAGGTGCTGCAATTAGGAAATATATTTGTACAGCACGTTATCACTTGATACAGTATTTTTATGAAAAACAAATTCAAAACGGCTGAATGTGAACATTAACCGAATGGTCAGATAGTCTTCTGTTACTGTTAATAATCGATGGATTTGCAAAATAATATTATTTTAAGAAATGCTCGAAGGCGAGCTCTACAAGGAAATGAAACTTCTGTACAATCCCAAGCAAGAAAACGAAGACGAAATAATTTATTAAGAGGGAGACGCGAAAGTGAAACTGTTGATCAGCGAATAATTAGGCTCAATACTCGTCGGCAAAGCGAACGCCAAGCCCAAGCAATGGTTGTCGACATTCAAGAACTTGATCATGTTGATGTTGCAGAACACCATTGCGGAAACCTGACAGAATGCTGCAGTTTTTGCCAAGCGGTCTATAGGAGAGATGAAGAAAACAGCAGCAAAAAATTTACGCGATGCTGCCATGACGGTAAAGTGTCGCTGCCATCGCTTTATGAGACACCTGATGTTTTAAAAGATTTACTGTGTAGTGATTCTGCCGAAGCGAAGAACTTTAGACAGCATATTAGGTCATACAATGCTGCTTAATAGCCTTTGCATCAATGGGAGCTGAAATAAAATCGCCTCCTGGAAATGGACCATATTGTTTCCGAATTCATGGTCAAATTTATCACTTGGTTTCATCACTATATTCAAACGAACGCAACAAGCCTGGTTTGGACAACTCTATATTTTTGATTCAAGTGAGGCAAATGATTATCGCATGCAAAATAATAAAGACTGCTTTCGAACTGTTATGGAAAAATTGGATGATTTTTTGCGAAGTATTAATCCCTTTGCTGAATCATTTTTACAAATGCACGAACTAATACAAATCAACCCGATTGTAAATGTTAAAAAGTTTTTATGGAACAACCAGACTTAGATATGCGAAGGTATAACGCACCAACATCTACAACTGAAGTTGCTGCCATATTTGTTGGAGATGACGGTGAGCCTCCTGCAAATAGAGATATTTGCATATATCCTAAGGCTGATAACTGTATGAATATATCTCCTATGAACCATTTTTGTTACCCTATGGTTTATCCTTTGCTGTTCCCTAGAGGTGAAAGTGGATGGTATGGTGGAATGAAACATGTTGAAGATAGACGTGCGGCTAAAAGAATACGGGTAACTCAATTACAATACTATGCATACCGACTTTCAATTCGAAGTGGTCTTAGCATATTGCACAGTAGTGGGAAACTGTTTCAACAGTATATTGTTGATGCATATGTTAAAACAGAAGGTTCGCGGTTAAATTATATCCGAATGAACCAAAAAAAATATGAGAGTAGAGCTGTACAGTGGTCTTTTAGGTGCTCTAGAGACCCGTGCTCGAAATGCAAATTTACGAGCAGGTAAATTAATGATACTGCCATCCACATTTCCAGGTAGTGCAAGATATATGCAGCAAAACTACCAAGATGCAATGTCTATGGTACGTAAATTTGGACGACCAGATTTATTTATCACTTTCACTTGCAACCCTACTTGGCCTGAAATCTCAAATGCAATTGAATATCCTCAGCGACCTGAAAACAGACCAGATATCGTTGTTCGTGTTTTCAAAATGAAACTCTCTGAATTATTATATGATATTTTGAAACGCAACATTTTTGGTGTTGTTACTGCTTATATTAGGTGTACCGGAAAGTATTGTCGTTTTTTCGTATGTCAATATTTTGCCTAGGCATAACTACTGAAACTTATAATACGAAATTTGGCAGGTACGTGAGTTTTATAGCATAGGCGCTAGAGAAGAGAGCATTTCCCATCGTAACTTATGGGGGATAGGGGGCCAAAATGTTCTTTTCACATAGCTTGCGTGATCTCAAAGAAGAAAAGAGATATCCATAAAATTCTTGCTGTAAAATACAATACTCACGAATACCTAAAAATGGATTTCAGAACATTTGAATGGAATCCTCCAAGGAGAGTAGACGAGAAAAAAGGGGGAGGATGGCCATTTATCTTGAGATAAAAAAAAAAGTTACCTATAAAATTCTCGCTTTAAAACTTTAAACCATTAAACGCCGCTATAAGAATCAGATAGAAATTTTTAAATGTATATACATTTTTTACATACATTGCATGCCTCTATTATAGAACAGTTGAATTTTTTTTTTTAACTCAAAGCATTTAGGAGATATAGCATGTTCCGTAGCGGGAGCTTTGGCGGGTTATGGGGATAAATGTCTTTCTCCATTTTCGATACAGCAATTCCTTTTTTTACGCAGATGCTGCTCAAAACTGTATATATAAAGTAATTATTTTTGTTGTTGATACTATAATGTACGAAATAACCAGCCTGCGAATAACCAAACATTTCTTTATTGTTGAACGGTAGCAAAATCAATCTGGAAATGCTAAGACTTGGAGGGGAGGCTCAAAAAGGGCCAGGCACCGCGACCATGGGTCTATTGTATCATCCAGAATCAATATGGAAAAGGCCCTACGAAAAGAGCCCAATAGCAGATGCGAACATCAGCATAGACCTAACAGACATTTTGTGACGCTCCCAGGGCTCAATGACATGGCGCCCAAGATGCTCAAACCTATAATCAGAGAAGTACTCACACTCACAGAGGATGTGTAAAGCAGTTTCCTCCTTAAGAAGACAACCCCGACAAGTGGGATCATCGACAACCTTCATTATGTTAAGATGCCTTTTAAGGCAACAGTGCCCAGCAGTGCCGGATTAACAATATAGCAGATTTAGCAAATGCTACAGGCCCCGCGCTTTTGGGGGCCCCGCGACTTTACCTTGAAAGTTTTCGTCTTTCCCCCTCAAGATCTAGCTTTTTTGACACTTTCCAACAAGGTAGAAAAGTGTTTAAGATTTCGGTTTGTCTGTCTGTCCGTCCTTGACTCGCGCCAATAGGCATTGATTTCTACGAAATTTATATATGTTATTCTTATCTGCAGTATCATGTACCCTATTGTAAAGGATCTATGTAGCATTTATAGATTTTTTTCTACAGGAGCACTCAAAATAGTCCCAATACATTGCGCTCTATGGGAAGTTATTCTTTAAAGCGTATCATCCTGCTAACTACAAGGGGTGATCAAATAAAAAGGTAAGAACGGTGGGTACAAATGTAGACTTTATTCAAAATATACACCATAGGCCTGAGCACAACGATCCCACTGACGAACAAGCAGCAGGATTCCTTGTTCCCAGAATTCCTGTGGCCGTGACGAGACCCAGTCCGTCACAGCGTCCTTGAGTACGTCGTCCGAGTGGAAGCACTTCCCTTTCAGGTGGTTTCTTCAGTGGAACCAACATATGGAAATCGCAGGGTGACATGTCCGGACTGTAGGGCGGGTGGATGGTCCAACGTCTCCCACTTGAACGTGACCAGTTACTTGGCGAAAACGGACATTCCATTTTCTCATTGACTTGTGGGACACAGCCTTCCCAGTATACGATCATCATCCTGCGATGAATAGTGGCCGGTTTAACACCTTCCGCTGTCAGATATCGGATAACGCCTCGCTGCCCCTAAATCGTCGAATTTTGCAATGTGAACACCATCCTGTCCTCACACGCACTGCCGCGTCAATTGGACGTAGTAGGGTGCTTTTTACAAGAGTTTCTGCTCTCTACTGCGGGCCCCCGCATGTTCCTATCCACACAAAAGGCTCCAATCGCATTCCTAGATGTCTCGCTACGTGCTCTTATAGCTGCAAGGACAAATATGATAACGATTATAGGTTGTTGCGACGTTTGGTACCTTTTCATTTGATCACCCCTTGTAGTTGCGCTGAACCCCGACTTCAAGATAAAACTTTTTCCTCTATGACTGCAAAAAGATTACAAAGTCAAGGACAAAAAGCCTAACAACGTCTACATCGTTTGTACGATCCGCTTGAAATTTTTCACAAGTTTGTAAAAAAATATAGAAAACAATCTGTCAATTTTAAAATCTAAAAATCCACCCGTTCCTTCATTTTTAAGCGATTTTTCGCTATTTTCAGCACCATTTCGTTTCCAAGAGTCAAAAAATTGAATCATTTGCGTGACAAAATAACCTATTTTAAGTGAAAATGACGTCATACAATTGGGGGGATTCCAATACGTTTAAAATAATTTCTCCCGATTACACAGTTTATTATTATTTTTTCCCCAGAAATAAATCGTCTATTGGATATGCGAATGTTTATGTATACAAAACGAAAGCTTTCGACTGCGAAAAGATTCCGCGCGTTTCCAGATGAGCATGAAATTCAATTTGGGTCTGTAATAAAAATTCAATATGAACTTATTTATTTTAGGTGGATGAAAATTAAATATATTGAATGAAAGACAAATTTCCTTAAAATGTTTTTTTCTCTCGCCCGTTGTAATTGCCTTCACAAAAGGCTTTGACTTCTAGTTTTAGAGATATTCTGCTCTTTGAAATGAAACAAAATTGGATTTTATGAAGGATTACAAAATGAAGCTTTGCATCGAAAATAGTGTCTGTAGAGTTAAAAGTTTTTCTATACGGGAGCACTCAAAATAATTTCTATACAATACGGTCAATGGCAGTTTAGAGACAGGCATCTATTTTAAGCATATAATACTATCCTACAATATGATTAGCTAATAATCCGACGACGATCGTGTGCCTCCTTCAAAATTTGAGCCAAAAGCTGGCAATGTTGGCGACTTTTGCGATAAATTGCCAAATAGGGGGCGAAAAAAATGCTTTGAAAAATGAACCAAACTTGGCGATATTTTTATTATTTTACGATAAATCGAAAAAGGTATTTACGTATTATCCCGGCGGTCATTAACGCCAAACTATTTTTCCCTCAAATTTCCTGGCAAACTGTTGGCAATTGTATTTCGAACCATCAATAATTTCATGTGTCCGGCATTTATCTTGGCGAAAAAGTTGCTCGTCTTGGCGGATCGCCTGGATAATAATGTAGTACCTCGAAAAATGTCTAATGTAATTATATTAAGTATGTCGATTTCTTTGGGAATTTTGAAAATTCGTTACTCGCACTTTAATTAACTGATTTATTGTATTGTGTTTTGTTAAGGGCTATCTGCCTTGGAGTATGAGGGGGTCTCCGACCTACGAAAATTTGTTAATGCATTAGAACCCAAAACGGGTTAACGTCCTAATGATTTCGATTATTTGTCTGTTCTGATGTCCACCCATCCAGTGTTCTAACTGCTGTGGATATACAACGATTTGTTCGAAATTTATGTTTTTTCTATGTACAGTACCACGTACCATATTGAAAATGGTGTATGTAGCATTTATAGTTCTTTTACAGGAGAAAAAAATCCAATGTATAGCGCAGTCTAAAAAACAGAACTAAAAGGGGGGGTTCGGGGGGGGGGGTCTCCCCCTGTATCTGTTGATACAGGAATGACTGAATCAGCAGTCATTCTTGAAAACATATTTTAGAGATATTCGATTTTTGAAAGAAAACAAAGTTGGCATATATATTACTAAGGCTCTCAAAATGATGCTCTCCATTGAGAATAACGTCCGTATTATTAATAGTTCTACAGGAGCACTCAAAAGAATTCCCATTGCAGTCTGTTGCATTTGAGAGACACTAATACATTTCTAGTACAAGACAATGAGTATAATTTTATATTCTTCAGTTAAACGCTAAAAAAAATTAATGGTCTTTTACAGGGTCTCATAAAATTGCATTTACAGTGATAATACAACATTTTTTTATCTACGAAATCTCGCCAGTTTTAACTAAAATACATAGAAGATTTGGCGCAAAAATATTTTGTATTGGAAAGTGTTTTATAATCTATGAGCTTGGCATGATTTATCTTTCTTGATTTTTTAAGGCAACAGATAAATCTTGTAAATTTTTTTTTCTTTCGTTATTTCTTTCTTTTCGTTTTTATTTATTTATTTATTTTTTTGGATGACAATTTCTGAAGATCTATATAGTGGAACTGTAAATCAGTTGTAGACAACTCATTGAAAGAATATATGTATAACTCGGCTGTTCGAGCCTCATCAATGGGAGACCCCCCTGAACCCCCCTAATTTTTTAGTTTCATGATTGCCATATTAAAACGATATTAATGGACTATGTCATTTTATCATCTATCGTCTATTTCACCTGGTAACCCCATGTTGAAATTTTTAGGATTGTTACCTATTTATAGAAAAATACATGTGATGCACATTCTACAGCTCAGTAAATATTGTAACAATAGATTAAAGCTGTTGTGAACTAATAGTATTTAAAGATATGTAAAATATACTTGTGATGCATATTCTACAGCTTACGAAATATTGTAACAATAGATTAAAGCTGTTGTGAACTAATAGTATTTAAATAAACGGATGAAATTTTTAAACAATCATTTTATCAAATAAATGCAACCTTACGGAGCTTATAGAAATCGGTGGTTTACGTAACACATACTAACATTTTCAGCGGACATTTATTCTTACTTTTATGTCGCGTTTTCGTAACGCATTTTCGTGACCCATTTTTATGTCACATTTTCAAAAGGGGGTGAGCGATAAAATGGCATAGTCATTAATATATTTAATGTGGCTGTTGCATGCCTGCATTATTTAGTCAACTCATTACCCAGACGAAACTGAATAAGTATTCTAAAGTCAGCAATAAGGACACACACAAGAGTATATCCAACAATACTGTGGAACAAAAACACGGTTCTCAGAAAAAAATTTCAGGGAGCATCCAAAAGGGGGGAAATAAAAGAAAGACAGAAAGAAAGACTGTATCATTATCTTTTCGTTGACTAAAAGCGAAACTCGGACAAACGGAGGAGGGGTATCCAGATCCTTGCACCACCCACCTATGGCCTTTAGAATTTGGATTCCTTACCAATAATGTTACATTTTTGTCTTTATTTGAAGACTGAATCCAGAAATAAACAAAATATAGAAAGAAAACTAAGTGCCGAAACAAAAAAACAGACTCAGGGTCTGATCAAGGGCGGATTAAAGGGAGGGGGTCGGAGGAGGTGACCGCCCCTCCCGAGAAAAATGAAATTAATGTGAACAATCCCAACTTACTTCCATAAAATTTATATATATATATGTGAATCTTCCATCCAAACCTCCACCCACAAAATTGTATTAATCCGTCAGTGGGCCGGATTATTCATTAGTCTGTAGTCTATCTGTCCCGATCACTTCAGGGACTTTTCAGTAACAAGTCGAAAGAATTTTTTAATGAAGTTGTAATCAAACTTTTCAAAATGACTCAATAGAACGGAAATATTTTTGGCTATTTCTGAAGATGTTCTCTGGAACGCGAGTTGATCTTCTGCATTTCCCCGAGAGCTGAGATCCATAGGATTAAGATTGTAGGAAAAACGCGCCCCATAATCAATAATAATCCCCCACGACACAAAAATTTTTATTTAAATATTGGACATAAAGTTATTTTGTTTTGCAGTAAATATGGGGATGGTATTTTAAACGGATATTGGGCAGCCCCAAAATTCTTTTATTTTGCAGTAAAGGCGGGTGGCTTTGGCGAAATTCGAAGGTGTACTAGGATGTAAACCATCTTAGAAGGCTTTTGGTAGTTGGCTTGCTTTGTTTTTACTTAATTATTTATTTTACATTTTACAGTATTTAAACAAAGGCGAATTATTTTTTGAAACAATAGTAATATATAGAATGTAAGTCATTTTTTTATAGTTGGGGAATCCACTATTACGATAAATTATTTTATTAATCTCGGAAATTAACCATGTTAAATATGAAAGAATTCATTTTTGGCCGGTCGAAACCACAGGTCAAGAGCGGGAATGCCAGTATGTTCGTTCAAATAAAATAATTAGAACCGAGAGGATCTTCGAAAGGTCGGGGAATCCGAGAAGCCATAACCTCAGGCAAACTGAAAACAAAAAGAATTTTCGGATACTCTTGACCCACAAAGAAACTCACAAATTACTTGTCACATTTAAGATTATTATGTCTTGCAAAAACATTTGAACGTAATACGATAATGAATGTTTTATCCGAATTTTTTATTATTTATTATATAGATTATTCTATTCCTCTTATAAAGATTTTTTTGAGCAAAATATTTTATATCATTTTAACGAGGATAAGTTGAAAAGTAATGTACATATGCTTGTAGAACACTAACGAAATGACCTTTAGTAGTGTCCCAAGCGGTATGTGGAAGTAACAGTCCCCATGTACAAGCATGTACAGTTTAAATGCCTTCCGTGTATGCAGTATATTTTGAATGGTGGAGGTATTATTGTGCTAGATCTATCTATTCTCAGTTCGATTTCTTATGAATTAACCCATTAAATAAATTAAGAGAAGTTAAAAATATGTAACCTATAATTAGTAAAGACCGTCCAGATATATAATGAAATAATTTTACAAGCATGTATTTTTATAGGGGAAAAAATAGTGTTTAAAGGCACAGTTTAAAATACATATTGATTTCGAAGGTTCTAAAAATTTTACAGAAACAATTATTATTTTATGTGTGTAAACTTGTCTAGTTATATGTTTGCATATGGGAAAGGTGGGAAGTGTTAGAAATTCCAAATATATATCCATGAACATTAACATTCATTAAAAAAATTACCTGAGTTGTACGAATAAATACCTTTAAACATCGCCAGTCTCACTATCTATTTACTCACTGTCTATGTCTTGCGGCATTTTTTCCGCACACTATTTTAACTCAAATTTTTTCATTTTGAATCAAGAAAATTCGTAAAAGTTGTGTTTTATTTTATTATCGCACAAAACCTACAGATTAGCTCACCCAAGGTGGAGGAAGGGCTGGGATAAACTTCTCGCAAATATAACACGTGGGACCTTTTAGTTTTGTTTACATCTAATTAGCATTAGTAATACCATTAATTAGCACTAAACATAAATTGTAATATAATTAGCACTATTTATTTTCTCATTTAATTTAGCTCTATTACTTTAATGTGAGGGTGAACTCCTCCCCCTAAATATATATATATATAGGTGCGTCACTGAGCAGGGGGCCCCTTGGTAACATTTGCTACGGGCCCCGCGCTGTCTTAATCCGGCACTGGTGCCCAGTTAACAGGCCAATAGCCCTACGGAGACTGGACCTGTTAGACACAGAAGTTCCTTTCATCTAACACCAGGAAAGCCAAGATTGATCTCTTTGGCCAGCCTCTGGCCATTACACTTAAGCCAGCTGGAATACTGAAGCTTGCTAAAGTGGCTAAACACCAGTGGCGTAGCTATCGAAGGGCTAGACGGTGCGGTGCACCGGGGCCCCCTGAGCTTGGGAGCCCTCGGACTCTGGCCAGCAAATCTCTTATTGAACTAGCTGCAAATTCTCTCATCTTTGGAATGTAAATAAAATAGGTTGCAACACGACTTTAAGACAGTACTGTCGGTCAGAGAGTTTCCGTTTAAATTTTTCTATATTAGTAGATTATGATAAGATAATGATCTCGTTAAATAAATGAAAAACTACAGAGAACCAGTAAAAAGATATAGAACTTTGATATTTTTTGCATTCAACATTGAGTCTTAGGAGAAGTCAGTTCTTATTTTATAAAAAGTACCTCTCCATCGCGATTTCGCTTATACTAAGTACTACGCTAGTCAAATAAGACGGTGTTTTTTACTTTTGACTCTTGCCATATCGACAGTACTACTTTAATCATGACAACTCTATCATGAAGTTGCGACAAGCAGGCACCAATGAATTTACATAGCATACGCTAAACCCGAAGTAATTTAGAAGAGAACAGAAAAGCCAGACACAGCGTCACAGAAAAACATTTTACCTAGCCGAAAAGCTAAGTGGATAGAGAGATGAAAATTGAATACCAAACATTTTGATTTAGAAACGCAAAGCAAAGGAACATTATTTTAGACACGAAAAATATGTGATCTTCATCAAACTCTTGAAAGAATTCTCGGGAATTCCCCACAAGTTTCGGACAGAATTTTTTTCTGTAAACTGTTACTTGAAAAAATAACTATAAGTATTCGAGTTCCAGTATACATGTATATATATTTACTTGAGAAATGCTATTCTTACGTACATGATTGTATAGGTTTTCTATCGCTATCGATCAATCGTGTCAAACGTTAATCGATATAAAATGTTTGTCGGGGATTCCCCAAAGATGTTTTGTAGCGTAGCATTACATTACGTTTCTTGTTCCTTGTAAAAGAATAATTTTGCATGTATTAGAGATATAAAATTATGGATAAAAAAAAGACCTAGTGGTGCTTTTAAGCGCAAACAACGTCAGGAAAGAGAAGACAGTAAACAAAAATTACCTAAAATTGACAAATTTTTTAATCAGCCTTCTACAAGTAGTCTTGGCCCAAATATTTCTGTTGATAGTGACTCAGATAATGTGAACACTGCAGTGCTGGTTGAGAAGCCTATTGAAGAAGATTTGATAATTAATGCAGTCAAAGATTCCGCTGCCGATGACGATGTCATCAATTACATCAACGATGACTATGTCTGCATGACACAGGTAACAGCGGAGGAATCATCGACCTCATCATGTTTGGAATATGCGAACCACCAATCTTCTTATGACTTGGGAAACTTTACGAACAAGATATTGAGTAATAGTGAAAAACGCCAAAATCTTGATATGGGACCTTTACAGCATTTAGGGCCTTTTCCGAAAGACTCCTACCAGAACAACAGGTGTTTTTCAAAATCGTACTTTTTTTCAACTTCTAAATATGGACCAGTTCATCGTTTTTGGCTGTGTTATTCTAAAATTCTAGATGCTGCCTACTGCCAACCCTGCTGGTTACTTGCTTCGCAAAGGAATAATGCATGGTGTACGGGCATTCGGGATTGGAGACATTTATCAGAAAGAATTAAACAACACAGTTTCTCGAGTGGCCATACGGAAGCATGTGCTGTGTATGAACTTTTGGAAAAAAAATGATAATATCGACAAAGAACTTGAAAACGAAATTCGTAAAGAAGCGTCTTTTTGGAAAATGGTTCTTCAAAGGTTATTCGATGTCATACTTACCCTAGCAAAGAGTTCATTGGCTTTAAGAGGACATCGAGAAAATTTAAGTGAGGAAAGGTATCATGGAAATTTTCTGTCCGTTGTAGAGCTTCTCGCCCGATATGATCACGTATTGCAGCAAGTTTTGGATATGCCCAAAGGTATTTTTTTTATTTCTAAGTTTTGTTCTCATTTTATTTATTTTGTTTATTTTTATTGACTATTTAGATTCTAATTTTTATTCAAAATCATACTTTTTAACACTTTCCAACTTTTTCTTTTTAACCGATTTCCAGTGCTGTGTTAAAGCAAAACTACGCAAGGTCTGTCTGCTTAGGGGATGTGTGTGTGTGCGCGCGAGCACTAGTATGTTGGGAAGTGTTTCATAATCGATGCGTTCGGCATGATTTGTCTTTCTTGTTCAAAATTCACTGGCGAGTCGGACACCACTCTAAAAAATCTAAATCCAACTAGATGGTCCAGTAGGGTCAGTACAATATCTGCAATAAAACTTCGTTTTTTCGATGTTATCAAAGTATTATCAGAAATAGTTCTCAAGAGTTCCAGTAAAGACGAGCGTAGTCAAGCAGAAAGTATTAAAACAAAAATGCTAAATTTCGAGTTCGTGTTCCTTTGCGAATTCATGCACCGTGTATTGAATTACATAAATTATGCATCTAAAACTTTACAAAAATGCGATATCAATTTGGACGAGGCAAGTAGAGCTTTAGCAGAAGCAAATGCAAAGATGCAAATGTATAGAAATGACTTCGAATCGTTCAAGTAGAAAGCCTGTGAATCCGCAAGAAAATATGGTATAGATCCCCATTTTAAAGAAAAAAGGCAAAAGAAAGTTAAAAAACATTTTGATGAATTAGCTACTGATACCGATTTCGAAACAGGGAAGAAATATTTAAAATTACTATTTTTAATAATGTACTCGACACAATAATAGCTCAATTAAATGCACGTTTTGGTGGTATGAGTGCAGTCAGTCAAATATTCAATTTTCTAACACCATCATTTTTATTGGATGTAGATGAAACAACTTTATTACAAAAGTGTGACAAATTCCAAAGTAAATATTCTGATATAATAGGCCCCAACTTTTCCCTTCAATTTCTTAATATTTATCACCTACTTCTACCTGAATTAACTAAGGCATGGACTATTCACCAATTCTGTAAAGAAATAATGAGAAAATATGGAGTGCTAGAATGCGACCTAACAGAAGTATTTACAGCAATGTTACTGTTCCATACAATTCCGGTTACTTCGGCAGAAGCTGAAAGATCATTTTGCAAATGGAAAATAATAAAAAATTATTTAAGGAATACTATGGGCCAAGCTCGACTCCGACATTTATCGCTAATAGCAACTGAAAACAAAACCGCACCAAGCCTAGATTTAACCGAAGTCATTGATACTTTTGCTAAAGCTAAGGCTAGGAAAAGATTATAAACTAAATTGTTATTTTGTTGTCAGTATACACATCGGTATAGTAGGCAGGCCTGACTTTTATATAATAACTGGAAGAGATCCCTTAAAGGGATGTTTGCCTTTGTATATGACTTATCTGTATAAATTGTTTTTTCATTATGTTTGCACCGGAAGTTTAAATTTCTGCCCCGTTTTGCGGGACGAAAATGCTACTTTACTCTTATGAGAAAGTCTGCGTGTTACCCTCGCCTTCGGTTAGGGAGTCAATTTTACACGCGGGTTGAAATAGCCTACATTCTTCCCTCGGTGTGTAAATATACTATTAAGGTTTTATGTACAATAAAGTGTTTTACATACATACGTGCATAAACCTTTTGAATTACTTCGTTTTATTGCTTAATACCAATACTATTAATCCAAGTATAGTATACGTTCCTAAACACTTTACCTGTGGAACCTAGGCGATCACTAAAGCTCACTCAAGACACTCATGCACATATATGTAGTAAGTAGTTTTGCTGCGCCATGGAGTGCACGATAAACAGCTGATGATAAACTAGTAGCTTTGTACCTTTAAAGCAGGGCTGTAACTAGACTGTTGTTTCGGGGAGTTTCACTTAACTTTTTACCAAACGATTTGAAAAAAACTATGGTATTGGGGAAAATATTTTCTGAAAATAACTATACAGTATTTTTTTTTGGGGGGGGGGCGGTTCAACCCTATACCCCCACCCCCCATTGGATACGGCCCTGCTTTAAAGTATTTATATATATTTACATTTTGACTTGATAAAACCTAAACCGTTAGGGCCCCAGTTTTTTTTCTTTTGCACCAGGGCCTTCGGCTACCTAGCTACGCCTCTGCTAAACACAGTATCCCTGTAACATTTACTCGAGATACCGAGAACCGGCTCAGGTCCAACAAAAGAAGAGCCAGAGCCCAAACTGGCAAGAGAATCCACCATCTCATTACCAGGAATGCCAGAATGACCAGGAACCCAATACAGAGTAACTGGAAATGCTAACTAGTGGAGGGCCCGCTGTAGGAACAAGAAGTATAAGCGTTTATAACTCCTTTATAGGAATCTATTCATGCAGGATTTTAAGAATTTTGTTCTTCAAGATGTTGGTTTTAAATATGCATTCCACTTGAAACATTTAAGTGACCATTTATTTTATATTTTTTAGTTTTATATAAGACAGTGATAAAGACAAAATTTCACTTTTTTAAAAATTAGAAAAAACATTAAATTAAAATATATTGTTCCGATAAAAATATATAACACACCCTATAGTGTAAATGTTTATATAAAATGTGTATTTCGTAAATTGCGTTAAAATATTTTAAGAAAAAAAAATATATAATAGATGTTCCCGTAATGAGAGCTTTGGCGCTTAATGGGTTAGGAAATATGAGTGCTCTGCTAGGCACAGCTTTTTGCAATTCAATAATTATTGAAAATTTATTTCTTTGAATTTTGTGCAAAGCAACGACATTACTTTCCGGTACACCGAATATATACGTAATTGAATTTCAGAAAAGGGGGTTACCTCATGCACACATTTTATTAACGTTAGACTCAGCTTCGAAAATACGAACAAATGATGATATTGGCAAGTATGTGAGTGCAGAGTTACCTGATATTCATAGTAATCCCCGATTATTCGATATTGTCACAAAATGTATGATACATGGACCATGTGGTACATTGAATCCAAACTCTTCATGCATGAGTGATTCAAATGCCTGCTGCAAACAGTATCCTAAAGAAAACATTGACAGAACTAAAGAAAATGTTAATGGGTATCCTGTTTATAGAAGAAGGGTCATAGTACCAGTGAAAGTTGGTCGGTATGATATCGATAATCGATGGGTTGTACCATACAATCCTTGGCTATTGAAGAAATTCAATGCCCATATTAATGTCGAATTATGTGCTTCATAAGGCGTGTAAAATATTTGTACAAATATGTATATAAAGGGCATGATTCTGCTTCTGTTAGGCTGCAAAATGATAATATTGTCCATCATGATGAAATTTTAACCTTTCTTGATGGTAGGTATGTAAGTGCTCCCGAGGCAATGGCGCTTGAACGAGTTCCCATGTCTCACAAATCCCATGTTGTGCAGAGATTAGCAGTCCATTTGCCAGAACAACAGCCCATATTTTATGAAGAAGGCCGGGAAGAGGAGGCTACTTTACGAGCCTCGGTCAAAGAAACAACTTTAACTGCATGGTTTAAGCTGAACTGCACAGATGAAGGATCTCGAAGCTATACTTACCCTGACATTCCAATTTACTATGTCTTTGACAGTAACGAAACAAGATGGGGAAAAAGGCAAAGAATGGGACACAAAATAATTGGAAGAATGCCAGTTGCTAGTATACAAGATACTGAGCGATATTATCTACGAATGTTGTTATTGCATAAACCTGGTGCTATGAGCTTCGATGACTTAAAAACGGTTCGAGGAATAGTGTGCGAAACTTTCCAAATGGCATGCAAACATCTCGGTTTTCTTGAGGGAGGTGAACACTGGCATTACACTTTAGCCGATGCAGCCCATATGCCAAGTTTTTTGAGAGTGCTTTTTTTGTATAATTTGTGCATTTGGAGAAGTAGAAAATGTTCCTGAACTTTGGGATCAGCATAAAGTTTCCCTATCCGAAGATTTCATTCACCAGTATTCTGAAGAAACTGGATTTCAGTATGCTTTAGCTGAAATAAGTACATTTATCAAAGCTCAAGGGTTCAGTCTAGAGAAACTGAAACTCCCACCTTTAAACTCAATAACAAATATTCGTAGCCCATTATCAATTGATGTTATACAAGAACAAACTAAGGCCTGCGTTAACACTGAAAAACTAAATGCAGAACAAAGATCTGTTGTAGAAAGAGTTTTTTCTGCAATTTATGAAAATGATGCTAATGGTCCTAAGTGTTTTTTCTTAGATGGACCTGCAGGAACAGGTAAAACTTTTGTTTATATAACGCTGCTGTACACAATTAGAGGAAGGGGTGATTTTGCTATTCCTGTAGCATCAACAGGTATAGCTGAGACTTTGTTACCAGGTGGTAGAACAGCACACTCGATTTTCAAAATCCCGTTAAGTTTAAATGCAACCTCTATACATGCAGTTTAAAACCAAATTCAGAAGAAGCAAAATTATTATTAGAGACAAAATTAATATTGTGGGATAAAGCTCCAATGACCCATATTTATGCCTTCCTAGCAGTAGACAGATTACTTCAAGATCTTACAAAATGCAGAGAACCTTTCGGTGGAAAAGTTGTTCAACTTGGTGGTGATTAGACAAGTACTGCCACTTATATTAAGAGGCTCAAGATCACTTACAGTTGATAGCTGCTTAAAGAAGCACCGATTTTGGTCTGTGTTTGAAATAATGAGCCTCAAAGAAAATATGCGAAGTCTGGCGACTGAAACAGAATTTTCAGCTTGGCTTTTAGATGTTGGAGAAGCTAAAAATGGAACGAAAATTAAACTGCCATCAATATGTTTTCCCCTTGTTCAAGATCCCGTTAAGCAACTCTATAATGATATAGATTTTGCAACTGTGACTCCTCAACAGCTTAAAATGCGTGCTATTCTAACTGTTACTAATGAATTATCCATGGAAATTAATCAGCGTGTATTAAACTGTTTACCAGGATCTGAGGTTACTTATGAAAGTGTAGACACTGATTAGTGAAGATCCGCAGGATACGCTGGCATATCCTGAAGAGTTTTTAAATAGTTTAACTCCAACAGCAATGCCCCCTCATAAACTCCATGTTAAGTGTGCAGCCATTCTCATGCTTTGAAGAAATCTGTCTCCTTCTAAAGGTCTGTGTAATGGGACACGCCTAATTGTTACCGGTTTGCAGCGCAACATCATAGAAGCAAAGCTATTCCTGTAGCATCAACAGGTATATTCATATTGCTTTAAAGGAAATTTGCCGCAAAAGTTTTTAGCCTAAAAAGGGTGCCGCGAAATGTTTTTAGCCTGACAAGGGTGCCGCGAAATGCTTTTAGCTTGACAAGGGTGCCGCGGGGAACAAAAGTTTGGGAACCCCCGATATACACAGTTGAATATTTCAGAAGTAGGCGATACTACAGAAACAGCGTCAAAAGAACGGACTCTAGATAAGCCTACATACAATTGTCCATGACTGAACATTGGTTTAGATAGGTCTAAGCATATTTTAACAAAAGTTTGGCCTTGTGACTTATTTATGGTCCCCAGACCCAAATAGAGAATGCTAGTCGAATAGGGAATTGTTTGCGTTTAAATTAGATAGAGAATGATGACAATGAAACTTTCCTTATACCTAGAATTTATTTGACTCCATCAGATGCAAATATGCCCTTTATACATCATATACATTTGCCCATCATATACATTTCACTTAGTTTGGTTACTATGACGCTAACTAAATATTTACGTAAATTTTACTTGCCCTTTTGGATAGCGTGACGCAAAAGATAAATTAAATTATTGAAATAAATTCATTTGAATACATTATATAGACTCAGTGAAAGTGTGATATATTTGACAGTGTATTTCATAATTAAAAGCATTGCTTAAATGCGTAAATCTTCTTTAGAAAATAAAACGAAAGTAACTGTAATGGAATTTAAAAACAAATCTTTAAAAATCCCAGCAAGGCGTCACTCAAAATTTGATATCATTACTTTTAAGACCCATATTTAAAATTCATAGAGCTATAAAGTAAAAGGCTGCGTCACAAATTTTTAACCAGTTAAGGGTTTTTGCATGGGGATATCATTACTTTTTAGGGGTATGGTCAGAAGATAATAAATTAGTTTCACGGGCGAATTTCAGAAGTTTGCTTGACACTAATTTATGTAAATAAATATACAAACCTGTTTTCATGCAGTATCAGATTATTTGATTAAAAAAGTCACAGCGAGTTCTTTTGTAACATGTAACAGAAAATTGGCATATTTTTGTTAGAATTTTATAATAAGAGGCATAATACTGATTATAATCAATAATTTTTTGAGTAATTTTTCTATTTATAATTTGGGTCGAGTACAGATTAGTATCCCTGCCGCCATCTTTGATTTCATTTCATAAATTTGCATTCAGTTTAATGCTAAACGTAAGTTAACTTTTTACTATAATTATATAACTATTGGGCCCCATCAGTGGCCGAGAGCATAGCGCTCTGAACTGGGAGAATGCCTGGTTCGAAACAGGTTGCGTCCGCCAACCTAATCGTTCGGAGTTTTCCGTGGTTTAAAATGGTAAGAAAAAGAAGTTTGAAATAAAATTTCCTTAAGGCTGTCGGTCTAAAAATCGAAACCTACTTCACATCCCTTGAGTAGAAACCAAAATAACTCTTTTAGTAAAGGTTCACCTTCACCCACCCTGATTTAAAAAAAAAAAAAAACACCTTGGTGTCAATGATTCCCATAAATTAGAGGCTTTAAAATACTAAGTTAATTGAGCTGTTTTGATAGATTTAAAAGGCAGCCACACTTTTGATAAATTTACGTACTGTATGTTGTCTTTCACCAAGTAAGTAATTAATAGAATATTGATATCTGCTTTTTGTGTGTTTTATAAATTTAAGAAATACATTATGTTATTAATTTAATTTCAGTTTTTTCTAACATATACTAAAAGCATATAACTATTCCTGAAAAGGATGTATTGTATTGTGTTATGGTAAACCTACACGAGGAGTATTTCGTATTGCTTATGTAAGGGGGGAGGGGTCTTGTGCGGTTGACTTTCTTAGTGATTCGGAAGCGTATTTACGTTACATCGTGTGAAAAACCGTCCAAAATTCTGAATTTTTAGATTATCAGCCATCCGTTAGACAAGAACCCTGGACCTTTATACTTCAGTTATTTACCATCTTCAGTATCTTATCAACTCGGCTCGGACGGGCACAACATCTTGTTTCAGATGCCATCTCCGGCCCTTTAAATGTCTAATACAAAATATACTGCATGTATAAATTTAGATTAATTAATCAAATTTTTATCTGAAAAGTATTGAACAAAATTTTAAATCTGGCATTTAAAGGAATAGAAAATAAAAGTGAGAAAACCTAAGATTTGGAAAAAATATTGGTCTTAAAATTATAATTCAATAATTTCAATAAATTTTATATATACATGAAGAGTAAAAGAATTATTATTAAAACTAGTTAGTATGTAAAACTACTATTTATTTTCCTTTAAATACTAAATAATAATAATTATTAATTAATTATGTGAGCTTTCTGAAGAAAAAAAATTCGTCGAAATATTAATTACTACATATTGAATTTTCCAAATAGATTTAATAATATTAGAAAAATAAAGACTTAATTTAATTTAAATAGCTATCAAACAGTGATGGCGCCAGAATTTCCCCGACGGGAGGGCCATCTTCCCCGACAGGGGGGCCAAACGATAAAACCCCAAAATTTTACGTTTCAGTACTTGCACAGCCTCTCAAAAAGTATTCGAGTAAGAGATAAATTTCTTACTTTGGTTTCGTATATTAAAAATTATTATGATGAGATGGTCATTAATTATCTGTTCTTGGTTAACAGGAAAGCCCAGTGACTTTCACCAAAGTCGTAGTTAAAAAGGTCTTTACGAAGTCAATGGTCAGCAGATCGGGCAACCCTGCTTACCCTAGAAAAATGGATCTTGTTCGCTGGTTCCTTCGAATCCCGAGAAACATACTCCGAGCTTCAGATAATCAATATTCAGTATATGAATATCGTATAATTCCAAGCAGAATGAGAATGGAAGTGAACGGAACCTCTACGATCGGGTCAGACACTTTGAATAGAATTTTTTATCTGGTTGCAAAATTTCCTTAGTTTTTCTAAACCAACAAATTCTCTAAAAAAATCCCCGACGACACTCCCCGACAGGGGGGCCAGTGATCCCCGACGGGGGGGTGCATGGCCCCCCCGATCCCCCCCGCTGGCGCCACCCCTGCTATCAAAATACTAGAGAAACGAAATACTTATAGAAAAAGTTAGGAAGGAGTTTTGCTAAAAAATACTTAAATTGATTACTTTTTAATTCAAAGTCTTAACTATTTTTAATTATTAATTATAGCAAAATAAATTACAGAAAAAATAAGTAAAGTATATAATAATCTGTTATTATTTATTAAAATGAAATAAAACAAAAACGACAGTAACACAAAGCTCATCTAGCAAAAATGCGACAGAACTGAAGTCAACGGGTCAGAAATCGGAAGCGAAACGGAGTAGCTGTCTAAGACCTAACTGGTTTACGATATAAGTTAAGTTGTACAAATCTTGTCACGGATTTACTGACATCTGGGATAGTTGAGAGCGAAAAGCAAAAGGAAACAGAAATATTGTTAAAAGAGTGACTAATTTAAAATATAAAGGATAACATATTCAAAAGGAAGAATGAACGGAATTATTATGTGTGTATGAAATCATAGATTGAGATTGAGCGCTGAGGCCTTTCCCTTTAGATTTTTTAGGTCAATTCTTTGCATCAATTTTGTCCAGAACATATTTATAACAATTTGGAATACTGTGATGAAAATTGATGATTAATTGAACCCCCTCCCCCCCAAAAAAAAATTAAGAGCCTACTTATCCTTAAAAAATATTTTCTTTTCGCGTCCGGCAACAGCACTGTATTCATACTCCCTGCCTTGTTTACCGCCTCTGAAACAAGATCATTTTCCGTATTTCCTTACGCGGGTTAAATAGTTCCCTCTTTGAACTGGATTAAATAAAAAAACGAGTTTTCCTAGCTTAACCGGCGACAGTGGCGCAGCGACGGGGGGGGTCCAGGGGGTCCGGACCCCCCCCTATGAGCTAAGGGGCCGCTATGAGCAGGGTCCGTTTATCTACAGGGCGAGTGGGGCCCATGGGCCACCAATTTAAGGGGCCCATTTTTTTCTGTAAAAAGGCCCCATTTTTTCTCTTTGCTTCTTTTTTTTTCCAAATTTATTCTCTAAAAAGTGTCTTTTCTTTAAAAAAAAAATCTTTTTAAACTTTGTATCCATAGTTGGCTTGAAAAGGAGGACGCAAGATAAAATCATCAAAGGCTTCCAGCAAGCACCGTCATAGAGACTCCTTAGGCAATAAATCTCCAGTCGTGTCTCTGATAGGGAATTTGTGGGGCTAGGATGGACGAATCGGACAATGTAAAGGGGAGTAATTCGCACCCTTGTAGCTCAAAGGAACGGAATATCCTCAGAAAGAATCTATTCATGCTACAATTAGCTGATAACAAAATTGTCATGAAGGAAAGCGGAAAATATATTGCCTATATTGTAGTCTTCAAGCACACCACTCTTCTTTTCTTGAGATAAACAAGCCACAGTATTCAAATAGTGATTATACACCGCACGCACACACAGCAAACAATAAAAAAGAGGGTCTGCTGGGAGCTTAGATGTGGTATAACTGAATTTCGAATGGTTCAGTGAATTCACTTAAGTTGGATGCCTTTAATTTGTAAGCTGAAGTTTAAGTTTTGGGTTCTTGTTCTTTGTTTCTTACGATCATGAATTCGTCCAGTTTAAAAAGAAAGAAAACCCAAAGTGAAACGTTTTTATCTTTCTTCGAGAAGAAAAATTAAAGCCGATGATGGTGATCGTGCAGCATCAAAGACTGGTGATAGTATGGACGGGCCCGGACCCGGTGAAAAATCTGTTGCACCGAAAGAAACCTTTGAGGGTGCTGAATCTCAAGCTCATCCTCTTGATATGGGGCTCTAAATTAACAAAGAGGTAAACTTTACTTGATTAAATTTCAAAATAACTTTACACAACAGAGGAGGTGGAATCACACAGACGTTGTTCATAATTTATTATCAGTAAAAATCTTAATATAAAAAGATCTTTCAAGTATAATCTAGCAGATGGTTGAAGTGGTTTTTATTTATAATTAGCCAAGAATTTTCTAAACATAGACAATCGTACTTGCATGTATACAAGATGTAATGATCCAACTTATAAAGATTATTTAAAACTATATCATAAGCTTATTATTACTGGCAACTACAATGTAGTCAATGATAACAAATACATTAAATTACCTTTTTTTGAATTCCAGTTTGTGTCAAATATTATTACTTTTTAAACACATATTATGCTAAAATATATGAAGAGCTGTTTATTTATTTTATTAATTTCTTAGGTAATGAAGGATCGAGGTAATATAACAAATAAGGATTTTGAGACTTTACACAATCGACTCACAAGACGAGATTCACACATTTTTTTAATTTCCTTTTCTTTCATTGTTTTTTAAATAAATCATACATGATGAATCAATAAGTTCATAATTAGCCTATTGAAATTTTTTTTCCCTGTCAATTAAAGAATCAACTATTGCATTTATTTTTTTACAAAACTTGAAATAGTGAAAGCATGTTTTGTACTTGCAGCAGATATATTAAAAAGTAAAAGTTTTTTTTTTAATTAATTTCAGTTTTTTCTGAGTAAAAAATTTTTAAACATTAAAGTTTTAAAGAATTTTAATAGGAAAATTAAAATTGCGTGAATAATGTGATAAAATATTACTTTTACAAGAGATACCATTATTTAAATAATGTCTTTAATTGTTGTCATGGAGAGTAATTTTTAAATTTACAGTTATTCTTTTATTAATTCTATTTTAAAGTGCGATAGCTACTTGAAAAACATAAGACTACTTGTTTATTATCTTCCTTTTTAAAGACCACTGGGGAAGAGTTCTCTTAAACAGTCCCCGTTTTAAATCACCTTTATCGCCTTTATCTCTCCCCCCCCCCCCGCAAAAAAGAGCTTTATTTAGTACATGAATTTAAATGTTCGGTGTAATAAATCTTTCAAAATATGACTGTATAGTTAGGCAAGTCGGAGTGTCCAGGCTGGGTAATTTTTCTTATTTTTTACCAACTATGCGAAAAACAAATATTTAGCCAAGTATCGAATACATATGGAGAGCTGCTCTTTTGGCTCTTGGCTTTTGACTCTTTGCGGTATATTGCGTGAATTTCCTAGAAAAAGTAGACTATATTTTTGAAATCAGGTTTGAGGTAAACAATGTACCATAAACATGGGAGAATTTCTCACGGGTGTACTGAGCCCGTTTAAAATATTTCAGGGAAATATTTCAGCCACAGCTCCCCCAGCTCCCCTACTTTCTACGTCCCTGAATAGACCTACAATCTATGTATGTGAGCTGATGTATAATTTTGTGAATTGATTTCTTCAATAATGAATTTCTTCAATTGGCAAGTTTCATGTTTGTATGATAATTGTATATAAATAATATTTTACAATTTCTATTTAGTTAAAATTTGAACGGGATTTATTAATTTTTCTTTTCAGTATTTTTCTTTGGATATATTTTGTATAAGAGTACACGATATGCGGAGTTTGTGTGTATTTATTAGAGCTATGTTTTATTAAAAAGGTTTTTAAAAGAGGAGAGGTACTTTTTAATGAATAGAATAAATATGAACATAGGACTAGAATTAGAACACCTGAATGTATTTTATTTAGTGTTAAGAAACAAAGAACTCCACCATCTCGAAAAGCGGTCGTTAACGATTAGAGGCTTACAGTTTTCCGTTAGTTCTTTCGTTTTTCTTATAAGAATGTATAAAAGCTTTATAACTAGCAATTTTATTACAATAATACATTTTTATAATGGCAAACGTTATTTGATTGATTTGCATTATACCGAACAATTGAAATTTCTGCAAGACAAAAGTCTAACAGCTAACGTTAAATTTATGCCAAAGTGTCGGGGGGGGGGGGGGATATGAATCCCTATATCCCCCTGGCTATACGCTGGCTTGCCAAAAGGGGGAGACAGTGGCAGATTTCCCAATAGGCGCATGAGGCGCGCGCCTCGGGCCTCATATTTCTAAGGGGCCTCCAAATTCGGTTTTCAGAAAGAAAAAAACTATATGTAAATATCTGTTCAAGAGACATTGTTCATAGTTTCAGGATTGCTTCTAGAGTAGAAAGCGTTTTTGAACAATCTTTTCTTTGGGGACTTCCTTTCCTCTTCACAGCATTGGATCATAATCTAAACTATAATACGAATACTTTTAGTTTATAAGTAATTGATGCTTTAATTCCGTATTTCACTGTAAAAATATCCAGAAACGTTCCTTGGAAATTAGGATAAGTTAGACTTACAAATACTATACAGAAAGTATACATTTCCCTTTGAAAACTTTACTGTTTCGTTCAACTCGTCACTTAACCGAATAGTGGTCTCACGACCTTAAAAAACAGGCAGTTCACTTAAAAATGACTAGAATTGTAAAAAAAAAAATAATAATAAAAAAAAAAACATAAAGCAGCCCTTTCTTTAGACTAATGAAAATATTCAGCCTTCAGCTGAAATTAGTTTCCCCTCCGCTAAAGAGGTTTTTTGACAGAACCTTTTAATTTGTATTGGCAGCCATGTACAGGATGTATTTGCATGTAAATCAAACGGGGAGAAACCAACCGTTCTTCCAGTTTTTCAGATTTGAGAGTTAAATATGCACACACGTACACCAAAAGTCGCCAAGCTTGGCGACTTTTGGCATAGTTCTTGAGGGAGGCACGTGACCGTGATCGGACCATTACCTAACTTATGTGGTAGGACGGTATTGTGCTTGAAATGGATGAATGCCCCTAAAATTGCCATTGACCGTAATGTATTGGAAATCTTTTGAGTGTTCCTGTAGCAGAACTGTAAATGATAAAGACACTTTTTTAGTAGAGAAATTCATTTTCTAACTCTTTACAGCATATATCACTCCTGCGTCGTTTGAAATAGCCCAAAACCTCTAAAAAACGCTTTGATGAATGTCGGCCCATAGAGCTTAATGTATTTCGAATCTGTTAGGCCATTCTGTTGATAAACTATCCAGTCGAATGGAACCGAAACGGGAGGTGCACAAATAGATGTTACAACAATCCTAAATATAAAGTTTCAACATTCTACGCCTAATAGTTTTTGAGATATGCGAGTTTAATGAATTTCGGCCCATTGAGCGTAATGTATTTCGAATGTTTTGGGCGGTCCTGTAGATAAACTATCCAGTCGAATGGAACCAATAGGGGAGGTGCACAACTAGATGTTACAACTATCCAAAATATGAAGTTTCGACATTCTACGCCTAATAGTTTTTGCGTTAGGCGAGTTTAATGAATTTCGGCCCATAGAGCGTAATGTATTTCGAATCTTTTGGGCGGTCCTGTACATAAACTATACACTCGATTGCGACCAAAAGGGGAGGTGCACAACTAGATCATAGAACAATCCTAAATATCAAATCTCAACATTCTACGACCAATAGTTTTTGAGATATGCGAGTTACATACATACGTACGTACGTACAGACGGCATGGAAAAACTGACCACAATAGACTCTTTGAAAGTTACTTTGAAATTTTTCAAGTATCCATTATTCCAATCATGTGTCGGATCTTGGTGTGTTTCAAATTTCCGTGAGATCTGTAAGATTTTATTTACTATCAATTATCATCCACGACTTTTTTCGTCTGCCAAAAACTATTACCCTCTTTAGCGGAGGGTAATAATTAAAAAAAATTCCAGTAGTGTTCCTTGAAAATAATAGGCAGCTGAGGTGCCCTAAATTCCAAGGAAAGTTGCACGAAAATACCAAGAACTTTACTGAACAATATGCAATTCAGTGGATCTTTCCTGGGCTGTTCAATAAAGTTCCTCGTATTTTCATGCAACATTCCTTGGAATTTTAGGGCCCTCAACTGTCCATTATTCCCATGAAAAATTCCTAGATTTTTTTGCATTGTTTTAATTTGCTCACTATATTTTATCCAAAAAAATACAGGTGCAGAGAGTCCCTATATGCCTTTTTCCTATCCGGAATCAATTAGTTGGGTTGGGTTGGGGGATTACGGCCAATTATCTACAAGTGGGATCTATGCCGATGGGTGTGGGTGCTCCCCTTGGGGGTCTTTCTAAGGGATTCTAACCCCTATTTACGCTAAGTTTTGGAAGAAACCACGGAAAATTCCTAACGGTTAGGTTGGCGGACGCGACCTGGTTTTGAACCAGGCACCTTCCGTCTCCCAGTTTAGAGTGCTATGCGCTCAGCCACTGGTTGGGCCGCACTGAATCAGATTGCGGCTCAGTAGCTGGTATTGCAGTAGGACATTCAAATACACTTGCTTTATAGATTGCCGCCCCCCACCCCCAAATCAAAAAGTGTACAGTCTGATAAGAATATTTCTCATTTTAAAAGAGAAAAGATTGAACCGCTTTATTCTACAGCTTGAGATTGAAAAATTTGTCAAAAATTAAATATTTTATATTTTTCAGCCGTTCTTCATTTAAATGATTTAGGAAAGGACACTCTGTATTCAGTGAAATTTTCAAATATACCTAGAATATATAATTGTTGTTGGTTGTCACGATGTAAAAGAAATTGGAAACAATAATTTATCTTCTTTCGAAAAATCACTAAAAATTAGAAATTTAAGCTAGGGATAACCGATTTTATCTTTTTTTTGGAATCGAAACTTTCCGAGTATGCAATGCTAAAAAATTGCTGACCAATAATTAAAAAGATATGAGCTCATACATGTGCGATAACACTTTTTTTTTGGGGGGGGGATTGGGGGAAGATATTTGATAGTTAAAAAAAATTATTGAAAAATTAAAGAAAGCAATACTTAGAGTCACCGAAATTTCACATGCGTGCAAAGTTTCAGCTCGATCGGATGATAGTGGGTTAAAATCGATAGACAAATTTTGAACTGGAATGTCATACACAGTTAATTAAAAACTTAAAAAACAAATGATGATTAATTTAATTTTTTGTTTTCAACTAGAAAATATTTATGATAACTATATTATAAATACGGCATGTATTTTATAGTCGCAGATGAAAATGCTAAACATTAATAATAAGCCTAGGACCGAAGCTTAGAGCATACCCATTTACCCATTATAAAGTGGAATTTATTTTTAAGTCAATAATATTTTTTGTACTTTAACTACTTAAAGTATTGTTTTTTTTTAATTTCTCTTGTAGTTTTTTTTAATTCTATTTAAAATATAGAATAATGTGTGTATATTATTCATACCTAATTACTCATTATTAATAGTCCTAAACTTATTGACAGTTTTTGAATAAAGACAAAAATTAGACTAAACAGAAAGTTTACTTTTAAACTGCTTAGTTTTGCAGTTCCAAACGGGAAATTTATGAATATATTTAAATATTTATAAATATACTAGCAGACCCGGCCACGCGTTGCTGTGGCTGAGTGATTTAAGCAGGATTTGAAAGACAAAATTTAACACAAATTAACATAACATTTTAATAACATATATTTAATAAATACTTTAAATATTTTAATTTGATATATATACTCTAAATATCTTTAATCGTAATAAATCACAGTTGATGTTCAATGAAGCACCAATCGATGTACAATATTTTGGTCAATCGGTCCTTTGTTAATACAAATAAACTTGATGGTCTTCCTACTCGTGAATACGCCACGTATAATTGCCCATGGAAGAAACATGGATTTTCCAAGTCTTAGCCGCAAATAGACATTGTTTGGCCTTGAAATATATTTATAGTCATCGCGAAAGCTAAGCGAATGGGAAACTGTAGTCTTTTAAATGGTATGGGAGAATTGGATGGTATCAACGGAATACGTGGTAACAAAACAATTTCTCCTTTAAACTTTCCTGTCAAAATAGTTGCTTCAAGAACGTTTCCAGTGATTCTTTTGATCACCAAACGTGTACCGTTGCATAGTTTAATAGGGTTTAAATTACGCAGTAGAATAATCGGTGATCCAATTTCCGATCGAAGATTGTGTGGTGGCATTCCTGATATGTCTAAAGAATTTAAAAATTCAGTTGGGAAGTTCACTGCCTCGTTTTCGTCTACAGTAGCATCAATAGACTTAAATGACATTAAATCACCTGGTAATAATTGTTGTATCTGGTAGTTAATCAGATCAACATCAACATTTTTCGCTGCCAAAATTGCACGATTACTAAGCCAGTCATGATTTAAATAGTTATTTAGTATGTCTGGGAAGACACTCTCAATCAGTTCATTTTTAGTTTGAACAACAGTACAGAAATTATCTGGCAATCTAATATGTTGAGTATCTTGATTAAATTCTATTTCACCGTTTCCAAGAGCCAGTAATTGTTTAGAAAATTCTTGTGCTGTTGGATCATTTTGGAGTTGTACTCGCATGTTTTTTGTCAGACTGAGTTTTTCAACATTTCTTCATAAAATTGATTGTTTTAGACATGCATTAATTTCATCTGCAAAAGTAGAGCGAGGAATAACTGGCAACGTTTGCCGGAAATCATCAGATAGTAATAAAATAGTACCACCGAAAAGTCTGTCACTATTGTTTAAATCCTGCATAGTCCTATTTAATGCCTCGAGCGAATGCTTATGAGCCATAGTACACTCATCCCAAATTATGATCGAAGTCTTCCGTAACACTGCTTCCATTCCGCTTCTTTTTTTGATATTACACATTGCATTTGGATTGTTATGAATATCTAATGGTAGCTTGAAAGCAGAATGTGCTGTCCGCCCACCATCCAACAAAGTAGCAGCTATGCCTGATGATGCAACTGCTAATGCAATTTTTTGTTGTGACCGTAGTTTCGCAAGGATGAAAGATAACAAATATGTTTTACCGGTCCCACCTGGTGCATCTAAATAGAAAAAACCGCCTTGTTTGGCATCAACAGCCAACATAATTCGATTGCATATGTTCTTCTGCTCGTCAGTTAATAATGGTTCATTGTTAGTAACAAATGTATTTAAATCACGATTATTAAATTGTTCTTCTCGCTGCAAATCACTATTTACTAAGTCTGTAGCTGGGCGATTAGGAGATGGAATACCATAATGACTAAGTGGTGAATTTGAGATTATAATACATAAATCTTCAATCATTATTAAAGCTTCTTTATACATATCTTGTGTGAAGTCTAAGTTTGGAGAGTGGTTTATTTGTTTATGTCGGTAGAGTATATCTTCAGTCATGTAGTTCTTATATTTTTCCCACAATGTAGATAACTGTGTTGGAAAACATGTCGTCAAAATAATGGCAAATAGTTGACGAATATTACTCGGCGAGGACGTTAAAGCAGCATCAGCAAGTGTCAGATCCCAATGGTTGTCATCTTCTAAAAGTTGCAACACGTGACATGCATCTTTATACGTACTGAACACTTGGCCATTAACTGTTCGTAAAAATTGAAAAGAGATTGGTCCAGGAACATTCACCAACAATAAACGCAGAAAAAAGCATTCACGTTGTTTTGGACGTACAGTATAAAATCGTCCCAGTGTCTTAGCTTTAAATATGCCTGCAATTGAAGGATGTGGCTCTCCCTTTTTACGTGGTTCCCATTTTTTAGCTGACGTATTCCATGTAAAATAGCATGGAATATCAGTGTATAATAGTGTTTTTGCGAATTGACCATACACATCAGTTTTTTGACAAAGAGTGAAAAATTCTGTTAGTGTCGTTTTTGGTGGTTCACATGCTCTTTGCAGAATATTTTCTTCAGTGAAATACACACGTTGTCCATTTTCAAGATGTACTGCAAGATGTTGTATAGCAGGTTCTCTGTGGTGTATGGGGAAGCTAAGTATGCGCCAGATAGCTTCACTGCTGCTAATGTATCTACCCATTTGGTAGCGTGCTATTTCATCATTTTCGTTTACATTTTGTACTCCAAATACGGCCAAATCACCGCCCTTATTAACGTACTTGCAAATACACTTGATGGATTTCACAGAACTGCAAAGCTCAACATTAATATGAGCCTTGTACGTTTTGGAGAGTAGTGGTGAGTATGGTACTACCCATTGATTGTCAATTTCTAATTGGTTAGAATTTGAAGTTCTCATTTGATATGTATGACCACCTTTATCAGCGTTTCTGCGGCGATACAATGGATAACCATCAATATCAGTAATGGTATCATTTGTGAATTTCTTAGGAAAATGTTTCTTACATTTCCCATTTTCCATGCATGGTGATGTCATGTTAAACGCTCCACACGGTCCATGAATCATATGACTTGTAACAATATTAAATAATTCTTGATCAATTGAAGAATCTGGAATTTCGGCTGAAATAATTTGATCAATTTCCTCTGGACGAATTTCATCTTCAAGCCAAACTAAAATGTGAGCATGTGGTAAGCCTCGTTTTTGCCACTCATTTGAATACAACCAACAACACGTTTTGCCAAAAACTGAATATTTTACTATAAAATCAATCTAAGATTTTAACTTCTGTTTAAAC
This sequence comes from Cheiracanthium punctorium, assembly GCA_038373885.1. Lineage (NCBI taxonomy): Eukaryota > Metazoa > Arthropoda > Arachnida > Araneae > Cheiracanthiidae > Cheiracanthium > Cheiracanthium punctorium. The sequence goes on along the minus strand of JAWZYV010008065.1, from coordinate 541,773 downwards.
ACTCATGCAGTAATATCGTGACGATGTATTGATTGTTGACCTGGTAATAGTAAAGATTGTATTTCCTCCCAATTTGGATTACACGTAAATGTTATAAACAAATCTGGACGACCGTAATGACGTACATAAGTCATTGCATCCTGTATGTATTCTTGCATGTTTCGTGGGCTACCTATGCAGCTGGAAGGTAAAATAACAGCACTGCCGATTTCATTGGTGTTTAAATTTCCATCGACGTTTCCAACAATAGCATCTCGTAAGTGAATGTAATCCTCTGATCGTAGTTTAGCTTGGTTGAACCGAATGAATCGCAAACGTTCGCTTTCAATCTTAGCAAACATATCCACAACGTATTGATGATACAATTGACGATATCGAAGGATATAGTTGTCCTGATTATGTCTAATCATTAATCGATACGCATAGTAGTTCATTGAACTAACCTTTTTATTTAATTCATTACCATTGACTGGATCACACTGTTTAATGTTGATATGATATTCATCTTGTCCTTGCCAGAATATCAGTGGTTACTGGAGTGCATCGTACGAACGGTGTATATCTGAAATTCTACTCATTGAATTATCTCGTCGTGTAATTTTTATGGATCTGTTGTCAACTGGATCACCGACCATAATAATAGCAACTTCATCAACGGTTGGTGCATTGAATCTGCCGGCGTGTTCTCCCAAAGGTACTTTGTCCGCTTTGATGACAATTTGATAATTGTCACTTTTTAATTGTGGTGACACTCTTTTAAACAATTGAACCAATTGATTACTGTTCTCCAAAAATAATTCTAATGACAATACAATTGCTCTCTCTTCTGCTTGTTCAATGAAATTATACTGGCATTGAGTTGTTACACGTTCTTCACAATTGCCCATAAAATAGATCTGAAGAAATTTTGGATCTTCATTTGGCATTGGCATCAATGACCCAATTTTTTGGTATACCTGGCCTTGAATTTTGAATGTTGTGTCAAAATTACGACCATCAGATAACAAATCAAAAACTTTGGATGCTCCAAACGACGTCATTTGGAAGCAAGAATTAAATTTTCGTGTCTTACGCAAAAATAATTTTGATTCATTTGAAATGCCAGAAAGAAGGGAATTCAAAGGTTCAGGTGGAGTAGGGAGTTGTGACAATACAACTTTTCCTGATGCGCAACACATGCCGGGTATTTCATTGCGAAATTTTAATGCCTGACAATAATTGCATATTTTGTCCATCGCACCAATAGTAACCTTGGAATCAGCGAGTAATTGATGTCTGGTACATAATTAAGTGCAAGACGAACAAATGATCCACGTGTTACTGCGCGGTAGGTCCGATGATTTTCTCGGTTTTGTTCTCTAAATGAATCTATGTGTTGTTGACGTGCCACCCTGGTTCTCAATGCATTTTCTTGTCGACGATTATCACGCTGTTCTCGTGATTCTCGTGCACGAATTTCAGCTGTGCAAATTCTTTGAGCTGCATTTCTTTCTGCTCTCTGTTCGACTGATTCATGAGCTCTTTCAATACGTACATATCGAGTCTTCTTGCTACGAGTAGTAAGGTTAGATTTTTTGGGTCGCATATTACTAAAAATAGTGCGTGGTATAGGCAAAATAAGACATGTATAGTGTGTAGTCTAAGAAACTATATCACATTAAGGTATGGCGCCATCTATGAGATGCAAAGGACAATGTTTTACAGTTCTCTGTAAAGAAATTCTCTTAAGGCGCCATCTGTTCCAGACTTATGGAACCTACGATTAATAACAACAATCAACGTAATCAGAATATCAGTTGACCCGTTTTTGAGTTATTTCGGAACATACACACGGACACTGGATTTTTATATATTAAGATAAGATAAGATATATGAAAAATATATAATACGTTCTTTTAGGTTTCTTACTCTGTAAAATGAGTATTTTTCTGTAAATAAAACATACGCAAATAATAAGATGTCGTTTAAAGCAAGAACTGTTAAACTGTTCTTTTTTTTCAAAACAATAAAAAAGTTATTTCGATTGCCAATTTCGCAAAAAATAAAATAAAACGCTTTTATCCCTTTAGAAGCAGACGATAAGCTATGAGTTGAGTATTTCAATATCGCAGATGTTATTAATTTTCTTCGTAGTAATGTTTCAATATTTTTGGTCATGTTCGTGACTGCCGGTTTGGATAAACACTTTTTCTTGAATTTATGCAGTACACAAATACATATTAAACTACAGTTGTACATAAAGAAATTCTCTTAAGGCGCCATCTGTTCCAGACTTGTGGAACCTACGATTAATAACAACAATCAACGTTGATGATCAGTTTTTTATTAATTATTAATTATTGAGACCATTAATTTGAATAATAACTATCCTATTATCTAAGTTGGACCAAATTACATATATATGCCAACTTTCATGAATATCAGTTCACCCGTTTTTGAGTTATTTCGGAACATACACACGGACACTGCATTTTTATATATTAAGATGTTCTTGAAGGAATGTTAAATTTTTGGTTCATTTTATCCAAGTAAAGAATTCTTCTGAACTTTGTGATGTCAAAGTCATGTTTCTGATCAAGTTTCCCTTGTTCTGACCTTCAAAAGTACCTGTTATGTAGTTAAAATTTTCATGACTGAAACAAGACATTTGCCAGTGGTCCACAAAAAGTAATTTGACGTAATTAATTTACAGTGAAAAATAATCAATATAAAACTGCAGTTGCTGGGTTATACTTAGACGTATGCTGGTGTTTATTTAGTGTTAATCATGAAAAGTGAAACGTAGTACAAAAATTATTGAGATAAAAAATGTTTTTTAAGATGAACAAATCTATAAACATAAAAATTATTTTAAAATTTTAATACTCCTTTTGTAGCAAGCCCTGACTATCGTACGGACACTTGGTGCTCGTGCCCTGGGCACACATGGAGAAATAAGCCAAAAAATTGAGTTTAACACGATATACAGGGGCACAAAAATTGAGCCAGCTAAAGGACACAAAATCTGAAAAGTGCCCTGGGCACAAAAGTGTTATAGTGAAAGTCAGGCCCTGGTTTGTAGACATAAACCACATATAAAACGAATTAAAGCATTTTAAAATAATTAGTAATAATGTAAAGGAGTTAGAGTTAGTGATTTTTTTTTTTTTTTTTTTTTTTTTTTTTTGAGGAGGGAGGCCTCAAAATTGAGTTGCGCCTCGGGCCTCTCAAGAGCAAAGTCCGCCACTGGGGGGGGGAGAATATAGGTATTCCCACTGATTCTGCGCTTTCTGGGGGCCTGAGGGTAAAATTTCAAATGTTTTCTGTAAAGGTAAAATTCGTGAAACATTTCTTCCAGGGAAGGGATGACTGCTGAGTGCCTGTCTGAGACGACCATTCCCCCCCCTTCCCCTAGAAAAACTTATATGGGTGTCATTTACGGGGCCCCTGTGAACAGCAACATGATCATTTATGGGGAGGGGGGGGGTCTGATCTCCCGAGTCCGAGTCTGATCTCCCGAGTTCTGGACCCCCCCTAAAAAAAAATTCTGGCTGCGCTACTGACCGGCGACGTCACTCATCGAATTTGGCACCGATTAAAATCATATATTAATTGTAAAAAATTCGTTAGAGCGGATTCCGAGATCCAGAAGAGACACTTTTAAAAATTGAAAAGCTACCTGTAAATATAAGTGCCGCGAAATTTTACGGTTGGTTGGGGCTGGCTGCGTCACTAGTAGAACTGTCGTTCTACATGATTCAAGTAGCAAAAGCAGACGATAAATAGCGCTTGGCGCTAGAATCACATCTTCTCAAAATCGCACATCAACCCCCTTTATTTTTCGCCAAATTGAAAAGTTACACATTTATTTTCGGAAAATTTCCAAATTCTATTTTTCTTTTGAGTATAAATCATTTCATCCCTGCTCTGATTTCACATGCACACGATATTTTAATTAAGAAATAACCTTACAAATAATCCAAAAAAAAAAAAACCTTATTATTTTATTTTTACTTCAAGAGTCTGAATAATTTTATAAACTTGCCAAACATGGCAACCTAGATATGCTAAATTCTCCCTCTTTATACTGCAGGGTTACAATTGCGAAATGGCGAGAGCAAAAATGATCCTTTTGCGACATGTTTTTATCGATATCTCCTAAAATAATTCGAATTTTGAAAAAATCGCTTCGAGGTGTGTCGGGACCCGTCCTGGAGAATTTCCGTACAAAATTTGGTAGGTCTACGATCACACGTCTGCGAGTTACGCGAGACACAGACAGACAAACTAACTGACGGACAGTTTACACCTTGCTTTATTTATATAGATGATTTCGAAAGTTTACTCTGTCTTTCAATCGTAATATTATTTCGAGAATACATTTCGTTTCTTATACACGTATAGTCATAAAACCTTCTGTTATACTTATTGGTTTCAACATTTTTTTTTTGAGCTCATATATTTCTTGTTCCTATTTTCAGAGTTTTTAGAACATAATAAGAATTAATAAAGCAGACACTTTATTATTTTCTTAAATTTTGTAACGCCTTTCAGAGATGAGTACAGTGTACCAATGCAACATTTAAAAGAGTCAATCTCTATTTAATAAATTTTTATATAATACATATAGATAGATAGATTCATCAATATTTGCTGAAAAAGGCGAATTTTTGTTTAAAATATACCATCTTGAAAAGGTAGCCCCAAAATTGGAAGACTGCTCCCGCCCCCCTGTCTACGTTAGTCCGCCTTTGTTAGACCTAAATATTTAAGAGTAAAATCGTTAACTGCATATGACGAAAAAATAAATAAAATAACGTATTTTTCAATGCTATATTTAAAAAAATAATAATATTTTGTAAAAACTTTTTAAATTGACTCGCACTTTACAAAAATTGACTATTATTTAAAGTGAGTCATTCTGACTCACAGATTTTTAACTTTACAGCAAGCATTTTTTCTTACTGTAAAATGAGAAGTTGGTAAATTTACTTTAAAATGATCTATCAGAAACGCTGAAATTAGTATTGTTGTTATTATTACTCCTTGGTTAATTTTTTATTAACACTAGGATGCTATTTCGTTCAGACCCAGGATTTTATCTACGCGACTTTGTGGATGATTTGTAGACAGGTTTTGTGGACGTGAACTGCCGCTGTGAATATCTTTTAAAATGTGTTTGGCAGATAACACGGGACGGGGAGTGGGAGGGGGAGATTAAAATCTTGAAATTCGCAAAAGGTTTGCCATTTTTGATAATGGATCGCCAAGTTTACTGCCAAAAAATAACTTCAAAACCGAACCGAGCTTGGCGATATCTTCCAAATTTGGTTAGAAACTTGGAAAATATGGTTAAAATATGCCTGGCGAAGATTGTAAAATACTGTTAGCAGGCTATTTTAACATAGATTTCAATTCCATACATAGGTTTTATGGAACAAGAAAGACAAACACGGCACACACATGGATTACGATGCCTATTCTAAACAGTACTTAAACTGGTGAGGTATAGTTGGAATATGCTTGGCGAACATTGTAAAACAGTTTCAGTAGGCGATTTTAAGATGATTTATGGAACAAGAAAGAGTTGATTACCATTTTAACGCTCCCACTCTCGTCAACCTAAAAAATCGCCGTACTTTGGCGAGATTTGCAGGCAGTCATGGTTCTCAAGGTGTTATGCACAAGTTTCAACGCTCCCAAAAGAACTAGATGAAAACTAAAGTGAACAAATTAGCGATAAGCACACCAGTTAAGGGATTCGAAGACACTTAATTATTAAAACTACTTTAATTGGCAACCCAAAATAAATAAATAAGCAATGGAATGGCGTACTTGCATGTAGCTCCAAATCGCCATATTAATTCTAAAGTACGGTTACCACATAAATAGAAAAAATTGTCGCGGTAACTGCACATGTTTAACTATCTCTACCTTGGCGAGAATCGGGGCATCAAAGTAGGAATAAACCTAAAAAAGACAAACACGGCACACTCATGCATTATGATGCACATTTCAAATAGTATTTAAAACGGTGAAGTACACTTGGGATATGCTTAGTGTAAAATAGTTTTATCAAGCGATTTTAAGATGGGTTTCGATTCAAAGATGTACTTTATGGAACAAGGGAGAAAAAAACTAAAATCGGAGTTTAATTAATAATAAAAAAAAACTGATGTGAACAACACATGATTTCCTTGCACTTCTATTAAATCAAAATTATTTTCGACACTCATCTGAACTTATTTTGTTTGAAAGAGATAAAATACTGCTGTTGGTTTAGCTATTTCTAGCCAAATATTTCCGACATCGCCAAGCTGGGTTCAATTTGAAAGATTTGTTTCTGACATTTAATTTGGCATATTTCGCCCAAAGCCAACAAGCTCGAGATAGTTTGCGAGATTTTGATGATAGCCAAAGTAGTAACTGACCTCAGACTTTCAATGAATTGAATATATCCATACACCTTAATGCATTTACACCTTAATGCATCCAAAGTCATTTGGCTGACCCTATAAATAAATTACCCAGTGCATTGCAACCAAGAAAGAGCTGCACAGTTAGAAGTTACAATAGTTCTAAATACAAAATTTAAAAATTCTCCGGTTAAAAGTTTTAGAGTTATGCTAAATACGAAATTATTTTCCCCCTAACCCCCCCCCAAGAGCTACGCCACTGATTCTAGGTATATTTGACAATTTCACTGAATAGTGTTCTTTCCTAAATGATTTACATGAAGAATGGCTGAAAAATATAATAAAATATTTAATTTTTGACAAATTTGTTAATCAGAAACCGTAGAATCAAGCAGTTCAGGCTCTTCTCTTTTAAAATATGAGAAATATTCTTATCAATCTATCCACTTTCTGGTCGTTGGGGGGAAAGTTTTTAAAGCAGCTGTGTTTGAATGTCCTCTTGCAATACCAGCGACTGCGCCCAATCTGATTCATTCCGGATTCTCTGCGCTTGCTTTTTTTTTTCTTTTAAAGGCGAAATTTAGGAAACAAATTAAAACAACACTATAAAAAAAATCTAGGAACTTTCCTTGGAAATAGAGGATAGTTGAGGTGCCCTAGAATTCCAAGGAATGTTACATGAAAATAAATACCAGGAACTTATACTGAATAACTCAGGAAGGCTCCGCTGAATTGTATATTGTTCAGTAAAGTTCTGGGTACTTTCATGTAACTTTCCTTGGAATTTAGGGCTCCTCAGTTGCCTATTATTTTCAAGGAACATTCCTGAACATTTTTACAGTTCTAGTCATTTTTATGTGAATCGTGAAAGCAATATTCGGTTAAGGGACGGGTTAAATGAAAAATGTAAAGTTTTCAGATGGAAATGTTCACTTTCTGTATGGTATTTGTGAGTCTCTTTTTCCATTATTTCCAAAGAATGTTTCTTGAGATTTTTTACACTGAAATAAGGAATGAAAGCATTAATTACTTATAAATTGGAATCATTAGTTATTAAAATATTATATTGTACTGTGCGTTTTAAGGCACACCTGCATGAGGAGTATCTGCCTAGGATGAGGGTTGTCTTAGTCGAAGGATTTTCTGAGGAGTTCTAACACGTATTCACGTTACATCTCGAGAAAATCCACCAAAACTCCAGACCGTTAGATCGACAGTCACGTGATGGCGCCCAAACACGGGACCTTCACACTTCGGCCGTCTACCATTCCTAGTGCCTTATCTACTCGGCCATGGTGGGACTACTAAAGTATTAATTTAGATTATGATCCAAGCTGTGAAGAGGGAAAGAAACAAAGGGCACCAAAGAAAATATTGTTCAAGAGCGCTTTCTGCAGTAGTAGCAATCCTAGAACTAAGTTACCGTCTTTTGAACAGAAATTCCTCTATCTATAATAATAAAAATGAATGTTTGTAAATCTGTCTGTCTGTATGTGTGCTGTCTCCAGACAAACCTACTGCACGCAGAACTCTGAAAATTTGAATATATAAGCCCATGAGTCCGATAATGTGCACCTGAGAATCAGAATTTTAAAATTTTAATTACTTTTTTAATTATTAATTAAAAACTGTTTTCAGGATGCCATGCTCGGCGAGTTTCGCCAGCATGATACTATGAAACAAAATCGCATGCATTGGAAAACATGAAATGGCCCCGAAATTTAGTCAGTTTTGCGCCAATCTATATCAATAAAAATGAATGTCTGAAAATCTGCATGCGTGCGATGTCCAGAAAAAACTACTGGACGCAGAACTCTGAAAATTCGAACATATGAGCCCATTCCTTCGGTAATGTACACCTGAGGCTCAGAATTTTGAAATTTTAATTACTTTTTTAATTATTAATTAAAAACCGATTTTAGATCGTCATGTTTGGCGAACTTTGGCCTCATGAAAAGATTTATGCTTGAAGTGAGTGGTAACCGCAAAAGTAAAAAACTGTTTTTTACGTTGCCATGCTTGGCGAGTTTCGCACGAATGCTACTATAAAACAAATCGTTTGCATTTGAGAAGCATGAAATGGCACGAAAATTTCATCTGGTTTACGCCAAATCTATCTATCTCTATAATAATAAAAATGAATGTTTGTAAATCTGTCTGTGTGCGGTCTCCAGACAAATCTACTGCACACAGAACTCTGAAAATTTGAATATATAAACCCATGAATGCCGATAATGTGCACCTGAGAATCAGAATTTTAAAATTTTAATTACTTTTTTTAATTATTAATTAAGAACCGTTCTAAAACGGAAATTTTCTTACCCTGTGTTACGAATTTTGGGAGCAACCCGCTGTTCCGGAGTTTAAAATAGTTTAAAATTCGTATTCTATGCGTTAAATAGTTAAATTTTGCTTTTTGTTGCATTGATATGTAATGTTCTGGAAATCTCGGGTTCTATGGGTCGTAGGTCTTCGAAAACCTAATTTTGGGGACTTATTTTTAGCGCCAAATTTGGCGATATTTCTTTATTTGGCGCGTTTTTCCTAATGGGGCCTTTTCATGAAATTTTTTTATGGTATTTAATACGTTTAATGACCTAACATTTCCTAATTTTCAGAAATTTAAATCGAAAATTGCGGATTTTACATGATAATTTGCTTAATTGAATGAAATATTTAATAACTCCAGCAATTTTAATGTAAATTACACGATATTTCTGGGGGAAATATGTGACGGCCACGGCAGTGAGTTGTCTTTAGTGGTGCGTTTGTAAGTACGTACCTGAAACTCTGGAACCATTATCTGTACATTCTGTTATACAATTGCGGCCTAGAGTACTAATCTGGAGTTGCAGTTTACATGTCATATTTTTTAAATCGCATAATTTACGGGGTTCACGGGCACGGGTATAATATATATTTTCTTTTTGAGAACCAAATTTTAAGGCCCCTTAGATTTGTGAAGCCCGAGGCGCGCGCCTCAGGCACCTATTGGGGAATCCGCCACTGCGTTATTGGCCGTCAGTGCCCGTGAATTTTGTACAGCTGATTGTTCGATGAAGTTCTACAAGCAATGAAGTTCGAATTCCATCCTGACAAATAGACTTTTTACTAGAACTTTCTACACATACTGGACTTTAGAGCAACGCACCCAAGAATGTTCCCAACGAACCCAACGAACCCAAGAATGAGTTTTCTGCAACAGTAGTTTGTTCACGTGATCGCAAAAATAAATAAATCTATATAAATAAAATTAGACTTTTGTCTGTACATTTCTTGGAATTCAAAAATTTTGCGATTTCTATCCGTTTCAAGCACCCGGGAATCCGATGCGACCCTCAAAAAAAAGTTTGTCTGTCTGTCATTCTGTCATTCTGTCATTCTGTCCGTGACGTTTTCTTTGTTTAAGCATCACGCAAAAACGACTGAAGCGAATGAATGATATTATATTGGGTGTCATGATAGGGGGTCACTCAACTTAAAACATAGGCATCCAATTTTTAAAAAATCTTGATTGGATTTTGAGATTTTGCGAAAATCCTTTCAAACTGCGTAAATTTGTGTTCAAGCATCACGTAAAATTGACTAAAGCGAATGATATGAAATTGGGTGTCATGATAGGTGGTCACTCAACTTAAAACATAGGCGTCCAATTTTTAAAAAATCCTGATTGGATTTTGAGATTTTGCGAAAATCCTTTCAAACTGCGTAAATTTGTGTTCAAGCATCACGTAAAAACGACTGAATCGAATGATATGAAATTGAGTGACATGATAGGTGGTCACTCAACTTAAAACATAGGCGCCGAATTAAAAAAAAAATCTTGATTATATTTTCAGATTTTGCGAAAATCGTTTCAAACTGCGTAAATTTGTGTTCAAGCATCACGCAAAAACGACTGAAGCGAATTCTATGAAATTGGGTGTCATGATAGGTGGTCACTCAACTTAAAACATAGGCGTCGAACTTTAAAAAAATCCTGATTGGAATTTGAGATTTTGCGAAAATCCTTTCAAACTGCGTAAATTTGTGTTCAAGCATCACGTAACAACGACTGAAGCGAATGATATGAAATTTAGTATCATGATTGGTGGTCACTCAACTCAAAACATAGGCGTCAAATTTTTAAAAAATCTTGATTAGATTTTGAGATTTTGTGAAAATCGTTTGAAACTACGTAAATTTGTGTTCGCACTTCACGTAATAACTGCAAAGGTGAAAAAATGACATTTGGTGAAATGATAGGTGGTCATTCACCTTAAACTATAAGCATCTAATTAAAAAAAATCGATCAGATTTCGAGATTTTGTGAAAATCGTTTAAAACTGAGTGAATATTTGTTCCCGTATTACGCAATAACGACTAACGCGAATGATATGAAATTGGGTCACACGATAGATGGTTGCTCAACATAAACTATAGGAGTCCAATTTTTAAAACATTTTTATTAGATTTTGAGATTTTGTGAAAATTCTCTCAAAATACGTTTATATTTCTTCAAAGATCACGTAATAACGACTAATACGAATGATACGAAATTGAGTGATAGGATAGTTAGTTGCTAATCTTAATTTATAGGCGTTGAATTTTAAAAATATTTTGCTTACATTTTGAGATTTTTCGAAAATTGTTTTAAAATGCTGAAAATTTGTTCCAGCATCACAAAATAAAGACTGCAGGTAATGAAACGAATTTGGGTGACATGATAGGTTGTCACTCAACTTAAATTCTAGGCTTCAAATTTTTCAAAAATGTTGATTAAATTTTGAGATTTTGCGAAAATTATTTCAATATGAGTAAATATTCGTTCGCGCTTCACATAATTACGACTAAAGCGAATGAAATGATATTACTTAGTTACTCTCTAACCTGTGATATTTTAACAATACATAAAAATTGTAACTTCGCTTTCTTTACTTTGGCAATATACTGCATCCATTCTGTGTACTCCTACAATGCTGACGAAAGTTCTTGCTTTTTGGAAATTTTCATTCACTAACCCGTCGAGGACGGGTACTTCAGCTAGTAAATAAATAAAAAAATAAAAATTCTTATACATTACGGCCTATGGACGCAAGTCGTTTAAAATGAGCTAGTGTCAAAATGGAGCATTCGAAGAAGTTCAAATTGGGTATCCATAATGTATGTCATCGTCACACAGCATGTATAGATTTTGCTGTGTATAGGACTTATAGTTTTTTGACAAGGCAACAAATCGGTGTTCTTTTACATTATGGCCCATGTACAGAAATTCCTGAAAGTACGCTAGTGTCTAGGCTGCATTCGGTTGAGCTCAAATTGGGTATGTATAGTACGACGGTCTCATGATCTGCATAGATTTTTGTATGTTTGGAGCTAATAGTTTGCTCACAGACTTGCAAGAGGTAAATTTTATATATTACGGCTTAAGGAAGCAATCATTTAAAATGAGCTAGTATCTAAATGGTTTATTCGATTGACATCCAATTAGTTACGCATGTTATAGGTCACTGTCTTACATACTACTTAAATTTTAGCGAGTTCACGCAGTACAGTTTTTTGCAGAGCTACAAAAAAGTATTCTTATACATTGCGGCCTTTACACTCAAATCATTTTAAGTGCTCTAGTGCCTGAACACTAGATCTGATTGAATTGAATGAAATTTATTTAAACGCTTGGTATCAAGTGTTCGGAAAGTCGAGTGGAGTCACTCCAGATTTTTATTATTATAGATAGACATAAATTTGTTTTGTAATGCATGTGAGGATGGTATATAACTGGATATTGGGTGCTTTTTTTTGCGTTGTATTGTAGGGATTAGACTTAATTTTATTGGGAGGGCTTACCTAAAAAGATTTTTGTATCTTCTAAATAAGGTAGATTATCTATTGCTACAATGATAAATGGAGATCTTTAGGCAGCTATACCTCCTCTTCCGTATAAATATTTGTTTAAAACCTCCAGCTAAGCTCCCTGATGGGGTAAAAGTGTAAAAATTTCAAGTTTTAGACAAAACTTGAAATTTTTGCACTTCCCCCCCATCCGGTCCGTTTTTAGATATTTCGAAAGACTGATAACAGAGAAGTAATTTTTACAGGATCCCTCACTCCGGAGGAGAGCGAAGTGGGGACTGTCAAAAAGTAGGGTCAAGAGGTCTATTCGGCGAAATGAAGACTTCACGTCCTCGGTTTCGCGCTTGTGTTTTGGTACTATTTCCTGTAGCTTCCGGCGGGGCCTTCGCTATTTGTAACGGGCCTGCGCGTGTATTTCGATGAGTCATCCAAAGAGGCCTACGGATGCCTAGGGGTTCTAACGGATGCTCGCGTCTTTACATATACATCAAGCATTTTTAAAGATTTCCAAGGCTTTGAAGCGTTATTTAATGGAGCTTTATGCCATAATTGTGCTACTAATTTTATTAGTTTCTTTACTATGATATATGTGGACATTAAAGCAAGTAGATGTGTGTAATTTGAAGGAAAAACAAAGCAGTGCTTACTCTCATGATTCATTATTTTGGCTTGATTTTTAATATACATTAAACAAATTAAGCTGATTTTTACTATACATTAAGGTAAACATATTCATAAATGATAAACAGTTTATTTATACAGATATTTTTATGAATTTCTTTATACTGAATATTTAAGTTTCACATTTTAAAAGCAGTTACAACCATAACCACTTTTTAAATAAAATTAACTAACAGTTATTAAATTTGCGTTCATTAAATTTTGTCCAGTTAATATATTAACAGAATATATGACGAGGTGCTGGAATAGAAATGAAGATATTTGATATTTACAATTCGCATATACATCATTTAAGTACTACTACAATATTTAATTTTTAATCTTTTGTAAGACGTGGATATTTGGCGAATGTTTACTATAGTTAGAAGTACAACCTGGTGTACTGCATTCCTTTGGCATCTAACTTAAAAATAATGTAAATGAACTTAACGAGAAACATTTAGAATAAATTACTCAATAAAATGTGTCCCATAAATAGTAGTACGAACTTTAAGGGAAGATGAAAAAAATCAAAAGGATTAAGAATCACAAACATACCATGGCCAAACACGTTGTTTTCATGCTAAGCTTTATGTATTGAAAATTTTACCATTCCCGATATTAAAAGGATTTATAATTTTCTTTTATAATTCCATACATTTTTTTTCTTCCAAGGAAAAGTATTAAATTTTAGAAAACCATAGTAGGAAATACCACGAATATTCTAATATCTTTTTTTTTTAAGTGATTACTAACTGGTGCTTGAAGACAATGTTTTCGTCCTTGCATTGCTGTATACAGTGAAACTTCTATGAGCGACCACTTCTATTTAGTGACCCCCTCCTGCAACGACACATTTTTTAAGGCACCGATTTTTTACCCTATCTAGTTAATGTTAAAAGAGCCTCTAGAAGACACCACACAACCCTCTATAAGTGACCGGTCCCAGTTCCCAGTCCGAAAATTTTCTTGTATTTTACCGGAAGTAAAGTAAATAAAACCACATTCTAAACCAGTCGCTCTACTGCAAATCGACAGCAGTGCAAGTACAGGTGCACATTACGTACAAATCTTGTACGTTAGAGAAGAGAAATGTCTAAGAAACGAGTGATTTTACTACTGGAAGCGCACTGATGTGATCGAATCACACGAAAAAAGAAATTTGGAGGTTACTTTTGGTTGTAGGAAAACCTAAAAAGCAAATAGATTTTATTATGACAAATTGAGAATGCATGAAGATATCGGAATAAATGCTCTTTTGGCAAATGAAAAAAAATATATATATATGCTGCAGAGAGTGAAGTACACTCGAAGCGAGAATAAAGAATGAAACAATCTGAAATTCCTAAATATTTGATCAAAATTTAAAATTTGTTTACATAATTACTCATGCAATTTATTATGAAACTACATAAATAACAAAACAAACAATATATTTTAGCACTTTGAATACAAAGTGAGATAAACCAACAGCTCAAGGACTCGAAAAATTTCAGGATACCTCTTCAAAAGCTGCACTAAACACTGTTGCAAACCAAAAATAAACGCTTTGTTATTTAATTATTCTTTATTATAGCAATTCCAAGTATTATATAAAAGTTATTCTTTTGTCGCTATCTCAATCGAACTTTGGAATTGAACATAATGAACTCTTGTACAAAATATTAACTGCATTTGAAGTTTCTACGTATACATATACAAAATTAATAATTTATAATTTACTGTACTTCTGCACTGAAAGCTGGCTACACATGTCTAAATCATACAATCAATGCACATATCTAACTGATAAATAACATTTTCGACTGAAAAATTAAATAGACAACATCGTCTAACTAGTATTACAAAGACACGCTTATTTACTGTATAATAAACTACTCAAGTAGTACGATTTCAGATGAAAATGATTTAAAAACAGCACATGAATATTAATTCACTAAATTTGATTTACATACATATTTTTAGAACTTCTAAATAAATTACCATAAAAAAAATGGCTCAATCTTCACAAAATGATTATCTACATCTAAAGTTCTTTAGTACGACAAAACTACAAAAAAACTGTTTTAAAATAATATAATATTCGTAATACTTATAATAATAAAATAGAACAGTGCTAATCGCGAAAACAGGCCTCAATGATAAACTCAATTTTCGTGCTGGCAACGAACAAGCAGGCCCGGTTGCTAATAGCGACGGCCCCGCTTCCGGTAACCGTTTAACAACAACAACATCCCCAACAGAATATTTATCAGCAATACAATGACGTTTCTCTCTATTCTAAAAAAAAGTAAAGGCCGCTGGCGCTTCAAAGCTTCTGGACCTATCTCCTCCTGAACCGTAGGTATTTGAGTTTCGACTAAGGTACCCACAGATTCGAAAAATTCCGAGGAACTGCTAAGCTGATTTAAATTTCGAAAATCGAATTATTTTAGAAGATATTAATAAAAAACTGAAAAAATAAACCGAATGGTTGCCAGATTTGGCATAAAATCATTCATTCCTTTGCAACAAAGCGTTTCCAAGTATCTAGAATCGCGTGAAATTTACAAACATGAGTTAGAATTACGCCCATTTTACGCCAAAATAAAAACTATATGAAATAAGTAACTCAAAATGTGTTACACAAAGTTGACAATTTTCAAATAGTAAGTTCGCTTAGACAACAGGAGTTTAGAATTAGCGATTATTCGTTTTTCCAAAATAGAATAACTAATATCTTGAAAATGAAAAATAATTAAAATGCAGATTATTTTAAAGCCGGTTCTCGTCCAGCTGGATTATTTGCTACCAGTAGAAATATTTGGCGTTAACTATGCCATTATAGCAGTTATAGTACACTTTGGATATTTGCTAGCGCGACGAGATGGTATAATTCGTGGTGTTAAGTACGCCAATCTGCAAATGATTATATAAATGAAAGTATGGATAACGGTTTTCGGGTAACCTTAAATGAACAGTAAATATAGGTTGTGAGCATGTGTAAATCGCCAAATAATGAAAAGTCGCCATGGGTGGCAGGCTATTCTGTCTGTTCCGTAGCTTTTATTAACTTTACATGTACGCAAGTCGCCAAATAATGAAAAATCGCCATGGGTGGCAAATTCGCAAGGTGTCCAATAGGTTTTACATTATTAAAAATACAGCTGAAACAGATGTTCTTATTTTATGACGCT
Organism: Cheiracanthium punctorium; assembly: GCA_038373885.1. Classification (NCBI taxonomy): domain Eukaryota; kingdom Metazoa; phylum Arthropoda; class Arachnida; order Araneae; family Cheiracanthiidae; genus Cheiracanthium; species Cheiracanthium punctorium. The sequence goes on along the minus strand of JAWZYV010008065.1, from coordinate 525,710 downwards.
TTAGCTCCTAATTAGTATAACCTTTGAATGGCAGCATTAAATATCATTGTGTTTCTGAGGAGTACAAATAATTTTTCCAGCGATTATAAGCGGAGTCCGCACTCCAGGTGGAGTATAGCTCAGGACCCGTACAACACGGATTCCCATAACAAAATATCTTCCGTGTTATGAGGGGTAGGGGGTCTACTGTAGTGTGAAGTTTAAATTTTTATGTACCAATGAAGATGCAAGAACTAAGCAATGTGTAGCTTAGCTCAGTAACATTCTATCTGATCCAATCTTCCGGTTTTCTCTGTTGAAATTATGTCTTTTTTATGAATAAGCCCGATTAGGGGCCGAATGCTTCATATGAAAAGCGAGCGTAGCGAGTCTGGGGCCTTGGCCCCCTAGTATAAAAAAAAAAAAAAACTTCGTTTTATCTTGAGCTTTCAAAATGTTTTCCTGTGCTTCTTTGCGAAGTAATTCAGGTGCTGTATATTCATCAGATGCTGGTAGTAATTCCTTTGGAAATTGATCCAATTTAGTAGCCTTATAACCGTACAAAAGCTCGAAAGGTGGTTTGCCTGTAGATTTGCTAGGAGCCCAATTGATGCATCTCTGTATTTCGGGTAGTACTTTATCCCAATCTTTTTGTGACTCAGTTCGTATGCTCGAAGAAATCATGGGTAAAAGAATGCGATTGATTCTCTCAACTTGCCCATTGGCAGCTGGTCTTTGACTACAGTTTAAAGTATGCTTAATACCATACTTTAAACAAAACTCTTTAAATGCTGTAGATGTAAAGCATGTTCCTCGATCAGTTACAACTCTATTAGGCCTTCCAAAATCATTGATGAAGTCTTCCAAGTGTTTTAACACACATTTGGTCGAACAACTTACACAAGGTCTTAAACGAATAAATTTTTTAAATTATCTATGAATACTAACAGTTCTGTGTTGCGAGATGAACTTGTGACAAAAGGCCCCAGAAAATCCATATGGAGAATGTCAAACGGTCGTTTACCTGGTAGAATCTGATTCAATTTTCCTTGAACCTTTCCTGCAGGGACTTTCGTGAAAGCACACGTAACACATTGCCTTATGTGATTCTTGATATATTCTGCCATGCGAGGAAACCAGAACTGCTGAGTTATTAATTTAGTCACCTTATCAACCCCAAAATGTCCTAAAAAATCATGGAAGCGCACAGCAAGATATTTTCTCATAGATCTAGGCATTACAAATAACTTCTTATACACACCGTTATTGCATTTTGTACGATATAATATACCATTTATTAGCTGGTATTTATCTTCAATGTTCCTCTTTTCCTTCTTAGATCCATAATTCTTCAATACACTAATAATCTTCTGCAACTCTTCATCTTGCGTTCGTACTAAAGATATTTTATCTTCTTCCGTACAGATATAAAATGCATTAAACTGTACTTCATCTTTAAAGCTACTTGCAACAACTTCATCGAGTTGCTCAGTATCGTCATTTATAATTCCCAGACAGCACATAAGCTTAAATCAAGCTTGACATTTCTTTGAATTTGACGCATTAATGCAAGCTTGACAGTACAACTTATTCTAAGCTGGCAGCAAGCTTGCAGGAGTCAAGTTGAATTGTCAAGCTTAAATACAGCTTGATTTAAGCTTGGCAATTGCTACTCGCTTGATTTTTCCTTTTTAAAGGAGCATTGATGGCGCCATCTGTGAAAGAGAATGGACATTAATTGTCTAGCGTCCTCAAATTTGCTGAAAGTTCGTAAAAGATGTGTTTTATTTTTACCAGTGCCATATTACCGGCAGGGCAAACGGGGCAACTGCTCAAGGCCTACAGATTTTAGGGCCCAAAAATCTTACATCTTACACTTTTGTAGTTTTAAAATAAAATTACAAAGGATAAAAAAAAATTCAGAAGTTAAATAATTTTTTTAATTATGAAGTATGAACAATGAAAATAATTCAAATTTACATTTGTATAAATTAATTTAAACTTATTTTTAATACTTCGAAATGCTCTATATCGATATAGCATACCAATATATGTAGGAAAATAACTAACCACATTTGTAAAGAGAATTTTTAGCGTTAAAAAATAGCAAAATTTTTCAATTATTTGTTATTATAAGAAATATTTACAAAAATGACTAAAGTGTTTGTATTCCATACATGTTATGTTAGCAACTGTGATATAGCATTTCGAAGTAACGTTTAACTATCTGTTTCTTTGATTTCAAATTTCTTAACACAAAATTTGTGTTAAGTAAGTAAACCCATTCTGTATGTCCAAATATGGAAATTCTTCAAAATAAAATACAATTATACTATGAAATTGATTTCAAAATCAGTCGTTTGTCTCGATTTTGGCCAGCGGCAGTATTGCTCATGAGTGTTGCGAAAGTTTTAAAACATGTGCTGCTCTTAAGTTTATATTATGTTTATTTCCCTATTAATAGAGTCTCTAAATCACACATAACATTATTTTAATTTTGATGCATCCCATGGAAAAATTAAAAAAACAAATAACATATCGCCCACTTATCAATCTGACCACAAAACCGCTTAATAATTCACTTCAAACTTTAGTCATAACTCCATCGAAGCTTGGTAGCTGAATGGATAACGCGCTCGGCTACGAATCGAAAGGTCCCGGGTTCTATTCTAGCCACGGACACTAGATGGAAACAGATTAAAATAACTTAAAATTTCAGCATAGAGGGGGGAAATGCGCGGAAAAATAAAGTATGTGGGGCGCGTTCGCCAGCGGGCGCCCCGTGTATTTAGAAAATTTTTTAAGCTTGAAATGTCAAGCTTGATTCAAGCTTGAAATGTCAAGCTTGATTCAAGCTTGAAATGTCAAGCTTAATGCAAGCTGGGCAAGTGTAAACTAGAACACTTGATTCAAGCTTGCCTCAAGCTTACACGCTTGGAATTTTCAAGCTTATTGACTTGATAAATCAAGCTTGCTGCAAGTTTGCTGTGCTGTCTGGGTTGGAGCACGACTGACAGCGTCCACATGAGCCATTTGAGAACCAGACCAGACCTATGTTTAACAGTGTAGTCAAATTCACTTAACTGTTCAACCCATCTTGCTATCTGAGGTTTTATGTTCTTCTGACTGTTTAAATATGTTATTGCAGAACAGTCCGTTACCAGAGTAAAATGAAGACCAAGCAGCAGTGGTCGCAGACGGGTTACTGACCAAACTACTGCTATCAGTTCTAGTCTACTCAAGTGATAATGTCTTTCATCGGGAGTAGTACGCCTGCTAACACAGTAAACAAAGCGAAGAGCATTGTTTTTGTCTTTCTGAAGTAACTTTCCGGCTAAACCCGAAGAACACGCGTCAGTGTGAAGTTCAGTTTCATCACGTGGATCAAATAATTTTAAGACATGTTCCGATATTAAAATGCGACGTAGTCTTTCAAATGCAGTGGAACCCCGATTTATCGTTCCCGCATTCACCGTTTTCCCGTATTGATCGTTTTATTTCTATGGTCCCTGCACAAATTGTATTTACATAATGTTAAAGAAACCCGCATTTATCGTTCGTCAAAAAGTGTCTTTCCCGCGTTCATCGTTGTACAATTTTTCACCTGACCAAAATGAATTGGAAGATTAAGTGGATCCATATGGCATACAAACTTTAATTGCTTCTTGGTATGATTTCTTGGTTTGATGATAATCAGATGAACAGTGGTGGTATGTAGCAGAGGGTATGGATACTGTGAAATTTAATGATTATATATCCATTAATCAAGACGTTGTGGCATGCGGTACCCTAAACATGGAAGAAATGTGTGATTATGCAAAAAAATTAAAATAATGGCGAAGCAGAGGATATTGTTCATGCCGATGAGGCTGAGCCACACTATTACGAAGCATCGCTGAAGAAATAACGGATTTGAAACTTTATGGACTTTTTTATACAAACATGTAATCGCAGAAAAGGACCAGAAGAGTATTGTAAATCTTGAAGATTTGCTGTTGAACTTAAAAAATGCTGAAAAACTTAACATAAAATTACTGATTTTTAAAAATAAATATCACTTATAATTTTCATCTTCGATTTATTTGTTTTACAATTTTGTAAGAATTAGTACTTGTTGGTGTACAGTCGTTGTGTGTATGTATAAGCATTGTTTTCTTCGTATTTTGACTTTAACCCGCATTTGCCGTTTTCCCGCATTCATCGTTTTTTTCTACCCTACCCATGAAAAACGATGGATCGAGGTTCTACTGTACATCTTGATGTTCAGTATTCCAAATAAATGGTTGATCTTTCTTTAGTAAACAAGTCAATGGAATAGCAATTGTGGTATATCTCTCAATAAAACGGCGGAAAAAACGAGTTAAACCTAAAAATCGGCGGAGTTCATCGTTGGATTTTGGAACAGGAAATTTTGGAACAGGAAATTCTGCAACGGCAGCCAGCTTTCTTAGCCCCGCTTTGATACCTTCTCGACTAACAACGAACCCCAAGTACTCAATTTCTGTCATGGCGAACTCAAATTTAGATAACTTCGGTGTTATTCCGGCATTGCTTAATTTTTCGAGTATTAATCGAAGTTTTGACATCATGCTCTCAAAATCTGCAGACCCGAAGAAAATGCCATCTACAAAACAGGAAACGCCTTTCCATAACAAGTCATCCAATGCTAAAGACATACATCGTTGAAAAACAGAAGGACCATTAGCTAAACCAAAGAACAAGCGTGTCGGCTCGAAATGTCCGTCTGGTGTAGTAAACGCCGCTTTTCGAGATGATTCTTCATCCATAGGGATTTGATTGAAACCTTGGCATGCATCAAGGATGCAAAATAAGTTACACCCTGATAAACAGTCAAGTAAGTCATCTATACATGGTAGAGGGAATTTGTCTTTAACAGTTTGAGAATTTAGTTGCCTATAATCAATGACCATTCGGTACTCTCCAGTTTTCTTTTTTACGAGTAATACGAGACTACTATATTCTGACGAACTATCTCGAATTACTCCTTGGTCTTTTAAATTTTGAATCAAACCGCGGAGGATCTCCCTCTCATGGTGTGAAACACGATATGATGAACGAGAAACTGGTGTGCAGCCAGCTTTTTCTGTAATATGCATAACTGTATTATTAACACATCCAAGCTTGTCTGCTTTCATAGCTATACACAGTCTAAACTCATTTAATAAATCACATATCTTTTCTTTCTGTTCTGTTGTCATACTTGGACCGATTTTAATAGAATCACATTGGATACTGTGTACGTGTTTTACAACTAAGACATTACCATTTTCTTTAACATCACTTTGGGTGTTTTTACTCCTATTTCTGTCAGCTAAGATATAATCGTTACACCAAGTTCTTCTTGCAATACGACGATTCTTTTTCAAATGAAGAGTTTCGCTGCTAAAGTTTGCGATTGGTACCACTGCTTTACCATCTCTAGTCAATAAAGCGAAATCTGTATCTTTACCGTTTTCATTCAATAGCATGACTGCATCTCTATTTTCAACATTACTAATAACTTCTACCATTTTTACCGAGTGTGATTCAATTATTTCTGGTTCAGATGTTTTGAGAACAGCACGTTCAGGTTCATTCTCTATATCAAAACCTGGTAGTTCATTTAGGTATAACAACTTTGATTTTCCTTCCTTTCTGATCATCACTAAATCAGGGAAATCGATGATATTCTTTCCAATGATAACATTAGGTCCTGGAAAAGTGTTATCTGAAACAATATATAATTTCATATCATTCAGAACTATATTGTCGATAGTTACACTTGCTGTACAAATTCCAAGTGATTTTACTATCCACCGATTCCTCTTGTAGTAGCAGTATCACAAGTATGATTAGTAGAAGCATTTATTTGCTTTTAAAATGTATATTTTATCATAGAAATATCAGCGGCTGTATCCATCAAAGCCTCTGTTCTTACTCCATCGCAGTGGCGGCTCGTGATCAAAAAAATAGGTGAAGAGCTTATACCAAAACATTATGAAAAACACCTGATGCAGCTATTAACATGGGCGCCGGCAGAATATTTCCCAGGGGGGGCAAAGGCTACTCAAGGGGGGGGGCAAAGACTACTCAAGGGGGGCAAAGACTACTTTAACGTATAGTTACCATGTTGAAAAGAGCAAAAAAACAAGGCAAAACACTGCATACAAAAATCCAGGGGGGCATCGCCCCCTTGCCCTATGCTGCCGGCGCCCATGGCCATTAAGCATGGTAATTAGGCGGTGGCATAGGCCTTTCTGCGGAAAGAAATTTTTAATCTTTCAGCGATGCATTAATTCCTAATGCCTCCATTGGTCGACCCGGGCCCGATTAACCTTTGAAGTGAGGGGAAGCTCAGTCTCATTTCGGGCCCCCCTTCCCCTTTTCGTTTGGATTAAGTAAAGTTTTTAATGATTTTCTTTGTTAAAAGGATATTTAATTGATTTAATTAGTTCTAATGATTTTATTTGAAAAAATATATTTTTCATTAATTTGAAATTTACCTTAGATAAAAATATGTTATTCATTATCTTCGCAATAGTTTACTTAATTGTAATGAGATTTTATAGTATTTTTAAAATTACTGTAAAAAGTAAAATAAAATCATTTCCTTACTACTGAAACATTAAACTTTATTTATTTAGTCATATATTTTTCATGAGACATGGGGCTTTTTTCGGGAATTCTTTGTTTGTTTTGATGACATCATAAAAATCACAACATGGAAGTTCAGAATTAATTTTGACCTTTAGACGATTTTTAACATTACATATTGAAAGTTTACCCCTTTCTACCGACCAAATGTTAATGATAATAGAAAATTTTGTCTCAACTGGAACAAATGTCCCAAGTATAGACATCGCAAACTGAACTAATTTAGAAATGTTGCTACATGGAGTATCAAGAGTTCTAAAATACCTTAAAAATAGCTTTCCACTTCTCTTCATTAAAAATCTTTAAAATAACTTAGAAGATAATTTAAAAACAAAATTTTGAATTTTTATCCGTTTTACAGTCATTTTTGGGCCCTCTTCAAATTATGACGGGAAGCTTCTCGAGCCTTTTCGCTAATGAGGCTCTGGGTCGACCACGAGAAAGAACATCTCTTTTATCGTCATCATTCCACCGATTAAACGGTGTTTGTAATACATTACAGACTATATCATTTACAGGAAACATAAGGAAGGTGAATAAACAGAAAAGAAACTAACTATTATTATCATTAAAAATAACACAAGAAGAAACTCTAAAATTTTCAAAAGACAGCAGTCAAAATCTCAAACAAATCACGTGGTTTCATTTTCCTACAGCAATTTGTTCTTGGAGACGCACTACGCTGGGTTTTCTCTCACTTGAAGAGACAGACCGTTTTCTGAGGGATCTCTTCACCTGATAGAAAGTAAAGCTGTAAAACTGAATGGAGCGTCTGAGGTTACCATGGCAACCCCACCGATAAGTGCAGTAGAAGAGATAATTTTTCATTAGCACTTCACAACTCACCCCGTCAGAACCCGCGTACCACGTGACTCTAACAATGGACCAATCGTGACACAAGTCTTTGAAACTTTCTTTGGATGCGCGGCAAGGGGAGGGGAGGAGAGGGAAGAGAGTTTGGCCTCACTGATAGAAAGAGCATGATTTAGCACAGTGTATTCTTACAGACAAAATTTAAAAAAGGATTATGGCTTGCTTACGTTACACAATTTTTTGTTACTTACAATACTTGTGAAGAGGCACTTCACCTACTTCACCTGAAAAGCCGCCACTGCTACATCGATTAAATCGGATTTCGAAGTAGTACGTTCATTTAATTCAGGTAATGAAGAGGCATTCACTAGTGGTGGTGGATTACTATACGTTTTGAGGCAGTCTCTTGTGCCATGTCCTTCAGTTCGACGCGTAGTACAGAACTTCGGCCGCTTTGGTTTTAAACAGTCTCGTGAGAAATGTCCTTTTTGTTATGTATTAATCGTAATCGTTTGTATTGTGCTATTTTGTTGTATGTTTGTGGCAACAGTAAAGAAAGAACAAGACAGTGTACGGCTCTCGGGCGATGTTCCGCGTCACAGTTTTAATAAATGTTCTATGTTGTGTTTCTCCACTTACAAGCCTTGGTATCCTTAATAATAATAATTAATACGTTACACCTCAATACTACTCGGCCCCTACTCGACAATTTGGCGACTTAGATGTGGATTGATTACGACTCCAGTACAAAAGAACTCACTTTCGTTTTCGCGATCTGCTCAGCATCGCATCTTTAACCAAGATCAATTGTAAGTGGAACATTTATTTCGTTATTCTGAAATCGTAAAAACTGTGTAGCGATGGCTACGATTGGAACTTTAGAAGCTTTTGATGTCTCCAAACCTTCGTCGTGGGATTCATATTATGAAAGATTAGAATGTTTCTTAGAAGCGAATAAAGTAACAGACGATAATCAAAAGCGAGCTGTATTTTTAAGCGTATGTGGTCCAAATACGTTTTCCATTATTCGTTCTTTAGTGTCACCAGATATTCCGACGAGTAAACCATTCAAGGATTTAATTAAAGTGATTAAAGCTCATTTGTCTCCTAAGCCGTCATTCTCATAAGCCAGATATTTCAGCGATATTTGTTCTACCGCCGGAAACGGTGTAATGGTGAAACGATTTCAGCGTTTATTTCTGAACTAAGAAAACTAGCGGAACACTAATTTTGCAGATTCTTTGGATACCATGCTACGAGACAGACTGGTCTGTGGAATAAGAGATGAAAATTTACAGCAAAGATTGTTATCAGAAACTTCCTTAACATTATCAGAGGCCCTTGAAAAGGCCATTGCATTGGAAACTGCTGGACAAAACGTTAAGGAAATTCGGAACTCTGACTCTGTTGCTGTACGACCGGTAAACATCAAGCCAGGCACTTCACATCAAAAAGTGAGTCAACAAAATAATTTTAACAAAAGTAACACGAAATATAAAAACAATTCTGGTTGTGGTGGTAATCACCCAAGAATTCAATGCAAATTTAAAGACGCGGAATGCTATTTGTGTAAAAAAAGAGGACACATTTCCAAGGTATGTAGAAGTAAGCTTAATTCTATTCATAAGCCTAATGTTAAGAAGAATTTTATCAACTAACTCTGCTCATTTAATTGATACGATTCCAGATGTTGAATCTTTACAGTTAAAGGCGTTGGATTTAAAAAATCTCAATTATTCAAAAATTAAAGTAACTGTAAATATTAATGATCATCCTGTTGAAATGGAAGTTGATTCGGGAGCTAAGGTTTCCATTATAGATAAATCAACATTTGATGAAATATTTCCTACTAATATTCCTAAGTTAGATGAATTTCCATTTGAAGTAAGAGATTACAAGAACGCTGTTCATATTTTGGGCCAATGTAATGTAGATGTTAAATATTCAACATTCGAAGGCAAACTTCCCATTTTAGTAACAAAAGAGCCCAGAGAGAGTCTTCTAGGCACAAACTGGTTTGCCCCTTTAGGAATAGGCGTCACTGGCATACATTTGATGAATGACGATGATAATCTTGAGCAGGTTATGAGCGAATTCCCTGACGTATTTAAAGAAGAGTTGGGAACATTTAAGGGTCCTCCTATTTCCTTCAAGCTTGATCCTTCAGTTAAGCCAATTAAACTTAAGGCCAGAACAATGCCCTATGCACTAAAACATAAAATCGAAAAAGAATTACAACGTTTACAAGATCAAGGTGCCATTGAACCTGTGAATGATTCTGACTGGACAACTCCAGTAGTTCCTATCCTTAAATCTAACGTCGAAATTAGACTATGCGGCGATTATAAATGTACTTTAAACAAAGCATTGGGTCAGTATCCGTATCCAGTTCCTGCTGTTAATCAAGTGCTAGCTGAACTTGCTGGAAGCCGTTTTTTTTATTAAACTTGATCTCTCACAAGCTTATTTACAATTAACTGTAGATGAAGACAGTGCTTTGGCTCAGACAATTATAACACACAAGGGAGCTTTTAAATGCAAACGTTTACAGTTTGGTATTTCATCAGCTCCGGGTTTTTTTCAGCAATTCATCGATAAGTTGTTGTCAGGTATACCAGGTGTGCTGCCTTACTTCGATGATGTGTTAGTTAAAGGATCTTCACAAAGAGAACTCACTGACAGATTTAGACAAGTATTGAAAAGATTTTCGGATTCAGGCTTGAGGCTAAATAAAGAAAAGTGCATCATCGGAGCTTCCAGTATTCAATATCTAGGATTTCATATAGATGAACATGGAATTAAGCCAGCCAAGGATAAAGTAGAAGCTATTCATAACGCTCCAATTCCTAAATCTAAAGAAGAACTTCAAGCATTCCTAGGACTATTGAACGTTTACCATTCATTTATCAAGAATAAAGCAAATGTGGCTGAACCTCTCCATCGTCTTTTAGACAAGGGTGCTTCATGGACTTGGAAGCAAGAACATAATGATGCCTTTGAAAGGGTCAAAAAGCTCTTATCAGCACAAACTTTACTTACTCATTTTGATGAGAAGAAGCCTATCATACTAACGTATGATTCATCCCAGTTTGGAATCGGAGCCGTGTTAAGTCATCAACTCGAGGATGGAGTTGAAGCTCCAATCGCATACTACTCGAGAACAATGAATCCAACGGAGCATCGTTATACTCAGATCGACAAAGAAGCATTAGCCATTATTCAGACTTAAAAAATTTCACAACTACTTGTATGGTCATAAATTTGAAATTCGAACTGACCATAAACCATTGCTAGGACTGTTAGCTCCAAATAAACCAATACCTTCAATGTTGTCACCAAGAATGCAAAGGTGGTCAATCATGCTGAGCTCCTATGATTATAATCTGGTTTACAAACCAGGGAAAGAGATTTCTAATGCTGATGGTCTTAGTCGCCTACCCCAATCCACTTTAACTAACAAAGAAGTTGGTCCCATGGAAATTCTTTTGTTAGAAGCTCTTAAGAAGCCATTGTTAAAATCTGCAGATTTAGCTCGTTTTACTTCCCATGATCCTATTTTATCACGAGTTATCAACTGGGTATGGAGGGGATGACCTACAGAGAAACTGTCAGAAGAATTTGAACCGTTAGTTCAAAGGAAGCTTGAATTGTCCGTTCATAAGGGTTGTCTGCTGTGGGGATCGAGAGTTGTGATACCTAAAAAGGTTCAACCTGAGATTCTGCAACTGTTGCATAGTTCTCACCAAGGAATCGTAAAAACTAAAGCTCTCGCCCGCAGTTACGCGTGGTGGCCTGGATTGGACAAGGATATAGAAAGACTTGTGAATTCCTGTGAAATATGTCAACAGACTAGAAATGTACCTGCAAAAACTATAATTCCTTGGGAAAATACCAAAACTCCTTGGTCCAGGCTTCACATAGATCATGCAGGTCCATTCCAAAACGCATTTTTTCTAATTGTAGTTGATGCTTTCTCTAAATGGTTAGAGGTAGTTAAGGTGCCTTCTACAGATGCATCATCATCAATTAATGCATTGAGGAAATTGTTCGGTACACATGGCATACCTGATACCTTTGTTTCAGATAACGGAACTGGTTTCACATCTTCAGAATTTCAAGATTTCTTGAAAAGAAACGGTATCAGATTCATTGCTATAGCTCCTCGACATCCATCGTCTAATGGACAAGCAGAACGCATGGTACAGACGACCAAACTTGCTTTGAAAAGAATTATCACAGGCAATTGGAAATATAGACTTTATTCATTCTTATTAGCACAACACACTGTTCCAAATTCTACGACAGGTTTTTCACCCTACGAGTTACTCATGAAACGACGACTGAAAACATGTCTAGATAAACTTCATCCTGATTTAGCTGAATCTATTAATAAGGAAGGTGAATGTGACCGTAGTTGTAAAAACTTGAGAATGTTTGCCTCATTAGATACAGTTTATGCTCTAGGATTTCCTCCTCATGAAAAATGGGTTCCCGCAATTGTTATACAGGTAATTAGTTTGACCAATTACCTCGTACAAACAAGTGATGGACTGATTTGGAAAAGGCACATCTATCAACTTAGACGTCGTATTATTCCTGATCTGCCGGCGGAACCATCCGCAGAAACCAATCACGACATTAGTGATATGTATCCTGTACCAGCAGAAGCAAGAATACCGGCTAACTCGAGTCCTGTACCATCTGTTAGTGATGATACTACTTCGAGTCCTGCACCGTCTGTTAGTGATGAAACGTGCTTAGTGCAACCTGCTGCTACCTCAGTTACTCCGAGTTCTACCCAGACAGCACAGCAAACTTGCAGCAAGCTTGATTTATCAAGTCATTAAGCTTGAAAATTCCAGTCGTGTAAGCTTGATGCAAGATTGAATCAAGTGTTCTAGTTTACACTTGCCCAGCTTGCATTAAGCTTGACATTTCAAGCTTAAAAAATTTTCCCCCCCAAAAAAAATTTCTAAATACACGGGGCGCCCGCTGGCGAACGCGCCCCACACTTTATTTTTCCGCGCATTTTCCCCCTCTATGCTGAAATTTTAAGTTATTTTAATCTGTTTCCATCGAGTGTCCGTGGCTAGAATAGAACCCGGGACCTTTCGGTTCGTAGCCGAGCGCGTTATCCAATCAGCTACCAAGCTTCGATGGAGTTATGACTAAAGTTTGAAGTGAATTATTAAGCGGTTTTCTGGTCAGATTGATAAGTGGGCGATATGTTATTTGTTTTTTTTTTATTTTTCCATGGGATGCATCAAAATTAAAATAATGTTATGTGTGATTTAGAGACTCTATTAATAGGGAAATAAACATAATATAAACTTAAGAGCAGCACATGTTTTAAAACTTTCGCAACACTCATGAGCAATACTGCCGCTGGCCAAAATCGAGACAAACGACTGATTTTGAAATCAATTTCATAGTATAATTGTATTTTATTTTGAAGAATTTCCATATTTGGACATACAGAATGGGTTTACTTACTTAACACAAATTTTGTGTTAAGAAATTTGAAATCAAAGAAACAGATAGTTAAACGTTACTTCGAAATGCTATATCACAGTTGCTAACATAACATGTATGGAATACAAACACTTTAGTCATTTTTGTAAATATTTCTTATAATAACAAATAATTGAAAAATTTTGCTATTTTTTAACGCTAAAAATTCTCTTTACAAATGTGGTTAGTTATTTTCCTACATATATTGGTATGCTATATCGATATAGAGCATTTCGAAGAATTAAAAATAAGTTTAAATTAATTTATACAAATGTAAATTTGAATTATTTTCATTGTTCATACTTCATAATTAAAAAAATTATTTAACTTCTGAATTTTTTTTAATCCTTTGTAATTTTATTTTAAAACTACAAAAGTGTAAGATGTAAGATTTTTGGGCCCTAAAATCTGTAGGCCCTGGGCAGTTGCCCCGTTTGTCCTGCCGGTAATATGGCACTGGTAATAAAAAACCCATCCCCGTTAAAACACATCTTTTACCAACTTTCAACAAATTTGAGGACGCTAGACAATTAATGTCCATTCTCTTGCACAGATGGCGCCATCACCGCACTTTGCAAGTCAAAATCCAGCTTAAGCCAACCTTGCATTGCCAAGCCAAATCTCAAGCTTGATTTAAGCTTATGTGCTCTCTGGGTAGTACGGATGTGTCAGTGCAGCCGGAACCTTCTTCACGCCCTGTTAGAAACAGGCGTCCTCCAGTTTGGCTAAAGGACTATGTAACTTAAGGGGGAGGGATGTTATGTATTAATCGTAATCGTTTGTATTGTGCTATTTTGTTGTATGTTTGTGGCAACAGTAAAGAAAGAACAAGACAGTGTACGGCTCTCGGGCGATGTTCCGCGTCTCAGTTTTAATACATGTTCTATGTTGTGTTTCTCCACTTACAAGCCTTGGTATCCTTAATAATAATAATTAATACATTACACCTCAATACTACTCGGCCCCTACTCGACACTTTTTCAAAACAATTATAGCAAACCTTTGAATCTAATCCTTTATACTTAATGACAGTTCCCTCATTCTTCTTAACACTAACTTGTTCACAAGGCGAAAGTGATTCATTATTTTTCCCGTATAAGCCACACAATTCAACATACTCATCAATTTTATCGACCAATGTTGTAGGCGATTTGAATGATGACCACTCACTTACATAATATTCTCGTACTGTTGCAGGCACGGTTTGCTTAATACGATCTGAAATTATTAAATTTTTCAGGTCTTCCATCGTTTTTATTTCTGGTCCACGAATGTGGGCGTGGGTTCGAATCCCACTTCTGAAATGTAATAACAACAAGATCCAAAATGAACTTTTATTCCTTTAACACATCCGTAGAAAAATATATCGAGAACTAACTTAATTTTATAACAATTTAGAATAATAGTCATATGTGTTGCCAAGCTCATAGTCTCGTGATAATCTAGTGATTCCGTGTTTCCTTACAGAACAATATTTAATAAATGAAAATTTAATAACTATTAGTTACATTTATTTTAAAAGTAATAATGGTTGTAACTGCTTTGAAAATGTGAAACTTAAACATTCAGTATAAAGAAATGCATAAAAATGTTTGTATCATTTGTGTATTCTTTTACTTTAATGTATACTTACGCTTTCCAGACGTCCCGGTTTGTAGACAAAATCCCGGTGTCCCGGCCGGTTTACTTCACGTCCCGGTAAAAATTAAATTGGATTATAGATGACCGAAAAAGTCTAAAAATAATTAACTGTGAAGGATTTTTAAGGATAATTACTTTGTCATTTGTTTCATTGTACTGTATAAAAAGTGAGAACTATCGAAGAGTGGTGGGGTGCTAATAAGTATTGTTCAAATTTTTATTCCTTATTCAAAGTGTTTCTTTTTACTTAAGCAGCTTATAAATATTAACATCTAAGAAATAAAATCTTTAAATTTATATGTTTGTGTCATTTATTAATACCCCTGGTTCAGGTTCTTAATCAGTAACCATTTATTCATAGCATTGAGAATAAACTATCCTCTAAAACACTCGAAAAACCCGCCAAAAGTGTGTACCCTTGAGGGGAAAATGTAAATGTATTGTTACGGCCAGGAATCTGGGCCCAGGGGAGGAGATTGCCCTTCGTGGTGGATTTTCTAAGGGATTCTAACCCGTATTTATGCGAAGTTTCGTAGAAAACCACGGGAAACTCCGAACGGTTAGGTAAGCGGACTCGACCTGGTGTTGAACCAGGTATCTTCCGTCTCCCAGTTGAGAACGCAAACGCGTTCAGCTACAGGTCGGTAAATGTACCCTTGAATATCGGTGTCACTGGGGACATTCCGGTGTCCCGGTTGAATATTTCAGAAATCTGGCAAGCCTATGTATACTAAAAGTCAGCTTATTTTGTTCATGTATATTAAAAATCAAGCTAAAATTATGAATCATGAGAGTGAGCCCTACTTTGTTTTTCCTTTAAATTACATGCATCTATTTACTTTAATGTCCACGTGTATCATAGTAAAGAAACTGATGAATTAGCAATGAGTTCGTACTTGAATTAGTAACACAATCATGACTTAAAACTACATCAAATAACGTTTGAAAGCATCGGAAAGCTTAAAAATTACTTGATGTAACGGGAAGACGCGAGCATCCGTAGGCCTCTTTGGATGACTCATCGAAATACACGCGCAGGCCCGTTACTAATAGCGAAGGCCCCGCCGTAAGTATTCACGTAGCAACTACTACTACTACTATTATTTACGGCACGTGTTATCAAATTTTGTTTTCATTTGAATTTGGGACATGTTTATTCAAGTTGTTTCTTTATAATAGGTCTGCGTGATTTTATTTTAGACATTTTTCTTGTTGATGCCTATTTGAAGTGTTTACAAGATATTATATCTGTATTCCTTGGCATTAAAAATATTCCTGATTCCCCTTCTTTTTGGTTTTGGTTCAAGTAATTAGCGAGTGGTTCAAGTTGATGTTATCGCATGGAAAACTAAAGTAACTGTTTTGCTTTAGCTTTCGTTTCATTCTATTGATATACTCGTTAAAAATAAGTTGCTTGCTAAGCGGTAAAACTTGAGTTTTTTTTAATTTTTTAATGGGCACTATGTTCTACAATTATTTTAATGTTATTTTTCTACATTAATTGAATTGTAATCATGCAAATTGTCCCATAAAATGCATGAACATTAATGTTATAATTATTTAATGATATACTAATCTTTTGATTGTCCAATATATTTTCAAGGAAATGGATTCCTCATTTCAAAGCGCCAAGGGAATTGCCTTTGGAGTTTTCACCAATGAAGAAATCAGAAAACTGAGTGTGTTGGAAGTTACTAATACAGAAGTTTTAGATCCTTTGGGTCATCCTTCTCCTGGAGGACTTCATGATCGTCGATTAGGTACTTCATGTAGTAGATTTAAAGTATTATTCGTGTGTTATATTATTTTTGGTAAAGTCATACAAGACGGTGCGCACCCAAAGGCGGATCCAGGGGGAGGGCGCAGGGGGCGCGCGCCCCCTCCGAGAAAAATACATTTACACTACATAAACGGGGCTTTCACCAAAATCAGTGGGCTTTACACAAGATAAAATGAGTATTCACGATTTGCGCCCCCTCCGAAAAAAGTTTCTGAATCCGCCCTTGGGCGCACCCCATGTAAACACGGCGGCAGTCGCTGGAGCTTGGCAGTTGCCAAGCCCCAGTGACTGTCGCCAACCAGTTTGCATGATCAGCAAAGTGAAAGTATTTTAACACATTAAAATTGCACATATATTCCACGAACAAAAACATTAAAACAAAATACACCGTCCATATTTAACCTAAAAAAGTCTGCAAATTCAATAACAGGCAATTTAAAATGTGCAACCAGTCGATCGTTTTTTAACTAAAAAAACTACAGGGGATTTAGCTGCCTAGTTGTACAGCTAATGTAAACAGGGCAAACACTGGCCCGTTTTCAACTCAAAAAAACATCGGTGGCTTAAACAACCTAGTTGTACACCTCGTATAAAGTCAGTACGGTTAAAATAGCACTTACGACAACATAAAAAGGCTAAGCTTCGATATACCCCCTACCTTTTTTTCGCGCCAAAGGTTACGTTTTTTGTGCCAAGCTTGGCGATAAAAGGGATTTTCTGATTTTCTAAATGAATTTCGTTGGCGAGAATGGGGGGAGGCTATTTATGGCAACCTAGGCCGGCCGGCCAATGACAGAGCGCTGTGATGCAATAGCTCCTGCACGTGGAAGCTTGTGTGAACTTTTTTTCACATTTTTAGCAATCGTATTGTCTGTGATTTTTAGAGAGAGGTAGTAAGTTGACCGAAAGCGCTTCTGCAAAGGTACTGTGATCTTTTGATATTTTACTGTACTTTTTTATATATTTTTGGTTAGGATTTTATGATTTTTTTAAGAACCTCCGTAGCTAATGTAATTGAAAATTATCGGTATTTTTGAACAAAATTTAACGTTAAAGTTGTCTGATAAATCCCACGTGTGGGAAGAAAGGTGTAGCTAATATAATTTTTGTTATGAGCTATTTGTTAGTGGACCAGGAGAAGTTTTTGGATTTTTTTGAGGGAGGCATCCTTTCGGAGTGTGAGCTTAACCTTTCCGAGATATTTTTGCTAACGTATAATATTGTTTCGCGTTATACATCGTGGTAACTGTGTACTATTTGTACAGGCGAATGGCTTCACAGTTTTTGGCTTTTTTCTTAAAACGCTCTACTCGATTTATTATTTTTCCCGACTACCTTTTCCGTAAAAAAAAAAAAAAAAAAAAAAAAAAAAAAAAACGGGGGGGGGGGGGGTGAGGGGGGCAGAGCCTAAAAATCTCATTATTTGTGGAATTTAGGTTTTTTCAAATTTTTAACCCTAAATTCTTGTTAGAAAACGCGATTTCTGTGTCCATCAATTCTTAAATTTCCTTGAATTTATTCGTGTTTAGATTCCTAACCCTTAATTATTTCTACAATTTTTCTATTTCTAATTTCTTGTTCGAAAATGCAAATTCTACATTCATGAATTCTTAAATTTTCTTGGTTTTATTGTTGTTTACATTCTTAACCCTAAATTTTTTGTAGAATTTTTCTAAGTCTCATAGTTTTTTTCGGTTCTGAAAACGTTGCTTCGCGGCCATTTTTACATTTTAACCCTAAATTTTTTGTGGAAATCTTCTGATTCATATAGTTTTTCCGCTTTCGGAAGTGGTTTCACGGCCATTTTTTTAGTTTTTGCGCCGTCGAAAACAACATTTTTGGGCACTTCTCTTCTGTTTTTGGCACCGTTGAAAACGGCCTTGGCGCCAAAAAAAAGTCGCCAAAAATCAAGGTAGGGGGTATATCGAAGGTGCGCCCATAAAAACATCAAATATCAATTTAAAATTCACATTAAAAACCTTAACCATTGCAAAGATTCGTTTTAAAAAAAAGGACTTACCTTTATTTTTTTTAATTAACCGCTCAGAAATGTCTCTTAACACCCACCGACTTATAACGTAACACCAGCATGCTTTCTTTTATTTACTTTTATATTGACACTGCATTTCTAACAGACACACGCACCAGCCGATAACGTAAAACCAACATCCTTTCTTTTATTTAGCTTTATAGTCACACTATATTTCTAAGAAACACACCCACACTTTCTTTTCATACAATAATATAACACATTTCATTCTCTTCTATCATAACATGAAACAATTTCAAATTCCGAAACTGACGATGTATAGGTTTTTTTATGGGTGCCAGTCAAAAATACCACCAGCAGGTAACTTCACGCCGGCGGTGCATCGCCCACCCTGGCGCCAGATTATTAAACCAATTAGCGTAAACACAAACATTGATATGTAAACAAAGCACTGGATATGGAATATAGTCCGCTACGTTTGATAAATTTGTAGTTGTGAATTATCAAACAATCATTATTCCAGAGTTCGTCGCTATCTGTGTATAGTTATTGCTCTTCTCGATGTTTTTAATAGTTTTTAATATTTGCAGCAAATATATTTAATGTCTTTTTTTCTCTGCTTTTTTAACTTCAAAAGGAAAGCGGTAAAATCATACAAGCCGGTGCCCACCCCATGTAAACATGGCGACAGTCGCTGGAGCTTGGCGACCGCCAAGCTCCAGCGACTGTCGCCATGTTTACTAGTCATTCTAGGCAACCAGTGGTCCGTTTTTAACTAAAAAAACCCCAGTGGATTCAGCAACCTAGTTGTACAGCTATCTAAACTAGGCAACCAGTGGTCCGTTTTTAACTAAAAAAACCTCAGTGGATTCAGCAACCTAGCTGTACAGCTATCTAAACTAGGCAACCAGTGGCCCGTTTTTAACTAAAAAAACCTCAGTGGATTCAGCAACCTAGCTGTACAGCTATCTAAACTAGGCAACCAGTGGCCCGTTTTTAACTAAAAAAACCTCAGTGGATTCAGCAACCTAGCTGTACAGCTATCTAAACTAGGCAACCAGTGGCCCGTTTTTAACTAAAAAAACCTCAGTGGATTCAGCAACCTAGTTGTACAGCTATGTAAACTACGCAACCAGTGGACCGTTTTTAACTAAAAAAAAACAACAACAGTGAACTAAGCAACCTAGTTGTACAGCTAATGTAAACTGGGCAAACACTGGCCCGTTTTCAACTCAAAAAAACATCGGTGGATTAAACAACCTAGTTGTACACCTCTTATAAAGTCAGTATGATTAGAATAGCACGTAAATAGCACTTACGAAAACATAAACACATCAAATATCAATTTAAAATTCACATTAAAAACCTTAAACATCGAAAGATTCGTTAAAAAAGAACACTTACCTCTATTTTTTTGGTAAATAACCGCTCAGAAATGTCCCCAACACCCACCGGCTTATAACGTACTATATTTCTAACAAACACCCACAAATTCTTTTCTTATATTAACATAACACATTTCATTCCCTTCCATCAATAACGCAAACAATTTCAAATTCCCAAACCTGACGAAACACGTATTCTTTATGGTTGCCAGTCACAACTACCACCGGCAGTTGGCGGTGCATCGCTCACTCTCGCCTCAGATTGTTCGCCAATGATTTGTAAACAAACCATTGACATGTAAACAAGGCACCGTATACGGAATATAGTCCAGGAAAGCAATAAATATTGATTGATGATTTTCAAATAATTTTTCAAAGTTTGCTGTTAAAAATATGATCAGTTTACGAACTATTATTTTTAAAATTTCAGACTAAAAAATGTACTCATGTTTCATTACTGTACTCATTATAAATATTATTATTATTTATAGTTTTGTGGCATTAGTGCATTTGTACTCTGTTTGTTGTAGGTCCAAATGAAAAAGATGATTTTTGTGAAACCTGTGGACTAGATTATTTCAAGTGCCCTGGTCACCTTGGTCATATAGAATTACCAATTCCAGTTTATAACCCTGTATTTTTTCCTCATTTGTATCAGGTTTGTAATCAAATGTTTATCAATAACTTTTGAATATCAGAACTACATCATACTTTGACTATTAAAGCAACTATTTTTAATGTCATTTATCAGAGATCAATGCAGATGAAATTAGGTTACATTTTGCAGCCCCTTCACAAAAATACAATAAATTAAAACACCCCCGCCTCCCATAAAGAATTGAATAATACAGTTCCTCATTAGTATTTTACATTGCATTTTAATTTTTTTTTGTAAATTATTTTAACAAAAAAATGACTTTTACAAAAATTGGTATGGAAATTCACAAAAATAAATATTGAAATTTATAAAATTTATAAAATAGATATTAAAATACAGAAAAAGGGATTCTGTCAAAAATTCCTGGATCAACCCCAGCTTAGAAGTTCCCGCATTTTCAATTTGACAGTACATCCTGACATTTAAAATTAGAAAAATAATTTGTTCCACCATGGCCAAGTAGATAAATACACTGAACAATGTAGATGGCTGAAGTGTGAAGGTCCTGGGTTCAGACTTGTTGCACAACCATCGATCTAACGGTCTGGAGTTTTGGTGGTTTTCTCGTGATGTAAGGTGAATTCATGTTAAAACCCTTAAAAAGTCCTTCGCACAAGACACCTCTCCTTATGCAGATAGCCCTCGACTGTGCCTCAATACACAATACAAAACAATAGAAATATAAAATTTAAAAGCTGGAGCTCCAGTAATCTGTCTGACTTTGATTTTTGCTTTTATTACTGAATTTAGTACTCAGTATTTATTATTTCTTTTATGTCATTTTTAGCTTTTGAGAGGATCATGTCTGCAGTGCCACAGGCTTCGAGCTCATGCGAAAGATCTTTCTTTAGCACATTATCAATTAATGGTTTTGGATTACGGCTTAGTTAGTGCTGTTGATGAGCTGGCTGAAGTAATCACTGATGGAGATGATAGCCATTCAGACGTAGATATTCTGTCTACAATAAATTCAAAATTGAAGAAGAGATATGAAGAAGCTATTCGAGGTTATATGTGTTTTCAATTTCCTGAGACATTAACGTTGCTTAAAATTTCTGAATCAAAAACACTGTTTTAGCTGTCCGAAATATTATTTTTGATATTTATTTTCAAAGCCTTAAATTTTTACCTTTAAAAAAATCAGGGTTTCTAAAGACCTGGAAAGTCAGGAAAATGAGTTTTGGTCAGGAATTCGGGAAAAATGTCAGGGAAATTCGAATAAAGTGAAGAAACGTCAGGGAAATGCAAGAAAAATTGAATTTTGTGACAAAATCAAGAAAATACTTACTGTTTCAAACTAATTGTAGAAATTTTCTTATTTTCAATTTCTTATTTAACCTTACAAATAATTTTAAAATGTGTCCTTCATGAACATATCTTGTCTGGTTGAAATACGCTTAATTTTATCCTAAATTATTATCAAATGTGGTTTTTGTTAGAATCCAGTAATGTCAAATAAAATTTTTGTATATATTTACTTTATTATTATTATTTGTAGAAAAAAGAGCAAAGTATATAAAAAGTTGTTAAAGAAAGGAAATAATATTAAAAATGGGCATGCAAATTTCATGAAAGTATGCTTGATAAAAAGCTAGGGAAGAGTGTGATAGATAGCATGGAAAGTCAGGGAAGCAAAGTGAAATCTGTAGAAACGTGAATATACAATTTATATGTGTACTAGCTGTGTGCTTGTTCTTCGCACGGTAGGAACCGAAAACTTTCCTCACATGTGTAATTCAAATTAATTCCAGTGATGTAGAATCTAGAAAAAGGAAAATTATTTGACTCAAAGTTTGCTTGATATGTATTAATCTGAGATCATTGCAGTATAATGACACACACGGGAAAAAAAAAAAAAAAAAAAAAAAACTGTCAGTGTCATTTGCTATCAAAAAAGTTTGACCATTTGCAGTCACTTTCAAATTGTCTTATTTCATCATGCTGTTTTTTAGGTTCACGTTTTAGTGTTAAATACCTGAGACACTACATGAAATGGACATTTTTTTAATTTTAAAATTATGTCACCCTCTCTTGCAACCCTTTATGAAAAGAAGATAAGACTGTGCTACTTATAAAGGTTTTAAAATTCTTCTTCTAAATTACACAGTTTAATTTTTCTTCTCACAAATAAATCGAGGATTTATAAGCGGACTTCAAGCCAAGCAAAGAAATCATCTGCATAGACATAAGAATAACTATGTACACAAAACAAAATCTTTGGAATGTGAAACTTTTTTCACGTTTTCAGAAAGCATGATTTTATTATTTTTGGGAATGTAAAAATTGAAGTTATGTATTTTAGGAGGGCAAGATATTTTCGTCAAATGTTTTTTACTAGCGCTCGTTGTAATTGCTTCACAACGGGCTTTGACTTCTAGCTGTACAAAAACAGTAGTGTTTGGTGCATTTTGGCTTCAAATATAAGGCAATAAACAACAGATGTTCTAATTTGAATTTTGACAAAATCGCTTCGAGATATGTCGGGACTCATCCTGGCAAATTTCCATACAAAATTTGGTAGGCCTATGATCTGGCAGAATTCCCCCAACTTAAGTCAATTGACTTAATTTGTTGAAAATTCTGAATATAGACCACTTAAATTGGCCTTAATAGCTGAATTATTTCTGCACAAAGATTAAAATTCAACACAGTATTTCAATGAAACCTATGCTTGTTTTTAAAAATGCGCTCTCAGTAAATTGTGCCAAGTGCTAGAATCATCTTATCAAAATTGCATATCAACCGTTTTATTTTTCGCCAAATTAAAAAGTTGCACATTTTAGTCTCGGAAAATTTCCAAATCCTATTTTTCTTTAGAGTATAAAACATGTCATTCCTGCTTAGATTTCACTATTCTTTTATTTTTACTCCAAGAGTCTGAATCATTTAATAAACTTACCAAATATGACAACCTAGATATGCTTAATCCTGACTTTTTCCACTGCAATTGCAAAATGGCAGAGAGCTGAAATTAACCTTTTGCGACATGTTTTTTTATATATATGTCCTAAAATAATTTGAATTTTGAAAAATCGCTTTGAGGTATGTCGGGAGCATGCTGGAGAATTTCCATACAAAATTTGGTAGGTCTACAATCACCCGTCTGGGAGCTATGCTAGACACAGTCAAACTAACTGACATTTTACACTTTGTTTTATTTATATAGATTCACAAAAAAGACTCTTTTTCAAATTTCCCTAATAATTGATCCCTTTGATTTTAAAAGCTACTTTTTATGTATGTAAGAGTATTATAAAGAAAAATTCAACCAAAACTAAAATGAATGCAATGTAAAGCAAAATGCTAGTAATTTATGCATTGTCTTGTTTGTGGTGACTGCAAATGTATTCAGGCCAAGCTTAATATTTCTGAGGTATTAAATTCCTAAAATTATTACTTATACTTGAAGAAAAATCTAATTTGAGTCTTAAGTGTACTGTTTTTAGTGTTTAATTTGATACCTAAAATGTACAAGCTAAACTGAAGGGCTTATATTATTTGCTTTTGAAATTTAAAAATTTTATGTTGGAAGGTATTGAGCAATTGGCTCAGCAATTATTTCTTTACATATTGATCATTTTCATGCATTTTTTTAAACCTTAAAACAAAAAAAAAAAAGCTTTTCATAATGTAACTTAAACTCTATTTCACGATGTTAAAGCACGGCAGGGCAGAAATTTTAGTTTTGAGGCAGTAATTCTGCATAACATGTTTTATGTTCTATGATTCGGACAGCTATATTTCAGTATCTCCCCTCATTTCGTTTTTTTTTTTTTCAATTTATTAAATAGTATGTTTTTTAATCTATTGTTTCTGTACTGGAAACTGTGATTAAAAACTATGATAAAAAGAAAAAGCATTTAAATTTTTTTATAACTTGTAAAAAATATTTTATACACTAACAAATGACACCGAATTTTGAAAATGACCCTAACATAAAACATAGATTCATTGTTTGAACTACAGCATCATGACTTTGAATGACGCATACACAACCTCCTAGATAGCACAAACTCAACTGTCTGTATTTTTGGTATTTCGGTGTTCTCAAGGTGCTTACTTAACCACAAAGCTTGAAATACCAATGTGATCGAGTTTATGACTTATGAAAAAGAAATATTGTGATTTATAGTACATATGGTTTAATGTCTCTGTATATCTGGTGCACAAAAATTGTAGTACAAAGATAATAAAAAAATATCACAGCACATAGGAATGACAAAAACAGAGGGACAGAAAACTTTTTAAAAAGAGTTAGGTGGAAAAGGATAAAGAAATGCTATGCACTCTGTTGAGAGGCAAGTTATCTTAATCCCAGTAACAGAGCAGTTGACTCACTGGTAAAAGGTAACATGCTTCCTCACTATTTTTTTTATTCTTTGTAATAATTAACATCCTAAGCCTAATTAGGATATAAAATTTCCCAAACCAAACTCTTGTGGTCTGAGTTTTAAAATAGGATTACATTCCTCCTCCTTAATGGTCAAATATAAAGAAAACAAGCAATATATATATATATATATATATATATATAAATAAGTCATTTCCTACTTAGGTCAACAAAGAAAAGTTTTATTTTAGTTACTTTTTATTAAATTTAATTAATTATATTTAATTAATGAACTAACATTTGAGAAAACTATTTGAATTTGAGTGGATGAATAAAATGTATTTTATTAACGATTGAAAATTTTAATAAGATATATAAAGATGTATAGGGAGAGTGTGAACTAAGAGAATGTGAACTAAGTAAAAGAGATGCGCAGTTAGATGTTACAATAGTTCTAAATAAAAAATTTAAACATTCTACTGTTAAAAGTTTTAGAGTTATGCGAAATAATTTTTGCTGCCAAATTTGGTCATATTTCGGCAAAACTCGCCAAGGTCGATGGCAAATGGCGAGATTTTGAGCATGGACAAACAATGGCTGACTACAGATGTAACATATTGAAGATGTCCATAGACATTAATGTATTGAAATTCTTTTGGGTGGTCCTGCAAGTAAACTCTGCAGTAGATTGGAACCAAAAATCGAGATGCGCAACTAGATGTTACGACAATCTTATATATGAAATTTCAACATTCTACGACTAATAGTTTTTAAGATTTGAGAGTAAATACATACACACGTACAAAAGTCGCCGAGCTTGGCGACTTTTGGCGTAATTCTTGAGGGAGACGCGTGACCGTGGTCGGACCATAACCTAACTATATGGTAGGATGGTATTGTACTTGAAATGGATGAATGTCCATAAACCATACATTGATCGTAAAGTGTTGGAAATCTTTTGAATGTTCCTGTAGCAGCACTATAAATGATAAAGACACTTTCTTCGATGGAAAAATTCATTTTGTAACCCTTAACAGCATATTTCACTTCTGAGTCATTTGAACTAGCCTAGTACCTCTAAAATACGCTTTAATGAATTTCCGTCCATAGAGCGTGATGTATTTAAAATCTTTTGGGCGGCCTGGTAGATAAACTATCCAGTTGAATGGAACCAAAATGGCAGGTGCACAACTAGATGCTACATCAATCCCAAATATAAAGTTTGAACATTCTACGTCTAATAGTTTTTGAGATATGAGAGTTTAATGAATTTCGGCTCATAGAGGGTAATGTATTTAGAAACTTTTGGGCGGTCCTGTAGATAAATTATCCAGTTGATTGGGACCAAAGGTGTATTAACATCCAGTGCCATCCACTACAAGTTTAAAAAAATGTATTTGAACTTGAGTGGATGAATAAAAAAGTATTTTATTAAAGATTGAAAATTTGGACAAGATATATATAGGGAGAGTGTGACCTAATAGTAGGAATTGAAAAGAAATGTTTTGTTTCATTGTTGTTGCAAGTTTCAATATTACTCTATTAGAAAACTAACTGAATGAACTAATTGAAATTTCTGTTATGGTAGCCAAAAATGTAACATTATAAATCAAAAATTGCTTCAGATTGATAAAACTCAAAAATTTAGGCCATATCAAAATACATTCGTAATATGAACAATTCTAAATAGCTCCTTGAGATCATACAGTTTGATATTTTTGTTGCTTTAAAATAAATAAACTATGTGAAGGAGGATTTAAATATTTGTTGATCATTCACATTAATTGTTTTATTTTTAAATGCAGTCATTTAATTGTTCTAGTTTGTTAAAAATTCAAACCTTGGGTAGCAAATGATAATTGTATTGTGATATTAGTTGTAACTAAAACAATACATCTTGAAAATTTGTAAAGTTTTGAATAGATTTTGCAAAAATACTGTAAATTTTGATGGCACCAAATGATTGCCAAGGCTTGCAGTTAGATTATGAATTTTTTAAAATGATATTCTTTACAGTGATATTCATTAAAACACAAAATCACATTAATAAATGTTTTGTGTATTAAAATTAAAAGTGTTAACTGCATTTATCTATTTTTTAATGGGTAACAACAATTAACAAAGATGTAGCAAGAGTAGTGGATATCTAGATACATCCCCCTTAAAATTGCAATTAAATAAGCTATGCTCTAGGATAGTTGATAATCATTTCAGGGATGAAATTCTTCAGCTTTTTAGCTGATTTCAGCTTTTTGTGAATAAAGAGAAATTCACTTTTTTGTCTTATTTCTCTGTAAATTCTACTTTTTTCTGTGTATTCCTGATTGTAGTTATTAGTTAAATGTGTGATATTTTTATTTTCTAGCATGTTCCAATGTTTTTCTTCTTAAAACTTCTTTCACATTAATTATATACAAATATCATATGTACAAATTTTTTGCTTTCGTATGATTTCAGCTTTTTTGCTCTTTTGCCAATCTCATCCCTGTCATTTAAAGCATTACATGCTTAGAATGCTGACAGTATAGTTTATATGGTAAAATGTTGATTAAATCTAAATGTCTTGTTCCCAGGACTCAACAAGGATGACATAAAAGAACATGTTAAAAGTGTTGTTGATTGCAAAAGAAAAGTCTTAAAAAACTTCATTAAAACTAATATGATGCGTGCTACTGGAAAATGTCCTCATTGCCAAAGACCACAAAGAGGACTTACTCGGTATAATATGAGGATTGTTTATGCTAACAATAAGCGGGTCCAGCCATCTTCCCAAGTTGCAGAGTAAGTAATGCACACATTGTTAAATGTTTTAAATATTATAATATTGTAAACTTAATGAAGAGCATATTTTTATTTTCTACATGAATGGTGCAAGACATAAAAGAGAAATAACTACCTAAAAATGTCCTATTATATTTTCCATGGAAAGTTAAAGCTAAGGTAATAGGGTCGGAAGGAAAGAAAAATAATGGATTTGGCTATTTATTGCCATTTCTTTTGCAAAATCACACATTTTAAAATTATAAATCTTTGCTTTTAAATACTTAAGTTAAAAATACATACTATAAAAAAACCTAGTTTAAAAGGTACTCTGTGCGGAAAGCACCTTTTTGTTCACCTGTCTAATCGCTAATTATTAAAAAAAATTAATTATGGTTTTTACTAATTATTATAAAAAAAAATTATGGTTTTTACCGCAAAGCAATAGAATAATCTCAACCCCCAAAGCTGTTAATGACGTGGCTTATGCTTATTTAGATTAAAGATGGTGCCACATGAACCTGGGCAAGGAATGAGACACCGGCAAGCAGAACAAAGAGCAGTCTGGCAATGACTATGTTCATGATACATGACTGAAACAGGCCTCACAAATGGTCCCTTTTTTTCCTTTAAGTCTCTTTTTCTCTACCCTTTTCCATAATGCTAGCTCTGGATTCTAGCCATTCCGAAGTCACTCTATTACAAAATTTTCATCTATTGAATAATGAGACGCTTTTACATGTGATGTTATGCTATTATCTTGCTTGTTTAAATTGTGAAATGCTGCATTGTTTGAACTGTTTAACATATTAAAGTGAAACTTTTCACCAAAATCGCCTTATCATGACTACTCAGAAGTCTTATTCTTGATGTGTTAATAGAAATTTAAAAAATACATTCGGTGTCTGCAAAGCTCTTTGCTCTTTTCATAAAGATTCAGATTAAATGTGTTAGTTTTGCTAGAGAAACCTGTTAATGAGACAGGATTGTGATGTTTTAAAAGGGTACTGTTAATTATTTCACAGATGGAATTTTAAAAATATATTACAGCCTACGGATGCAAATCATTTAAACTGAGCCAGTGTCTAAATAGTGTGTTTGAAGAAGTTCAAATTGGGGTGTATATTAAAGGTCACCATCACACAACATGTATAAATTTTGCTGTGTATAGGACTTGCAATTTTTTGACATGGGCAACCTTGGAAAAGCTGCTTGCCTATCTTATTAAAATTAGCGAAGTCGCAGGCCAAAATGCACGATGTTAGCAAAGTTGAAGGCCATATAATTGGGATTTATATAGCATTTTGAATGGTTTATATGGATTTTATACAGGGTTTTGATACGTTCCGTGTGCCAGATCAAAAGCCATAGCAGGCCACATCTGGCCCACGGGCTGGTGGTTGCCCGTATGTGTTTTACATTATGGCTTTTGGACAGAAATTCCTGAAAGTGAGGTAGTGTCTATAGGATGCGTTCGATTGAGCTCAAACTGGGTATGTATATTGTAGTTCAGGGTCTCATGACCTGCATAAATTTTTGTGTGTGTAGAGCTGGTAGTTTGTTCATAAGCTTGCAAAAAGTAATTCTTATATATTATGGCCTAAGGACGGAAATCATTTAAAGTGATCTAGTGTCTAAATGGTGCATTTGATTGACATCAAATTTGGTACGGAAATCATTTAAAGTGAGCTAGTGTCTAAATGATGGTGCATTTGATTGACATCAAATTAGGTACGCATATTATAGGCCACTGTCTTACATATTGCATAAATTTTAGCGAGTTTACACCCTAAAGTTTTTTACAGGGCTCCAAAAAATATTCTTATACATTGTGGCCTATACACTCAAATCATTTTAAGTGCACTAGTGCCTGAACTCTAGATCTCATTCAGTTGAATGAATTTATTTATACGTTTGCATGGTTCGGACGGTGCTTAAAATACCTTAAAAAGTACTTACTTTTTTTTTTTTTTCATTTTTAAGGCCTTTAAAAAGTGTTTAAAAAGTACTTAATTTTTTACCTATATCCTTAAAATTTCTCAGTATAGCCGCAAGGTGCTTTAAAAGTGCTTAATTTCTAGTGGTAAATCGACTGTAAAATCGTCTTGCATTGAAACTTTTCGTTCCCCTTTTCCTGCCTCAAGCTGCATTCATATTGATCGTACCGTAACGCGATGACGTCATACGTTGGAGCCCCTTTTCAATAGCCAAGGGCCCCCTTAGGAGCCAGTCCGTGCCTGATTGTTCTTAAAATACTGAATCTCAACCAAAACTAGTCTGTTGCGCCCGATGCGAGTTTAACCATTCTACCCCTCCCCCAACCCCCCCAAAAAAGTTTATCTATAAGTTATTTCCGTTTTTTGGCCGTGCGGCTTTGCGCCCTGTGAAGGAGCACTGTACGGAATAAACACTGCCTTACGCTATTATTAAAGGAAAAACTCAACTACACTACAAGTAATTGGCAAGCTCAGGAAACGCTGAGTGCTTTTAAAATAAACCCAAATGTTATAAATATCAAAAGTAATAAATGAATAGAAATATCAACAACACACAACATTCAAAGCTTAAAACAAACAATTCGCACACTCATTACGTAATCAACAGATGGCCGTCCACAGAAAAAAAAAAAAAAAAAAAAGTTTACTTTTGACTGGAGCCTGCTCATCGGATCGCTGTTTCACTTTATCAGCATGTGCTATACTGTCCGAACTTTTTGCGAATGCAAGAAGTTTTTACAAGTTATTTATTTATTTCTATAAATTCGCCTTTGTGAATATATATAAAAACTGATGTTTTATATAAAATCGAACACTGATTATTTGAAAATGGAAATTGTAAGCTTCGTAAAATAGCGGTAAATACTTTAAAACATATGGGAAAGGAGATATTTTTACCGCTTATCCCCCCCGCCCGAAATACATCCCAGTGAGATGTTTCTTTCTTTTTTTTTTTTTTTTTTTCGGAAGGAGGGGATCGCGGGTGCGGCATTTCTGATAATTTTCTAGTTAATTAAGCTCATTTTTGTGGGTGCGATGGGTGCAGCGTTTCTGCCATAAATTACGGTATATGGACATATATGTTACTTGAGAGAAGAAAGGAATTATTTTGTCTGTATTAATTGCTTGTACATACATGTGCAAGAAATTGTGGGCTTTTCAATTTTGGAAAATTGGCACATTTGCACTTAAAGCAACAACCTGCCAACTTTACAATAAGAAAATCTAAAGTTTTTTAATAACGAAAGTAATAAGGGGCTGTCCATAAATGATGTCACGCTTTTTAAAAAATATTCTTTGCCTCCTGCTCACACTTTACCATACCACCCTTGGCACATGTCATGCTGTATTACATATACATATACTTACAGTTTAAAAACAAAGCACTATGCTAGAAATCAAATTTAATTTTCTGATTTTAAATGTTTTTATTTTAATGTAAATGTATGTCACACATCTTGTCCCCCCCCTCCCCCCTCGTCACAATTTCACAGCCCTCCTTTCCTCAAAGCGTGACATCATTTGTGGATAGACCCTACTTAAGAAAATTTTGGGGTCCTTAATAAGTGCTTATTTTTTTTGCTCTGAAAAGAGTCTGAACCATGGTTTGGTAAATATCTAATGTTCAGAAAGTCGAGTGGGGTTACTCCGAATTTTTTCATATTTCAAATCTTATACTCTATAATAGTTTGTTTTACATACATAAAATAGCTTCCTCCACCCATTCTTATTACTTGATTTATTTAGAAAATAAATAAATAGATAAAATTCATTCTCAATATTTGAATTTTAAGGGGTGGATTGTACTGATTTCCTTACCAACCTAGCAGCAAAGTTTTTTCTTTTTCATTTGCAAAATTTAAAAATGACATGCTCATAGTTTTTAAAATTTGATACAGGGGAGAGCTATAATGAATAATGTACTTGCAAAATTTGTACAACTCTGTGTAATGTGGTTTTTTTTTTTTTTTTTTTTTTTTTTAAGAAATAGAAAATTGATTACTTTTTCTAATAGTTGTATCTTTATACAATACTCTCTTGCAGGTTTTGCTATATTTTAGTGTTTTTAATAATTTTCTCATATATCTATAAGTACTTGTCATTAACCCTATTTATTTTATGTGCAATATTCTCTTTTAAGTAATTAAAATTTTCTATATCTTGTTTTCAATGTTTTTCATTTATGTTATGTGCTTACTAAATAGGATGTGACATGTTTATGTTTTATATTGATTTTACAAAAACCTGATGTTGTTGTATGGATGAATCGCAGGAATGTTTTAATTGTTGTTTTAAAAGATTTGTGTTTTTTTTTTCTCTCTTGAAATACTAGAAAAGATACGGAAAGCCTTACTTCTGAGTTGTCTAATTATGAAATAGTGCCCAAAGAGGCTCGCACACATTTACGCGAGCTCTGGAAAAATGATAAAATTTTCTTGCAAAACTTATTTAAAGTTTTGTATCAAGAGGAGAATCAAAGGGAGCTTTCTATCGACATGTTTTTTATGGATGTGCTGGTAGTTCCACCTTCAAAATTCAGAAGAGTATGTATTTTTCAAATTTGTTTTGTGCTTCATTAAACAGTGTTGGTTAATTATAAAGCAAAGCTCTATATTTTCAGTCAAGCATGTTATTTTTGTGAAAAAAGCAATAATATGAAGAATTAATAATGTAACAAATCGAGTTTAAATTTCTATGTTGCACTGGACACGGAATGCATTTTAATATTTTCTCTAGCTTTGTTCTTGCTTCTTATCTGTCCAGGGATGTTCCAGCTGCTCCTAATTGCACCAAATCAATGATGATGCATACCTGCCAACCCTTCTGGTTTTGACAGAAGACTTCTGTTTTTTAAGCTGTCTTCCGGTCTTCTGCCAGAAGATAAAAATCTTCTGTTTTTTAACTTTTTAGATGATATATTAAATTGTATTGCAAACTATTATAAAAAATTGGTAAATAAATAAATCCATTTCAAAGTCATTTATTAAGGTAATCATTTATACAGCTAACAGCACAATGCTATTGTATGGGTGAAGTCAAAGCATTTGTAAGCAAATCTTTTATCCATAGTTTAAAAAAAATAAAAAAAATAAAACAGGACTTCATTTCATTCCTCCATCAGTAATTCATCATTAGAAAATTTATTTGTGTTGAAAACTAAAGCTAACATACTTTGTTATGAAAATAATTTTTCTGGTGTACTGTTAGTAAAAGCAAAAGAAAAAAAAAAAAATCAATCTGTTTATTTTTTAACGTACTTTGGTTAAAAATAGAGTCGAATTTCCATCTATTTAATTGTTTTTATTTTTGTGAAAATACTCCTTTTTCTCTGTTTTGTATAAAAATTTCAGGTAAGCTCTTTTCTATTACTATTTAATTTTGTTTTAATTTCCATGCATTACTAATATAAAAAAAATAATGAGCAATGGTGGTAAACTGGGGGTCTTCTGTTTTTACTTCTTATATTTAAAAATTATCTTCTGATTTTTTGTGAAATCTTCTGTTTTTTCAACTAGAATCTTCCTGTTTTTGGCTTAAGAAGGTTGGCAGGTATGGATGATGTGCCAATCTGCTACGGAAAGATTGTTTTGGGACATTTTTGCATAATTTTCAGCAAAACTGCTTCAAATTTTCTATATGCTGAAAGCTTTTGTAAATCTGAATTTTTTCAAAAATTATCACTCATTCTGAGCATCTTAACTTCAATCTTTTTTTTAATCAATCCTAAAAATGGATATTTTACCTTCATTCCTTTTTTTAAACCTCTAGTGCCTTAAAAGATAAAAATTGGCCCCTTTTTAAAATTTAAGTTGGCAATATTTTTCATCTTTTACCAAATTTTTTATAAGCCACTGACAGTAGTTAAGGAGTTTAGTAAATATTAGTTTTTTGATTTAAAATAGATAGTTTGTATAACAATGTACAAAATGTGAATTTTTGAAATATTTATAAATTTCTGAGAAATAATATTTGTAATTATGCAAAGCAATGTTAAAGTGGAGCAAGCATTAAGTAGTTTTACCCCTATTTTAGGTAACAAATCTCTTGTCTATGGGCAAAGAGTCTTTAGATTTATTACTTGCACCTTTAGATTTATCACTTACAAACAGACTAAAACACATATTTTTCTTATGTTAAATTGTCCAGAAAAAGTAGAAAATGTGTGTGAATATGGTTTTTTTGAATATGAGTTTTTATGTAAGCAGGGTGTCAGTGATTTAAATCAATTGATTAAAAAAAAAAATCGTTGATTTAAATTACGAATGCACAAACTCTGGCCCACTAAGCCAGTATTGGCTCATGACATCTCTTCCATTACCCACCATTGAAACACATGAATCAGAATCCATAAATTAAATTTTTAAGATAGGGAATTAATGTAAGAATTTAATTGTTTCAGATTTGTTTTCAATTGCAATAAACATAGCACCAGAAAATATTCATCAATAATATCTGACTGTTATCAATATGTGACATCATATTTCAAGAACTTTTATTTGACAATTTGGTGATTCCACGGTATTGTGATCATTTATGCCATGCCTGCAATAAGTTCGCTTGGTCATAATAGCACAAAAAGTTGAATTACGTGAATAATTTTTTTTTTTTTTTTTTAAATGAACAATGTAACATATTATTTACTAAAAAAAAAAAAAAAAAAAAAAAAAAAAAACTTTTCACCTAACTCAATGTTTTGTTTAGTTATGATCAGTCAAATTTGTTGCCATTTAAATTGTGTCATTGTATCCATCAATTAATTTTTAATATATTGTTTTTAAGACTATATTACTAAAAAGAATGCACTACTTGATTGGCTCTTGATACCAGCACATTTAAATTTCTGTGGCCCAAAAGCTGAAAGAGGTTGTGCACCTCTATTGTGCAATACTATTATTGTTATTGCATGGGATTAACAATTCTGTTAACTTTTATATGTGTAATCTTTGCAAATTAAGTCAGCATATAATCAGTCAGTTTTTCTATTCTTTTAAAATCATTCACTTTGGACAAAATTATTTTATTTACAGATTTGTGTCATCAACAACTAGTTATTTACCAGTTGTCTGTACTCTTTATATTAAGTAGTTAAACTTACTTACTAATATAACTTATTAATCTTTGTCCAATTCCTACTATTAGTTTAACTCTCCCTATATATATCTTGCTCAAATTTTCAATCGTTAATAAAATAATTTTTATTCATCCACTCAAGTTCAAATAAATTTTTTAAAACTCGTAGTAATGACACTTGATGTTTTTACAGTTTTGGTCCTAATCGAATAGATAATTTATCTACAGGACCTCTCAAAAGATTCTAAATACAGAGGGTGTTCACACATTTTTGTGACGATTTTGATTTTCTCCATGAAGTTAAATATTAATTTGAAAATAAAATTGTGATTGGCATCAAATTGTAATAAGGGTTATTTATTGTCTGCAGCATTAAAAATGTTCTTTGCTTTAAATTGCCGCTGAAAAATAAACAATGGATCGAAGGCTATATTTTTGCACTATCTGAAGAGAAGTACTCTTATTCAATTATTAAAAAAAGATGTCAAAAATCATGGTTTTAATATTTCTACACATAAATTAAGTGGCATAATTAATATGAAAGGAAAGAAGTGTCAAAGTTTATATTTCACTAGGGAAAAGGCAAAAAATGTATACCCAACAAACGTACACCTTTTATTAAATCTAAAGTCGCTCCTCATGCTTTAAAGGAAAATCCAACTACCCAAAGAACTATCGCAAAATTTCTAAATATCTTTGTAGGAACTGTGAACAAAATTATAAAATCTGATTTAAAGTTAATCAAAGCAAAAAACCACGATGTTCATCGCGTAATGACGAAACATGTTTCTCAGTGCAAGACTATGTGTAGATTGTTGTATGAAAATTATTTGGCAGGTGAAAAAATGGAAATATGTAGTAACAATTGATGAAGCTTGGATACATTTATCCAACTGCAGTAGAAAAAGATCGATTTACTACCGCAAAAGAGGAGAAAAAGACATAACAAGTTGGCTTAGAGAAAACAAGGAAAGTTTTCCTAAAGGTTTTATGGTTATTACTGGATTTTCTTATAACGGAAAACTTACAATAAGGAACATTATGGGCCGAAATTAAACTCTCATATCTTAAAAACTATTAGACGTAGAATGTTGAAACTTTATATTCAGGATTATTGTAACATCTAGTTGTGCACCTGCCATTTCGGTCCCATTCGACTGAATAGTTTATCTACAGGGCTGCCAAAAGATTTTAAATACATTACACTGTATGGGCAGAAATTCATTAAAGCGTATTTTTGAGGTATTTGGCTAGTTCAAACGACTCAGAAGTGAAATATGCTGTTAAGGGTTACAAACTGAATTTTTCCATCAAAAAAAGTGTCTTTATCATTTATAGTTCTGCTACAGGAACCCTCAAAAGATTTCCAACACATTGCGGTCAATGGCAGTTTTAGGGACATTCATCCATTTCAAGCACAATACCGTCTTACCATACAGTTAGGCAGTAGTCCAACCACGGTCACACGCCTCCCTCAAGAATTATGCCAAAAGTTGCCAAGCTTGGCGACTTTTGGTGTACATATGTATGTATGTCTCTCAAATCTCCAAAACTATTAGTCGTAGAATGTTGAAATTTCATATAAGATTTTCGTGCATCTCGATTTTTGTTTCCAATCTACTGGAGAGTTTATTTACAGGATCACCCAAAAGAATTTCAGTACATTAATGTCTATGGAAATCTTCAATATATTACGTCTGTAGTCAGTCATTGTTTGGTCCATACCCAAAATCTTGCCAAATTTGGCAATATTCAGTCATTTGGTCAATGCCCAAAATATCGCAATTTGCCTTCGTCCTTGGCGAGTTTTGGCAATAGTCAGTGATTGTTTGGTCCATGCCCAAAATCTCACCATTATTCATCGACATTGTCGTGTTTTTACGAAATTTCACCAAATTTGGCACGAAAAATAATTTTGCATAACTCTAAAACTTTTAGCTGTAAAATGTTGAAATTTTTTATTTAGAACTATTGTAACATCTAACTGTGTGTCTCCCCCCCCCCCCTCAATTCCTACTATTAGTTCACACTCCCTATATATATTTATGTATCTTGTTCAAATTTTCAATCGTTAATAAAATACTTTTTATTCATCCACTTAAGTTCAAATACATTTTTTAAAAACTTATAGTGGATGACACTTGATGCTAATACAGTTTCTTCAAATATTAATTCATTAATTAGATTTAATTAATTAGTTTAATGAAAAGTAACTAAAATAAAATTTTTCTTTGTTGACCTAAGTAGGAATTGACTTAAATTTTTTAAAAAATATATTACTTGTTTTTATTTTTAAAAATCATAAATTTCTTTCACCTTGTAGGTGGGAATTCTGTGTGCATTCGTAGTTTTTGTTGTTAGCAAAGAGCTTTTACGAACCTCCCTTTTTTTTTTTTTTAATCGGCATTCTAAGATTTCTCTCTCTGCCCTCCAAAACTGACTTTTTTTCTACTCAAAATTACCCAAGAAATCTGTTTTTCTTGCTCCA
Source organism: Cheiracanthium punctorium (assembly GCA_038373885.1). Taxonomy (NCBI): domain Eukaryota; kingdom Metazoa; phylum Arthropoda; class Arachnida; order Araneae; family Cheiracanthiidae; genus Cheiracanthium; species Cheiracanthium punctorium. Next base: position 488,654 of record JAWZYV010008065.1, on the reverse strand, counting down.
AAATATAATTTCAGCTGGCACATCCTCTCTGTCTGACTTTTTATTTTAACCCGTAAGCAGGCGCGTCTACTTTTGTAACTTAAGCACTCGCGTGGGGTAAATCTGACCCCATTTTGTCTTCTTTATATTTTTGACTAAAAACGTTTTAAAAACAAGTTTGTGGACTTATAACGTAAAACACATCAGTTCTATTACGTTTCATGGGAAGAAATCGTGCTTTTTATATTTATTTAGAGATTTTCTGGCAGTTTCTTTAAATATCACGCTTTCTGAGAAGAAAATCGCATATGATATGCTTTATACCTAAAAACACTAATTACTTTATTAATATGATATTAATTTCATTTAATAGCCTTTTGTCGATACATACCAGTAGTGTAACGTCAATTTATAGTTAATTTGTATTTAGTTTATACTTAGTTTACGTTAACAACGTAATGAAACGTTGTTAGTCGCACGGGAGTATTTAATTCCAAAGTGGAATTTTCTTCCCTTCCGGATAACATAGAAACGAAATTCCTTCACCCACCCCAACTAGACCTTAACTTTGAAAGGTAGAAGACGGCGCAAACTTGTTCTCAAAAAATTTCTCCCATTTTACGAAGAAAAAACGTCGTTGGGGTAAGATTTATCCCAGCGCGCCTGCTTATGGGTTAAAAATAGCTTAAATCTTGCTGTTTTTTTTTCAAAATTTCCCTCCATATTAATTTGGTGTTAAATGTTCCTTCAGATTAAGTAATTTTTATGCAGTAATACATTTACAACCAAGAACATGTTGAACAACATTTTATAATCAGTGTGTGTGGCATGAATTATTTTGTTTATTGCTGTAATGTGGATAGAAAATTTCTGCCCTATATTAATCACTTTTGTTGTTATTTTTAAAAACAGAAATGTATGTTATATGTGTTATGACTGTATTATTGTGTGTTAAGACTTAAAAATCATAGTATTTTTAATTCTTTAATGTAGTTGAATGTGATGAAAGGCAGAAAATATGCTGATTCCCAGACTGTAATGTTGAATGAAATTGTGAAGGATTGTTTTGCTATTCGGAACATCGACAATTTTCATAATCTTGATCCATCAGAAAAGGTATTATTATTATTATTATTTCAAATTTAACCTTTATGTTTTATTTTCTGTTGGTATTTCTAAAAATTATTTCTTATAATTTTGTTCTTAACTTAGGATATTATTAGCAAACTTCCTGGAAAAACGAATGCTGATAAGAAAAACTTCCTTTCTCAACAACTCCAGAAGCATATCAATGAACTCTTTGACAGTGATACAAATAAAACTCGTACCAAGTTTTCTAAAGGGATAAAGCAGGTAGGTTAGAATTTGTTTATTTTTATTATATACATTATTTAAATTCATGTGTAACTAGTTGTGTTCAGACCCAGATAGAATGTAAAACTGTCTGTGAACTCCTGTAATTTCTTACAAATTTACTGGAGGAAGGGGAAAAAAAAAGAAACGGTGAGCTGTGTGCTTCCTGAGACCTGTATTGCCACCAAGAACAAAACATATTATTTTAAAGTAATGTAAGTTTAAAGCATTAGAATATATTTTTATCCATTACTAATACTTTTAAATTAGGTTTTATATTGGTATTGATCAATCATTTGATTTTGAAAAATAAACATGATTTATTTTGTATTTATTTTATTTTCATTTTTACACATTTGTCTAGTCTGTCTGCAGCAGCAAAAGAGAATGCATTGCCCAGGTTCAAAGTGTGAGTCTGCGATTCGATTTGAAGCCCAATTCACATTGTCTTCAATTTACCTTTTTAAATTTTTGCAAAGCAATTTTTTCCCTTACTAAATACTTTTTCCTTTTAAAAATTTAATAATAAAGAAATATGAAAAAAAAATCCAAGTTGTCCGTGAATTTTGAAAATTTTCTGCAAACAGCATTCACATTTTAGTCTATATTATCTAGTTGTGGCCATGTTGCCCTCTAGCATGAAGTAACAGGTTATAATTTGCTAAAAAAAAACTGTCTCCTAATCTTATGCTATGCCTTATTTTCACAATACTCATGTACAAAGTGAAAATAAATTTTGAAAACAGTAGTCTGTATGTATGTACAATTTTTCAAATATTGTATCTGATGTAGGTCCCAAAAAGTTGTTTAATTGACTAATTAAAAGTATTAAAAAGTAATAGCTAAATCCTTTAACTAAAAAATAACCAAAATCTTTGCCTAGTACTGTTATCTCTACTTATTATAAAAGAAGTCTGTGGGTGTGTCTGTGTGTCTGTCGGCAGCGTTACGGACAAACGACTATACCTAGAAACACCAAATTTGATACCCGGGAAGATGTAAATATGTAGTTGTGCACCTCGAAGCGATTTTTTTCAAAATTCGACCTAGAATTTTTTTAATTTTATGTTTTATGCGATTTTTCACGTTTTTTCTCACCTAATTCGTAATAACGGCGGAAATTACGCTCGCAGCAAAACAGCATTTGTATCATCGGATAGAAAAGAAAATTTTCTTTTAAAAACAGTTTGTTCTGAATGCGTAACATAATTTACCGATTTTTAGGAATTTTTTTACTAAGCATCTGTTTTGGCGAATTTTTCGTAAAATAATTTTAAAACTGTCGCATCGTGAATTCTATTCGTCATAACTTTTTGATACTTTGACAAATCGTGAAACATTTTTTTCTCCCTCTTTTAAAATGAAAACAAAAAAGTTATGTCAATTAGATGATTTTTTACGAATTTTAATGCAACTGAATGTTTAGAATTTAATAGCATCAACGCGATCTTACGCCATTCATTACATTGCGATCATGGCACGAGAATTTATGTTGGGTTGCTGCCACAAAAAGGATTAGAAAAAAGGTTTTTTTTCAACCAATGGAGTTTTTAAGATGGGATATCGGAATTTCAATTTGCAAGTGAGGATCTATGACGTCAAATGCTTTAAGATACGCAAATATTACGCCACAATTTTAACTCATTTATTCCCGATCTTTTTTCAACACAGGGAGACGATATTTTGATTAAAATTTACTGTAGAAATAAACTAAGAAATTCACGATTACTATTATTAGAAGTGGTATTTTAATCCGTTGCTTATTTAAAAACTGAAATGTCTTAACGCACATGAAAATTTTCATTTTAAAAGTTACAAAGTTCGTTTTAAAGTGCGATATATTAAAACTTTTCTATTTACTTTTTTTATTTTTGGCATTTAATTATGGCACAGGCGTTGCCTAACATATGCATACATGTTGCGAGTATAGTTTTATTTTAACGTTGAATTACGTTCCTTCATAGCGGTCCTACATAAAGCAAAGTTTTAATGATACCGTTTGAAAACTAATATCGAAATCAACTCCCTCAACCAACCGGGGTATCCTTTGCGGCAGTTAAACAGTGACGTCATAAATTTAAAAAATGGGTGAAATTTGTAAACTCTGCAACTCTAACGCCCTGTTACAACTGAAGCGGGAATAAGTAGCTCTTCGAGATTACACAGTTTGATGTTTTTCAGGAGACAGTACTATGGAGGATATATAAGATATCGCTATATTATATAAATGGATATATAAAATGGCACCCCTTGGATATTTTCTCCCCAAGGTAAGATGAAATGGTTTGCGGCGCTAAATATGCTAATCTTATAAAACTATGCATGAATTAAATATATATGGAGAGTTTCCTTAATGGCAACCATTATGTGAAATGATCATTTTTTATGCTAATGCGTAAATTGCAAAGAATTGCCATAGAATCAAAAGATCCCATTGGGGCCAAATAATCTAAGCTGTTTAAGCCAGCTTTGAAGAGGGAGAAGCTAAGATAGATAGTATTAATGTACGTAATAGGTAGTATTATTAGATTTGTAAGGGTAATATGAACAAATCACAATATAGCATGCTAATAAATATTTCATGAAATTAAAGGTATTTATCCTTTTTCAACGGTTGTCTTACAACCAACTAAACGAAAAGTAATTCTAATTTGCATTAATATATTCCGCAGTAATTTCAACAGAGGAGACTACTTGAACATTTTTTAAAAATGAAATTCTGTTTTGTCACATACAGATATATGATTTTAGTAAAATATTCGCTTCTTCACGTATGAAGAGCGGGTGCACAGCTATTTTAAAAACATCTCTTGAAAATAGCATAAATGAATTCAGAAGACCTCAAAACGTGTAAATACACCAAAATCTCGAAGTCGAATTTTTTCATGATTATAATACATTCCTTACATGGTACATGTTCGGAAAGAAATAAACGGTTGTCCATTTCATGTAGTGTCTTAGGTAATGCTACAACTTTGAACCTAAAAACAGTATGATCTAGAAATAAGACATTTTGAAAGCCAGGAGTTCCCTGCAAACTTTCCACTTTTTTGATAGTGAATGACACTGACGTAGTTTTTTGAGTCATTATACTGCAATGATGCCAAGTTAGTACTCATGACGCAAACTATACGTCAAGAGTCAAATAATTTTGCTTTTTTTTTTTTTTTAAGATTCCACATCACGAATAAATTCGAATTACACATGTAAGGAAAATTTTCGTTTCCTACCGTGCGAAGAACGGGCACGCAGCTAGTTTTAAATAAAATGAATAAGCCCCACTGTTTGAACATTTATAATTAAACAAATCATAACACAATATCTAGTGCATAAAGAAAGAAAAAGTACCACAAAAATGTTTCTTCTCCTAAAATAATAATAAGAGATGAAAAGATATCTAAGTTTGGTAAAACTGTGCTATTATTTTAAAAAGAATGAAAGAAAGAAAAAATATTGTTAAGTCCATCCATCCACTTTCACTGAGCCACAGATCACCAAATTTTTTCTTGGGCAGGACAGCCTCAAGTCTCTCATTGATTACGGTGCATTTTTTTTCTGTTTTATGGACCAGGATTATTATTTTTTCTTTTTTGTAATTGTAGAATGTTAAGTTATTAATTTTTATGAAAAAGTTTTACTTTTTTCATTTTTGAACTTTGTAGATCCTTGAAAAAAAAGAAGGGTTGTTTCGAATGAATATGATGGGGAAACGAGTCAATTTTGCTGCCCGATCAGTTATTTCTCCTGATCCATACATCAATGTCAATGAAATTGGTATTCCAATGGTCTTTGCTAAGAAGTTAACATTTCCCGAGCCAGTTACACACTGGAATTATGAAGCTTTAAGGCTTGCTGTGAAAAATGGACCAGATATTCATCCGGGGTACGTTTGACATATTTTATTTTGTACATCTTTTCATTCAAAAGTATTGAATTAATATCCAATAGATTAATAATCATTCCAGTAATTGTGTACTATAAAGTTATTACAGCTGACTCTTGATATCTCGACTTTGTTTATCTCGATTTTCCACTTATTTCAAAGTTTTTTTAAAGTCCCAAATTGATGTAATGTAATGTAATTCAATAGAATTTTTTTTCTCACTATCTCGAAGAAAAAATCCATCACTCCACTTACCTTGATTTATACTGTTAGAAATTTGCAAGTCATGTTAACGTGCCAGAAGATGTCTTTAATACTTTGTATAAAAATAATGATAACATGAAATCAAAACTAAAACAAGTAAGTGTGAAAAAATATCTAGTATAGCAGCCCAATCCTAAATATAATTCGTCAGTTATTATTTTGATTATGCACATAGCTGCCATACCTCCCGATTTTTCCGGGAGACTCCCGAATTTCAGAACGTTCTCCCGAACTCCCGAAAAGTTTATAAATCTCCCGAATTTTTCCAAATTATTCCCATGTTTTATGTACTTATCAATTTTTGAAAAAAAAATTACAGAACTTGTTAAATGCTAACGACAGAAACTGAAGAAACTTCGCTATTGGACGAATCTGATATTTCGTAATGACGTCATAGCACGTAGAACATAGCAAGCTTTCTCGCCGATTCCCCATGAATTTCCGAAAGACGACGGTTGGGATTATTGATAACAGTCCGCAGAATCGAATTACAGAGCTTTCCCCCTCCACTCCACTCCACTCTGCACGTGTATGTTTTGTTTATGTATTTTGCAATCCAGCATGCTAGATTGTGGTATTCGTAGTTGAGTGAGCGGTAAAATTATGTCTGGAAAGAAGTATTTAATGCAATTTAAACCGGATTATTCCAAGGACTTTAAATTTATCAAACCGTCAAATAAAGGTACAAACTTTGCATTTTGCACATATAGTAAATGCGATATTGCTATCGTGCACGGGGGAAGAAATGACATTGTGACTCACACTAAATCGAAAAAGCATCAAACCAACACTAAAGCGTGTGCAAACAGTTTAAGATTGACTTCTCATTTGCTACATCCTAGGATCTAAGCGTGATAAAAGCAGAGTGCTTATTTACTAAGTTCATCTATGAGCATAACTTGCCACTAAGTTGCTCAGATCACGCAGGAGCATTATTAAAAGATGTTCCCGGATTCCGATATAGCCAAAAAATACGGTTCAAAACGTACAAAACGTTCTCGGTATTTTAATTCATTTGTAAGAAAAGATCGGCGCCGCCAGAATATTTCCCAGGCGGGGGGGGCAAAGATTACTTAAAAGTATGGTTACCATGTTGAAAAGAACAAAAAAGCAAGGGAAAACACTGCATACAAAAATCCAGGGGGGGCCTTGCCCCCCCCCCTTGCCCTATGTTGCCGATGCTTATGAATGCAAATAGTTCAAAAGTATTTACTGTTTAAAAAATTGTTTATTTCTTTAAAAAAGTATCGCATTTTAAAATTAGCTGTTTTAATAAATGTTTTAAGCTATAAATTTTTCTTGTATATGTAATTTTCTTGGTTACTGATATATTACGCATGTGTACATGGAGTTTTTTCATCGATAACAAGGGTTTTTTAAAGTCTCCCTAATTTTTTAAAAATCTCCCTAATTTTTTTGAAAATCTCCCTAATTTTCATTCTCCAAGGTTGGCAGCTATGTATGCATATTATCTATTAATTCTTCTAACATTATTCGTAATGATCAAATTATCCATTTGTGATCAGAAAAGTAAAAACATTTTGCTTCATAGTTTGTTTTGATGGTATGTTTTCAACACACGATTAAAATATACTCCTGAATAAGATTTTATGTGTGATTATCAATATCTCGAATATTTTTGTCGGTCCTGCCATCTTCGAGATGTTGAGAATCGACTGAAGATCATTATTATGCTCTTATTTTGGCAAAAACATAATGTGTTTCAATTGCTGTATTTGCAAATCGCGCGATTTTCAGATCAATTTGAGTGGATAAAGCCACTGAACATGGTAGACAGCTCAAGTGTTGAAGTGCGGCCGCGCGACTGTCGGTCTGGAGTTTGGGTCGGTTTCATCCAGATGTAACGTCAATACACGTTAGAACTCTTTATAAAGGCATTCAACCAAGGCACCCACCTTAGGAGATATCCCTTGTCTAGGCTTGCCATAACAAGCAAGCAAATGCCGCAGAATTTTTGATTCGCAAACCATCGTTTTGCTATGGCATACTTTCTGTATCATCCGTAATTATATATGGTTAGTAGATAACTGTTATACATTAAGAATAATATGTACTAAGAAAGTCGATTAAAAAGAGGAAATCATTTAGGGGAGAAAAAAAACTTGCTAGTGTGCAAAACTATTAAAAACATCGAGAAGAGCTATAATTATATACTGCTAGCGACGAACTCCGGAATAATGATTGTTTGATAATTTGCAACTACATATTTATCAAACGTAGCTACTGATATTTGAGGATTGACAGATGGAATCAGAAATTTTTAGATAACTAGAAACACTAGAAAATTTTTTAATTTCCCAACCGCATTTTCTTCCCCCAACTCCTAAGTGACCTCCCTGCATAGTTCAACCTCCCTGCATAGTTCTGCCCGGCCGATCGGGCTTCTCACTGAGTCAGCAAATACAAAACATACTAGAGAGGCCACTTTTCAGGTTACTCGGCTCGTGCAAATGCAAACAAAGATAATGGAAAAGGCAGTAACAGTAATTTCGATATGAAAGAATAGAATATTTGAAAAAGGCATTAGTGGGAAAGATCCGATTTCATTGACGGTTTTCGTGAAAGGGCCGCTTTCAATCGAATCTATTATGATGGGGTTATTGTACTCAATTGTATTTCTGTGAGGGGGCCGTTTTAATTAACGTATTTCCGTGATGGGCTGAAAATGGTATGTAAGAAATAAAAAGTGGTGATTGTTGACTAATAATAATAAAAATGTAAATGCAGGAGGACGTAGAAAGAAGAGACATAGAACCGCTGGGCACTAAAAAGACAATAAAAGGGCTGCTGGGCGTTGCGCCCTGCCATATCAATCTAGAGTCAACACTAGAAGTAGAATCCCTCCAACGCATTTACACCTTTAAGTGCTACATCAAATGTCTCAGGTTCAGATTCAAACTTATTCGTGATTGATGCCAAATCTGTAACAAAGCACGCACGACTCACGCTTGGCATTTGCAAATTTTGCATATCATTAGAGACAGAATTACCAAATTGATCTGGGGATCGGATTTGTCTACTAGGATGAGCTAGGACAGGGGGTCACCATTTTCATCACTACTAGCTGTACTAGGTTCACTGCTAATCTCACTAACTCTACTCTCTGATTCACTCCCACTGAATGATAGGCTTGTTGGAACCTCAATATCTGAATCACTAGCTTCCCTAACTCTTCTTACTGATTCACTCCCACTGTATGATGTGCTATCACAAAAATGTGATGTGCTACCAATTTCCTTGCAGTACATTTCATTCTCTAAAAAGTGTACATCCCAAGCATTTATAATTTCACGAGTTTTAGGATCAATTAAATGATAACCTTTTCTATCCTGACTATATCCTAGGAACATATACTCTTGTGCTTTCACATCCCACTTTGTTTGTTTTTGTTTTGGAGTGTGAACAAAAGCACGGCATCCAAACACTTTCAGATATTGTAAATTTGGTTTTTCTCGGAACCATTTTTCGTATGGTGTCATACCTGCAACTGCAACAGTAGATGAAATATTTTTACAATGATTTGCTCTTTGAATTGCTTCTGCCCAGTAAGTTTTATCAAGGTGAGCATCCACCAACATTGATCATGCTCTTTCGACTAGAGTTCTATTGTTTCGCTCTGCCACACCTAATTGTTTAGGTGTGTACGGGATAGATTTTTGGTGCTGAATCCCTTTTGATGCCAGATATTTCTCCATTTCACCGTTTATATATTCAGTTCCATTATCAGAACGTAATACTTTAATTGATTTGCCAGTTTGCCTTTCAGCAAATATTTGAAATATTTTGAATTTCTCTAACACTTATGATTTATGTTTTAAGAAATAAATAAAAGTCATACGTGACAAATCATCAATGAAAGAAAGAAAGTAATGAGAACCTCCTATTGATGAAACATTCATGTGTCCACATAAATCAGTATGAACTATTCCCAGTACATCTTTTGCACGTTTAGCCTTACCCTTAGGAAATGATTGTCTATGCATTTTCGCTCTAATACAAGATGTACAATCTGATAACTTTCCATTAAATGAAAAACCTTCAGCCATGTCTTTTAATCTCACCATTCCACCTTCACTTAGATGGCCTAATCTTTTATGCAATAGGTCATTTGAAACATTCTGAATGTTAACTAATGCCATTTCATTGCTTAAATCAAGAGTATACAAATTATCACTTATACCCGTTCCCGTAGCTACTAAATGATTACCTTTATGAACAAAACACCTTTCTCCAGTGAAAGTAATAACCATGCCAAAATTTTTATTTAGGTACTTAACAGAAAGCAAGTTAGCAGTCAATTTTGGTACATGCAAAACATTACTAAATGTCAAAGTTACTTTTTCCCCATTTCTAAGTAAATTAAATGTTACTTTGCTTTCACCCTCAACTTCAATAATAGAGCTACCCATTTTAATCTGAGTAATACTGGCTTTATTATACTCATCAATTAACTCTTTATGAAGAGTCGTGATAAGATGCACATGAGTCCATGTACTAGACATTAGTACCTGAATTGGAATTAGCTACATAACTTTCTGATATATAAGCTTCCTGATTTTTATTGTATCTTTGCCCAACTTTTTTCTTATATTTGTCATTAGTTCCACCCTTTTGTCTCTGCGAGCTATAGCAATCTGAGCTTTTGTGTCGGACTAAATTGCATTTGAAACATTTTCCCTTAAAGGACCTTTTACCTTTAAATTTTTCATTGATAAAAGCTTGCTCCTTCGAGAGATGGCTTTGTATTTTCAGCCATTAAACGTGTTCTTACATTGTCAACTGTTGTTTCTTCCCCACAATTTTTTAAGGCCATGATAAGAGGATCAAATCTCTCAGGCAAATTAGCTAAAATAATTCCTGCAATTAGCACTTCATCAGCTTTAATACCAGTAGAATTCAGCTGCTGATATGCTGATATCATTCTATGCAAATATTCAGTCATGTCTTTGCAATCTGTGTAATGTGTGTTTACCAATTGTTTAACAATTGACACCTTTCTGGTAATCTCTTTATCATCATAAGTTTGAGCTAATACTTCCCAAGCTGCTTTGCCACTAGTCTGTTCCCTGATATCATTGAAAATTGATTCATTAACCCCTTCAACAATGTAGGACAAGGCTTTGGTATGTTTTGCTGGATCTTCTTGTGTTCCCTCAACATAGACCCACAAATCCTTTTTAATTAAATGCATCTTCATAGCAAATTTCCAATTTAGATAATTGGCTCTACCAATTAACTGCCTATGAGTGAAAGAGCCTTCATCCCCAGCCATGTTTAATTTCAATTCTAAGCTAGCAAGTTAAATGAAATACAATAACCTCAAGATATTTTCACTAAATTTTCTACTGAATTAATTTATTTCTTTCAAGTTATCTAATATTTAACAATTTACTAGCCTACAAGTTAAGAATTTTAAGAACAAGTTAATTTTAAACGTTATTCATAAAATTAAATTATATCATTGTTACTAATATTTAACACATTAAATGTCTTTCTAAACTACCTGGGCATATAACCTATTAAAATATCAAAAACATACCAGAGAATCCGGCTTGCAGAGCAATTAGAAACATGCTACATGTTTGGCAGCTAAGAGTGAAGTGAGACTTTATTCACAATCAAGCAGTAGGAGATGTTACAGCAGTGCTGCCATCTATTGGCATTTAAACTAACATTTTCAATAATTACAACCAATGACTGTGGCGTCACTTGCAACTTTTTGTTACTTTTCTAGCAACCTCTTGCGATTTGTGCTCAAAACTTTTTGGCAACACTGTTTCCATCCCCACCCCCAGTCCAGTGGCAGTTGACGTTGAAAGGAAAGTTGCACGTGCATCTGAATATGGATTTTGCTGATTATGATGGAAATGCAAGAAAAAAGCATAGAAATGATCAAATATATCATACAGCATATACAGAACAGTGGCCATGCTTAACTAAAAGCCGTTTATCAGATGGGCATGTATATTGTACAGTTTGTTGTTCTGATTTTTCAATTGTTCATGGCGGTAGAGATAACTGCAGGTGACACGTGATTTCGAAAAAGCATACAGATTATTTGAAAATAAAAACAAACATATTAGAATCTGTTGATTCAAGGGTTGAAGGAATATTTAATCTTCTTGACAGTTAATTACTCTGTCTAGAGGTTAAGTGGGAGAATTGTATATCATTTTCCTGTGATAATGCAAGCAATATGATTGGAAAATATAAAGGTGTAGTCTCATTTCTTCAAAAAACAGCATCCCCATATAAAAGTTATTGCATGCTGTTGTCATTTGATATATAGGGCTGTACAAAAAGGAACAAAAGAATCCCTTCCTGTGGACATGGAGTTATTAGTTGTCCAAATATTTTATTATTTGGAGAAGAGTAATAAGAGGAAACATGAATTTGCCCTTTATAAAGAACTCTGTGGGGAAAAACCTTATTAAATTTTGAAACATGTAAACACTAGATGGTTGTCTTTGGAAAATTCACTGAATAGGATTTTAGAACCACTGCAGCTGTTATCTGACTCTGAAGGGGATGATGCAAAAAATAAAAACAAGCAATTTAAATCAGTTTGCAGAATTCTCCATGATTTCTCAACGAAGCTGTATGCTTTGTTCTTAAGTAATGTATTTCCAGTGTTTAATAAAACAAATTTAGCTTTGCAAAATGAGAAGCCCTATATCCATAATTTAAGGGATGAATTCAGAACATTATTTTTCAATTTAATTGCTCGGTTTGTAAAATCATCTGCTGTTGCAAAAGCAGATGATGTTCTGAGTATTGACTATACAGAAAGCAAAAAACCAAAAATATGATGAAAACATCGTTATTGGTGCAAAAAACAGACAATTTTTGAATGATGAGAATTTTTCTCATGAAGCTACTACACTGTTCTTTAGTTTCATAAGAAAATTTTTTTTGTGTTGTTTGTGACTATATTTTTAAAAAGTTCCCTCTTGAAGATGAGTTCCTTAAGCATGCAGAAATAGCTAATATAAAGAAAATAACTGCAATGCATTTCAGCTCTCTACAGTATTTGTGTAACAGGTTTCCCAAATTGTTTGAAAACATTTGTCTTGATAATTTAGAGAGTGAATTTGCCAGCTACCAAATTGAAAACTTTTCTTCGGATATAATTGAATGTGACAGTATTGATATTTCATGGCACAAAATATCCTTACTGGAATATGCTGGAGGACAAAAAAAATACCAGATGTTACCAAAATTTATATTTGCTATTCTGATTGTACCACAGAGCAATGCCACTACAGAAAGAGTGTTTAGTTTGATTCAAAAGAATCGGACTGAATTTCAATCCTCACATGAATTAGAAACAATGGAATCTAAATTTATTGAAAAACTTAGTAGTGAAAATTGTTTTGAAAAAACATTTAATGAAAAAGAACTCCAGATGCTTAAGAGTACAACATATGCTTCTGCACAAAAAATTAATAAGTAAAAGGGTAATGAATGTATATGTCAGTGTGATTTTTTAAAAAGATTTTGTATATATGTAATCTCAAAATCATGTTTCTCTTTTATTTGTACATGTGTGCATTCGTATATGTAAATATGTGCACGGTGTGTGGACTCATGCACGTACAAGTTGTTGTTGTGCTACTGATGAACAACTTTGAATGTTGGCAGGTATGCTTTCTCAGAGAAGGGTTCCAGCTAGGGGTAGGGGTGGGGGTGGAGGTGTCCCATTCTTCTTATAAAATTTGATTGGCAGTAAATTTTATAATAAATATCTGGTGAAAATGTTCAATAGCACTTAAAATGTTTCAATTCTTAAAAGAGTAAATTGTGTTTGTTATGACTAAATTATATAAAATCCACACAAAATCAATACAATCTTGTAAAATTTTAATATGAAGTTCCTAAATGTTATATCAAATTAACATTTTTTACCGTATACTATTTTGAGCAATGTATTCAAAATGTGAGTAATTGGCCGTAATTAACGTTTGTGCGTAAACGAAAAGGGTCCAGACTCCCTAACTCAAACTTTTATATCCCGTGTCCAAGTATTAAGGATAACAAACTTTTCTGAAACATCGGACTGTCTATATACAGAAGGCATAAATTAACAAAATTTTTACTTAAAGTAAAGAAAAAACTTTGTGAAAAAACACACATAAGATGTTGCAACATCTTTGCTTTTTCATAAAGTTTTTTCTTTACTTTATCGTTTAACACCAGTAATTTGAGTGTTTTTTCAAAAAATTTTTACTTGTCTGTGTTTAAAATTTAAAGTTTAATTCATACTCAGTATTATACTACTCCTTAACAACATAATACAGTGTTCGAATACGGGTATCAATTTAAATTAATAAGATTTTACAAAATAGTTTCTCAGTAGTTAAATTATTGTTTTGTTTTCATTAATAATAGTGTAATTAATTATGACATTGATCGCACTGAGAAAAATAAATTAACTTTACTGAACCCTATTGTTAATGGTGAAGAAAAACATGAAGTATGATTTCCAGCATGAAATATTGTGTAAATGATCTTATATTAATAGTAATATTGTAAACTGTATATTACATTAATAGTAATATACAGTTTTTTTAAGGTTACTTAGAAAATGCTGCCAAGTTTGACGATCAGTGCAAAAAAGTCTACGTGGTGTTAGAAAAATTTATAATCGATGCATTTAACATGATTTATTGTTTTAATATGAAAGGAACGCTGATTGTTGAGGATATTAAGAAATGTTTATAAAATGTATTCTACAATTATATAAATTTACCACAAATAATGAATTTAAAAATCCTAATACATAAAAAAAAAAAAAAAAAAAAAACGAACCATTTTGTAATCATGACAAAGCAGTAACCTGATCAGATGCATGCAATATGAAAGAGAAAACAATTAAATAAAACAGTATCGCTAAGTATTTCAAACATTTCCATAACAACGATTCAAAGTGACAGATGTTAAAACCGCAGTGGATAATTTCACTTCTTCAGTTCCAACACGGTTCTGAATAATAGGCATTATTATTTTTAAAAAAACCAGCACACTAGAATCATTATTAAGAAATCTGGAACACATTCTCATATTTGCAGTTGTTAAAGGCAATAGATGATCACTACATTTCTTTATGTTCTTTGCGTTAGTCTGTTGATAACGGCCTCTAAAAGTGATATATTTGACATCTTTTTTAAAATTCATGTAAACAAAGTAGCAATAAGCAGCAATTTTAATTTTTTTTAAATTTAAGAAATATGTATTAATTGTGTGTATTATGTAAATTTGTTGCTAATATTTTATTATTTAAAATATGTAAATTGGTAAAGTGTCTCATGAGATTTTTTTCATTAAAAATGCTGTTTGTGTGCTATTAGTAAAAAATCATTTAAAATGTCGCTATTAGTAAAAAATCATTTAAAATGTCGTTGGCAAAAATGATCAAAAATGTCATTCACATTCTATTTTACACCCTGGAAATTTTAAAAGTTGGCAAGTATGCATAAATAAAAATACTCCTGTCATATTGCAATATGCCTGAAAATTGTATGTTACTTTCACGGTTTTACTTGACTACATGCACCATTCTTATTCTTTTTATCATTTTATATTTACTAAGTAAGAATTAAACGAACTGAAGGGTGGCCGGTGCAATTTGCAATTTTAAACTGTCAGATTTGTGTCTTTTCCCCAATATTTCAGTTCCTAAATTAATGTTAATACAGTAAAACCTCACTATGATGATACTTGATACGATGATAAATCCCTTTATAACAATAAAATTTTGTGGTCCTGCAGAATTACCATAGAATATAATCTCTCCTCGATATAACAATACATCCCTCTAGAATGATAATTTTATTGCATCCCTTAAGTATCGTTGTATCAAAGTTTTACTGCATTTAAAAAATCTCTCCAAAGAGCTCTTTTTTTAAAGTTTCTTTTATTCCACCTTACCCAATGCATTTCTACATTTATAGCTGATTCTTTTAAGCTTACATATCAAAAATATATTGTTGACACTCTTTTACTCTCTCTCTCTCTGTCTTATTTTAAATTTGTTTGTAGTACTTTATAATTTAAGTAATTATCTATATAAATTCATTTATAATGAATTTTCTAATTGTCTTTGTTTTTTCTCACACTCAGTCCATAAAAAGTCCTTAAATTTCATGCAATGCAATGAATACAAACCCTGTTAAAGCATCTTTAGTATCATTTCTTTCACCTATATGTCAGTTTTTTATTTATTTTGTAGAGTGTGTATTGAAACTATATATAATGAAAGCAAACGTATCTGAATCAAGATTTTATTTATTTATCATGTTTCTATTTAAGTTTGCATCATCATTATTATTTATTTATATTTATTGAATTTTATTTGTTTATAAATTTTTTAAGAGGAAAGTTTACTGCATATTTGATTTGTTGCATTTTAGAGCAACTCTCATTGAAAATGAAGAAGGGAAAGTTGTGAGGTTAACAAGTGATAGACCAGCAGCTAGAGAAGCCATTGCCAATACTCTGCTGACACCTCCAGCTTCATCAAGCAGAAACAAAACTGGAGCCAAAATTGTTCATAGACATTTAAGAAATGGTGATATGTTATTACTTAATCGTCAGCCAACGTTGCATAAGCCTTCTATAATGGCTCACAAAGTAAGTCTTTTTTCCCAACTTTAAATTTGTGTAAGATTATAGAAGTCATTCTCTTATCATGGAGAACAACAGTTATATGAGCAATGCAGCCTACACCAACCAACCACAGCACTCTATATATATAGTTTATAGAATTTTTTGGTTTCCAACTCTTTTCTCGAAATCAGATCTAGTGTTTTTTTTTTACAAAATAGCCAGATCATTCATTGGCCTAGTAGGCCATCTTTACGTTTTGCTTCATCTGCTGCGCATAAGTCTCACACAGTGTCCTTTAGAAAATTTTAATCGCCGCCGATGTCATCGCTCATGGGGGGGTAGTTCACATCATCAAAGGGGGGAAGAGGATCTGCCGTCTTAAACCATCTTAATCTACTGCTGACTCGAGTCACCCCAAGTCTGAGTGGTCAAGAAAAAAAACTAACGCTAGCAAGAGCTAAAAAAAATCACAACCTCATGGTCTGGTTGCCATAGCATAACTGACTGAGAATTTTGCGGCTAACACGAACCTCCTGCCCGGAAGTTCCCTCTCAACCAATCACAGTGGAGAGAAATCCTCAAGTCATTCCGGGTGCACCCAGGAAACACACACAATCCGGGGCAAACATGGGGGAAAATGTTCTCGAACTTTCTGGACAAGGCGCAAATTTTAAAAAAATGGCGTCTTCCATCACATGATGCAAGACACTCCGAACATGATGCAATTGTGCAAAAAAACAAACAAACAAAAAAACGGAAAAAGCCTAAAAGATGAAAAAAACTTCTGAAATTTTACAGGGAGAAGCCTGACAATGGGAAATAAAAGCAGTAAAATTTTTAAAAGGATGGGATTACAGGAACATGCATAAATTAATTAAATTCCCATCAAAACATATCTTTAATGAAAAGGGAGGTATGGTGCACAGCCATTACATTTTAAACCCCAGATTAATCACAGAACGGCAAATTTAAAAGAAATATTAATTTAATGCCTGAAAAGAGCCGGTGAAAAGAAAAAAAAAAAAAAAATAAAATATATATATATATATATAAATGCGGGAAACCACTGCTTGCTGGACCTGAGCCTAGGGCTTGGGTTCAGCAGGACAGTAGGACACTTCAGGAACTAAAACAGGCTTTAAACCAAATAGGTAGGCCATTCCTGAAGGTAGTATCCTATAGTATCCCAGATGCAATGCTTACAGTATCGGGCAGCCGCTGGTTACAAAAATAAGATGGGGTTTAATGATAAAAAACCTACAAAAAAGGTATAAATTATTTTCATCCAATATTAATTCTAAAGATCTTCTGGATATATTGGCCTCTATCAAGAAACAGAAAGGAAAAAGAAGGAACGTGTTAAATATATGTATATATGGTCAAATGTTACTAAGAGAAAGAAAATCTGAAATTCTTCCAGATTTTATTTGCGCACTTGAGTGTGCTTTTACTCTTTCTCACACACACGAGACTACCAAGATTTTATATGTCGTTTCCAAGTATGAAGTATGCTTCAACATGACACAGTGGTAATGTCCTTGGAAATAATAGGCAGGAGAAGCGTGAAGCGGATCTTATCGCGCGTCTGTCAACCTAACTGAAACCACCACCACTGTCAGACTATCTCCAAATTTGGCAATATATCGCCAAAACTTGCCCAGAACGATGCCAAATGGCGATATTTTGGGCATGGACCCAATGACTGACAATCGCCAAATTTGGTGATATTTTGGAAAAACTCGTCATGGTCGACAGCAGACTGCGAGATTTTGGGCATGGACCAAACAATGACTGTCTACAGTTAAATTATATTGAAGATGTCCATAGACATTAAAGTATTGAAATTTTTTTCGGTGGTCCTGTAAATAAACTCTGTTTATTAAACTGATGTTACAACAATTTTATGTATTAAATTTCAACATTCTACGACTAAAATTTTTTGAGATTTGAGAGTTAAATACATACACACGTGCAACAAAAGTCGCCAAGCTTGGTGACTATTGGCATAGTTCTTGAGGGAGGCACGTGACCCTGGTCGGACCATTACCTAACTTATATGGTAGGGCGGTATTGTGCTTGAAATGGATAAATGCCCCTAAAATTGCCATCGACCGTAATGTATTGGAAATCTTTTGAGTGTTCCTGTAGCAGAACTATAAATGATAAAGACACTTCTTTTAATGGAGAAATTCATTTTGTAACTTAACAGCATATATCACTTCTGAGTCGTATGAAATAGCCTAATACCTCTAAAAAACGCTTTGATGAATTTCGTCCCATAGAGCGTAATGTATTTCAAATCTTTTGGGCGGTCCTGTAGATAAACTGTCCAGTTGAGTGGAACCGAAAGGGGAGGTGCACAACTAGATGTTACAACAATCCTAAATATAAAGTTTCAACATTCTACTCCTAATAGTTTTTGAGATATGCGAGTTTAATGAATTTCGGCCCATTGAGAGTAATGTATTTTGAATGTTTTGGGCGGTCCTGTAGATAAACTATCCAGTCGAATGGAACTGAAAGGGGAGGTGGACAACTAAAACCACACAAAATGCAAGAATATAGATTGAAAACTAAAGAAAACCCTACCCAAGTCCCTAAAATCAACAAAAATTGAAAAGTGACTCAACGCGCTCACGTAGACAAAAAACCCGTGATTGAAAGAAATAGCACTCTCAAGTGCTAACTAAAGAGAGAAAATATTACCTAGCTAAAACAAAACGATTAATTAACAGCTCCCCCAAAGGTAAGAAATCACCTAGTATTTATTTAAAATTTTATCTGGAAAGAACCTAAATAAAAAAAATAAAAAAAACATCCTGGGTAAAGGTTATATAAACTAGTCACTGAAAAAAAAAATATATATAATTTAAAGTATGAGGTAACAATGACAACACAACAAAAGTACTCAACTGTAAACACTTGGTGTGTTTGTCTTTAATGTTTTTAACAGATTTTAAAAGGCTTTTAATGATTTTTAACAAATACGGTACACTCATAGATTATTGTACACTTTCCAAACGGTATTTATAAAGGTGAAGTATAGTTTGACCATGCCTGGCGAAAATTGTTGAACAGTTTTGGTAGGCGATTTTAATATAGATTTCAATTTCGAAGAGTTGTTTTATGGAACAAGGAAGGAAAACATGGCACACTCATGGATTATGTTGCACATTCCGGAAACAGTATTTAAAATGGTAGGAGATTGTTGAAATATGCTTGGCGAAGGTTGTAAAACAGTTTTAGTAGGCGATTTTATGATGGATTGCGATTCCAAAGATGTGTTTTATGGTACAAGAAAGGGTTGGTTCCTATTTTAACGCCCCCGCTCTTGCCAACCCATAAAATCCCACACTTTGACGAGCTTGGCAGTCATGGATCTCTAGGACTTGTTTCAATGCTCCCAAAAGAACTGTATAAAAACTAAAGTGGACAAATTAGCGATAAACGCACCAGTTAAGGAATTTGAAGATACTTTTTAATCAAATAGGGTCAGCTGGGGTAAAATGGGTATAAGAATCAGCTTTTTAATTTTTAATGTTGCATTGTAGAAACAATATGAAATATAATCGTGTTTTTGTTCAACATTCTTTAATACATTGTGTGTTTTAGGTCTGAATAAAACATATTTTGGTTTTCCTTTTTGCTCTAATTTTTATGTAAAGGATTATACCCATTTTACCCTGGTGTATAGCTATTTTATCCTGTGGTTCAGGGTAAAATAGGTATATGCTGTTTAACATTGAAATATACTATAGTTAATGGAGAAAATGGGAAATTAAGTATCCTAAAGTTACTTGAAAATCAATTTTTAATCAAAAATAATTATAATATATAGTTAACTGTTGAACCAAAGTTTATGAACAAAAGGTATACTGGCAATGACTGTTGCAGCTTGGTTGAGGTAGCTTTCTGACAATTTGTGATGCCTGCCCATCAGCTATGTCATCTATCTAGAGGAAGGTATAGAATAATCCTCCAGGTTACTTTGTTGCAAACTTGACAGTTCAATGCTATCAGGGCTTAAAAAAATAAGACATAAATTCTTGAACAGACTTCTTAGTTACAAATTTCACAATGGCCAGTCACCAATCACTGGATTCACTGCAGAGAGAATCACTGGATTAACTTCTATCTTACTGATAGTTTTGTTTATGTGATGGACTTAGCATAGATGTATAACATAACTCTCCCTAAACCTAAATTTGCTCTCAAAGGTCTTTCAACTTTGATCAATCTTCATTCATTCACATCTTGAACACAAAAATATTGCCTATTCCCATTTTACCCCAAGTAACTAAACACACTAAATTTTTTGTGAGTAAGAAAATTTACTTGCTTTTAGGTTTTCGGCTAGGATAGCCTTTCTTATATAAAATTCAAACAATATATTTGTAAAATTCTTCCTGTAAATTTTTATGGGAAGAAGTTTGTCAATCACTAAAAAGAGTGTTCTATCTTCTGTAGTGCAGAATGACTGTTAAGCCTAGTAAATGTGTTGCCAGATTTTTTTTACCAGGTTAAAATGTTGCCATGTATGTGAGAATTTTCACCAGATTTTTTTCATTTTAGAAAAATGTTGTCTAGTAAAATTAAAACAACAAAAAAGTAACTACCCATTTTACACCAGGTTATCCTACTCTGATTATGCATGAAAACAGATTTGTATATTTATTTACATACCACTAAAAAAGTAATGCTATCCCCATACATAAACCTTTAACAGGTTAAAAGTCTGTTATGCAGCATTTTACTTTATAACTATATGAATTTTTAATAGGGGTCTTAAAAATAATATCAAATTTTGAGTGATACCCTGGAGTGACTTTATAAGATTTGTTTCTAAATTACATTATAATTACTTTAGTTTTATTTTCTAAAGATTTACACATTCAAGCAATGCGTTTAATTATCATATACACTGTCAAATATATCACACTTTCACAGAGCCTATATTATGTATTCAATAAATTTATTTCAATAGTTTAATTTATCTTCTGTGTCACGCTATCCAAAAGGGCAAGTAAAATTTATGTGAATGTTTACTTTGTGTCATAGTATCAAAGTGAAATGCATTCAAATACATAGTGTGTTACAAAGAAAACATTTATGCAAATTTTGCTTGTCCTTTTGGATAGCGTGATGCGAAAGATAATTAAATTGAAATAAATTCATTTGAATACATAATATAGGCTCAGTAAAGGTGTGATATATTTGACTGTGTATTTGATATTGTGATTGTGTTATAATTAAAAGCATATTACTTGAATGTGTGAATCTTCTTTAGAAAATGAAACAAAAGTAATTTAATGGAATTTAAGAAATCTTATAAAGTCACACCAGGATGTCACTCAAAATTTGATATCATTTTTTTAAAGATGCATATTTAAAATTCATATAGCTATAAAGTAAAATGCTGCATCACAAACTTTTAACTTGTTAAGGTTTTTTGTTTGTGGATATTTTAATCTTTTGTTTACTAGGAAGTTTAAATGTTATAAATAATTGTGTGTCTGGGTATCTTCTATTAAGTTAGTTAAAAGTTTGTCTGTTTAGCTGTTAGATTTAAATTTTTACCATTGCATATAGATTTTTTCATGTTAATAATTTCAATTTAAATTTGTACACTAAAGCTAAATGTTTGCTGCTATATAATTGCTGTATGATTAATTATCTGAGCTATATAACAGTTGATATTTCTCATAATATCCAACTGTAGATAGTTTTACAAATGAGTTAGTTGCCTTCACTTCGTACATTGACTCTTTTTTTGGAATAGAATGGACTTCTAATAAAAATCAGTTTTGCTTTACAAAATAAAGCTAGAAAGAGATTTTTTTTTTATGCCGAATTTTTAAATTTATTGTTTTAAGATATTTAGAATTAATTTTATATCTGAAGAGCAGAAATGAGTTGTTGCGAAAGAAAATTGTATTAAATCAGTACTTCAATGTATGTTGTAGAAATTGGAAAATAGGTGTTTTTTATAATGTATTTGATTCATGAGCTACTCTAACTAACTTTTAAGCTATACAGGGTGATTGCAAGTAAATATCTGAACTACATATATTTTGGGAAAAAGGGACAAAATTTTTTTTTAAAGTTATTAGTAGCAGTTATTAAAAAATAAAAAAAATTATAAGTGTTCAATGTGGCTACTAGAAGCACAGCCATTATCATTTCTGTAGCTGGATTATCCCACACTTTTTTCAGCCTGTCTGGTGTTACAGTTTCGATGGCTGCAGTTATCCTCGCTTTCAATTCAAGAATGTCAGTTGTCAGAGGTGAAAAAAGCCTACTTTATCTTCTATGTAGCCGCAAAGAAAAAATAACTGCAGGTGGTTAAATAGTTGTTGTTTTTTGCCAGCCACTGAAGAGTATTATTGTCAAAATATCTTGCTTGAAAAAAAAAAAAAAAAAAAACCTTGATGCAACAGTACTTCATAAATTCCCATTCAAAATGATGTATAACAAGGAATGCTACTATGCCCAGTTTCAGAATTTTCTGTACTAGTAGTCTGCAACACAGATTTTTAAAAATACAAAAATAGTTTGCAAGGTAAACTGCTGGTGCATGGCAGGTTAGCTGTAAAATGCATATTAAATCGGCGCATGTATCTTTATATGTCAAATATGCAGATCTGCACAATTGAGAGCATTCACTTTGCCTACAATTTCAAGTTGTGTAGATTTTTCTTGTTCAGTCTTGTATACATAATTTTGGTAACCAGTTTTAGAATTAACACCCCCCCCCCACCATTTTTTTGGGGGGGGGGGGAGTAAAATTTTCTGTGAAGTACAGGCCAACAAATCTCTTCTGCCAATTTGCTTTTTTCAAATATCATTTTAATAAATTTTATGAACACAATTTATATATTTATGCAATAAAATTTAAAAACTTGGTTGAAAAATAAAAACTCATCCAAAAGATTGAGAAATATTTTGCTGAAACAATCATTTTTTATCAAAAATATGTAGTAATTTTAACTGTTGATACAAAAGTTAGCATAATGGCTTGCAATGAATGAAAATATAATTACTCACAAAAAGGATGGAGAAGGATTTGATATTAAATCACTGGGTGCAGTCGGCGATATCGTTAGATATGAACTATTGAAATAGTCTGCACACCTTCTCAAGAATCTGTGACAGGCATCGCTGCGTAGCACGGTTTCTACGACCAGGCTACTATGTATTGTTCAGAAGATATAGTCTCCCAAAATTGGGATATTTATTTGTAATCACCCTTTATATTTGCCTTGTTTTCTCCCTGATTTACTTTATTGAACCATACTTAATGATCAAAACCATTATTATGATTATTATGCTTTGTAAATTAGTATGCAGCATTTATGAACTTCTATTAGGTTGGTGGGAAAGTAATGTCGTTTTTCCGCATGTCAATATTTTGCCAAGACAAAACTATTCAAGATAATAATACAAAATTCGGCAGGTATGTGAGTTTCTTAGTGTAGGCGCTAGATTGGAGAGCATTTTCCAAAATTTGCAACTTATGGGAGATAGGGAACCAAAACATCCTTTTCACATATCCTGCGTGATCTCAAAAAAAAAAAAGAGATATCCATAAAATTCTTGCTGTAAAATACAGCCCTCATGAATGCCTAAAAATCTATTTCAGAACATTTCGAATAGGATTCTTCATGGAGGGTAGACGTGAAAAAAGGGGGAGGGTGTTCATTTTTTTTAAAGAAAAAAAAAAGCATTATTTATAAAATTATCCCTTTAAAATTTAACAAATGCGGGTCCTATGCCTAGCCACAGCTTATTTGTAAATCCATACTTGTTGAAAATTTATTTGTTTGAGTTCTATGTAAGAAAACGACATTACTTTCCCAACAGTCCAATATTATAAAATCTGTTTAAAGATATATATTTCTTTTACCCCCTTTCTGTTATTGACTCAAAAAAATTACATTTTTAAAGGCAAGAGTTTTACCAGGAGAAAAAACTCTCAGATTGCATTATGCAAACTGCAAATCCTATAATGCTGATTTTGATGGTGATGAAATGAATGCCCATTTACCTCAATCCTTCTTGGGACAGTCTGAATGTCGTCATATTGTTGGTGTCAATCATCAGTATTTGGTTCCCAAAGATGGGACTCCTCTTAGTGGTCTGATTCAAGACCATATTATTGCTGGAACCCTTCTTACTATGAGAGGACGATTTTTTACAAAGTAAGCGATTGGATTTGTGTTTTATGTTTATAAAATTACTGTATTCAAATTGCCTTTTTGGTGTTTAATTTACCTGCTGACAATCTTATTACTTCTTAACTCTTAGAGATCAGTACCATGAGTTGTTGTACAGTGCATTGTCTTTCCTACCAAAAAGATTAAAACTTCTTCCTCCAGCAATAATTAAACCTGAAATCCTGTGGTCAGGAAAACAAGTAAATTCTCTTTTTGTTTTATGATGCGGTTGTATTTATAATTACTAGATTTTTCTCTTTTGCTGTTTAAAGTGACTTTTTCTTTTTTTTCCGGACTGCTGTTTAAAGTGACTCCACAATTATCTCAAATGATAATTGTACATATGAATGTATTTAATGTATTGTGCTGCCTTCTTATGTTTGTGGATTCTAGGAACTTATAATATTTGGTGTTTTCTGCTAAACTTTGTGAAAAACAATGGCTAAAATTGGAGTTAAGTACATCTGTGGGATCACTCAGCATTGCTTGATTATATGGTGTTTTATGAATTTCTATTTCAGATTTTTTTTTGTTGTTCCCTTAAATTCTGAAATTGGATGTTACCATATTCATTTTTTTTTTTTCTGTAATTATAAAAGATGTTTGTGTGTATGTCTGTCTATCAGTGCCATTATGGACAAGAGGTTTCACACAGAAATACCAAATTCGCTGCAAAGGAAGTTATAAACATGAAATTACACACCTGAAAGTGATTTTTTGTCAAAATTCATCCTAGAAATTTTTTTTATTCAATATTTTATGGATTTTTGAGGGATATTCAGAGATACAAGTGGAAATAATACCTAGAAGAAAAGTCATTTTGTCATCAAATGTAAGAGAAAATTTTCTTTCATAAACAGTTTGTTCTGAATATTTAACAATATCTAGGTGATTTTTCATAATTTTTCAAAGAAACTCCACATTTCTTGGAATTATTCAAGAAATGATTTTTAAATTATGGCATCTTAAAAAAATCTATATGCCAGATTTTTTAATTTAGTCAGATTATAAAATACACATTCAACTCTCTTATAAACATACAACTCTCTTATAAACTAAAATTAAAGCATGTGCTAGTAGCTCAAAAATTGATTTTTTAGGAAATCTCCCATATTTTCATTCTCAAAGGTTGGCAGCTATGCATAACTGATAATTACTGTTTATTTGTTACTGTAGTTACATTAAAAAGTTTTATCACTTGCAATGTAAAATGATTTTGATTGAATATTTATCAACAACTGTTTCAAAAGCTAATTTAAATAGGCCCTTACATTGAATCAAGGAATTAGCAGATTAGGTTTCTTTATAATTTATAACATTATTTTGCAAAAACAACTTTTTCGAATCATACTAGTATACAACTACACAAAGTTTTTTTTTATTTTATTGGTTGGGGTCTTTTCTTAAGAAGGGGTTTGCAAAGAGAAAAAGGTTGGGAATCTCACAAGTTTTAAGCATCTAGTACAAAAGAAATTCATAAACTTTTAAGACTCACTCTAGATATTAATGAAATTTCAGTATATTTTGCTAGACATAAAAATGTATTAAAGGAATTTTTGGGAAGAATTTTTTATGCATTTAATTCACTGGCCATTCACCAAAGTACGTATGAGGCATTATAAATCTCGGATCTTATCTTTGAGGCCATAGTTATTGTGGAAAATTAAGATAATCCTAAAAGAATCATGGAAAATACTTCAGATTCAGTCATTTTTAAGGTATCTAGTTAAATTCAGCTTCAAGTTCTTTATAACAGATTTTATTTAAACATAATTTACTTTGCAATTTTTTTAGTAGTTTCAATTTTTGTCTTCTTATGTTCTAGATAGTTTCCAGTGTGATTATTAATCTTGTTCCTGAAGGGAAAGCTCCTCCCACCGTAGAAGGTAAAGCAAAAGTATCATCTAAGGTTAGTAGAAGTGTTTACTGCCCAGTAAGAATTATTGAAATAACGTTAACCTGTTTAATCCGTCTATAATTAGTTGCTTATCATATCTGATGCAAGTGCTGTGACAAAAGGATAACTCCTGCAGATTGTGCAGTTTAAAATTTGTGTTCTAATGTTAAAAAGCTTCAATGTAAGTCACAGAGTACCTTATAAGAACTCTTGTGAGAATGCTCCAGGGTTATCTATTGCTTCATTGCACTAGTGAAAATGTTGCAAATGTTAAAATCTCATTAGAACAATTCTTCTGTTTAACAGTTAGAAGTACGGATGTAACGGATGTCCGACAAGTATCCAGTATCCGGCCTACCTAGCTGATTTTTCAATATCCAAAATACCGTCGGATATCCAGCTATATATTACTAAGCTATCTATTTAAATAAGATAGACTGTAACATGTTAGTCTGTTTGTCTGTGTCTCGTCTAGCTCCTAGACGAGTGATCCTAGACCTACCAAATTTTGTATGGAAATTCGCCAGGACGGGTCCCGACATACCACAAAGTGATTTTTTCAAAATTCGAATTATTTTTGGAGATATCAATAAAAAACCTATTGCAAAAGACTAATTTTTTTCTCTTCGCCATTTCGCAGTTGTAACCCCGCAGTGGAAAAAGTGAGAATTTAAGTATATCTAGGTTGCCTTATTTGGCAGGTTTATTAAATGATTCAGCCTCTTGAAGTAGAAATTAAGACGGTCTAAATTCAGAATTTTCTCTAAATTAAGTCAATTGATTTAAGTTGGTTGAATTCTGCCAAATCGTAGGCCTACCAAATTTTGTATAGTCATTTGCCAGGACCGATCCATTCGAATTAGAACATCTGT
This sequence comes from Cheiracanthium punctorium, assembly GCA_038373885.1. Taxonomy (NCBI): domain Eukaryota; kingdom Metazoa; phylum Arthropoda; class Arachnida; order Araneae; family Cheiracanthiidae; genus Cheiracanthium; species Cheiracanthium punctorium. Next base: position 461,567 of record JAWZYV010008065.1, on the reverse strand, counting down.
TGTTTATTGCCTTATATTTGAAGCCATAATGTGCCAAATACTGCTGTTATTGTACGACTAGACGTCAAAGTCAGTTGTGAAGCAATTACAACAAGTGCTCTTTTCAAAACGTGAAAAAAGTTTCGCATTCCAAAGATTTCGTTTTGTGTACATAGATATTCTTGTGTCGATGCAGACAATTTCTTTGCTTGGCTCGATTTCCGCTTATAAATACTTGATTTATTTGTGAAAAGAAAAATTAAACAGCATAATCTCGAAAATTATGCAGTTACCGTTTTATGTAGTGCCTGAGGTATTTATCGCTAAAACATTAACCTAAAAAACAGCATGATGTGGAAATAAGATATTTTGAAAGTGAGACGTTCACTGCAAACGGTCAAACTTTTTACTTTTTGGATAGCTAACGAAGCTGACATAGTTTTTTTTGTGTTATTATATTGCAATGATTGCATGTTCATACATATAACGCAAACATTAAGTCAAGAGTGAAATATTTTTGCTTTTCTAGATTCCACATCCCTGGAATTAATTCGAGTTACACATGTGAGGAAAATTTCGTTTCCTACTGTGCGAAGAATGGGCACACAGCTAGTTACTTTATAAAGTTGTCAATATCATGGTTGATTTAAGTGATATTCTTCAGAGTATTTGTGTAAATGTTCCAAACAGGTCTCTTCGTAATAGTCACCTACTTGTATTTGTGGATTCAATGATAAAATATAATTACATTTATTTTTCGTTATATAAATTTTATGAAATTTTTAATATGTTTTCTTTGGACTTGGGTATTCTTAACATGTCTTTTATGTTCTTTTTCTTATACAACAATGTAAATGAATGTCCCAATGTTTCGTTTGTACATAGCGCTTGATTCTAGCACTATGTACTAAAGTTTGCATTTCTTTTCCAAATAAAGTTCTATCTGTAATATGCATGGTACAGGATGGATTGTATTTGATATAATTAAACTTCTCCTTACAGAGTTCTACCACTAAAACAGGTGAACAGATAGTAATCAAATTTGTTTTACAGACTATACGTGAGAAGTGCTTAGGGAATTTTAATTAAAACCAGGGGTGTGCCGGCTGCTCCAATTGCTCCAAACTGTGCCAAATCAATCCTGATGTGCCAATCTGCTACAAAAAGATTGTTTTTGGACATTTTTGCTCCAAATTCAGCAAAACTGCTACATTTTTAATTTTTCATATTGGTTGAAAATGTTTTGTAAATCTCCCGAATTTTTACAAAAATCATCACACATTCTAATTTCAGTCTTTCTCTATTGATCTTAAAAATGAATATTTTTTCTTTGGCATTCCTTTGTTTAAACCTCCAATGCCTTAAGAGTAAAAATTGATCCTCTTTTAAATTTAAATTTATAAATTGGTAATTTTTTGTTACCAATTTTTTTTATAAGTCGCTGATGGTAGTTAACCCATTTGTGGCCAGATATTTTTACGACTTTCTTCCATTTTTGCTAATACCAGCAATAATATATAAATTTCTGTTGTCAATTTCTTGAACAAGGGATGATTTCTTTTAAAATCATTGTATAAAAATTCAAATGTCAACATCCTACTGGGTCAAAATATTTTGTGGAGTTGACGTTCAATACTCGTGAATAAAGGCTAGGAAAAATAAATAACGCTTTCGACTGATAGTGAAAATGCTGTCCCAAAAAAAGAGACTCTAGGCATAAATGGGTTAATATAGTTTAGTAAATATTGAATTTTTGATTTAAAAAATATATATTTTATATAGCAATGTATAAAATGACTGAATTTTTTATTTATTTCATAAGCTTCTGACTCTCCTCCCTCTCCCCCCCCCCCAGAAAAAAACCGGTTTTTGCTATTAACTAAGTTTTTTTTAAAGAATTCCCTTAATTTTCATTTTTTAGATTGGCATTCTTTAATGAGTTTTCTCTTTTCCCTTCAAAAATAAATTTTGTATTTCATAATTGACATTCTTGTTCTCCAAAAGGGACTTTTTCTTGCTCCAAATAGCTCCAGAAATCTGTTTTTCTTGCTCCAAATTGCTCCAAAAATGTCGTTTTTCTTGCTCCACAAATTGCTCCAAAATTTAATTTCAGCTGGCACATCCCTGTTAAAACGCTTGAGTTAAAAATGCTCAAGTTGCTATTAAACATGTAAAAGCAGCAAATTTAACACTGGAAATGAATCATTCAAAATAAACACACAATTTTACATTTGTTCAGTAGTTTTTGAGCACATTTATAATTAGGTAGGCTCATATTAGAGCTGATTTCATGCTGCAAAGTGCCGCTTAGCAGACAATTCTGAACTTAAAAAAAAAAAAAAAAAAAAAAAAAAACATAATTGCATCTTATATAATGTCCAAGTGCAAATGTGAAGTCGATCTTCTCATCCTTGTCAGCTGTAGACTGCTGTTTAAAGGGGAAGTTTAATTATAAGCACTGTGTAGTATCATTTGAAAATATGTGCAATAAGTATATACCGACACAAGGGGGAAATCTGCCCTTGTGTCGGTATATTGTCTAACCACAATTACTGCAGCTAATACTATGAAATTTGGCATGTGCATGAGTTCTTTAAGATAGGGTTAGATTAGACATCATTTTCTAAAATTCATAACCTGTGCGGGATAGGGGACCAAAACCTTCTTTTCACATATCCTCTGTCTGATCGATTTTTTTTTTCTTTCTTTAAGAAGAAGAGATATTCATAAAAGTCTTGCTCACAGCACTCAACAGTACATACAAATCAAGCACTCACTACTACCTAAAAATCAATTTCAGGGCATTTTGAAATTAGTCCCCCAAGAAGGGTAGATTTGTTTTTAATGACGATGGTGTATATATTATTTATCTTAACAGAACTGGGAAAATAGTCCTAACAGAGACTGGATTGCTGGTGGTATGCCTCTAATTGGAGACTGCATGAGTGAATCTGAAGTCATTATCAGAAGTGGTGAACTTCTTTCTGGGGTCATAGACAAGGCACAGGTTGGACCTACGCCATATAGCCTTATTCATGTTTGCTATGAAGTGAGTGTGTGTTGTTTTGTTAAAGTTTTAAAATTTTAATTTTAAAGACGTAAAAATAAATAAATAATGTATATTAAGCATCATCGTAAAGTATACTATGTGTGTTTTGTAGTCATCTGTAAGTATTTCTCTGACCTTTTCCCTAACTGTCTTTACAAGGTCATGAAATTGCTATAATCCCAAGCTTTTAATGTGTTTGCCTATTTTTTCTTTCGAAGTTTATGTAGTTTTTTAAAAGGAATTCCTAAAGAAAATGCCTTCTATTTCTTGATAACTATACTACAAGCTTTTGAACAGCTTTTTTAAAGCTTGGTGATTTAGCAATTTCAGTACAACCTCTAGTTTTAACACAGGGTGTCTACCAGTCAGGGAAGTTAACAAAATGGGAAATAGGTCAGAAAAGCCTAGAAAATGCAAAATGGGTAAGGAAAATTCTCCAAAAGAATAAAGTTTTCTCCGTGTAAATATTTCTTGGCAGTTTTCTTAAGTGAGTGTTTCTTGTAACAGGAACACCAAAAAGCTATCTGTCTATGACCAGCAATAAAATATAGAGCTTTTCATTTTTATCACTTTATTTTTTAATTCATTATTATCACTCTGGTCAGTATTGATTAAATCTGAACCAACCTGTTTTACCTGAAATGCATTAACTTTTTTCTATCTAATTTAAATGCATCAATATTTATATTACAGCTCAAAAGTTATTTCAAGTAAGTTGTAGCAAAATATTTAAATACAAAAAGAGGGTGGTTATGTTGATTAATTTCTCAAGCATGTATCATCAGGAATTTTCACGGAAGCTTCAAAAACTCTGGAAAAAGTCAAGAAATTGGCTTTCAGAAATTTAGTAGACATCCTGTAGCAATAACACTAATAAAAATTTTTGTTAAAGGTAAAACTAGAAACTTTGTGAAGTAACGTACATAAAAGGATACTTACCATTGCCATCATTTGCACCATTCACACAGGTAAAACCTCTGTGGATGGTGGAATTTTTGTGTTATTGAACTGAAGAAGGGTGGACCTTTTGTACCTCCAAAAACAATTATATTGATAAGTATCTTTCTTATATGTGCTATTTTGCAAAGTTTTTAATTAATTTAAATCTTTGGTCATTACTGTGTCAAAAATAGTTCAATTATAAAATATGCATTACATTTAATTTTGTAATTGATTTGATTGCATTTGAAATGCAATGGTATTGGCTTTTTATTTCACCATGTTTATTTATTTTTTCGCTTAATTTTTAGCTTTATGGAGGTGAAACATCAAGTACTATGCTGACATCTTTGGCTCGGTTATTCACTCATTACTTGCAATACTATTCTGGCTTTTCTCTTGGCATTGAAGATATTATTGTTAACAAAAAAGTAAGTGACAGTTTTAGCGTCCTGTTTTCGATGTCCTTATTAGACACTGAGACATTAACTTGTTTGCAATATCTGAGCAAAATGCTTTCTGATATTAAATCTATTTAAAATCTTAAAAGGTTAAAAATACGCAAAAAAAATTCCTCGGTAGCAGGTTTCGGTGGCGGCCACTACCTTCTTCAACCTTCGCCGTTTCTTGTCTGCTCTGATCTCCTCAACGTCTCGCTCCATCCCGGATCGATCTGCGCATGTATCGTGTCATTTACGGCGCCATCTGTTAGCTTACATGTTAGTCTTTACGGCGCCATCTGTTAGCTTACTGTTAGTACAGCTTCCATGTTAAGAGCGTAATTGATATTTTTATAGTTGGCTAGTTTTTGCTTTTATTAAAGTTAATTTCAATGGGTTGTTCTTGGGCTATTTTAGCGAAAGCGATGCTATGTTTATTGAATTTAATATCGTTAGAGTGTTCCTTTTTTCTTTCTTTAATTTCCTTTGTAGTCATTCCTATATAGCACCCAGATTTATTTGAATTATTAAAGGTAAAATTTATTTTATAGATTCTGGTTGTTTCATTGGTATCAATTGGGTCCTTATCACTGCATATTTGTTTAAAGATAGTTTGATTAGGCTTTATAGGAAATTTGATATTTTTCTTGGCGGCTTCATTGGTTATTTTTATTGCTGCTCCCCTGCAGTAGGGTATAGCTTTAGTAAACAGCGGTTTCTCTTTTTGATGGTTGTTAATGTGTTCAAAGTTTTTTGATTCTATTTTTAAAGAGGTTCTTGACAAGGGATTTTGGGTAGCCTGCATTTTTACATTGAGTTTTGATGAACTGTAATTCATTTTTGAGGAGGTTTTCGTCAGAGCAGATTGTAATGGCGCAATTGACATGGGAACAGATGGTGGCGATTTTAAATTTGTAAGGGGTTTTTGAGTTAAAGTTTACTATTTCATTATTGTTTGTGGCTTTTCTGAAAACAGTCGTATGGATATTGTTTTTCTTGGTGGTGTTTTATTCTATTTCCATAGTGAACTGAATGTTTTTGTCTATTGCGTTGATTTCTTTGAGGATATTTTCGGCTTCTCTTTTATTTATTATAGCAAAGAAGAAATCGACATAGCAAAACCAGGTATTTATGTTATTGGAAAATTTATTTAAGATGACCCGCTCCACAAGCTGCATCTTCCAATCGATAATGATACCAGAGATCGGTGATCTCATTGGGACGCCTTTTCTTTGAGTGTAAAATTTATGATTAAATTGGAAATAGGAGTTATTAAGAATAAGGTTAAGAGCGCTGTTTAAGGTTCCAGAGATATGATTATTGCCAAAGCTGGAAGTGATTTGCTGTTTATTATTGTATTCATTTTTTGGAGTTTACGACCATATGACCGTTTTTAGAAAAGCCATAAACAATAATGAAATAGTAAACTTTAACTCAAAAACCCCTTACAAATTTAAAATCGCCACCATCCATTCCTATGTCAATTGCGTCATTACAATCTGCTCCGACGAAAACCTCCTCAAAAATTAATTACAGTTCATCAAAACTCAATGTAAAAATGCAGGCTACCGAAAACTCTTGTCAAGAACCGCTTTAAAAATAGAATAAAAAAACTTGAACACATTAGCAACCATCAAAAGGAGAAAATATCCCTGTATAAACCTCCAAGAAATGAATACAATAATAAACGAGCAAATCACCTCCAGCTTTGGCAATAGTCATATCTCCGGAACCTTAAACAGCGCTCGTAACCTATTCTTAATAACTCCTATTTTCAATTTCATCATAAATTTTACACTCAAAGAAAAGGCGTCCCTATGGGATCACCGATCTCTGGTATCATTGCCGATTGGTAGATGCGGCTTGTGGAGAGAGGGTCATCTTAAATAAATTTTCCAATAACATAAATACCTGGTTTCGCTACCTCGATGATGTCTTTGCTATAATAAATAAGAGAAGAATTTGAATGGAATTTCATTGAAGATGGGTGGAAACGTAAGGCATAAGAAAAAAAAATTGGTTCCAAAATTTAGCAACAAATCGTATTGTAAGCATCAGAATATGTAAGTTAAAATATCTGTCATGCATACAACTCTCTTCACTTCTGAACGTGACCCCAGAGACACTGCGATCAGTTAGGGAACGTTTCTTGATTTCAACTTGTTGCAGAAAATGGTGGACAGAATACTGAACATGTTTTGCACCAGTCTCGCAAAATTTAAAAACCAATTTGATGGATGCTTTTAATGCGGTTTTTGGCCTCATGACAATTAAAAACCGATTTTTCCCATTCGTTGTGATATGACCTTGCCGGGGTGGATGGGCTTACGTAACTAACAGTATCACACATGTACAGTCATGCACACTGAACAGTATAGTCAGTTCAGCGTGTAACTTACACCTTAGCCGCTATTTTACAATTCATTTGCCATTTGTAGTCGAATCTTTTTAAATTAGGATGTGTACAGCACCATCTGTTGCTAAAATTTGGAATTATTTTTCTTTCATATGCCTCACGCTTTCCCCCTTCTTCAATAATACTCTTTAAAATTTTGCGCCATTCTGATCAGTGGTTCTTTTTTTATACCATTTTGAAACTTTAATTATAATCACCCTGTATATAAGCAGTTCATGTTGAGCAATTTCTGAAATACAATTTAGTCAAACTTCAGCTAGTAATTACCACAACAGTGTACTTTGGTGGTAATTATACATACCATTAAGAATTTCTAAGTTATTAATCATAGAAAAAAAATTCTTTTTATTATTTTTGGCTCTAATAGTAATTAGAAAAATTTAGTTTAAATATCAAAATACTGGTTTTGCACCTAACACAAATTTTAATAGTGTTTTTACTATCCATTGAAAAAAATTGCTCATTTTGACCATAAAATCTTCAGATTATCCTTGGATAATCTACTGCCATGAATTACCTAAACAAATAGTTTGATTCTCATTAAGCCTGTTTGGATTATCTGCCGCCATGAAATATAAGCCATAAGTTATGGTAACTTAGTTTTAAAAAGTCATTTTTTGATTAGCAGATTAAAAAAAAATATATGTTTTTAAGTTGTCTATGTTTTAGAGTTGTTTAAATTTTATACTTTATTAGGCAGATAAACAAAGAAGAAAAATATTGAAGAAAGCTGAATCGAAAGGTCTTGTTGCCAGTGCTAAAGCTTTGGATATGGAAGATCCGGAGAATCCAGATCCTGAAGAACTACTGAAGAAATACAAAGATGGCCATCACAACAGAGATGACTATCTGTTAAAGATACTTGATATGGAAATGAAAAAAGTAACACAAAGTTTGAACAATGACATTAAAGAGTAAGTTTTTTTAAAAAGTAATATGGTGGTTTAACTTTTGGTGGGGCTGTGTTTATTTTTCTCTTTTTCTGCATAAAACTAACACAATGCTGTTGCATCAACATAACTTAAAAAATGTAACATTTTACAAACAAAAATGTAACATTCTAAAATGTAACATTTTCTAAAACAAAAGTAGAACCCCACTCAACCACAATACTAATTCTGTCATCTGTTGCAGATTTTGTAACAATAGCCATTCAAGTTGAAGCATGCCTCCCTTCATTTTTTAGCTGTTTCCTGCAAAAGGATAAAATGAAAGATTAAATAAAAATATTTAAATCCTATGGGAAAAAAAAAAAAAAAAAGCCAACAACAACAACAAAAAAAAAACTGTTAAAATTATTCTAAAGAAACTTTCTTAAATACAATTTAAAATTTAGCATAACAATGCACTTTGGTGGTAATTGTAAGTATTATTAAGAATTTCTAAGTTATTACTTATCAGAAAATAATTCATTTCATTATTTTTTACTCTAATAGTTATTAGCAAAATTTAGTTTGAATGTCAAAGTGTTGGTATAAAATGAACCTTCATCTATGATGAATGAAGCTGACATGTCTGCAGTTTTCATTTTGCAAATTAATTTATTATTTTACACTAGATAGATTTATGGGAGGGGGGAAGTTAAATTGAATTTAGATATGAAGTATGAAATCGTATAATCTGTTCATTCTCAGCTTACAAGATGCCTTTATTTTAAAGAGTTAACTGTCTTAAAACCATCTTTCTAATGATTCAGAAAGTTATATAAAATTGCTTTCTGTCACAAAAATTTAAAATCATAGAAATTTTTACTTAGGCATATGATTTATTAATTGAAGTGTGAGAGTCTGTTTTTCAAATATACCCACATAATTATACTTACAGTTACTTGTTGTTACATATTTGCTTATTTTACGTTTTGCTTTTTACAGTGTATGTATACCAAATGGTTTGATAAAGAAATTTCCTTCTAACAACCTGCAGCTTATGATTGAATCTGGTGCTAAAGGTTCTTCAGTAAGAAATTTTGAAACTTTTTCTTTACATATTATTAATGGTGTAGTTTTCTTATTGTTCTACATAATTGTAACACTTTGTAAAATCCATCAATTGCCTTGTGTACAGTTTCAGCTAGCTGATCTGGGATCTTTTGGGACATAGTGTATGCATTAAAAATTAGCTTATTGTGTTAAAATGGAATTTTAATATTTATTGGGATTATAGTCAGACTGTAATAGTGAATCCTTTGTTACAAGAGTAAGTAATTTTTCATAATACCAGCTGATGTAACTTTAAATGTTTAATATAAGTTTATGTTCTCAGCCCTGAGATAATCAGAAAAAGTTTAATAAAAACATAATACTTTTATGCAAATTTATTTAATGTTTTGTTGAAACTTATTTAAAAGTAACATGTAAACTTTGAAACCATTTTATGATACTTATTTCTTTAATTGCACTTGTTTTTATTACTATTATTGATTAAAGCATGCAATTAAATATATTTTTAATAATATTTTTATGACAAACTAATTGCATTACCGTTCTTCACATGGTAGGAAACGGACATTTTTCTTATATGTGTAGTTTGAATAGTTTCCAGTGACATGGAATCTTAAAAAAAAAAGCAAAATTATTTGACTCTTGACATAAAGTTTCCGTCATCATTGTAATATCATGACATGAGAAACTATGTCAATCTCATTTGCGATCAAAAGAAGAAAAACATGACGGTTTGCAGAGAAAACTCCTCACTTCCAAAATGTCTTATTTCTGCATCATACTGTTCTTTAGGTTTAAGTTCATCAATACCTCAGGCACCACATGAGTGGACAACCGTTTTATTTTATATTTAAAAATCATAGGTGTAAATGGGATTTGAAGCATCAAACATTCTTTGTTAAAAGTGACATCCGAATTAGGAGAATGACAGTTGTTGCCATGGAAAATCATGTGTGCCAATGACATCTGCAAAAACGTGTGCTTTTGTTTTACTTTTGTAATTAGAAATTGAATTTTAATTGGATAGCTCAGATGCAATAAAAAAGAACAGTTGAAAATAAATCCAGGCTACCATTAGTTACAGAAAAAGGTTTAGATTTTTGAATTTGAGTCCATATACGTTTCTGTGTAAAAAGTTAGCATTCTGAATTCGTAAATGATACATATTCCTTAAATTTTAATCAATGGCTCCTCAATTAATCTCTCTTGGAGAATTTGCTGAATTCATTCATAGCATGATTTTTTAAGGCAGAATCTATTAATCTTAATGGAATACATATTTCTAATGCGTGTTTAAACTCGTGACATCAAAGTGACATAAATCTCACTTACCATTTAAAAGCCGGTATAAAGCTTGAAATTTTGAATCATTTTTTTTTTTTTCTCATGCAAATTTTTAAAATTAAGTTACCAAGACAATATTTCAATTCTTATTGAACTTAGCTATTTCAATTCAAAAAACCATGCAAATTTAAGATTGCTGCTGTAAGATCTTATATTAATCATGCAATGAAAACCTGCTCTAACAAAACCCACCTCCAAGAAGAAATACACTTTATTAAAAAGCAATGTACAAATGCAGGATACCCTAATAACTTTGTCAAGAAACTTTATAAAAATAGACTTAAAAAGCTTGACCACATTGATAATATGCAAAAAGGAAAACAGAAATACACCAAAACCATTCCTTACTGCAAGAGAATGGAAAATATTTAATGAGGCAACCCCCCCCCCCAAAAAAAAATAAAAATATATATATACAAAAATACTTATTAAACGGAATAAAAATATTTGAACAAAATATTTTCAAAAGTATATTGTTATGAATTTTCAGGGCAACCCACTGTTCTGGGGCTTAAAATAATTCAAAATTCGTATTCTACGTTCCAAATAGTTAAACCTTGCTTTTTGTTGCATCAAAATCGGCCAACTAGAACTGGAGATATGGAGGTTTCGGTTTCCCATTGTTTTTCTATGGTTTTCTAGAAATCTCGAGAAATATTGGTCCTAGGGCTTTGATCTCTTCACCTTTGGGGACTTATTTTTGGTGCCAAATTTGGCGATATTTCGCTAAAAGTCGCCAAGCTCGACGACATTTTGGTCATTTGGTGCGATTTTTCCAATGGGGCCTGAAAATTGGCTTTTCTGCATTAAAAACGCATAATAACCTACCATTTCTCTTCTATGACGTAATCAAAATTCCTGCTTTATGTAGAATTTTCAAGAAATAGACTTTTCTGGAAGCTGCCTCATCTATAAATACCAGCGTGTTTCATCGACCCCAGTTCAGTGTGAGTTGAGCGCTGAGTGAGCACGCTTGCTTTGCTCTGTGAATTGATAGTGCTTTAGAAGCATTATTTTTGCTTGCTTTTCGGAGCTGTTTTTAAAGTGCTGTGTGTAAATTCTTCATTGCTGTGTCTTCAGGGATTGTATACTTATCCCTTGAATATTTTCACTGAATTTTTGCCTGCGAAACTGTCTTATCTTGTTATTTCAGCTGCCACTGACCTGAACAGGTTCATTATGTATTTTTAAATTGCATTATCATCATCATTGATTGACATCAGAATTATATCAATCTCAGTTGAATTACTTGAAAGTAATAAATCTGCAAATCTATGTTAACTATGCTCGCTAATGTGCTCAAATCGGATATTTGAGTAGCTTTCTACCTTGAAAATTACAAAAAATCTTTTAGGGAACAGGGGATTTTCAGAATTTTAAGGCAGCCTATGACCTCTTTGTACCATTTTATTTGTCTGTGCAAAATTTCAAGCTGATTGATCAAATGGTGTGGAATAGAGATGAGACGGGCTAAGCCCGAGCCCGAAAGCCCGAGCCCGAGCCCGGGCCCGACTCGGGCTCGGGCTCTGTAATTCACGATTGCGTTCGGGCTCGGGCGGGCTCGGGCTCGGGAAAAATTTCTCCTTTGTTGAACATACTCCTTGAAACAGATTTTAAAAAGTGATTCGTGGGATAAATAGACGTACTTATTTAAAAAAAATAGCGGCACGGGGGACTAGAAGGTGTGTGAAGCTCCAAAATATATTGTATCCTATTAACGAAGTAGTTAATTTTATTTGTCTTTAGCTGAAATTTCGGGCTCGGGCGGGCTCGGGCTCCAACTTTAATAATATTGCTCGGGCTCGGGCGGGCTCGGATTAAAAGTCCTCGGGCTCGGGCGGGCTCGGGCTTCAAAAAATGAGCCCGAACTCATCTCTAGTGTGGAAGGAGTTTCCGAACAAACAAACTTTCACATTTATATCAAAACAGTCCTTTCCATTTTAATTATAATAATGTTTATTTTATTAGAATTCATTATAATATGTCATTTTAATGCAAAGATAAATTTTACATTTCCTCTTCCTATGGTACTAATAAAAAAGAAGTAAAACTTGGTGCATATTCCTCCTTCTCTACTCAAGACTATATGTATTGCGTTTAATTTTGCTTTTTTGTTAATGATGAAAATGTTTTTTTAAATTTATATTACACTTTGTATTATTTTGCAGGTAAATGCTATGCAGATATCCTGTCTCCTAGGTCAGATTGAGTTAGAAGGCCGTCGCATGCCATTGATGTTGAATGGTTGTACCTTACCATCCTTTTCTCCTTACGACACCGCTCCTGCTTCTGGAGGTTTTGTTGCTGGCCGTTTCTTAACTGGTGTCAATCCTCAAGAATATTTTTTTCACTGTATGGCAGGACGGGAAGTAAGCACTTTGTTTTGTGTAAATTTTTCTACAGACCATCGAACCTTGTTAATGCAAAACTGCCTTGAATGAAATACTGTTTTATACAAAACTGGAGGTCCCATTCTTCGCATGGGAATGAATAAATTTTTTATATTACGTTTTTTTGTAATTACTATTTAGCATAATAAATAGATATAGCAAAATGGATATTGCCAGTGATCGCGATAACACTACTGCGCCTTCAAAGGGCGAGTTACAGAAAAATAGATAACGCGAAAATAGTCTCCATGTTCAAATATGTATGTATACTAATCTTCAGAGCGGTCAATTGAACGATCAAGAAGCTGATTGCTGCAGTACTATCTAGTGAGAAGGGATGGAAACTGTTAATACAGAATTTGTGTCTGTTTTGCAGCCACTCCACAAAAATGAAATCGTCGACGAATGCAGGAATGCAAGTCTTTCGTCAACTGCATGCACCCCTGGAATGTTCATTTTCACTGTCCTATACGCTCGGCAAAAGCTCAATGGACAGTGTATGAAAATGTGTGATGGAAGGGCCATTGAGACTATTTTGAATTCTTCGATTGGGAAATTAAAAATTTGTGCAAGAGCGTCAAATTCTTTCCAATCCTTGAAGTGTCGGGAGTTGTTTTATAATTATGTAATTACGAATATTACACAACAATAATTATTAAGATTTCTTGCCTCTTTAGAAAATCCGCTGTCGCCGCACACGATAGGAAATACTATTGTCTCCCCCACCTTTTTTTCTACTATGTTGTGCACTTGCAATTTTTTTTCTTCCCAGACACGTCTTAGCTAAACTGGCATTCCTATTATAGTTTATTTCCTGTATTATGCATATACAGTGCTGCAACTACAGATCACATCGCCCAGGACAAACCTCTGCTTTGGCGCTTTCTTCTTTCCATTTCCATTTTGAGATAACAGCAGTATGCCTGGGACAAGTGTCCCATTTCCCTTCTCTTGTTACAGACTAGCATATATATAGAGAAAATTGTAGATGATGCCGAATACGATAAAATTTGAACCTAGAACGGAATGTTTTCGGGCATTTTCGGCTCTGAAAATTTGCGTGATTATGAAAAATTTGTCAGCAAAACCAGATTCCCGTTGTTTTACAATAACGAAATTTCATTTATTTATTTATTTGTTATTGTTGTTGTTGAAATAAAGCATAATGGTGGCCTTATACAGCTTTTGTAAAAGTGTAGATTTCATTAAGTGAAAAAATGTAGTAGTTTAAGGTATGAATCCCACCACACTTTTGAATTAATATATTTTGAAGTTTTTTAATAAAATTACAATCCATGTTTTGTTTTAAAAAATAATCTCTTAAAATGTACTGTGACTGAAAGCATCGTAAAATTGTACCTGAAAAAGAATTTAAAAAAAAAACAGCTAAGCTGTTTGCTTTTACAAATGTTTTTTTCCCTTAATCAAAACATCCACTCCTTAATTTTCATTATTATAGTTCTGTTATTTTGCGATTACAAAACTTGAATTTTTTTATGTTTTTTGTTGAAATAAAGCATAAATGATGGTCTTATACAATTTTTGTAAAAGTGTGAATTGTATTGAGTGAAAAAAATTTGATATTTTAAGATACAATCGCACCACACTTGAATTTTCCATGCATGAGGAAAGTAATAAAATCATTAAGATGACTTGATTATACTTATTCCAGGGTGCCCACTTGCTATTAAAAGGAGACTATTTGCTATTATAATCGAGAATAGGCAACTAAGACGACTATTTATTTGTAAAAACAGCTAAAAAGCAACTATTTTGACGAAAATGGCAGCTATTTTTCTAAGAGTACGAATGCAATTTCTGTTTTTAACGTAGAACATTTCAGTTTGGGGCATGTAACCACACTACTAAGAGCATTATAAACACTGAGCATAGTGCAACAGTGTCCACCCATAGATTTTGAGAAATATCTATCATGAACAGATAAGCTAGATTCATACCGCCTGTGTCGTTCCATTGTAGTTCATTACAGTAAGAGATGTGTTTTGATAATCAAAAAATTGACTAAACTTCCAAATTCCAAAAACATAATGCAGCCAACTTTCGGAACGACACAGTGGTATGTCATTCACTCTGTTGCAGAAACTCTGCTGAATTGTCGGATTTATATTAGAGAGTATGCTTTAAAGTCTGGGGTTTGGGGAAAGTTTCAGTAGCCAGTTGAGATGTCAGGACAAAGCACAAACATAACTGTTTTTAGAAACTTCTCAAACAATCTTCAAAGCACAATTTCCAGGAATTTACAAGCAGTAATTCTATAGATAACTAGTCATCAATCTCAGAAACTTCCTCAAATACTGCAATTTCTTTACAGTAAATAAAATTGTTCCATTTGCTAAAATATCAGATTACTCGAGCTGAACCCTTGACTCCTCCACAGCATACAACAATACTGAATTCATAAACAAATTTTAAAATCCAGCTTGGCAAAACAACGGCGCATCTGGCATCAAAATTATGCAAAGCATTATGTTCTTAATAGGTAGCGTTTCATAGAAAAGCCAATTCAAGAATGAAACAGTGAGAGGACCTACTCACATATTTATACTTTTTGGGGAGTTTTCTCTTAAAGTTCTGGCAAAATCTGTCTAGTAAATTATCTATCATTTTCCTTGCATCATTTGGGCAATGCTAAGCGGGTAAGTAAACATTGGAGGTCTCTTTGTATGTTAGATGTTGCCAGTCTTGGCGATTTTCATTGGCGACAAACTTGGTGCAAAACATAAGCCCCCAAAACTTAACCCAGCCAAGCAATATCGCCAATGTTTAACAAGAACCTCCAATTTTGATGCTATCCTATGTGAATATTAAATATTCCTATCTTGCGTTCTAGTTAACTGATTTACATCCAACAAAGTGCAAAATTTAATTTTAGTGACACTATGAACTTTTATTAGTAATAATGTATGCTTCATGAAAATTAATACACCTGCTGCTTGTTTTTAAACTGTGTATTCTTTTTCACCATTTTTAAAAAGAATTTTTTTTTTTAATTTTTAAAAGGGTTCATAACTTTTTATTTTAAGTATTTATTTACTTTTTAATTCACATAATAATTCAATAAAAAGTTATGTTAACAATTCCATGATATAAAATTCTACAATCTGCATGGTTATAGATTGTTTTGCGAGAGTCTACTGTGTTTTGTATTTCATATTTAACTAAACATACTTGGAAAGACATTGAAAACTGTCTACTTTATAATGTTTTGTCCTATGAACTTCTGCATCTAAGGAAACAGAACTAAACCGCAAGCATCATCTGCTACAGAGTAATATATAATGAATTTAATTTTCGCAAATATTATATAGACTTCTTTCCGAAATTATTATATAAACTTCTTTCCTTTTTTTTTTATGAAATTGGGGGAATTTTGGGGAGCCTTAATTTGGGGCTCTGACAATTTTCGAATGAATTTTCAATTTGAGATGTTAATATGCAAGGTATATTATAGGATAAAATGAAAAAATTCTCTGAAGCACCTCTGAGCCAGTCACAGTCGAGACAATAAAGTGGCAAAAATGGCCCTAAATTAATTCGATGTTACTCCTCTGGGGTACTTTGACCCCCCATAACTCCAAAACTAAAAGAGGTAAATCAAAAATATTTCAGATATATTTTTAGAAAGTGAATATATCAACCTTTCAAGTATATTAGGCAAGTTGGAGTGTATAGGCTGATTATTTTACCAACTATGCGAAAAATTCCAGACCTGGGGCTCGAACCCAGGACTACTGCTTAACGTGCGGGTGCTCTACCACTGAGCTACTCTGGGACGATTCCCAGATGAAATTTCTCGCTTTTGAATTCAAAAGCGAGAAATTTTTTACTTTGAATTAAATTAATTCATTTTAATTTTTCATTCATTTTAATTAATTCATAATATAATTCATTTTAATTTTTAAGACCCCTTGCCTTTAAGGAAAAAAAATTGATACTTAACAATTAACCATGGCAACTTGCCATAACACCTACAAACCCTTGCAGGAGAGCTGCTAGTCACAGACCATCCCGATCTGAACTGAAAAACAAGAAGAAGTGAGGAGATACGAAACTTCCTGAGCTTATATACTAAGTTACATACCTAGCAGCCAATCAAAACGCGACACGCAAAATGCGTCAAAAGATTTGCATATGTTGGCGGACATTTAATTCTAGCTCAAGCAGAATTTGCATACGCAAAATATCGTAATCGTTCGCAAGTGCGAACGAGCAAAAAAAAAACTACTGAATGCCAAATTACAGGCAAACGAGGAACACCTCAACTTTGAGTTTTTCGCGACACATCCAGTCATTTTGTAAACAATACCATGCAAGTACGCATTTAGGGAGAGAGGAAGAAACCGGGATGTTTCCAGGTTATACAATTAAAATTAAGCTGAGTATTTTGAGTTATATTTTAAAACTAAAGCTATTATACTTAGTTTAAGCAGTTTTAGGAGAAGGGAAAAGTTTAATTTTTACAAAAATGGAACTATTTTTAAAATACTTATGAAATTTAATAATTACAATTTAATATTTAGTTTAAGCAGAGTTAGGTTTATTTTAAAAAGACACATTTAAAATACATGAAACATCCAACAGTATATAACTTCCGCGGCGTAATGGAGTTGTCGCAAATTAATTGTTTCATCTGTTCCATCTGTGGTTTGCAGAGGAAGATGATAAATGCCAATGGTTCAAAAGTGAGAAATTTCATCTGGGAATCATCCCAGAGTAGCTCAGTGGTAGAGCACCCGCACGTTAAGCGGTAGTCCTGGGTTCGAGCCCCAGCTCTGGAATTTTTCGCATAGTTGGTAAAATAATCAGCCTATACACTCGAACTTGCCTAATATATTTCAGATATGTTCTTTCCTTGGGTTAGGCAACACAATAAAAGAGAATCATGAAATTCTGTGATGGTGATGGGAACGCCCTGCCTGATTTGCCCCTGCAATGCCTCTTAAATGCAGTTTTTAATATTTGATGTTAAATTAAAAGAAGACATTTTTGGTAATTGAACTCAAAAGCTCGAGTACTCAAACTTTAAAGAAACAAACTTGTTTAAAATATTTTTTTATTTTATTGTTGTCGGCAATTAATTATTTTTTAAAGTATTACATATTATCATAATCTTTAGGTAATACTTTATATTGTTTTGTTTTATTGAGTAATTCCCGCAACTTAATGTTATACAAAAATATTTAATAATATATATTAATAGTGTTAAATTTAAAAGCATAATTTTCCTTTATTCTAACAGCATGATGCAGGAGTGCAGAAAATGTTTTTGTTCTCAACATTTCCCTCAATTCGTATGAATAAATTTTATGATATATCATAGAATTACATAAGTTCTGCATTACTATAGATGTAAAAAGATTTGCAATGTACAAGCTACGAACGCATTTACAAAATAGCAATTGGCAACGCTAGCCTGAGCAAATTTGGCACCCTAGGTGAAGGATTTTAATGTCACCCTTAACCTGTTGGTGTAACCGTTATCAGTGCCCAAGTTATGCCATTGTCTCGTTGGTTAAGCCTCTTAACCCAGGGGGACTGACCCTAAAATTTTGGTGTGAAAAATATTAATGGAAAGGACAGGATTTTAAAAAACATCCCGAGTTCGGCACCCTATGTGTATTTCTAAATATATTTGTTAAGTTCTTATTCATGTGTTCCACATCCAGTACAGAATACAATCATGCTGGCCTTATTTAGGTGGGACACACTGAAAGTGTTGTTTGAAAACAGTATGGTAACATACAACTTCAACTCAGGGAAAGTTTATTATGGAATAATGTAATACATCATAACTCTATTAAATTTGTGAAATTATCTCTGTGTCAATGCAATGTAAATTCCGTAGAATCATTTTGTCTGTTCAAATTAAGACTATACTTTAATGATTTAAATTTATTGTTTTAAATTATTATTGTTTTAAATTTATTACAGAAATCTTTTTTCATACAAAAGTGTAATTTTCTTTCTCGAACGGTAGGGTTTGATTGATACAGCTGTCAAAACCAGTCGAAGTGGTTATCTTCAAAGATGCCTGATTAAACATTTAGAAGGAATTACAGTGAATTATGATTTGACTGTTCGTGATAGTGATGGAACTGTCATACAGGTAATGAAACTGTTTTTTCATTTTTTTTTTTTTCTTTTCTTTTTTTTGGTGGTGCATGTGTATGTGTGTTTATAGTATTTTATTATATGTTTCGTTAATTGCAAATAAGCTAAAAAACAGTAGTAAAATAGTAATAATAATGATTATTATTATTTAGTTGGCGAGCTTGTGTACCTGATATAAGAAATTTATACAGGCATCGCTTTTTAATCTGTAGACCTATAATCCACAAATGCCTCTAATCTGCAATTGATTTTTTAATGTAAACAAACAAATTAGTTCTGAAAAAATCTAACTTCAGTGTGTTTGGTGATTTTTGTGTAACATTCATTTCATTATAATAATAAATACAGGCACAGGCACAAACATTTACAAATAATAGGTAACAGTGCTGAAAGAGCATGATTATAAATGTAATGTTGAATTTAATGTCATAATCTGAAGATGAAAATCGGGTTTCTCCCATTGGAATACATTACGAGAGCGGATAACGTGTCACACAGGAAAAAATCACCTGGTTGACTAGCTTGCCGCAATGCTTAATTCAATCATTCTCACTGGCAATTCTCACAATTCATAACTTTTCAAAATTAGCTCAACCACACTCTGCATATGTTCATTTTCTTTTTGCATGCCATTAATGCACTTTGCATGTCGTAATCACGATAGGGATTCTGATACAGAATCAAACAAAGAAAAAATATCCCTGGACAAAGAGTTTAAAATTGGGGAGAATTACATTATTTTTTTTTTCGAAAAAATCTTATTTCTGACAAAGTAAAAAATTGCAAACAAAATTTCTGAAAACAAATGTAAAAATTTAAAACACAAACCACTATTACATCAATGTTTAAAAAAATTTAAAGAATAATCAATTATGAGTTTTCATTTTTGCACTTGAAATATGGTATTATATTTTTCAAAATAAATTTGTATATTGTATTGCTATATATATATATATATATATATAATAGTAAAAGGCTAAACTTATGAATCAAGGAATCATTCTACAGCAGTTTTCGTAGTATATATATACACAGATCACAAAATCTTAAGCAAAACAGGAAGAATTACATACAGGGTGTCCAGTGCTAACGGTGCCCAATGACTATTTCCTAAACCGTTAGTCAGACACTCTTAGTTCCAGTTGCAAAAATGCTTTAAATTGTATAATCTATTATATCAGAAGCAATCGAAGTCAATAAATCAATCCCTATAAAAATTTAGGAATTTAAAATTTTATATGGTCCCCTAATATTATCAGTTATATTTAGAAATTTTTCCTTTATACAGTTTGATGCACAATTAACGAAATTGCGTCCTGCTACGACCAAAATTTACCTAGTTATAAAGCAGCAAATGTTTTGACTTTGAATGTTTTGACAGCAAATGATGAAGTCACTTTTCCACATTTAAAAATGTCCTCTTACGGTAAACCGTTAAGGGGCCATAATAATATTGACATTTTAAATTATAAGTTTTAATTTCATTTTTTGGGATAATATGGAGAAAGAAGCAAAACTAACATTCTTTACTAACTATTCTTTAAGCAGAAGGTTATAGTCAGACTCTATAAAAATCTATCTGGGGTCAGACTTACTAAATCATATATGCTACTAGCTGAAGTACCTGTCCTGGACGGGTTAGTGAATGAAAATTTCCAAAAAGCAAGAACTTTCGTCAGCATTGTAGGAGTACACAGAATGGATGTAGTATGTTACCAAAGTAAAGAAAGCAAAGTTATAATTTTCATCTATTGTTAAAATATTACAGGTTAGAGAGTAACTAAGTAATATCATTTCATTCACTTTAGTTGTAATTATGTGATGCGCGAACGAATATTGACGCATAGTGAAATAATTTTCGCGAAATCTCAAAATTTAATCAACATTTTTGAAAAATTTGAAGCCCAGAATTTAAGTTGAGTAACAACCTATCATGTCACAAATATTCGTTTCATTCCCTGCAGTCTTTATTTCGTGATGTTGGAACAAATTTTCAGCATTTTAAAACTATTTTCGAAAAATCTCAAAATGTAAGCAAAATATTTTTAAAATTCAACGCCTATAAATTAGGATTAGCAACTACCTATCATATCACCCAATTTCGTATCATTCGTATTAGTCGTTATTATGTGATGTTTGAAGAAATATAAACGTATTTTGAGAGAATTTTCACAAAATCTCAAAATCTAATAAAAATGTTTAAAAAATTGGACTCCGATAGTTTATGTTGAGCAACCATCTATCGTGTGACCAAATTTCATATCATTCGCTTTAGTCGTTATTACGTAATACGGGAACAAAGATTCACTCAGTTTTAAACGATTTTCGCAAAATCTCGAAATCGGATCGATTTTTTAAAATTAGATGCTTATAGTTTAAGGTGAGTGACCACCTATCATTTCACCAAATATCATTTTTTCACCTTTGCAGTTATTATGTAATGTGCGAACACAAATTTACGCAGTTTTAAATGATTTTCGCAAAATTTCAAAATCTAATCAAGATTATTTTTAAATTCGACGCCTATGTTTTAAGTTGAGTGACCACCTATCATGACACCCAATTTCATATCATTCGCTTCAGTCGTTTTTACGTGATGCTTGAACACAAATTTATGCAGTTTGAAAGGATTTTCGCAAAATCTCAAAATCCAATAAAGATTTTTTTAAAGTTCGACGCCTATGTTTTAACTTGAGTGACCACCTATCATGACACCAAATTTCATATCATTCGCTTCAGTCGTTTTTATGTGATGCTTAAACAAAAAAAGCGTCACGGACAGAATGACAGACAGACAAACTTTTTTTTGAGGGTCACATCGGATTCCCGGATGCTTGAAACGGATAGAAATCGCAAAATTTTTGAATTCCAGGAAATGTACAGACAAAAGTCTAATTTTATTTATATAGATAGCATGCAGATGTGTAGCATCGAGTATGCTATGCAATGTACAGGAACAGTTTTCTACACGGGTGTATAAATGTATTGCAGTCGATGGAAGCTACTTTTGAGCAAATGTTCCGTTAACAGAATTTGTAATATTATTTTAAATTTCTAAAATGCATATATTTATATTTTAAAATGTTTCATTTTCTAATTTAATGTTTAATGAAGCATTTTATTTCGTTGTTTTTTTATTTTAAGTTATTTAACACCAGTTCATTTAAAAAATTCTATTTTCAGTATAAGCCATATTTTTATGTTAATTTACTGGATACACATAGTTAAACGTTAATCTTTTTTATTGCAATCGACATTCATAAAATAGTTGTTGAAATTGCTAATAAATATTACAAGGCTCAAAACCATGTACATGCCGACACTTTATAGGAATTGATTTATTGATTTCAATTGTTTCTGGTATAATAGATTATATAATTTAAAGAATTTTTGCAATTGGAACAATGTCTCTGATTAGCGGTAAGGAAATAGCCATTTGGCACCATTAGCACTGGACACCCTGTATATATATATATGTATCATTGGGAGCAGACTTCGTGTCGATTACACAGACGTGTAATCGATTACGATTACGATTAATTTTCACTTTTAGACCAGGATTACGATTGCCAGAGAAAGTGTAATTCCCGATTATGGTTAGATTACGATTATCATATAAAACCCAATTTCCGATTACAATTAGATTATGATTATGTAATCTATTAAGACATTCGATTATGATTACATTTGAGTCTGATTACGATTACATTACGATTACAAAACTTTTCTTTTTACCCTTCTGGCATTGATATTATAATGTCTAAATTTTACAATTTTAACTCAAGAACAGAATAATGGGTCCATCTGTTCAGGGAGCTAAATTACAAGAATGCCATACAGCAAGAACTTCCATACTATTAGATGAACCTGGTTGATTTCCTAGGCCCACTTGTGAAAAGTTTTTTAATGCATACGAACCTCTATTTGAACATGGCATTTTCCGATTTTAACTTAAACATATGTCATTTGCAGTGTGAGGGGGGGACAGGCTTGGTGGTTTAACACATCTTTGAAATGAACCCAGGCTTATCCTAATCAAGCAAAAATTAGTATACAAAAATTGATATTTGATCCCTTCTATGATCGGCGTTGCTTCCTTGCCTATGTCCTGGTTTTCTGGTTTCGAAAGAGGTACTGGCAGACGCATGAAAAGTTAGCCGTGGTTCCTATTCAGCCGTGAAGGAGGAACCTCTGTCATTACGATCTTGCAACGATGTGCGCGAACATATTAAACCAAAGTTTAAGATTTTTTAATGCATTGAGTAAAATGCTAAAAACAGGGGATCTCTACAAATGCATTGTTTTCTCCACAATAACCATTAGCCTGAATCTGAATAGATGAGGCTGGACGTATATTGCAGTTATTATTTCACAGAAAACTTCACGCACAGTTTAACTTCTTTTTTTATACTTTCATAACATATATATGGGCATTAAATATCTAAAACCGGGCCTGCCGAACAAACAAACTTTTAATTTCTAGAATACACACGCCGTTTTAAAAATTCAAAACTAACTACTAACTCAAAACTACATGCATACTATCTATTGAAGAAAGACTTAAGAATACTACTAATAAGAATTACTTAAGAATAGCAGAATGGAGATGTCTAAAGATATCTCTAAACATACATCTTAAAAGTGTGGTGGGTCATAAATAGTTTATTGGTGCTGGTACGACGTAATAAACAAAACTGTACAGTGATAATGGCGGTGTGAATGGTAAAATCCAACGTAATGCCAATTACAATAAAAAAGGCACGAATTTACAGTAAAACTATTTTATAAATAATTAATCGTTCAAAGATGCTCACTTTCTAAGCAATTAGCTGTTATATATGCTAAAGAACTGACACACATTTTTGTCTCCGGTCAAGAATTCCTTTTACATATTGAATATTTAATATACACATACATACATGCATTTGAAATTTAATGAAAATAGTATAGTGCCAAAAGTTGTTTAAACTTTTGAATGTGGTATAAAGGAGCTAGCATTTTTATGAGAGATAGAAAATAGGTTAATATAGACGTAGAGATGTCAAAGATTTGCGGATGGGGGGGGGAGGGATGTGTGTATATAATATATTGAAGAGTGGAAATAGTGAAATTTTTATAGGTTTTGCGTGAGGAAAAGACTTTTGAATCGATGGTATTTTAAACAAAGTAGACGGCAAGCGGAACATGTTGTCCCCTGTCCTACGCCTATGTTGTTTAATGCGAATTCTCGGAGAAATTATAAAAGCTTATAATACACACAATAGAAAAGTTATATATAATTAGTCTCCAGTTTAATTCCAAATTGATAATAAATAGATGCCAACAATTCAAGTTCGAAAGACGTACTATGTTTTAATATAATATGTGTACAGTACAAATTAGATAAAAATAAAAATTTTTAAATAATTTTCACACTCATCAGTGAAAAAAACGAAGTATGAATACTTTGTGAATCATATTTTTTTAAAAATGAACTGTTTTCTGGGACTAATCACTAACACTGGCATAAATGAAAATAAATTATTTATCCGTTAAACTTTCAGATAAGTCAAGGCAGCCAATCAAGTCGAAAATAAGACAAAATTGATTTTTAATACTTCATTATGTATTTTTACGCATTTTTACTCACCATCAAATTCTATTGAAGGAAAAAAAATGTTAATTCTATTAAAGGGATTTTGTAGATCATTGTCTATGTTCCCTACTCTTTACCCATTTATCCAGAAATTTATCGATCATTAAAAAATATTGATATTTCTAAAGGTCTTTATACATTATAAAATTATTACATTCTTATGCAATTACATTCTTATTAATAGCACAAAGATATACTAAGTTTTAACGGAAATATATGCACTCCTACCTGCTTATCCAAACAACACAAGGAACCAAAGTTTATCTGTTGTGCACTAATCCAAACAACACATTCATAGTTTTTAAATGCACATCCTTTACCATTTTTATTTTTATACTTTTCTAAAACTGAAAAAACATGCTGCACTTTTTCCTGTGTAGGTGCCATTTATGTTCTTTTTCACGACCACAAATCAAAATGAAGAAATGATCTGACACCACAAGAAATAGTTTTAGTTATTCCCTCCCGTGCAACCCTCACTTTCTTCTGGGAAGTCCATTCTTGTCTCTCACCAGTCCAGACTTGGATGAACAGAAGACGACAGACAACAACAACAAAAGAATGGTCATCTAAATATTTTCCCGGGGAAAAAAAAATAACATAAGTGAGCTCCTGGCTTCCTTCAAACGTCGGAGCTCCAGGGGAACTTCCTGCCTTCAGGGCATGCCTGTGCCTCCCCGTGAAAATTTTCCCAGCAAGCTGAACAAAAACTAAGACTGGGCAACTGTAATCGTTTTGTAATCATCTCGTAATCAAAGCGACTACGATTACAGGCTCTTCGATTACGA
The DNA here is from genome assembly GCA_038373885.1 of Cheiracanthium punctorium. Classification (NCBI taxonomy): domain Eukaryota; kingdom Metazoa; phylum Arthropoda; class Arachnida; order Araneae; family Cheiracanthiidae; genus Cheiracanthium; species Cheiracanthium punctorium. The sequence goes on along the minus strand of JAWZYV010008065.1, from coordinate 436,515 downwards.
CTATCTGGCAAATGAAATTTCTAGATTACGATTAGACTACGATTACGCGAAAAAGTAAACTTTTAGATTATGACTAGATTACGATTACATGAAAAATTTAATTCCCAGATTACGATTATATTACGATTACACAAGAAAATGTAATCAATTACAGCCGATTACGATTACACGATTATGATTACACGAAGTCTGATTGGGAGCTATGGGAAAGTTGTGTCGTGGAACTGAAGGCATAAGGCGAGGGAGAGGCATGGCTGTTGAGGTCATCGGACCAGATGAGTTGAGGCTGTAGAAGAGGCCGATCGTCACTGGCCAGCAAACGCTGGGAGCGATTGTGAAAATCCTTGGGCCATAGCGGGCGTCGATGGAAGAAAAAAGTCGAACTCCAACTGCGACTACATAATTTTATTGGATGACTGACTACATCTTTCTTAGGCAGCTGTGTCACGCGAAAGTCTTCTCCTGCACTGTTACAGGTGCTTTAAAAACCTTTTTATGTCGTGTCATATGACCCCAAAAGCATTGCAACCATTGGCCAAAAGCTAAAACTGGGCAGCGCTAGTCCCAGGGTTTGTTATGACTTTTAAGATGCCTATGTGGCTGGCTGCCAGGACCGTGTACAAAATTACAAAGGAGAAACTGTTTCTGTTTTTAATTGAAACTGTCCAACAATATTTTGTGGCACTACAGAGAGTGTAGACGCCGTGTCTAATACACATGTGATTTGAAGAAGGCCTTCATCTTTTTCTAAAATTTTTGTTGAAGTTTGAGTGTTTCGTGTCTTTCGAATGTACATGTGTACGGCAAGTAGTCGATTTTCTACCTTATCTCTCTGGAAGTGATCACTCATCTCTTGGGTCGGCGTATTCAAGGGTAACGATTGACTCGTTGATGTTGTATTTGTGTTTAACCTAAAAGGACAGGTATTCGACCAATGGTAGGCATGAAGTATACCCTGTCTTTTGCAATTCCTACATGCAGGGCTCCCACTTGGTCCCTTTTTCCCCTAAAAGTCCGTTTTTTGGTGCCAGTTCCGTTTTGGTCTATTTTAGGCTGTATTGGTCCGTTTTTTTTTTTTTTTTTAAATTTTAATTAAGAAGAATAATTGTGTATCTTCGGCGTCGGCCAAGAGATCTGAAATCGTCAGAATGGCCGTTTTTTCATTGTTGATTAAACCATTATCCTTAGTTCATCTTCACTTTGAAGCGGCACACGGCTAGAGCTTACCAGGCTGCTAGGATGTGACATAGGTCGATCGACCTACGTCACATTGTAGCAACCAGTCCGGCAACACTTTTTTCCAGAACCATCCAGAACACACTAACATTCATCTGAGGACGGTGATTGGCAGAATATGTGGCTTTGTCCCGGTACCAATATCGGATCCGTGCATGCTACATCTAGCCTTCCTTGAATTAACATGTAAGTACAACCTTGCGTTTGTCAAAAGTATTTCTTTGTAGTGCCCCCCTACTACGACTCTTTAAAAAGCACGGCGCCCGACAACCTTTCAGCAATTGGCATCCCTTTTTACCCCCTTTGCCCTGGTATGTCCAAGTTTTCGCTCGAAAACTTGCCATCCCCCCTGCCCCTTCCGTTACATGGATCATCGCAGTCAAGATCATCGATCGTTTTACGGGCCCCTTTACGAAACACTTTCTATTAAAATGATACCGTAACAAAAATATGATCGATTGAAACAACCCTTAACTAAACACGATGTATAACTGTTCCTTCACAAAATTCCAAGCAACGCAATCAGACATTTATCGTAAATGAAACCCGATGAAATTTCCTTTTAAAAATAAGTTACTTTTTTCCTAATTGAATGCTTATCAGAATACAGACTTGCCAACTTTTACGCTTTACGCGTAAAATTTACGCATTTCGACTGCTGTTTACGCATACAGCACTTTTTTTTACGCATTCCCGGATATTTTCTTCCTAACTTGTGTATATTTCTTTAAAAGTGAAATTGATATTAAAAAGAAATGTATTAGGTTTTAAATTGAAATGATGTTCTATGTTAGGGCCTTTTTGCCTTTTCAATATGGATCTAAGTGGTAGCATCGGCACCATGATCCACATCGCACATCCATGTTGTTGACACAATGCGCATCAAAATATTTTTCTTTGTTGCCACTGAGGCAAAGAAAAATCTTTTTCCACATGCGACGCCGAGTATTTCTTAATTGGTTTACCCAGTCATGACGTCATAGAGTAGAGCGAATGGGACAATCGTTTACTAGGGAGTAGGTCTTTCTCCTGTGACTTGTGCGTCTCACGTGGTGTTATCAGCCATCAGTGCGTGCCCGCTTTGCAGTTAGGTGGTAGACGCAGACGGTAGTATGAGCATACTTCGATTGCTTTTCTGAGGATTATTTTCGATAAATGATCACTGGCACAGCATAACTTATAAACTTATAAACAAAGTTATAGCAAAGAATGGGTATACAGGGGTCGTGCTGCCGATCGCCAAAGTCGCAAATTGCGAAAATAAAATTAGTTTGGCGAAAGAAAATACGTTTGGGCAAAAATATTGACAATTGCTTTTCTTAATGATGTCCGAAAAAATCTAATTTGGCGAAATGTTAAAAAGAGCCAGCGCAACCCCTGGGGTATATATAGTATCATATGTCAAAGGAGCGAAATTTGCTTATTGTAACATGTGCCGGAGTGATTTCAGCATTTCTCATGGAGGAAAGAATGACATTTCTCACCACTCGAGTTCGTCAAAACACAGTGAAAATGGGAAACTTGCTAACAGCAGTAAAAGTCTACAAACATTTTTCAAAGAGGACGGACAGTCCAGTGGCAGATTAATGCAAGTTTCTCAGGGGTGGGCAGTTAGAGGATTGACATATACATCCATTTTATGGAAGCAATTTAGGATCTTTTACATTAATTTCTTTTTTCTCGGGGGCCGGTCGCCCCCCCCCCCCTTTAATCCACCCTTGGGACAGTCGGACGTTATTCATGCAGAACTGTTATTTACATCTTTCTTGATCGAATACAATGTTCCTATTTCAGCAGCTGACTATGCTGAATGTGAGAGGGTTTACAGTATTATTTGGAAAAACAGAAATGAATTCAGGTGCAACTTGTCTAATAAGATTTTGGAAAGCCTTCTTATTATGAAAGATTTTTACTTCAGATTTTCTGAATAAAGCAGAAAAAGCTACTGCTGCTTCTTTGAAGTCAGCACAGTCAAAATGAGAGTTTTTTCAAGCCAGTTAAGTGATTATAATTAATAAATTGTTAGTCACAAGAAATCTGGAAAATGGTGTATTAATTGATTTGCCTTTTATTCAACAACTTCATTTTCTTTTATTGTTCTTAGCTTTATTTAATACTTCAAGCAAATAATTGTGGTATAAAAAGCATTAAAAATAATACTCGTGCATTATATGGTGAAAGGTAAAAAATAACGCTCACGCGTTGTATAGCAAAAAGTGTAGAAATTTCTGTTCGCACGCTGTTTTACACATTTTGATTTTCCCAGGTTGGCAAGTCTGAGAATAAGAGAGTGACAGTCATCGCTTATTCATTTCATCTGTTTTCTTTCGTTCGCGTAACTAAAAAAGAGGCACCTCTGGGGTGTTTATTTTCACCTAATGTAACAACAAAAAACTAACATAACTTTCAGTTTGGGGTAAGAAAGGGATTCAAAATAACTTCACCGCCTATCCTACAATGTGGGTGTTATATTTGATAATTATTTCGCAATCATAATTCTAGACTTCAGCTTTTTGGTGAAAACTGTCAGTATAAATAATGGCAGCTTGTGTAGTTTATAACTGGCTGTTTTACGCACTTGCAAGTTTTTGTTTTTAATGATTGCTTAGTATAATCATTATCTGGCCTTCCTAATTCAAATTATCTATAGTTATTAAAGATATTTACAAACCATTAGGGAATTATGGATTCATTTAGAAATGAAAGCGCCTTTTTGAGAGTTAAATTGCGCGACTTCATGACGTCCATTGATCTTAATGTATGTGTCTGACTATAAGAAATGAACGCTTAGGAATAAACTTTAGCGATTTTCAGATTGCACCAAACCAGTTCTGAATATTTTCTATATGGTACACAAAATTGCCTTTTTGCGAGAACAAAGTATCCCTATTTTTAAATCCCCCGCGGCTGCATTTGCTTACTCCATTGGTCTTTGTTCATGACGAACATTGTTAATTTTTCACGACTGACAGCTGTCATCAACTTTATGCTGGCCATAAGCCTTATTATGCCGGAATAAATCTTGAAATATTTATTTATTTTATTTTATTTTTTGCTATTAATAGATCACAAGAAAAGAATTTATAATGAATGCTCGTCACTCTTTGGATTTTTGTTCTCAGAAAGAGAGCCCTTGCAGAAACAAACAAGTGCAGGTGTCTGCTTCAAACCGCAATCTTATGCATTGTCGTAATCCCCGTTTGAAAATTTCCATAACAGATGATTACTTTTGCTAATTGGTCAAGAGTGGTACTAATACACTTTATCAATGATCCAGCTCTCCCCCTCCCCGCCATGCCGACATCAATGTTGGAGTTTAGTTGACTCCTGTCAACAACAACTGTTTTAATGCCCCGTTTCTGTTTTACTTTCAATTAATATAAACTTTGTGTAAAAAAAGGAAAGAGAGGGGAAATAAACTGTGGCGACTGGCACATAAATTTGCAGTCTCCACTTTCAAAAATACAGTCCACGAGTGGCGACTAGAGGTCTGCGCCGCCGCCGAGGTCTAGGCCGGCACGCCGACAAAGAGTGCTGATTGTATGCTGCAGCGTATAATCGGCTTCAAAACTTAGAAAATTGTACCTAAACGTTCAACTGCTTATTTTTTTCTTGATTCTTCTTAACCTTTTACTGGCCAATGTTTCCAATTGCGAACATCAAATTAAAAAATTTTTAAAAATTAAATTTTATCAATATTATCTGGAAAAAATAGCAGATAAAGATGACTTGATTGTTTGAAACGCATTTCTATCATTAGTGGAAAACTGGAAAAAAGTCATAAAAATAGCCGTTTTCATAAATTTTTACGCAGCTATCTTGATCCCTTCAAGCTTAATTCATATCTTTATTTAAATTAAAAAAATGAACCTTTCATTAATTCTTAATATTTCGCTTATTATTTAAGCCGTTGGTCCACAACCCCCGGGCCACGGACCGGTTCCAGTCCTCGGATCAAACAGTACCGGGCCGCCAAGGAACATTAATTTCTTTGGATTTTATTTACTTTGGTGTATTTCTCTCGGGTTCTTGCGACTTTATCGTGTTTATGTTGATTTATACCTTTGTAACAGAAGAAATATTATAATTCTTTTAACATTTCTCTTTTCTTTTTGTTGTTTATTAAAGATTTCAAGATCATGAGTTAAATTTGCAGTCATAAAATAGAGAATAAATGTTCTTTCCTTAAAACTATTCCAGACAACTCTGCCGATTGAAATGCTACATCACTTTATATTTTTTTTTTTTTTTTTTTTTTGAGTGTGTGTGTAATTGTATTTTATTTTGGAGGCATGTTTAAATACAATCAAATTGAAGTTATTAAATCAAATCAATCTAAATTAGAAACATTCAACGCCCTCGCCCTCTCAGCCTCAGAGGGTCGCTGTAAAATTATCAAACTTCCCACCATTATTTTTGAACAATTTTATTTTAAATTAAAAGTATGAACTTTCCATAGACTAAATTGCCAAGAAAAAATTGATAATGGCCAGGGGTCGAAATTTGCAGTTTCCTCGTACAATCAGATTTTTAAATGGGTAGAGTATAACCGCAGAGGTGATGCGATATATGGAATTATTTACGTCACCGATCTATCCCACATTACACAAACAATTAGAATTAATTTTTTTATAACAAGAACTCTTAATAAATACTAGTGTTGGAATGTAAAATTGACAAAACTTTGTATAATAATACACACATATAATAGCACATTTCAAATGAAAAACCAAATCTACTAAATTTAGAACTCATTTTAAAGGCGCATGAAAAACTTAAAATGATGATTTCTTTTTAAATAAAATATATTGGAAATGCTAATGTCCATATTTTTATGATAAGAGTATAAAATAATCTGATGTATTCATAATCAGCTGTTAATTTATGATGAGTTTTAGCTAAATTTAGTAGCTTTGCTTTCTTTTTAAAAATTTATCTGCAACTAAATCTTTTAACCTTTTTAAGTGTGTTTTAGAATTTTTTAAAACGATCTAGAGGTGGAAAACATATGAAACATCCATAAATGGTATTTATCAACAATGTGTGTTATTATACAGTTTTTATCAATTTTACATTCTAACATCAGTATTTGTTAAGAGTTCTTGTTATAAAAAATATTAATTTAAATCGTCCACATCTCTCTTTCGCGAGATAGGTAGGCAACGTAAGTGGCGCCACATATCGTTTCACGATTTTAATTCTGAACTTCTATTTTTATTTCCGAATAGTACGGCAATTTCATGAATAAACGTTTGTCAACTTATTTTCATTGTAACGGCAGCATGTTCTTAAAAAAATTTTGTGGGCAAGAAACTTCATTTGCAGGCAACCAAAATAATTTCAGTAATTGTTCAATGGACGAAAAAGGCTGAAGATTCTACTCCTGGTGGTGGGAAATGTTCCGATAAAAACGGAAGGGTTGGGAGCTATGCTACTTCCGTTTTCAAAACCAATGTAAAAGTTTACATTGGTTTTTCAGAAGTCATTAATCAGAAATGACCAATGCTCACAATTGCGAACACAGGGAAAATTGTATACAATCCCCCCCCCCCCCCCCCGTTTAAATGACTAATATCCTTTAATTAATGCATTAGAAGGCAAAATATGTAGAAAACGAATTCAAAATATGGCTGGATCTGAATTCGGTCTGTAAAAGGTTAACGCTAGTAACATGTAAATATACCATTTAAATTTTTTGAGCCAATGGCGTAATTTGATTGCTTTAAAAACTGCTTGAACATTGCTTTATACCTCAAAAGATCCTCAGATAAACACATATACCTCAAAAGAACATACACATACGTTTGGAATGGTTCATGAGAAGGTTGTGGAGAAAAAAAGAAAAAAAAACTGCTTAAAAGCAAATGTATCAATTATACACTGACAGCTAAATGTATCGTGAATGTGCTATAGAGCAATATAAACCTATCCGATTTTGATAAAATCTATTGTTTCAGTCTTGCAGTAGAAATGTTTTAAAAGTGCACCGAAACGGCAGGCTCATACTCTGGAGCCCCACCACTGGCCGACCGCAGAGTGCTCTGAATTAGGAAACGGAAGGTGTCTGGTTTAAACTCAGGTCGCGTACGTCAACCTAACCGTTCGCAGTTTTCCATCGTTTCCTCCGAAATGCTTGTTAGGACCCCTTAGAAAGACCCCCACGGAGAGCACTCCACACCTCAGCCTAGAGCTCACATGTAGCCTCACACAGCACATAAGCTTAAATCAAGCTTGGCTTAAGCTGGATTTTCGCTTGCAAAGTGTGGTGATGGTGCCATCTGTGAAAGAGAATGGACATTAATTGTCTAGCGTCCTCAAATTTGCTGAAAGTTCGTAAAAGATGTATTTTAACGGGGATCGGTTTTTTATTACCAGTGCCATATTACCAGCAGGGAAAATGGGGCAACTGCCTACAGATTTTAGGGCCCAAAAATCTTTCATCTTACTTTTGTAATTTTAAAATAAAATTACAAAGGATAAAAAAAAAATTCAGAAGTTAAATAATTTTTTTAATTATAAAGTATGAACAATGAAAATAATTCAAATTTACATTTGTATAAATTAATTTAAACTTATTTTTAATTCTTCGAAATGCTCTATATCAATATAGCATACCAATATGTAGGAAAATAACCACATTTGTAAAGAGAATTTTTAGCGTTAAAAAATAGCAAAATTTTTCAATTATTTGTTATTTTAAGAAATATTTACAAAAATGACTAAAGTGTTTGTATTCCATACATGTTAGCAACTGTGATATAGCATTTCGAAGTAACGTTTAACTATCTGTTTCTTTCATTTCAGATTACTTAACACAGAATTTGTGTTAAGTAAACCCATTCTATATTTCCAAATATGGAAATTCTTCAAAATAAAATACAATTATACTACGAAATTGATTTCAAAATCAGTCGTTTGTCTCGATTTTGGCCAGCAGTATTGCTTCATAAGTGTTGCGGTACTGAAAGTTTTAAAACGTGTGCTGCTCTTAAGTTTATATTATGTTTATTTCCCTATTAGTAAAGTCTCTAAATCACACATAACATTATTTTAATTTTGATGCATCCCATGGAAAAATAAAAGAAACAAATAACACATCGCCCACTTAAAATCTGGCGAGAAAACAGCGTGGTAAGTCACTTCAAACTTTAGTCATAGCTGCACAAGGCTCCGGTGGCGGAATGGATAGCGTGCTCGACTGCGAAGCCAAAGGGCCCGGGTTCTATTCCAGCCACGAGCACTCGATGGAAACAGATTAAATTAAATTGAAATTTCAGCATAGAGGGGGAAAATGCGCGGAAAAATAAATTATGTGGGGCGCGTTAGCCAGCGGGCGCCCCGTGTATTTAGAAAAAAAATTTTTTGGAAAATTTTTTAAGCTTGACATTAAGCTTGAAATGTCAAGCTTGATTCAAGCTTGAAATGTCAAGCTTAATGCAAGCTGGGCAAGTGTAAACTAGAACACTTGATTCAAGCTTGCATCAAGCTTACACGCTTGATGCAAGCTTAATTTTCAAGCTTAATTCAAGCTTATTGACTTTATAAATCAAGCTTGCTGCAAGTTTGATGCAAGTTTGCTGTGCTGTCTGGGGCTAATTAGCTATAATCGCACAACAGAAAATCATACTCAAGACTAGTATTTATAGTCTTAAAAAAATCTTTTAGCGTCAATTTATACATAGGTGTGTGTGTGTGTTTATACGCAAACGCCCATTTTCATTATGCTCTTTTTCAAAAAAATGTTCACGGCGCGGTGCGGCGCCGGGTTTCTGATGTCGTTACGTCGCCGCCGCGAATTTCCGTGCAGCGCAGACCTCTAGTGGCGACCGTTAATTTTGACCTTTAATAATAAGGCCTGTGAAAAGCGGAAGTTTTTTTTAGGGGAGGGGTCGCCAGTCGGCGGATTTCAGTTTTTTTTTTTTTCCCCTAAATTTTACTTATTTTTTTTTTTTTTTATTCTGCATATTCAACAAATTGTGTTTGAGTTTTGTATGAGTCTACAAGAATGTAGTTTAAGCTTTGTTTAGTTATTATAAGAGCCAGGATTTCATCTAATTATGTGTGTTAGTAATCATTTCCAGAAGAATTTTACACATTTGATTAATGAAATCTTCCAATTTTATTTCTTTGTGAACAATAAGTGTGTATTAGGGAACTGAATAAATTATGCAGTGGAACTCTCAATTTTGTATCTTTCAAAATATTCAATTCAAAAATAATGTATGAAAACTTAAAAGTGGTTTAGTGAAGTTTTATATTATTCATGTGAGAATATTTTCATTGTGTTTACTTCAGTGTAAAGGACATTTACATGTAGGAGATGTAAAATTGAGGTTGTATTTCAGAGGAAATTTTTTATTCCTTTAAAAATGACCGTTTATTAAATAGTTCCTTTTTGGTCCCTTTTTCTTACAGATGGTCCCTTTTTGGTCCATTTTTCTTAAAGGGATGATCCCTTTTCCCCCTTTTTTGGATAGAAAATTTGGTGGGAGCCCTGTATATGGTGTTCTAAGTAATTTAACATCCTGCTGGTAATGTATGTTCTGGTACGGTGGACGGAAATGCTCAAATCGAGGCCAAGCATTTTCTGGAACTCGCGAGTTATAAGGATTTTCTGGACGATTAGAATAATAACTCATCCTCGGATTCGGGTATCTAGGTAGTAGGATTCTGGTATCTAAAGAGCCTAGGACCTTGAGGATATGGTCTAGTATAGTTGGGAACTGAAAGTGACTGGGTTTTCTCTTGTACCTGTTGTATCTTCATTAATTTTGAGGCAATTTCTAACCATTCTGTTGCTGTTTTGGGGGGTTGTAAGACTAATAATGCTTATATTTTACAAGGGAGACCGTTCGTCAATCCCTCCATAATCAAATCACTGGACAAACTTAAATTTCGGCCTATCTCTAATTTTTTATGAAAATAGGATACTAAGTCCAAATCATTCTCGAGTTTTAAACTCGTAAAATCTGCAAATGAAAATGAACTGCATGAAATGAATCTTTCATTTAAAACTTCAACAATATCATGCCATGTATTTAAGTTATGGGCATTATTTACAAATTCGGTGAGGGCACTGCCACTTAAATATTTACTAACATTTTGGACTTTCCACTGTTCCGTTTTATTAAATTCCAAGCACATTTTTTCAAAATAACTCAACCAATTATGAAATTTCATATTGCTTTCAGGACAGTAGGAAACTATAAACTCTTCATTATTAGAGCTAACACTGTTGGTTGCTCTTGCGTGGTTAGCCATCGTTTGAGTTTTGTTATAATCATCAGCTGGCAGAAACATTTCCTTAGTACTGTTGTTATATCCTAACAGCAGATTTACACACAATTCACAGAAGAGGTGAATGCTGAGTTGTATCTCGGTATCGCGTCGTCGTAATCAAGGAGAGAGCTAAATTTCGCTGAATCAAATAACTCATGAGATCGCTAGTCGCCACTGGGTTCTCGCAGCTATGTTGCGCCAGTCGGGGGGAAAAAAACAAACAAAAAAAAAAAAACAATGTTGGACGGTGAAATGAAGGACTCTCTTGCAAAGCTGGAAGTGATGAATGCTCAGTAACATAAACATTGGTGTGTATTTGTGAAGGAGTGGAGAAAAAAAATACGAATGATTTATCTTGAAGGGAGCGCTTTCTAACTTCTTGACCCGCTGAGGTACAATCCTGTGGGACTTCTTATGTATCATTGGCAGCTACGTGAAAGTTGTGTCATGGAACCGAAGGGGTAAGGCGAGGGAGAGGCATGGCTGTTGAGGTCTCCTGGCTGGCTCGGGACTCTGGATTAGAGCCGCTGTTGCAGAAATCGGGCCGGATGAGTTGAGGCTGTAGAAGAGGCTGATCGTCGCTGGCTGGCAAACGCCGGGAGCGATCGTGAAAATCCTTGGGCCATAGCGGCGGTCGATGGAAGAAAATGATTCGAACTCTAACTGCGACTACATAATTTTATTGGCGAAAGTCTGCTCCTGCACTGTTGCAGGTGCTTTTAAAACCTTTTTACGTCGTGTCATATGACCCGAAAAGCATTGCAACCATTGGCCAAAAGCTAAAACTGGGCAGTGGTTGTCCCAGGGTTTGTTATGACTTGTAAGACGCCTATGTGGCTGGCTGCCGGGACCGTCTACAAAATTACAAAGGAGAAACTCTTTCTGTTTTTAATTGAAACTGTCCAACAATATTTTGTGGCATTACATATATAATTTGAATATGCTTAAATTATTTACCTTCAATAATTGATAAGTTACTACTGAAAAAATACTTGATCTTAAAAATTTATTAGATATCATCTTTTCATTTTAATGTCTATTTATGCATGATTAAATTAATCAACTTGCTCCAAGTCTGCCAAAGAAAATGTAAGAAAAAACAATGACCTATGATCCACAAAATCCTATAATCGCACAACCGTTGGGCAAAACTTTTGCGGATTAGAGGGACTTGACTGTAATATGTTTAAATAGATATTCTAAGCAAAATATTTAGAAAATTCAAGAGTAGAAGAAATGGAAAAATCGAACTAATTGATAAAGAAAATTGTTTGATTCTTGCAAGTGCATTATGTCTATATACATTAAGTTGGAGTGAAAAAAAAATTGAAATTTATTTAATTGAAATGTGATAATGTGGAAAAGTTGCCATTGGTAATAATAAATTAATTTGCAAAATATTAAACCAATCAGTTAATATTTTTTACTGCTGCAGAGGGATTGAAGTTCCAAAAAATTGCAATAAACATTGTTTTTACAAAAAATATATGAAAGTTATCCAAGCATAAAAGTGCATTTTCTAATAGAACATAACAGCTATTGTATTATATTAGTAATGACCCAGTTAAATTTTACTGCAGTGAAATTGTATCTTCTACTGCCTCAAGGGAGCCAGGGTTTTGAATAAATGTAAAAAAAATGCCAATTGTTTGTTTTTTCTTTATTTTTATGTTTTATGTATTTTTTTATTATTTTTTGTTAAAGATTTTTCATAACTGTCCCTATTAGATGGGAAAAGACAATTTTATATACAATGACATTGCAGATTTTTTAAAGAAAAACAAACTGGAAACTGCAAAAATATTTGCACTTGGATGCATTGGAACTCTTCTTAACACAGGAAGTAAAGGTAGTGTAATCCGTTTGCTTGGGATCAAGTTTTAAAAACACTTCAGTAGCTTTCTTGTCTTTTGCATTTCAATGAGCTCCCACTGAAACATCTGCTCGAACATCTTGATGGACTAACAATAGGTCCTTTGTCATATTGTCGCTCAATCCACAAATCCCGAGACTTGTATATCATTACCAGTTGCAAATTTTAAGCCAATTAAAGTTAAACTCCCAGCAGTTGATAAAAAAATTTTTTGGCAAATGAACAGAATTATCTGTAGAAATTTTGGAAGCTGTTTCACCAGCTGAGTATTCCATTGACTTTTCTCGACAAAACCCCAGAGGACCAATGTCCCACACAAGATGGATCACTACTGTTAGTCAAACTTTGAGACTGTACATTGGAGCAGATTAACCTTTTGAACTTGTCATTTAAGTTGAATTAATTGTGAAAATGCACATGCAGAGATGTGTCAGCTGTTTCTATTGCTCCAAATTGTGCCAAATCAATCCTGATGTGCCAATCTGCTACCAAAAGATTGTTTTGGGACATTTTTGCTCCAAATTCAGCAAAACTGCTACATTTAAAATTTTTCCGTATACGTTCAAAACGTTTATAAATTGCCAAATTTTTACAAAAATCATCACACATTCTAATTTCAATTTTTCTCTATTGATCTGAAAAACGGATATTTTTTCTTTGGCATCCCTTTGTTTAAACCTCCAATGCCTTAAGAGTAAAAAATGAGCCATGTTTTAAATTTAATTTTATAAAAATTGGTAATTCTTTGTTACCAAATTTTTGATACACTGCTGATGGTAGTTATAGTTTAGTAAATACTGGAATTTAAAATAGCTATTTTGTATAGCAATGTATAAAATAACTGAATTTTTTATTTATATCATAAGCTTCTGCCCCCCCCCCCCCACACACACACACACAAAAAGGAAAAAAAAAGCTGGTTCTTGTTTATTAGCTAAGAACCTCCTTAATTTTCATATTTTAGATTGGCATTCTTGTGCTCCAAAAGTGACTTTTTGTGCTCCAAATTGCTTCAAATTTTAATTTCAGCTGGTACATCCCTGTACATGGGTTGCTTCACAATTAAAATGAATCCATCATGTTTCCATTGTTCTCAAAATCTGTGGACTATAGTCAGGAACTCCTGTTACTTGCTAGAACATCTACAGAACATAGTGCAGCCTGTAATTTTACGAAACACCTACTTCGCAAATCATGAAAATATCCCTATTGGAATGCTGGCCGATGAAAAACAGAAGGTCTAGACCCTAGCCATAAAGGGAATTTCCAAAGCAAGAATGCTCTGTGAACACAAATAATTCTGTTCAACAGTTTGTCATTCCAGATATAAAATTTGATGCTGAAAATCATAACGACTTAATCGGTTGCCAAGAATGTGAACTTATGGAGCCTCCAATTCTGGTTTCCCTTTCTATTGACAATCTTGCAGCATTGGTGAGTATTGAAAGCTCTATTAAAGATTTTGGCTGTTGTAAGTTTCCATGTCACACGCAGTCTGTCGAAAGATGTGTCAAACTAGTTACCGAAGCAGCTTCTTGTGGACCAACGGAGGGAGATTAGCTTCATTTGAAACCAAGTCACAATATAAAATTCATTAACATAAACTTCTACTTTATTTTATGTTAATTTGACTTACTTTGATTCGAAATCTTTTCGTTTCAGTTAATATATTTTTTAAAAATTTATTTTATGATTTTGTGATTTGTGGGGCATTAAATTCTGTCTTGCAGTAGTAAAACATGTGAATATGGAAAATGGGTAAGTGCCTTTTCTAATTTCCAGTCTGATATAATTAATTTTGAAAAGTCATAAACATTATAATATATTACTAGATATAAGCTTATTTAATTCTCGTCATAGTACTAAAAATGTTGTAAATAGGGGAAAAAAGTTGGAATTGTGTCCAATTTTTTGAAATTTTGTCTTTTTTCCAGCAGTAACAGATATGATTTCCCCGTAATGAAATTTAACTGGGACATTACTAACATACTAGTCGAGCTGCTATACTCTATTTTTTGGGAGGGTGTATATTAATTGGTTTTAAATTAGCTAACTGAAAAATAATTTGCTAAATAAATTAGCGATAAATGGGTGTTACATATTGAAAATTATAAAATTTTTATAGCAAACTGTAATATCAAAATTAACAAAGATTTTATATACATATATATTATATGTACTGTATGCATAAAAAAAATAACTACAAATCAATGTAAAATAAAGAATTGTTAAATAATCTGAAATATTTATTGTGACATATCTATTATGAATTAGGAATTTAAAAATCATTATTCTAACTGACTTTTAAAAAAATCAGCTAAATTTTTTTTTTTTTTTTTTTTTTTTTGGGGGGGGGGGTGATATTTTTCAAAGAATACACTGTATGCTAAAAATGATACAGGTATTTAACATTTTGAATGTATACTTTTTAGTTCTCATTAATTTTAAATGTAACCAAGATATTACCAAAATTTTAGAATTCATTTTTGGAAAAAAGAAATTACATCTTGAGAATAAGTGACGTTGTAATTTGTTGATGAAGTATTAAAATCAAGTAAATGGAATCTACTTTTAGTTAACAACAAACAATGTGTTTGAAACCGAAATGAATAGTTTATTTAACTCAGTGAAAATACATCCTTCATGGAGAAACCACATGATCCAACGAAAATTTAAGTTATCGTGCATTCACAGAGCTCATACAACACATTGGCTAGCTGGCAGTTGCCATGAAATACACGGAGAAACCACGTGACCCCTCTCTCTGCTCATGCTGTGAAAATAATCCTTCCACAGCTCCGTGAACCTAGCCACTACGTAAAAAGTTTTATCTTGGTTCGACTGGAATCATTACAGAGTCAGGGATCAGCATAACTATATCATAGGACTACTTTAAAATATAGAATTTTTTTATATTTTTTGAAAAATTAAATGATTTATCTTACTTTTTAATATTTTCATAACTTTTGCAGCTATTGCAAAGGAAAACTTCAATGTAAAGTAATGCAAATCTAATGCTAAGACAGCATATCTCTTCATTTGTTTTAAAATGTAAAATAACATGCTCTTTTAGATCTGTTTAATTAGGTTTCAAGATAATATCTGAGTAGTTATGTTGATTATTATTTTTTAAAGACTTTTTGTTATGTAAGAATGTGTCTGTATTTTTTTCTTTTGATTGTTTTTTGTCATTTCCTTTCTTTTGTAAATATGCACAGTATAAATGTTTTTTTTTTTTTCCCTTAGCATTTAAAATGCTTTCTCTTTTCTTCTGTTATTTCAGTTTTTGTATGGTGAAGATGGTCTCGATGTTTTAAAAACTCAAATGCTGAAAGAGAATAGTCTTCGTTTACTCTCTCATAATTATGAAGCAGCAGTAAATGAAGAGCATGTTGACATGCTGCTAAACACTGCAGATGAAGATCTTGCAAAACTGAAGAAACAGGTCTGTAGTATTTGTTTCACCAGTTCCAATTCTTGAAGTTCATTTAGAAAGTTGTACAGTTAGATGGTGGGAGCATAGTTAAAATTTTTCAAGGAACTTAAAGTTTGGTAAAATTTTGCACTTTTCTTTATTTTGACCCTTCAAGTGCCACATGTTGCATAGGAACATGCAGTGCTATAGTAACACAATGTAAAAAACATTCAGCATTAAAATGGTTAGTGCTGTCATAACCAGTCATTGTAAGATAAAATCTGTCCGATATGAATTTTTAAAAAGTGTCTGTTTTTAAAAGCGACTTCTTGTATGAAAAGAAAATTTAAACTGATTTTTAAATTATCTTTTGTTTTGTTTGAAGATTTCTATTAATGAGAAAGACCTATTACTGTGGTACTTTTGCTATACATGTGTATGCAAAACAGTAGTTAAAACTAGATTCATATCTTAGTTGCTTAAAAAAGATTTGACTGAGCATTTGATTTTGGAAAAATGCCTTTCAAAATTTTATCATTTGTTGATTGCCATTGTAGAGTGCAACTATGTAGTGATACGTTTTTTTTTTTTTTCTTCTTTCTTCTGAACAGAAAATATTGTTTTTGAATTATTAGTTCATCTGAGTTCGTTTTTTTATTAAACAAGTCCAAGCACAATTTTCTACTACCCATCAGTAATTGTTTAATAGTTGCTTTTATTGGTTTGTAGATTTCATGAATTTTGTTTATTTTATGCTGTATCAACCTTATTAATTAGTGATTAAAAAATAATCTTGGCAGCACTATTAATTGCTTTCAGCTTTTCCCATATTGCGAAATATTTAATTATTTTACTATACTCATATCCAGAGACTAACAAAAAGTAAAATCTCTAGAGCCAAAATCTTCCACAAATAAGAAAGCCACAGCATTCACATGAGTTGATTAGGAGCCAGATGTATGTCTGCAAGGAAGTTTCTTTTAAAAACTTGGGCTACTAAGTGCCTAGGTTTTGCCAGACTTTCCTCACTCTTGTGCTTAGAATATACCACACGTATCTAGATCACCTCTTCATTTACTCTAAAGTTATAACATTCTGTTTTTGTTTTAGGAAAAAGTACTGCAGTAGGAGGTCTCTACTGTAATTTTATTACTGAACTGCAACCATCATATTACCAATTAATGTTTGTGCTAAAAAAATAAAATTGGTTCATTTAATGAATGTATATGGCATTAATAATTACTAAAATTGCCTTCATGATTTTCATTTGTAGCAGTTAAAATTCTGTTTTCAAATTTGTTGTTAAGTTAGGTTCATTAAAAATAAAATATGAATAACTATACTAAACTTTTCATTTCCTTTAATTTCAGATTAAAAGGTGGAAAAAGAAGCATCCAAATCCACTGTCTCGCAACCCTCTCTTTAAGAGTTTGAACACAAATGCATCAGAAGTAAATATTAGACGGAGAATTCAAAGCATAAATGCTATGAAAACTGAAATTGATGAAAGAACATTAATCGAGTAAGATTATTCCTATTGATTAGTTTAAAGTTCTTTATTATTTTTTATTAAAAAATACTTTTAATATTTAATGTTATATGTGATACTGGTGCCGTAAATTACATTAATTAGTACAAATTGTATTGCATCTTGAAAAATTACTTATATATATGTAAAAGATACTGGAACAAAATATTAGTATTCAAACTTTTTAGCTATGAGCCTACTGGGACATTAAGGTAATATGCCAGTAATATAGTAATTCTAACTCCTTTTATTGTGTGTGTTGAGAAATTTCATTCAATTAAATTTATTACATTTTAAAAACCGATATTCTCTCTTAATATAGTCTCTTAATAACTGTTTCTAGATATTTGACTGCTTGTATAGTACATATTATCATATCTCATCACCCTGGTCATGCCTGTTGACCTGGCCGTTCGGAGTTTTCTGTGGTTTTCTCCAAAACCCCATGTAAATACGAGCTAGGATCCCTTAGAAAGTTCCCGATGGAAGGCATTACCCTTGTAGGACTAGGACCCTAGTGCAGTCAATCGGTCTTAATCCGCAAGCACACATAAATCATATCACATCTTTATTCTCAGACCCACCAACTTTTGTGCATTATGAGTCAAATTTCTACATTTCAACCACATTTTATAATTTTATGCATAAATTGATTCCCCCCCCCCCTTTTGTTATTGTTGTTGTTAAGCAGGGTCAAATTCATGCATAAATTACCTGAAATATGTTATATCAATTTAAAAAAAGGAAAATACTTAACTATGAATAGTTGGCACTGCTGAATGTTGGCCATCACTTATTGAATGATGATAAAATATTAAAACAGTCTCAATAAAAACTTGATAGTGAGTGAAAATTACTAATTGTTTTGCACTATACAAAATTAAACAGTATACATTAAAAATCCTCAAATTTCTTAGTTATATATATATATTTTATTGTGCCTTCATTTTTGCTGTTTTCTTGTAACAGGGTGGCAATTAAAAAGATAAAGCCATTTTCATA
The DNA here is from genome assembly GCA_038373885.1 of Cheiracanthium punctorium. NCBI lineage: Eukaryota > Metazoa > Arthropoda > Arachnida > Araneae > Cheiracanthiidae > Cheiracanthium > Cheiracanthium punctorium. The sequence continues at coordinate 418,182 of JAWZYV010008065.1, read as the reverse complement.
TATTCAATGACATTTCCCTTACTCCAGGCAACTAATTTAGTGATTTGAAAAATATAATTTTAGTTCTTGGTTATTTTTCTTTCCTTTTCAATCTTGATATGCTATCAGTGATTCGTAAAAGGTTCTATAGCACTGTCTGTTTGCATGTCACAGGTATCCTAAGAGAACAAATACAGGGAAACCTGCATAGAATGATATTGTAGGGACCTAAATAAAATACCATTATAGACTTTATCGTTATATACAGGCTTTTGCACATTATTTAAGCATCAAAGGGGTTTTCTAATTATGAATATAAAGATAAAATATATTTCCCTAGCAGAAATAACACTTCAGTCACCAATGTGCACAACTTGTACTTTGAAAAAGTTCGAGTAATGAATCTGTTGTATAGAAGTAAAGCTCTATTGTAACTGAAGGCTATACTGATGAGGTCATTCGTAACATCACTCTTATCATCCTTAAAGCTTCAGATGCCAGCATACCCAAGTCTTCCACCAGTCTCCGTAAGAATAAAAAACCGGGGTGCAACATGAAATGCACACTTGCCAAGAAGCACCAGCGAAAAGCATGGGGCCTCTCTCGGTGGTACCTCACAACCGAAAATCTCATCAATTTCAAAAAAGCAAAAGCCAGTGCATTGGATACAACATGTATCTATTATCTCCCCCTCTACTTCCAGTAAAGCTATGGTCGAAAACTAGAAGGGCCATGGGCATATATTCTAACTGCACAATATCCTGTCTCTCCATCAATAACAATATTATTTCTGATACAAAAGACATTACAAATACCATTGGACAAACCCTTGCCTCCACCTCATGCAGCACCTCCTATCCAAATACCTTCCTTAAGTACAAAAAAAAAAAAAAAACAGTCTGAACGGCAAAACTTAAATTTTTAAGACCTCCTCCCACTTCTCCTACAATAGTACCTTAACTTTTAATGAACTCAAAAAATGTCTAAGGCAATCCTCTAATACTTCTCCAGGCCTAGACAATATTACCTATGAAATGATAAAACATCTTTCACGTGACTCCTTACTTAACCTTCTGAAACTCTATAATAGAATATGGAATGAACATACTTTTCCCTCCTCCTGGAGAAATGCTGTAATCTTTCCCTTTCCCAAACATAACAAAGATACCTCAAATCCGAAAAACTATCGACCCATAGCTCTTACTAGCAGCTTATGCAAGCCTTTCGCCTTATTTGCCTTGTATATATCTAAAGATGGTGGGCGATAATATTCTCAGAGACTCAAATTTGTAATGCCTTTTTAAGGAAAAATCATTTAGTATCAATTTTTTTCGACATAAAGCTTACGACAAGACCTGGTGATTTAGTATTCTCCGTAATCTATACAAATTAGGCTTCCGGGGCAACCTACCAACTTTTATAAAAAACTTCCTTACACTTTGTAACTTCAAAGTATGTATAAATGGCACTCTATCTGATAACTTTGTACAAGAAGATGGCATATCCCAGGATTCTGTCCTGAGTGAGACACTTTTTTCAATAAAAATAAATGACATTTTAAACCTGCTCCCTCCCTCGGTTTGAGGTAGCCTCTACGTGGATGACCTTCAGATTTCCTGCCATGGGAAAGACATGCCTTTCATTGAACGACAACTGCAAACCGCTATCAATCGCACCCTAAAATGGTGTAGTACTAACGGCTTCAGATTTCCTGCCTGGGGAAAGACATGCCTTTCATTGAGCGGCAACTGCAAACCGCTATCAATTGTATCCTAAAATGATGTAGTACTAACAGCTTCAAGTTTTCTGCGGAGAAGACTATTTCCATACATTTTTGCCGGAAGTCCGGGATCCACCCGGATTCTGAAATTTACCTAGGTCAGACCAAAATAGAAGTATATGACTCCGCTAAATTCTTAGGTGTGAATTTTGACAGGAACGCCATGTTTGGTAATCATATTTCTTATATCTCGGACAAATGCAAAAAAAACCTCAACATTTTAAAGGTTGTCTCTTATACTTCATGGGGGCAGAACGTGATGCCATGCTGCGAATATACTGTGCTGTTATCCGTTCAAGGATAGATTATGCCTGCTGGTTTGTGTGGATCAGCTTGTAAATCGATCTTAAGGAAACGACACAATGCATCATACTGCACAATGTATTTGTTACGAGGCTTTTAGGACCTCACCTATACAAAGTCTGTATGTTACATGTCATGAGCCACATCTCACCCATTGAAAAATTGTTTTATTGACACTCACCTGGATTGCTTCTATCAGAATCGCCCCTCTTGCACTCCTCCTTTCTGACTCAGAACTCACAGGAGTCTTACTGGTATTTTTTATGTAAAAATCTCTTCTTGCTCTCACTTTCATTTTCCACCATGGGACAACTCATGCATCTCCTACTTACATCCATTCAAAAGCTTTACAAAACAGAACACAGATCCTGAAATATACCAACAGCTTTTCCGTGACCACAAAGCTAAATACATGATTAGAAAAACCTGTACACTGATGGCTCCAAGTCGGAGAGCCATGTTGGCTTTGCCTATACTAGTGGTTCTCATGCTTGCGGCTACACTCTCTCTTCTTTCGCTTCAGTTTTACAGCAGAACTCCTTGCCATTTATGAAAGTCTCCAGTTAATTGCTAGCTTAAATAAAAAGTACTTTATAATTCAATCTGACTCTTTAAGCATTCTAGAAAACTTCAAATCTGGCACCTCTTCTAATAGTCATGTTGGTAAAGTCCTACATATGCACAGACAACTTATAAATAGCGGATGTAATATTCTTTACTGCGGAGTACCTAGTCACATCGGGATACAGGGCAATGAGGAGGCCGACTCTTAACTAAGTACTCTATCATCCCTTTTACCTGCTCTTTGCCTTATAGTGATATAAAGTCAGAAATTTCTAATTTAATAAAAGACTATTGGGGTAATGATTGGAATAGATAAACAGAAAATAATCTGCATAAAATACACTGAACTCTCACCCACTGGCCCTCTCATCCCAATCGCAAGCATGATGTCATTCTGACATATCTTCGCATTGGACACACAAAACTCACTCATAAACACCCACTCCTAGGTGAACCTGCTCCGGAGTGCCCCCATTATCATATTCACCTCACCATTCATCATCGTTTAACCTCTTGCACTGCTTTTAAAACTTTTTACCTAATTATTTTGGTTGTTCTCATTCCAAGCATGACGATACTTTGGGTGAAATCCCTCACCATAATTCGTTTCCTTTCCTTCGACTTGTTAACATTCTTTTTTGGTGTGAAGTGTCTGCTTTTGTCTGACAGGTATCTGGATGGTGCCCCACATCCAGATGCCATTGACTTATTTTTATCTACTTTTTACCTCTCAATTTGCTTTATCTTTTTTATATTTCATGGATTTTAGCTTTGCTTGTTTGAAACACCTTTTTACTTGGAAAACCTCGTTTTTCCTATTTTTTACACATAGTCTGGTTCAGTATGTCCTTTTGGACCTTGTGCCATTAAACACCAACCATACATATACATAACATATTAATTACCTTCTTTTGGTTTTGAATTTACTGTATTGAACTTTCTTTTCACTTCCTTGTACTGAGTATAAGGAAGTAATGTGATCCCGAAAAATTTTGGGGGCCAAATTTCGACGAAAAAAAAAAACAATTTTGACTACCTCTAAATTTACTTTTAAGAATTTTTTCGATGCTTCTCATGGTAAGCTAGCATGCACAATCATATAAACGCGTCTGCAACTCATTTTGACCAGCGGCGAGTCTATTTTGGCCAGTTTGTTCATGGCATCTGTACATACGTATGTATGTATGTAACTCGCATATCCAGGGCGGCCACAGGCGACTAAAAAGCGACTATTTCGACTATTTTTAGCATTGGGCGACTATGGCGACATTTTTAAAGAAAATATTGCAAAAAACGACTATTTTGTGAATTCTGGGGACTTTTTTTTATTGTCTAGGCGACTATTTTTCAAAATGTGCTGAAAAACTGTCTCGCCGCGAAATGTGACATCAGAACAATACTCTGGAAATGCTCGCCTCTAATTGGCTGTAGCTTCGCGGCAGCCGCGGAATATTTGTTCTTGCCAGATATTCAGCAAACCATCCGCGATCTGCGCTCGGAGTCTGCTTTGCTTCGCCGAGCTGCGCCAAAACTCAAATCTTGCGCCAAACTGTGCTTTTAGTCGATTTGTGAGCCTAATACGTCATTTTGATGTCTGTTTGTTAATTTTTTGCCACGCTTGCAAACTTTGCTTTTCTTATCTGCATTTATTGTGTAGTGTTGACTCTGGATTGATTTTGCAGGGCGCAGCGCCCGGTGGCCCTATTTCTCTTCTTTCTGCACCCTCCTGCTTTTACATTTTTATTATCATTAGTCATTAATCACGACTTTTTATTTCCTACGTACCATTTGCGGCCCATCACGAAAATACATTAATTAAAACGGCCCCTTCACAGAAATACCATTGAGTACAATTAACTCCATCATAAAAATAGGTTCGATTGAAAGCGGCCCTTTCTCGAAAACCATCTATGAAATCGGATCTTTCCCACAAATGCCCTTTTCAAATATTCTATTCTTTCAGATCGAAATACTGTTGCTGCCTTTTTCATTTGCGCGAGCCGAGTAACCCGAAAAGTGGTCTCTAGTATGTTTTGTTTTTGCTGACTCAGAAGCCCGATCAGCCAGCCGGGTAGATTTGATAAATATGTAGTTGCGAATTATCAAACAATCATTATTCCAGAGTTCGTCGATAGCTGTATATAGTTATTGCTCTTCTCGATGTTTTTAATAGTTTTGCACACAAGCAAGTTTTATTTAATTTCCCTCTAAACGATTTCCTCTTTTTAATCGGCTTTCTTAGTACATATTATTCTTAATGTGTAACAGTTATTTACTAACCTCATATAATTACGGATGATACAGAAAGTATGCCATAGCAAAACGACCTTTTGCGATTAGAAAATTCTGTGGGATTTGCTTGTTTGTTATGGCAAGCCTAGACAAGGGATATCTCCTAAGGAAGGTGCCTTGGTTGGATGACTAAAGAGTTCAAACGTGTATTGACGTTACATCTGATGAAACACAAAACTCCAGATCGACAGTTGCGCGGCCGCACTTCAGCCGTCTACCATGTTCAGTGGCTTTATCCACTCAAATCGATCTGAAAATCGTGCGATTTGTGACGTTTTGCGAATACAGCAATTGAAACACATTATGCTTTTGCCCCAAAAAAAGAGCATAATAATGATCTTTTTCTTTAACAGTATAGCGCTGGTCCGTTAGATACCCACCATATTATTTTTAAGTGTCCTGCCGGCCACCATCTTTTTTTAATCTTACTACTCCCCCCCCCTCTTACTACGCCTCAGTTTTAATGATATAAAAGTGGAGTAACTGCAGAATTTGGTAAATCAGACTATTGACAAGATTTGGTATTCTAACTATTCATATTATATATCTTCTGTTCTTTTTTTTTTAATTCTCAGCATTTTAAAGAATGAAGAAAAAAAATTAAAAGCAAAAGATAGCTAGTTCTGGGAAAGGATGTCTTAAGAAAACAAACTGTGTCATAAGTTAACAGCTAGGTTATTTATAAAACAAACTGTCATCAATTTAAGCTTATTTCAGTTAAAAAAAAAAAAAAAAAAAATGAAATAATTCTGGAAGGTTTTTTAATATATAATTTGTTTGAGCATTTCTGGCAACAGGATGTTAATTATTTTTAATTATTTTAAGCTGATTAAAAACATTTGATAGTTAAAATAAAATATTAATACCTTTTCATTTTAAAAGATTAAAGCATGGTTTAAGAAAGAAAATTTAATGTTTTTAAGGAGACCTTTTTAAGTATGTTACAAAAATTAAAAATAAAGCTTTATGAAAAATAATTATTTAAAATATGTTAAACTTTATTTCATACCGTCATATTTTATGTCAAACTTTATTTCATATTCGATCTGAAAATCGTGAGATTTGCGACGTTTTGCGAATACAGCAATTGAAACACATTATGCTTTTGCCCCGAAAAAGAGCATAATAATGATCTTTTGCTTTAACAGTGTAGCGCTAGGGTTATTGGCGCCCGGTGCGGTCCTTCAGTTTGCCGTCCCATTCTTTTTTAAGTTTCAGCATTCTGCCCCCCATTTCGGCCTTTTAGTTTTCCACCATATTATTTTTAGGTGTCCTGCCGGCCACCATCTTTGTTTTTACCTTGCCGCCCGGGCGGACCCCCCCCCCTTTATTATGCAACAGTTTTAATTGTACTAAAGTGGAGTAACTGCAGAATTTAGTAAATCAGACTATTGACATGATTTGGTATTCTAACTATTCATATTATATATCTTCTGTTTTTTTTTTTTTTTTTTTTTATTTTTTTTTTATTCTCAACATTTTAATGAATGAAGAAAAAAAATTAAAAGCAAAAGATAGCTAGTTCTGGGAAAGGATGTCTTAAGAAAACAAACTGTGTCATAAGTTAACAGCCAGTTTTTTGCTATAAAGTCTACTATTTAGGCAACTATTTTTGATATATGGCAACTATTGAGGCTACTATTTTTTACTTGTGAGACAACTAAAGCAACTATTTTCAGCCAGCTATAGCTGTGGCAGCCCTGCATATCTCAAAAACTATTGATCGTAGAATGTTGAAATTTTATATTTAGGATTGTTCTATGATCTCGTTGTGCACCTCCCCTTTTGGTCTCAATCGACCGGATAGTTTATCTACAGGACCGCCCAAAAGATTCGAAATACTTTACGCTATATGGGCCGAAATTCATTAAACTCGCATAGCTAAAAAACTATTAGCATAGAATGCTGAAACTATATTTAGGATTGTTGTAACATCTAGTTGTGCACCCCCTCTTTCGGTTCCATTCGACTGGATAGTTTATCTACAGGACTGCCCAAAAGATTTGAAATATATTACGCTCTATGGGCCGAAATTCATTAAACTCCCATATCTAAAAAGCTATTAGGCATAGAATGTTGAAACTTTATATTTAGGAATGTTGTAAGATCTACTTGTGCAGCTCCCCTGTTTTGGCCCTGTCGATAGCTCATGGATGTGTGGTCTTTTTATACTAAAAAAAAATAACTCAAATGGACTGTATACATTTATTTTCTCCCTGAGGCATGCTCGCTCGCTCCTTCTCACACACACTCTCTCATAGCTCTGATACAAAGTTTTCATACTCTCTCTACAAAGTCTCTGATACAAAGTCTACACCTGCGCTGCTTACAACAGCACCCTCTTTACACAGTGGCCAGGCGTATCTCTCAACATACCGCCCGCCTTGATAAATTTTCTTAAAAATTTTCAATACACTCATCAATTTACCAAATCTGATGACACTTGTAATGGTTGCGAACACTATACACCATAAATGAACATTAAATAAAAATTACTCAAGTTTTTCTTATGAAAAAATACACTAGACTACAAATTAACACAAATAAATTGCAATATAAACATAGATGCAAATCATAGTTCAGTTAGATTCAAAGGGTAATTTAACAATTTTGTTTACAGGTCTTTTATAGACACCTTAACTCGTTTTTAATGTCACCACTCTAGTTATATGATCCTCTCCTGGGTGAATTTCAATTATTTTGGCGAGATTCCAGTTCAATAGTTTAGAATTTTCTTGACCCTTGACCAAAACTACATCATTTAAGTTAAATTTCTTTTCTCCTTTATACCATTTAGGTCGCGCTTGAAGACGATTTAAATAGTCGGTAGAACATTTAGTCCAAAATGTTTGAGTTAACTTTTGTACTAATTCCCACCTACTGAGCCTATTCATTGGAATCTCCTTAAAGTCATCGTTGGGATCTTCAGAGAGGGGGCAAAGTGGTCGGGAGTTCAATACAGCCTCCACTTGGGTAACTAGTGTAAAAAATTCTTCATGAGTAAGAATTGTATTTCCCTCAACTTTTTTGAGGTGACCTTTCAATGATTCAACTCCAGCTTCCCACAAACCTCCAAAATGGGGAGTGGCAGGGGGATTAAAATGCCACTTTATGCCCTCGGAAGCCAGGAAATCTTCAAAATTTTCTGAGTTTTCTTTTTTAAATAATCTCGTTAAAATTTTTCGAAACTCGTTATTAGCACCTACAAAATTTGTACTGTTATCACTAAAAATTACACTAGGCCTACCTCTGCGAGAAATAAATCTTTTTAGAGCCCCAATAAATGCTTCCGTACTTAAATTACTCACAATTTCTAAATGTATAGCTCTAACTACAAAACATACAAATGTAACATTTATACACTTTCTTCACTCTTCCTGGGCTTAACTTGATGTTAAATGGACCACAAAAATCCAGTCCCACCTTCGTGAATACTCTTGCTATGTTGACTCTAGCACTGGGCAAATCTGCCATTCTTTGGTGTTTACCTTTAGCACTTACCTTAAGGCAGGATACACATTTTTTAATTACATTTTTAACAGTTGATCTCCCTTTAACAATCCAAAATTGGGAGCGTATGTTAGCTAAAGTAACCTCAGTACCTGTGTGAAAATAAAAAATATGATAATAATTAATGATTAATTCAGAAAATGGATTGTCATTAGGAATCAAAATGGGGTGTTTTTGTCCAATAGGTAAATTTGAATGTTCCAATCTACCACCAACACGAAGTATATTGTTCTTATCTAAAATTGGGAACAAATTCAATAAGTTACTGGAATTAGGAAGCTGTTGTCCTTTCTCGATACACTGAATTTCTTTTGCAAAATGCACCGATTGCACATTTTTCACTAAACATAGCAAAGAGGCAGATAATTCAGATGCAGTTAATCTGCCAGAAGTTGGATGCAATGGGTTTCTAGCATTTTGCACAAACCGTAAACACCATGCAATGATTCTTTTCAGTTTCGTGAAGGACGAACAGTTGTAGATGATTGGAAGTATTTCAGTATCTTTTAAAAGGAAACAAACTGATTCCTTCTCTTTATCCCTTAGCTCTTTTTGATATAATTCACTATTCAGTTTGTCGTTGAAAACACTAAGGTAGTTCACAACGTGCTCTTGAAGAAAGGATGGCCCGAACTACCACAGGTCACTTTCCTGAATTTTCTCTTGATCTAGTCCTCTAGAAATTATGTCCGCAGGATTTTGTTCTGATGGAACGTGATACCATTGACCAATCTCGGAAAGCTCTTGAATGATTACTACACGATTGGAGACAAACCTTTTTAAGTCTCTCGATTCCTTTCTCAACCACGCTAAGACTATGGTAGAGTCCGTCCAATAGAAGATTAGTTTAATGTCCATTTTTAATGCATTTTGTGCTTTGTGCAGTAATTTGGTAAGAAGCACTGCACTGCACAACTCAAGTCGAGGTATTGTTACTTGCTTAATCGGCGACACTTGAGATTTACTTGTGACTAGTTTCACTTTCACTTCACCATCTTTAGTGACTGATCTTGCGTATATCGCAGCACCGTATGCCTTCTCGGAGGCATCCGCGAAACCGTGGAGTTCAGTCACTGCCGCATTTTCTATCACTATACATCGTTCAATGTTGATATTATTTACACTCATTAAGGATCTCACAAATTCTTTCCATTCGCCAGCTTCTTTTTCAGGGAGGTTTTCACTCCAATCAATTTTTTTCATCCACAATTGTTGCATGAAAATTTTTGCTTTTGTAATAACTGGACCGAGTAATCCAAGAGGATCAAAAAGTGGCGATTATGGATAATACTGATCTTTTGGTTGGCCGATCATTTTTTTCCACTTCTACCTTAAAGGTAAAACAATCGGTTTTGGGTTTCCAGGCAATGCCTAACATTTTAATTTCGTCCGAGCATGAAAAGTCATACTCATTTTCTGTGGGTGGGATAAGCTCGGATGTACTCCCATACCACTTATGTAATGTCATGTGCGCAGTTTTTAGAATCTCAATTAGTTGATATTGCAAAATTTTAGCTGCCTCTAATGTGTTTTCTCCACTTAAAATATCATCCATGTATAGGTCGTTACACAGTACTTGTGCCGCAATAGGAAAATTCTTTCCCTCATCTATGGAAATTTGTTTTAAAGTTCGCATTGCCAAATAGGGTGCCGAAACTGTTCCATAAGTTACAGTATTGAGTTGATACACCTTAACGGGCTCATTGACATCCTCTTTCCACAAAATTCTTTGGAGATGTCTTTGACTTTCGTCTATATTAATCATTCAGTACATTTGGCGAATATCTGCTGTAAAAGCAAAGATATGTTTTCGGAATCGCACTAACAAAATAAATAAGTCGTCTTGTATGACTCCACCATTATATTGGATGGAATTTAGTGATTTTCCACTAGATGTTAAGGTTGACGCATTAAAGACTGTTCTCAGTTTAGTTGTGCTTTTCTGAGGTCTATTTATGCCATGGTGAGGCATATAATATGTCACCTCAGGTTCCACAGTTTCTTTAATTTCGGTCATGTGTCCCAAGTCCTTGTATTCTTTTAGGAATTCGCGATACAATTTTAGGTACTCCTGGTCTCTAGACAATCGGGTCCACAGCGATTCAAGTCGCTTAAGAGGAATGTCTCTCAAGTTCCCTAAACATGACCAATGCTCTTTAAATGGCATGGAAACCGTATATTTTCCTGTTTCATCTCTCTTATGAGTTCGCGCATAATGTTCCTCACACAATGATGCCTCGCTATTCCTTTTAGATACGAATTCTACATTTTCTACTTCCCAGAATCTCTCTAATGTTTTATTTAAATCCTCCTCTACAATTAACCCACAGTGAAATTTTGCACCCCTCGATTCATCTAAAATTCCGCTCGCCACATATCCAAATACCGTATTTTGTAAAACCAACTGAGATCCCTGCAAATATATTTGTCCAGATAGCATGAGCTCCTAAAAAATCTCCGTGGATAACAAAATATCAATCCTACTCGAAACGTAAAATGTTTCATCTGCTAAATTAATCCTCTCAGGAATATTTATATCCACCTTAGTTAATTTTGAAGGCGTATAATCAATTATTTTATTTACTACAAGCATGGTTAATTGTCTTTCGTAACTCCTATCTTTATTTGCAATACATGTTTTGACACAGCGCCTTATGGTCCTGGTTGATTCATCCAAACACGAAATTTCTACATTTACTTTTTCGCTTTTCAGCTGCAATCTATCTAAACAATTTTGAGTGATCAACGAGACCTGTGACCCCGAGTCTAATAAACACCGAACTTCCTGCCAGTTAGAATTCCTATCTCTTATGTAGCACCGTACTGTACTCAGTAAAACGCTTCTTGATTGAGTTGTTTGTATTCCTTCGGTGTGGCTGGCTTCAGCCATAAGCACTGCGCCGAGCGATGACTCATTTTTCTCTCCTAATCTTTGCTGCTTAATTTCATTGGCAGGTGTCTGATTTCCAACGCTCGTCTCTCTTGATTCTCTGAATTTGTGCAAAAGACGGTTATGTGGTTTGTTACAAAAACAATTCTTACCGCGACATTTTGATGCAAAGCAGCCTTGGGCTAAACACTTAAAGCATAAATTGTTTGCCTTCACGACCTCTAACCTTTCATTAACAGATAGGTTTTTAAATTTCGGACACAAATATAATGCATGATTATTTGAACACAGAAAACATTTAGAATTTTTTACCTCAGATAAAAACACACTAGACACTCCCTTATTATTGAAACGAGACTCTCGCGATTTATGCACATTATTTACATCAGTTTTCGTTTTTACTCTTGTGGACTGAAAAATGTCGCATTCTCTGCCTAATTCGTGCGGTTTGAAAAATGATTCCCCTTGTTTGCAACTAATATGTGTCATTAATTCGTGGTCAAGAGAATTAAACAATCTATCCGAAACAATTAATTCACAAAGCGATTTAAAATCACTAACCTTTCGTAGTTTGCAATAATACTCAAATGACGCACTTAAGCGCGATGCAAATTGTGATTAATTTTCGTTGGGCAATTTTTGTGCTTTATTAAAATTGTTTATGCATTCTCGTGGCATAGGTTGAAATTCTCTTAAAATTATATCTTTAAGTTTTTCATAATTGTTCATATCCTCTTCCGATACATAAACCATTAAGTTTCTTGCTTTTTCTCCTAGAATATTTAAGAGGATTTCCGGTTTTAACTCTTTCGATACATTTTTTGTTTTAAATGCTTTCTCGAGCGAATTAAAATATAAATTAAACGACTCTGCTCTAGTGGGGAATGGTTAAGGTCTTAATACTTTTAATTAAATTCTCTAGATCATTAGTTGATGATTCTTGCACACTGGATACTTCCGATTTAGATTGATTTTGATCCTTCCTAACATTAGGTAACGCTATCTCCTTTTCCAATTGCGCAAGTTTAAGCCGCTCCATCTCTAATTTAAATTCATTGTTTAACTTTTCCCTTTCTAACTCATCGAACTTGTTTTTCTTTTCTTCTAAAATCCCTTCTACTACACTTTCGACCAAAGTTAGGTTATTTTTATAAATATCACTCGTCTCGATTAAATTCTTTAAGTCCACTACTTTAGCTCCCTCCGGAAACTTTAAACCCAATTCTTCAGCTGCGAGTTTAAGATCATCATTCCTAAGTTTTTGTAATATTGCCATTTTCGAAAAGGAAGTTGCTCTCACTGTTAAGCATGAAATTACTCTCAAATCTAATAATTAATTACTAAATTTAACTCGAGGACAAAAGCTCTTACCTCTATTTTGGGACCGATGTCGCACGAGACCAGGAACCCATTTCTCAATTACTCGACACTAAAGCTAGTAATCTCCAGCTCGACGGACCATGTTTTGGCCCTGTCGATAGCTCATGGATGTGTGCTCTTTTTATGCTAAAAAAAAAATAACTCAAATGGACTGTATACATTTATTTTCTCCGTGAGGCATGCTCGCTCGCTCCTTCGCACACACACTCTCTCATAGCTCTGATACAAAGTTTTCATCGCTACACCTGCGCTGCATACAACAGCGCCCTCTTTACACAGTGGCCAGGCATATCTCTCAACATCCCCTTTCAGTTCCATTCGCCTGCATAGTTTATTTACAGGGCCACCCAAAATATTCTAAATATATAGCGCTCTATGGGCCGAAATTCATTAAAGCATATTTTAGAGGTATTGGGCTATTTCAAACGACTCAGAAGTGATATATGCTGTTAAGAGTTACAAAATGAATTTCTCCATTAAGAGAAGTGTCTTTATCATTTATAGTTCTGCTACAGGAACACTCAAAAGATTTCCAATACATTACGCTCAATTGGCAATTTTAGGGGCATTCATCCATTTCAAGCACAATACCATCCTACCATCCTACCTGCACAATACCATTACCACCCCATCCAAGTTGGTAATGGTCCGACCACGTTCATGTGCCTCCCTCAAGAACTACACCATAAGTCACCAAGCTTGGTGACTTTGGTGTACGTGTGTATTTATTTAACTCTCAAATCTCAAAAACTATTAGTCGTAGAATGTTGAAATTTCATATATAGGATTGCTGTAACATTTAGTTGTGCATCTCGATTTCTGGTTCCAATCAACTAGAGAGTTTATTTACAGGACCACTGAAAAGAATTTCAATACTTTAATGTCGTTGGACATCTTCAATATATTACATCTGCAGTCAATCATTGTTTGATCCATGCCCAAAATCTCGCTGTCTGTTGTCGACCTTGGCGAGTTTTGCCAAAGTTTCGCCAAATCTGGCAATAGTCAGTCATCTGGTTCATGCACAAAATATCGCCATTTGTCATCGTTCTTGGCGAGTATTTGCAAAATATTGCCAAATTTGGCACCAAAAATTATTTCATATTTTGTGTAACTCTTAAAACTTTAACCTGTAGAATTTTTAACTTTTGTATTTAGAACTATTGTAAAATCTAACTGTTTTCAATGTCTTTTTTGACTGCAATCGACTGGGTAAATTATTTACAGGGTCAGCCAAATGACTTTAAATACATTAAGGTGTATGGATGCATTCAATTCATTGAAAGTCTGTGGTCAATGACTACTTTGGCTATCCCCAAAATCTCGCAAACTATCTCAAGCTTGTCGGCTTTTGGTGAAATATTACGAAATTAAGTGTCAGAAGGAAATCTTTCAAATTGAACTCAGTTTGGCGATATCGAAATATTTGGCTAGAAATCGCTAAACCTTACTATTGCTGATATTTTATCTCTTTCAAACAAAATAAGTTTTGATGAAGTGCACCGAAAATATTTTTGATTTAATATACGTGCAAGGAAGTCATGTGTTGTCCACATCAGATTTTTTGATTCATTAAAGTGTGAAAATTTTAGATAAATTGTACTAACAATATACTTGAAAATATGTATAAAAGGTGCTACAATTTATTTCTTTATAGCATTACATAAGTAGTAACTTTTCTGCAAATGCCAAAGTTATATGCCACACCAGAGATTAAAAGCTTTAGAGATTAAGAGCACATCACAATCTAAGAGGAACAAGACACTTTATATTTGAAAAGGATTACTTTTTCCACTCCCATACTGCAATCATTTATTGGGGGATATCATATATTCTGGGCCATTGGTAGTGTTTAAAAAAAAAAAAAAAAAAAGGGTTATATATATTTATAAAACTTTTTGTAAAAGTTATCATTATAGACAGGTACTTGTAAAAAGTAAATATTGCTGTAGATAGGTCCAAAATACATTAAGTATAGTCATTTCATCAGGACCAAAGAAATTATCATTATAGACAGTATTGTTATATGCAGGTTTCACTGTTTTAATTTGTTTATCATGATACATTTTGTATTCATTAAAAGTAATATATATGTGAGAGAATTAGAAAGCATAATTTAAACAAACAAACAAAAAAAAAGCGCCCCCCCCCCCGAATGTCACTAGGAAATTTATAATGTTGCTTGTATTTAATCACTGTATGATCAGGGACAAATCTCCCCCCCCCCCCTCCCCCCCAAAAAATGTTGGAGTGGTCCAAACAATGGAAAAGCAGTATTTTTCACAAAAAACCCTTCATCATTATTAATTTCTAGAAAAAAAATCAAAATTTTGGAGGGATCCAGACACCTTGGATCCTCCCCTTGAATACGCCCTTGTGTATGATGTATGAGAAGTATGATTGTATGTGTTAGAAAAAGAAGAAAATAAAATGAGCAAGTATTCAAAAAAATTAATTTTATTATTTTATCTTGTGAATTTATTTTTATTATGTTATCAATTATTTATTTTTGAACTAAACTTTAGAGAAAGTGCTACTATTTGGCTGCTAAAATTAAGAAAAAGTATGCTATCTTGGCAACTTTTTAACATTTTTGGGGCTACTAATGCTACTATTTTTGTCTCCTGGCAGTGTTGCATGCCCTGCTTGCAATGAAAAATGAACTGAAATTAAATTCTTGCTTCATTTATTATGAATGTGGTTTTCAGATTCTTTTAAGTGGATTGTAAAAAATAAACCTTGCCAGCTATCATAGTGGTAGAAAAAGTTCATTTTGGATAGGATTATACATGCTGTCATTTATTTGTTAATCCATTTGCTTCAATATTTATCTTTTCTCTTAGGCATAGAAAGAGTGTGAAAAGATGTCCAGATCCCGTGACTGCTAAACACCGTCCAGACCTTGTGTTTGGTGCTGTTTCTGAAAGAATGGATGAAATTATCACTAACTACATGAATAAAAATTTGAACAATATGTTTGCCTATGCACCCAATGAAAGGCTATCAACTGAGCAGTTTAAAAATATGTGTTATTACCGTGCTTTGAAAGCTCTTGCTGAACCCGGAGAAACTGTTGGGTTGTTAGCTGCTCAGGTTAGCACTATTTGTACTTTTTCATGCTGTGCAGTGTTATCCTTAAAATATTTATATTTAGGCCAACTTGCTAGTAAGGGGGGTTGACCACCAGCTGGGGAACATCAGGGAATTCAGTTAGACCAGTAATTGAGTTGATGGCATTTTAAATTTTAATGTGAAAAGGAATATTTTGTCCTCTTGAAATGCATGTATGAAAGTTTTTATTTGTCTTTAAACCAGCCTTTTAATGTGGTTTATTTTATTGACAGAAACATTACCAATGTATTTTTTCTTTGACATTTTAAGATTTTTCCCAGATGTTATATGTTATTGTTTTCAAACATTCACATCCTCCCCCCCCATACATAATTTTCTTCTTAATTATTCTTTACTTTTACTTTAAAGAATAGTATTCATTTGACTAACTTTTATTTATGATTTGTGTTTGTTTACCTTGAAAGAAAAAAATGTTAGTAGTGATTTATTCTAAATCGAAATGCTTTTGAATCTTAGTGTGTCAAGTTACTGGAATATTCAGTTTACTTATTTCCTAGTTTATCTAAAGGATTTCTTCAATCATGTTTAAGCAGGGACTGTGTAAAAGATAATCTGTTAGATACTATGTGTATCTTGACCTAAAATAACATGGAATATCAAGAGAAAATCAAAGAAATATCAGAAATGTATTGTAATTTTAAAGAATTTCAAAAGCTATTCTTTTATTCTAAAATTAATTTAAGAGTGTACTCCATATAATTTAACACTCACTTTTCCACTATTTTCTGAATGACAATATTATCACAACTTGATTAAATTAATATGCGACCCACATGTAAAGTTCCCCTTTTCGAATGACAAAAAGGTTATCAAAATCCAGTCATGTGGTAAAAAATTATTGCTGAACATGCATTTAAAATAAATAAATAATAATAAACTGACAAATTGATATCCTCCTCTTGTTTGAAGTTATTTAAGAAATAAACTAGGTCTACAAGCAAAGCACAAAAGAATAGTTGCTAGATAAAATATGTTCTTTAATAACCTTTAAAAAAGTTACCTTAAAAAAAAAAAGTTACTTTTCTTGTTATATTACAAAATAACTATTTAACCCCTTGCCTGTGGTGCTCAAACTCAGTTCGGGCATAAACAAGGGCAACACAACCCCTTCAACAGGCAAGGGGTTAAATAAGTTTTGTTTTATTTCCGTCTAGTTACATATATACTTTAGATATTTCACTAAAATGCTCATTATTTGCACATTTCATTAACTAGCAACTGACCTAAAATTTGCAAAATTTTATAATCTGCACAGCCCTTTGTCCCAACCTGTGCAAATTAGAATGAGTGTACTGTATATGTTAATTGAAATGTCTGCAGTTGTTTAAATTTTTTTTTTCTTTCTCTCAATTTTAATAGTCAATTGGAGAACCATCTACTCAGATGACCTTGAATACTTTCCATTTTGCTGGTAAAGGTGAAATGAATGTAACTTTAGGTATTCCACGAATAAGAGAAATTCTGATGACTGCAAGTCCAAATATTGCTACTCCAACTATGGATTTGCCCTTGCTAGATAAACCTGGTATACTTGAAGAAGCTGAAAAATTAAAGCTTAAATTGAATCCTGTCTCGTTGAAGCAGGTGAGTTGGAAAATTTTTATAAGCACTAATCAGATATTGCAATAAGAGATATTATAGAAAAATTTGAGTGTGATAATATTTAATTATAAAATGTTGTTATTTGCTTTTTATTTTATATTTTTCACCTGCAAGCAGGCTTCTATCCAAAGCATAATACAATCTGAAACTAATTAAAAATTTTGTAAAATAACATGAATAAATACAATCGTTTCAAGTGGTACAGAAGGTCCACTCTTTCTCGCGGTTGCAAAAAAGCTCCACCATCCTTGTAGACAGGAAAGCAGGAACTGAAAATTGATCTTCCACAGGCCAATGTTCCCAGTGGGAACATTGTTTTAAAAATTTATTAAAAATTGAAATTTTATCAATATTGAAAAAATCAGCAGATAGTTAAAAGATGACTTGATTTTTTGAAATAGAAGTTACACATTTCTATACTTATTGGGAAACTGGAAAAAAAAATCATGAAAATAGCCTTTTTTCATAAATTTTTACAGAGCTGTCTTGATATGCCCCCCCCCCCCCTTCAAACTTCATTCATATCTTTATTTAAATTTAAAAATAAATCTTTTATTTATTCTTAATATTTCATTTAATGTTTAAACTACCCATCAATATACTCATTTTTTGAAACCAATGTAAATTATAGTCAGAAATGACCCATGCTCCCAAATGGAAACAATGAAAATAGTATAATTTTTTTTCAGATTTAAATGACTATTGTCCTTTAATTAATGCATTAGAAAACAAAATATGCAAAAAACTAATTTAAACTTTGACTGGATCTCAATGCAGTCTGTAAAAGATTTATAAATTAAGTTACTATTCGAAAAAATCTGATGTGGACAACATATGATTTCCTTGCATGTCTGTTAAATCAAAAATATTTTCGGTGCACTTCATCAAAACTTATTTTGTTTCAAAGAGATAAAATATTGCAGTAATAGTAAGGTTTAGCGATTTCTAGCCAAATATTTCCAATATCGCCAAGCTGGGTTCAATTTGCAAGATTTCCTTCTGATACTTAATTTGGTGATGTTTCACCAAAAGCCGACAAGCTTGAGATAGTTCGTGAGATTTTGGGGATAGCCAAAGTAGTAATTGACCACATACTTTCAGTGAATTGAATGTATCCATACACCTTAATGTATTTAAAGTCATTTGACTGACTCTGTAAATAAATTACCCAGTCGATTGCAATCTAAAAAGAGATGCTACAGTTAGATGTTACAATAATTCTAAATACAAATTTTCAAAATTCTATGGTTAAAAGTTTTAGAGCTATGTGAAATACAAAATAATTTTTGGTGCCAAAATTGGCGATATTTTGGCAAAACTTGCCAAGGTCGACACTATTAATTAACTATAAAGTAGGATGGTATTGTGCTTGAAATGGATGAATGTCCCTAAAATTGCCACTGACCGTAATGTATATATTTTGAGTGTTCCTGTAGCAGAACTACAAATGATAAAGATGCTTTATTTGATGAAGAAATTAATTTTGTAACCCTTAACAGCATATATCACTTCTGAGTTGTTTGAAACAGCCTAATACCTCTAAAAACCCTTTAATGAATTTCTGCTTTTAGAGCATAATGTATTTAAAATCTTTTGGGCGGCAATGTAGATAAACTATCCAGTCAAATTGGACCGAAATGGGAGGTGCACAACTAGATGTTAAAACAATCCTAAATATAAAGTTTCAACATTCTATGACCAATAGTTTTTGAGATATGCGAGTTACATACATATGAATGCACGTACGTACGTACAGACAGCATGGAAAAACTGGTCAAAATAGGCTCGTCGGTGTTTAAAATGAGTTTCAGACACATTCATATGAATGTGCATGCTAGCGTATGATGAGATACAGCGAAAAAATTCTTAAAAGTAAATTTAGAGGTAGTCAAAATCGGTCTTTTCATCGAAATCTGGCCCCTGAAACTTTTCGGGATCACATTACTTCCTCGTATGGAGTGTTTTTAAAAAAGTATTTTTTTTTAAATATAGTTTTAATTACGTTAACCGGTTCTTGCTATTTTATATTTCTATATTTTTGTTCATGTTTTTAATTCATTTTTGCTTTGCTATAATCTTCTTAATAATTGCTTTCCCTTCCTCCATGTTCAGCTTTTGTTCTATCTGGTTTCCTTAAGGTCTTATTACACAAACAAAATTTTGAGCAATTTGGTTGCTGCAACCAGTTGCAGAAATCTCTTTCCTGAAATTTCCCTCTGTCACCTGGGGGAATGGTCAACTCCGAATTTTTCTTTCAGTGGAGATATTGCTAGTTGCTGGATTGCCAGCCAATCTTAGTGCTTCCTATTTCTAAGTCACTAGGTGGCGGAAGATTCAGCGATACTGATCATAGTGATGAACGAAGAGAAAATGTCTCTTGAATGAAATAACAATATGGAAATAGATCTGATTGAAAGCATTAGGTATAATTCCACATTTATTTCTAGTGTTCATCTTCCTAGTGGAAGTCCACGGTCATAGTTGACCGTGATCTTTAGAAAATGTTTAGCTTTGTAAAGATACGTTGGTAAAAATGTTGCATTCTGAATCGGACTGAAAAGAGCATAATAACCTATAAGGTTCACCTAGTCATGTCTGTGTTAGAGTTAAAAATAAACACAATACACGTGAAAATTTGATCACCATGGAAAGGTTGTTAAGCATATTACTCTTCAAAGGATTGGGGAATGTTACTCAACAACAAAATTAATAACAATTGAAGTGGAGCTGATGTAGTTAGCGTAAAAATCACTTAGACACTGCCTGCAGCATAATTAAACATTTAAAAGAAAAGACAGAAATAGATCATCTGGGTATCCTATCACAGGGATGTTAATTCTGCGCCGTTTGTGCCGAGTTGTGCCAAAATGCAAATGTTGTGTCGAGCTGTGCTTTTAGCCGATTTTTGCGCCGTGCTGCACCAAATACGCCATTTTGACTCTGTTAATTTTTTGCCACGCTTGCAAACTTTGTTTTTCTTATTTGCATTTATTGTGTAAGAGTTGACTCTAGATTGATTTTGCAGGGCGCAGTGCCCGGTGGCCCTTTTATCGTCTTTTTAGCACCCGACAGCCCTATTTCTCTTCTTTCTGCACCCTCCTGCTTTTACATTTTTATTATTATTAGTCAGCAATCACCACTTTTTATTTCCTACATACCATTTGCGGCCCATCACGAAAATACCTTAATTGAAACGGCTCATTAACAGAAGTACGATTAAGTACAATAACTCCATCATAAAAATAGGTTTGATTGTAAGCGGCCCTTTCACGAAAACAGTCTATGAAGTGGGATTTTTCACACAAGTGCCTTTATCAAATATTCTATTCTTTCAGATTGAAATACTGTTACTGCCTTTTTCATTGTCGTTGTTTCCATTTGCACGAGCTGAGTAACCCGAAAAGTGGCCTCTCTAGTATGGTTTGTTTTTGCTGACTCAGTGAGATTCCATCTGTCAATCCTCAAATATCGGTAGCTACATTTGATAAATAAGTAGTTGCGAATTATCAAACAATCATTATTCCAGAGTTCGTCCCAACTGTATATAGTTATTGCTCTATGTTTTAATAGTTTTGCATACTAGCAAGTTTTTTTTAAATTTCCCCCTAAACGATTTCCTCTTTTTAATCGGCATTCTTAGTACATATTATTCTTAATGTATAACAGTTATTTACTAACCATACATAATTAAGGATGATGCAAAAGCCATAGCAAAACGGCGTTTTGCGATTTGAAAATTTTGCAGAATTTGCTTGTTTGTTATGGCAAGCCGCTGTCAAGAGCTTGTTGGGATATCTTCTCCTAAACCATGGGGATTTGAATTTCGAGAAACATGTCCACAGATTCGGAAATTTCGAGGAACCTGATAAACTGACTTAAATTTTGAAAATCGAATTATTTTAGAAGATATCCATCATTCCTTTGCAACAAAGCAATTCCAAGTATGTAGAATTGCGTGAAATTGACAAAAATGAAATTACATTACATCCATTTTATGCCAAATTAAAAAGTATATGAAATAAATAACTCAAAGTGTGCTACACAAAGTTGACAATTTTCAAATAGTAAGTTCGCTTAGACAACTGGAGTTTAGAATTAGTGATTATTTGTTTATCCAAAACAGAATAATTAATTGTGCAAGTGATTTTAAAAGCGCCATCTTGGCATTAGGTACAATCTGGAAAAATGGTATTTTTCCATGTAGGGTGAATCTAAACCGCGAGTTAAAAAATGTTAGAATCAAATATCTTGAGAATGAAAAATAATTAAAATCCAGATTATTTTAAAGCCGGTTCGGTCCAGCTGTAGTATTTGCTACCACTAGAAATATTTGGTGGTGTTGGCTATGTCATTTTAGTAGTTGGCTATGTCATTTGGTGGCTATGTCATTATAGTAGTTATAGTACACTGGGTATTTGTCAGGGCAGCGAGATGATATATTTCATGGTGCTAAATACGCTAATCTGCAAAGGATTATCATAGATGTGATTCATCCGCCAATTCACTTGGCAAAATTGAAATTCCTCGGAAATCCGCCAATTCACTATGCAAAATTAAAATTCCATTTTCTCGTGGCAAAAATCTGCCAATTTGCAAAAATTTAAATTCTTTTGCTTGGCAAAAAATCCTCCAGTGCACTTTTAGCAATATTTTATTTCTGCAAGTTTACCTTCGATGTACAAAATTTCTTGGCTACACCACAGCGATAATGTGCCGGTGCCGTATTGTTTTCTCTCTTTGTTTCCGCTCAAGGAAAGCAGTTTCGCCTAGCACTCGCCGAGCTTCCCCTCTCGGCTGCTCGGCGTATAACAGCAACCAATTAAAATTGTCCTGTTGCCATTTCTAGTGGCTTGTTTCTTGTTTGTTGGATTTTTTATGTTGCCGGTCTTGGCATCTGGTGGAAAGCGTGTTTCAATCAGCAAGCACTTTGCAATAGTTAGCATTTATTTAAGATCGCGTTTATTATGAAAAAGGTATATCTGCATCAGTTTAGGTAATTTTTCACCGTGATTACCTACTACATATATATTTACAGTATGTCGGTAATTGAGAGAATGGATGCTCTGAAAGCAAGAGATGTAGATAAAGGCGTTAAAAACAAATTCCGTTGGGATTGGCTGGACAAAAAAGTTACATTATCTTTAAAAAAGGGTGATGTGAAATGTATAATATTAATTTTTATGAAACAATTCAGCTTGGAGTTGTAGGGGACAAATTTAATCTTACTGCAATTATTTCAGTTTATTATCTTTTTACAGGGAATATATATGTAAGTATAACTATTTTTGGTTATTAAGAAATCCCAAAACTTAAATTTAACAACCTTTAAATCCATAAATAACACTACAAGCACATTAATAGCAATGCTATAAAATTAAATTTTTAAAAAAACTATTAGAAATTGAGCCTTTCCCTTATCAGAACTGCAAGCCTTAGCTGTATGAATGCATGTGCTACCATGATTTTAACTCTTCCAAAATGATAAATGAAACTTTTAAAATATAATTTAAATGTAATGATAACACGTGCCTTTTTGAAAAGGTTCATGACAATTATCAACTTTTCCTTACAGTAAATATTTAAAATAATGGAGAAACTTACCATTGGAAACATTTCTTTGTTGGCTTCTAAAATATTTTTCATTCATTAATGCTGTTTTGTCTGGACCTAAACTACTACTATTATCCATTAAAGACATGATTGGTGGCTTTATGACTTCATAATATCATTTAAAAATACTTTTCTTGTAAAAAAGTAGCATATAGTGTATTAATGGTGTCCTAAATGGTGCTTATTATGTATGTAAGAACCCTTTTTTTTTCATTGGATTCAATAAATGAGAAAAGGTACTTTATTTTGAAATTTTATTCATATGTATTAATTAATTAATGTAAATATATTATCTTTTTATGCTGAAATATTGAAAACTGAGCATGAAAATTTTATTAATTTATCAAAAATATATCCCCCTTCCCTTACATGCACACCTTGATCATTGTCGCTTTATAGACTATGTGAAGGATCGCTTCATAGTCATTGTTATAACATTTTAAATATTTTCAGCCAATTTATTGTCAGAGTGATCACATGTATGGATTATGCATATGAAAATGTACATAATGGTTTTCCCGGGAACCTTAAATGAGCAGTAATTATAGGTTGTGAGCATGTGTAAATTTCTAAACCATGAAAAGTCGCTGTTGGTGGCAACCTATCCTAGTTGTTCTGTAGTTTTTTATCAAAGAAAACATATGAAGTACTTTTTTCTTAGAGCTAATTATTACCTATACATATAAGCAAGTAACCAAATTATGAAAATTTGCCATAATTGTCTAATACGCAAGGTGTTCCATGGGTTTCCCATAATTAAAAATAGTGCAAAATTTAAATTTTTATGTTCCAAGCAACATGTAGCTCGGTGACATTCTATCTGATCCAACCTTTGGGTTTTGTTTGTTGAAATTATGCCTTTTTTACAAATAAGCCTTATTAGGGGCCGAATGCCTCTTACGAAAAGCGAGCGTAACGAGTCTAGGGGCTTAAATTTTTTTTTTTTTTTAAAGATTTTTGAAAAAGAGAAAGATTAAAGTGTTAAAAAAAATATTTCTGTTGCATATAATTACTTAATAAATGTAATAATGTATTATTATTTCTCTTTTCTCAATTCATGAAAATTAAGTCCATTCTTTTGATAAGTTTATCTGATTAATACAATTTTTTATCATTAATTTTATGAGATTTTTGTTATCTGTAAATTTCTGTAATCCAAAGCCTCAATGATTCAGGATTTGATAATTACTACTGTCTTGCAAATGAAGGCATGTTAGCAGCATGTATGTAGAGGTTGCATTTCTGTGCATTTTCCTTTTTCCTAACCAGATCTTTTCCTAGTGCAGCCTTTCTTTCCAAAATGATGTTTATCAATATGCCTGTAGTTACTATAGTGTTAAAATTATATTTCAACTGCTTTAGGTTATGGAAAGTGTTAAAGTGAAAGAATTTCTCTCAATCCATTCCTATCAGTAAGTAAACCATTTTATTTTAATGTTGCTTTACGAGCTAATAATTTTCCATTTTAATGCAGCATTTTGGGGTGTCTACCAGATCATACACACACACACACACACACACACACACACACACACACACACACACACACACACACACACACAAAAAAAAAAAAAAAAAAAAAAAAAAAAAACTCATGATGACAAATTGCAGGTAAAGTTCCTGTGTAAAATATATTCTATATCAGTTTATGAAAGCTCTATCATAAATGAAATATCTCAGTATCTTACATAACATGTATGTATTAGGTCTACAATAAGTTAACAGGTTGTCTACCAGCATGCAAAGGTCACAAAAGTCACAGAAAAGTCAAGAAATGGAAAAAGGTCAAGAAATTGAAGCACTAGGTCATGATAAGTAACTTAATTACTTTTTTTCCATTTCATTCAAATTCTTTGTTTCTAATTTTTAGTGATCAAGTCCATTGGGGGAAATTTTTTTTTAACTTCATTAATTCATAATTTTATTTTGCAAGTGATTTCCTGTGAGAAAGGAAGTTTGATTTGTTTATTCTAGTACTAGCTGTGTGCCCGCTCTTCACACAGTAGTAAACGAAAATTTTCCTAACATGTGTGATTCCAATTAGTTCCAGTGATGTGAAATGTAAAGTAAAATCAAAATTATTTGACTCTTGATGTAAAGTTTGTGCCATGAGTACTAACTTGGCATCATTACAATGTAATCACTCAAAAAACTACGTTAGTGTCATTCGCGATTAGAAAAGTGAAAAGCTTAGCGGTTTGCAGAGAACTCCTGACTTTCAAAATGTGTTATTTCTACGTCATACTGTTTTTTAGGTTCAAGTTGTAACATTAAATACCTCAGACACTAGATGAAATGGACAACCGTTTATTTAATAGCTGCGCACCCACTCTTCATACGGCAAGAAGCGAATATTTTACTAAAATCATATCTGCATGTGACAAAATAGAATTTAATTTTTAAAAAAGTTCAAGTTATCTTCTCTGTTGAAAATACTGTGAGATTATATCAACACAAATTAGAATTATATATCGTTCAGTTGATTGTAAAACAACCCCTGAAAAAGGATAAACATAACACTTTTAATTTCATGAAATATTTATTAACGTGGTATATTGTGATTTATTCATATTATCCGTACAAATCTACTAATACTACCTATTACTCATATTAATACTATCTATCTTCGCTTCTCCCTCTTTAATGCTGAATTTAAAGAAACAGCTTGCATTATTTGGCACAAATGGGACCTTTTTATTCTATGGCGATTCTTTGCTATTTACGCATTACCATAAACATTATTCATTTAACACAATGGCTGCTATTAAGGAAGCTCTCCATACATATTTAATTTATGCATAGTTTTGTAACATTGGCATATTTAGCACCGCAAAACATTTCATCTGACCGTGGTGGAAAATATTCAAGGGGTGCTAATTTAAATATCCATGTATCTACTATAGCGATATCTTATAAATCCTCCATAGTCCTGTCTCCTGAAAACATCAAACTTTGTAATCTCGAGGAGCTATTTAGAATCACTATAACGGTGACAGGAAGATAGAGTTGCAGAGTTTACAAATTTTCATGCATTTTTTAAAATTTATGATGTCACTGTTTAACTTCCGTAAAAGATACCCCGGTTGGTTGAGGGAGTTAATTTGGATATTTTGCTCATTAGCTTTCAAACGGTTTCATATTAAAATTTACAAAGACGTTGAAATTTTTTTTGCTTTACATAGGAATAGGACACCATGGAGGAACGTAATCCAATGTTAAAATAAAACTATACTCGCAACATGCATATGTTAGGAAACATATATGCCTGCGACATAATTAAATGCAAAAAAGTAAATAAATTTTTTTTAATATATCCAGTAGGGTGACGTAAAAAAACCGACTAGTTTTCTTTATTTAGTCTTGTGTGAAAAAATGTTAGTTTTTGATGTTTTAAGAGTCCCCTCCAAAGGACAGCTCAAAAAATTTTTTTTAAGTGGTCGCTCACAATTTTTTTACATTTCAAAAATAGATTTTTTTTTCTTTTTAATTTTTTTCCCCTCGTTATGGTATAATTTTATAGACAAAAAAAATAAGTTTCTGGAAGTTTCAGTTCAAAATTTAAATTTTGAAAGGTCACTCACATTTTTAAAAAATTTATTCGTGCATTACTTTAGATTTTTTTCGAGTGTCCACACATTTTTTTCCTCTTATTTAGTACAATAATCGATAAAAATACACCACGAGATGAACTAAAAATCAAGTACAATATAGAAAACATAATTTTTTTTTAATTTAAAATTTTATTTAATCAACTACAAGATTTTAATACTATTTCATCTGAAACTAAATTTTAAATTTTAACAGGTTTTATTGATTTTTAATCCATCTCATAGTGTATTTTTATTGATTATTGTACTAAATAAAAGAAAAATGTATGGAATTTTAATTTGAATATTAAAAGGTCGCTCGAAAAAATCTAAAGTAATGCACTAATAAATTTTTAAAAATTGTGAGCGACCTTTCAAAATTTAAATTTTGAACTGAAACTTTCAGAAACTTATTTTTTATTGTCTATAAAATTATACCATAACAAGAAAAAAAATTTAAAAAGAGAAAAAGATTCAATTTTTGCAATGTAAAAAAATGTGAGCGACCTCTTAAAAAAAATTTTTGAGCTGTCCTTTGGAGGGGGCTCTTAAAACATCAAAAACTAACATTTTTTCACACGAGACTAAAAAAAGAAAAATAGTCAGGGTTTTTTGCGTCACCCTAATATCCAGCTTTAAAACGAACTTTGTAGCTTTTAAAATGAAGAACATTTTCAGCTGCGTTAAAATATTTCAATTTTTAAATAAGCAGCAGATTAAAATGCCACTTATAATAATAATAATCATGAATTTCTCAGTTATTTCTAAAGTAAGTTTTAATCAAAATATCGCCTCCATGTGTTTAAAAAAAAAAGAGCAGGAATAAATGCGCTAAAATTGTGGTATAATTTTTACATATCTTAAAGCATTTGACGTCATAGATCCTCACTTGCAAATTGAAATTCCGATATCCCATATAAAAACTCAATTAGTTGAAAAAAAAACCCTTTTTTCTAATCCTTTTTGTGGCAATGCAACAAAATTATCCCGTGCCATGATCAATTAATGTAATGGCTGAGATCTCTCCCTGTTGAAGCTATTAAATTCTAAACATTAGGTTACATTAAAATTCGTAAAAAAATCACCTAATTTACATTATGTTTTCATTTTTATTTTAAAAGAGTGAGAAAGGAATGTTTCACAAATCTGTCAAAATATAAAAAATTTATGAAAGATATAATTCAAGATGCGACAGTTTTAAAATTATTTTACGAAAAAATTTGCCAAAACAGATGCTTAGTAAAAAAATTCCTAAAAATCGTTAAATCATGTTGCGTGTTCAGAACAAACCGTTTTTAAAAGAAAACTTTCTCCTCTATCCGATGATACAAATGCCGTTTTGCTGCGAGCTTAATTTCTGCCATTATTACCAATTATGTGAGAGAAAATGCTAAAAATCACATAAAATAAAAAAATTCTAGGTCGAATTTTGAAAAAATTGCTTTGAGGTGCAC
This sequence comes from Cheiracanthium punctorium, assembly GCA_038373885.1. Lineage (NCBI taxonomy): Eukaryota > Metazoa > Arthropoda > Arachnida > Araneae > Cheiracanthiidae > Cheiracanthium > Cheiracanthium punctorium. The sequence goes on along the minus strand of JAWZYV010008065.1, from coordinate 390,099 downwards.
AACTTCATGTTTAGATCTACCCGAGTACCAAATTTGGTATTTCTAGGTGTAGCCATTTGTCCGTAACGCCACCGACAGACACCTTCTTTTATAATAAGTAGAGATCAATGGTGTATGTGTGTGTCGGAATCTGCCAAGAGTGCTCTCTTCTCCCTCACTACATGAGGAGCTTTCAGGTCATAAACCTCATTAGAGAAACAATCCATTGTACAGAAGAGTAGTCATGACAATAAATTATTTCCTACTGTAAATTATGCTTATGGTCTTATAAATACTGTGAGTTATTAATAAACACCACTTGGTTTTTGTTTATTTTTTCATATTTTCAAAACACATTCATCCAAACTTAAGGCTGCCTGCATAGAAAGTTCAAGACAAGGACATTTCCGGCGTGGGGGAACCCCCCTCCCCCCCTTCCATCGATGTACTAAAAAGTAACGAAAAATTTGCTTCATTGACAGAGTGTCCAGCAATCAGGAAATCTATTTCACACAGCGGGAAAGTCAGGAATTGTACTTGAAAATATCGAATTTCAGGTCAACATCAGAAAGTCTCTTTCCCCAAGAAAAGCATGGCCAAATTGATGATATCTTAGCTCAGCTGTAGAAAATTTTAGGTGGAGAAAAAGTTGGGAACTGTTGATACAAACGTTTTTGTGGCCGCTCCATCAGGGCCTGATTTTGGTAGGGCATTAAAGGCAAGTGCCCAGGACCCCCAACAAAAAGGGGCCCCCAAATTGCTCTTTATTAAGTTTAAAATTTGTAAATTTTGAAAAAGTTTTCGATAGAGGAGGTCCCCCAATGAAGCTTTTGCCCAGGGCCCCCCCCCCCCCCCCCCCCAACTTGACAAACTGGCTCCTGCACTCCATAAAAATGAAATCACTGATTGCGAGAATTCAAGTCTTTCTCATCGCCTGCATGCACCTCAGAGATGTTCATTTTCACTGTAGTACGCTCTCAGTAAAAGCCGAATTTTGAATGCGAAAATGGGTGATGACGGGGCCATTGAGATTATTGAGATTGTTTATTTAAGATTACTGAATTATAAGACATGTATGGCAATCAACTCAAAAGCTCAAGTAATCAAACTCTTTTACAATTGTGTACGTTGTATAACTGAAGTTATTTAAAATAAATTTTAATCAAGATGCTTTTTATGTAAAACTTTAAAGAAATAAATTTATCTAAAATATTTTTTAAATTTACTATTATTGTCAGCAATTAAGTATTATTTTTAAAGTATTACATATATTCATAAACTTTGGCTAAAACTTTATATTTTGCTGTTTTGTTTTATTGAGTAACTCCTGCAACTTAATATTATACAAAAAATGTAATAATGAATATTAATAGCGTTAAGTTTAAAAATAAAAATTTCCTTGATTAATGATGTAAGTTTGATATTAGGGTTTCGTATTTGTTATGATCAAGAAATCAAGCTTACTTCATGTAGTAGACACCCTGTTTAAGAAATATTCACAAAAGGTCATTAAATTTAACATTTAAAATCTGGTAGCCACTCTGCATATCCTAGTAAATCAATTGTACTCTCTGTACTAAACATATATTTTTGGATTTTATTGAATTAATTACACTTAAGTTTTCATATATTAATCTTTGAAGTTGGAAAAGTCATTGTAATACAGCAAAAGCTGTCTTAAAACAAATTAGAAAAGATCAAAGTACTATTCCCTATAAGCAGATTTCTGCTTTAGACAAGGTTTTGCTTTTTTTAGTTTATTAATATTTAAGTAAACAATGTCATTTTCTTTTAACAGTTGCATTGTTAAAAATTAATCTCTTTCTTCAAACTGCAACTGTTAGGGTTTTTATTTATCGACAGGACATAATTATGAGAGAAATATTTTAATTTCAAAATGTGTGTATTTTGAGCATTCAATGGAAAAATAACTTCTAATTGCTATGAAATAAATAATTTTTTTTCTCCCTTGTCTATTACTTTTTTCTTCTGTAGAGACATTTAGTTTTCAAACTTGATTGTATTTTTCTCATTAGATGTATTTTATATTTTCTTACAGGAGATCAAATTTTCAGAACTATGTCATAAGACTTAACTTTCTGAAGCATTCTGAATATAAAAATATATTATATACAAATCCTGCGAAAGTTTTGTGGTATGTTGAACATAAATTCATAAAAATATTGATTGAAGCAATAAAAAAGAAAAGAAAACAGACTTCAGCATCAAAGTAAGATAATCCTACATTCTTTTTCAGTTCCCATTTTTAGTTATTTAGGCTAAGCTTGGATACCAAAACGCTCGACTCGTTTTCTTATTTTTTCAGATTTTTGACTACTTTTTTCGTCAAAAATGAATGGTGGGGTTGGGGGTGGCAGGGTTCCCCCTCACATAAAAGTCAAATTATTTTTTAAATTTACATTTTTCAAATTTTTAACCCTAAATTCTTGTTAGAAAATGCGATTCTGTGTCCATCAATTCTTAAATTTCCTTGAATTTATTCGTGCTTAGATTCCTAACTCTAAATTATTTCGAGAATTTTTCTATTTTTAATAGTTTTTGCACTTTCGGAAGCACATTTTTATGGCCGTAAATTCTTGTTCGAAAACGCGAATTCTATGTTCATCAAATCTTAAATTTTCTTGATTTTCGTGCTGTTTACATTCTTAACCCTAAATCTACGATTTAGGGTTAATTTTCGTCCCTAAAGTTTCGTAGAATTCTTCTAATTCTTATAGTTTTTCCGGTTTCGGAAACATGGTTTCACAGAAATTTTTTTTATTTTTCGCACCATCGAAAACGGTCTTTGGCACCAAAAAATGAGGTAGGGTATATTGAAGGTGCGCCGTTATTTATGTGAAAGACAAAAACATTGTATAAATGTATAGACATTGTATAAATTTTTTACATAAATTGTTGAGCGTTCAACATGTTTGTATAGTTTTTAGCTTAAAAGTGGAATGTATGTCTCGGAACAATCACAATTTTTGCAGAACAGTTCATCCTTCCTTTTTTTCCCCCTTCTTTTAAATGATGCACCATCTGGCCATAAATCTGTTTGAAAATTCTCAAAGGCAGCCATTGTTGCAGTTACTGGTTACTAAATTTTTATATCTGTTTTGCATTTTACTGTGGTCTGCAAAATTTGGACAAAATGTCTGCAGAACATTTGCAACTGTTTGGGATCATGTTGCAGAATGCTGGATATAATTCTGCTCTTGGGGTTTATTGCACGGGAAGTAAGCTTATGCATTTTATCTGGGAATCTGATGGGGGGGGGGGGGGGGGAGGGGGGAACCACCTGAAATGGTACTAACTTCCTATTTTTAATATTTGTTCCTAACAGTGTATTTTTACGTTGATCTTACCACCTGCTTTCATGATTTTCTGTCTTGATATTGAAAAGTGTGAAAATTCTAGTTTTATTAATTAAGAGCATTCTTCAATTATGCAGATTGATCGATACACAAACTGAGTATACTGCAGCCTTTGGCAGAGTCACTAAAATGGAAGACTATTCTGAATCTGGACCCCCACCTGATGAACCTCCGCAAGCTGATGAGGGAGAAAGTTCTGCTGGTGAGGATGATGGGGATGGGGATACTACATCTGCCAAGTCAAAAATGAGGCATAACCAAGAGCAAGAGTATGAAGATCCAGAAGATGGAGAAATGGTTCCTGAGGAATCGGGTAATCTATTAAAAATTAATTTAATAGAAAAACTGTGTAGGTCTGCTGAATTTTATACAACAGTGTAAAGTATTTTACCGGCTGAATTCTAATCAAACTATATTTTAAGTTTTAGCAGATTGTTTAAGATAGATTTATCATTTTTATGTACAAAACCAAGGTCTTAGGTTAAGGTGTATAGGAATTTAATGTAGAAGTCATCACTTTGTGCATGCAGCTTCACTCATGAACATTTTTTTTTTTTTCCCTTTTAAAGTTTACTTTCCTCAGACTAATCAGTTTTTAATCCATGGGATAAAATCTTAGGGGATCCTTTTACTACCCAGAAAGCCTCTTGACCTTTTATTACACCAATCATTTATTCTCTATTAAAATTATTACAGAAATTTTAAATTTATAGCAATTAAAAAATAATTAATAAAGTTATTAGTAATTTAAAAGCATTATACTCCAATAAACATCCATCCTCTAAAAAATACCAACATTTTGCTTTGAAGGTTTTCTCACTACTACAGAGAAACTATTTGGCATGCTAACAACATTTTTGCATGGCTGTGTCCTCAGTATTGAAAAAATTAATATTGTTATTCATAGAAAAAACACTCAAAATACTGGTGTTAAGAGATAAAATTAATAATAACTTTGTGTAAGAAACACACGTAAAATGATACTCATAATAAGATTATGAGTATTGGTATTGTTATAAGTATCATTTCGCTGACAGAGTTGTGTGGTGGGTAAAGCACCATTATCCGGTTTCTAGTTCCGCCGACTGGGCGTGGTTTGTCATGTCCGTCCCTTCATAGGGGGTGACGTTGGTCCACCTACTAGGTTCCCCCATAATAAAGACCCCAACAATTCCGTCTGTTGTGGCCAAAGCCTTTGCAGCAGAGGTCAACCATTTAAAAAAAAGAAAAAGTATCATTTCATATGTGTTTTTACACAAAGTTATTATTTATTTTATTGTTATTCACAGTACCATTCAAGCAGGCAGAAGGAAAAAAAATTTCAAAGTCCAAAAAAGGGAGAAAATCAAATTTTTCAGAGCGTCTTGATCTTTAACATACTTTTAACGAAAATTCAAAATTTCAGAGGTTGGGTTGTGCCCTTAGTATCTTCTCTGGTTCTGTCCTTTCTTCCATTATCCAACAATGTGTCTTGAAAAAAATTATTATTAAATAAATATTTTCTGGCTTTATTCATGGCAAACTGTTGAATAAAACCGTCAAAGTCTAGTTTCTTGAAAATGAAGACTTCATCACTAACATTCTTCGTATTTGTCAAGTTTTTGGATTATGCTTGTTTGTTTCTGTGAGGATGAAGAGCTTTTGACTGCACTAGGGTCCTTGGTCTATAGGGGGAATGCCCTCCATGGGGCACTTTCTAAAGGAAACTAGCCCTTTATTTGCGCGAGGTTCTGGAGAAAACCACAGAAAACTCCGGATGGCTAGGTCGACAGGCACGACCGGGTTTTGAACCTGGCACCTTTTGCCTTCCAGTTTCGAGAGCAAAATCTCTCAACCACTGGTGTAGCTATGGATCGTGCTTGCTGTATTTTTGTAATTTCATTCAAAGGTTAATTTGAAACTTTCGGGGACTTAATTTGTATTTTTTTTTTTTTTTTTTTTTTTTTTTTTTTACAAAAGTGACAACATGCAATCAAGTACTATATATAAAACAGCAAAACGGGGCCCATCCACAAGGTTGGGCTCTGGGAATTTTCCCCACCCTCTCTGCACTATTGCGGGGATGTATTGTTTTTGTGTTTGTTCTTTTTTGTCAACTATTTCAAATTAATTTTTATTTCTTTTTTTTAAAGTCATGTTCCTATTTTGCTTATTCCTCTCTCTCTCTCTCTCTCTCTCTCTCTCTCCCCCCCCCCCCCCCTTATTTTCCCTTTTCACTCTGGTTTTCTGAGAATTTTCTTCCTTCCAAATGACAACTTTTTTTTTTTTTTTTTATGTGTCTCTTTTTCTTTACATTTCTCACTTTCCTGCCTTCCTGCCTTGTGTCGGATGGTGTTTTTGAATTTGAAGAAGGGCCCACCCAAAACGTACTTCCTGCACTATTTTTTATAGTATATTAGTATATAGTTTATAGTTATATAGTATATAGTTTTAGCAAAGTTTTTTTTTTTTCATTTTATTTTGATATTAACATCAACACAAGCTTTTTTGTGCGTTTTCTCAGGGATGAAATTCTTCAGCTTTTTTGCAGATTTCAGCTTTTTGTGATTAAAGAGGAATTCACTTTTTTGTCTTTTTCCTTTGAAAATTCTACTTTTTTCTGTGAATTCCTGATTGTAGTTATTAGTTAACTGTGTGATATTTTTATTTTCTAGCATGTTCCAATGTTTTTCTTCTTAAAACTTCTTTCAAGTTAATTATATACAAATATCACATGTACAAATTTTTTACTTTCGTACGATTTCAGCTTTTTTTCTCTTTTGCCAATCTCATCTCTGGTAACAACTAAAAAATACCCGACCTCTAAATTCAGTCTTACCTACACTATTACCTTAAAAACAGCAGATATCCTGTTTTGAGGAAGAAAATAAGTATATTATTGCCAAAAATTTAGTAGATGTCCCGTTTTGAAGGAAAAAATAAATGGTCATGTTAGACATTACTCTCTTCATCCTGCTCTGCAGGTTTGCGGTTGGCACATTACACTGCTCATCCTGTTCTGCAGGGTTGGTAAAATCATATGGCTTACTATTAGTATGCAATTGATTGATTGGTGTGTCTCTACCAGAAAGCAGAGTTTTAAAATGGTCACTCCATGTTGCTAGGACTTCCTCTATTTCTCTACTAATATCACCATTACTTTTCCTACAAGATATGATTCTGGGATTAAATTCCTTTCTTACTTTATTTAACTACTGATAGTTTTCTAGCTTCTTTTTGTGATTTTAGTTTTTCAATATTTTTATATTATTCTTAAATGAATAGTCTCTTCTCTTGTCCAAACACTTTTTTTTTTCCTTGTCTCATAGTTCTTTAAACTGTTCTTCTACATTCCTTGCATAATATTTTTGAATCTTCACTTTGTATATTTTATTCTTCTCCAGTGATTTTGGCACATTCAACATCATACAACATCATGATTTTGCTTAATTTTTTCACATTCTGGTATAGTTTCATTTGTAGCCTCTATAATCGTCTGTCTGAGAACTTTCCAAAAAAGCCTGTCTCTCAGGTTGTATTCCTCTGCTCTTTGTCTTATTTTGTTTTTAAAATTGTTCCTATAGTTCTTGAGTATGTCAGGTATTTTTAGTTTATCAACAGGAATTTGGTTTTTGATCCTTCCCCCCCCCCCCCCAAAAAAAAAAAAAAAAAAAAAAAAAAGATTTACTCAGTTTGCAAAGGAGTTTAGAAATCAGTAAGAAATGCTGCCTGGGTGGTTAGTGGCTTAAGAACCATTCTATCACACCTTGAGGAACCCTGGCTTGGGCATGGATATTGACTTGTCTATCCCTTCATAGGGGTAATGCTGGCTGCCCACTCGGTGCCTCCATAATAAAATGGCCACAATACCTTCAGGCAGTTGTAGTGGACACCCAGTGATCGCGATAACGCCTCTAGATGCGTATTTCACGTAGAAATTCAGAATACGCCTTAAAAATTTCGGAATGCGTATTTTTATGCATTGCTTTTCCATATAAAATTATGTATATTTTGATAAATAATTATGATTTGCTGATTTTAAATTTAAAAAATCCAATTATTGCAGTAGTTTTTGTCGAACTGACATTTATGTACCTAGACGTATAATCAGTTATTTATGCGTCAAATGCGATTTAATTATGTATTTGAATATTTAGCATAATTGTTCGTTGTGTTAATGACTCCTTTGGAAAAGAAAATACTCTCTCCAAAAAGGTTAAGGAGTATTTTTACTCTTCTGAAAAAATCCTAGATCAATCACAAAAAGAAAGAAATTATCCGAATCTACATATGCACCGTGGTAGCAGTGGACATCCTGAAGAGCTTCTATCAATAAAAATATGGTCTATTTGGTTCAACATTTTACCGTCAGGTGATCTTGATGTAATCTTATGAATATCCTTATGTGGGAAAATAGTGTCTCCAATTACACGATCTGAAGAGATTCTGCAAAATCCAATAATCTACAGCCATTATTAGTGTATTCCTCATGCAGACCATGCCTTCCAACATAGGCCTCAGCATTCTGATTGTATCCAATTTTTGCATTGAAGTCTCCTAACAGAATCTTAATGCCATTGGATGGACAGCCACCATAAGTTTTGTCCAATATATCTTAGAAAACATCCTTCACACATGCACACACACATTCTCCTACTTATTTTCTGTTGGAGCATGTGCACAGATGCCGATGTTCTGTATTTTGCCCTTAATGCACAATTTACATATTACCTCATCAACAGTCTTGAACTCCATAATTCTACCTCTTGATTGCTTACTATTAAAACCTGTGCCAAATCAATGTACTTTTGTCTTGGCAACTATAATAAACATTGCTATTTCTCTTATCAAGGATACCACTGCCTGTCAATCTAATCTCCTATACAACCCGAACATCCAAATTATTTTTAAAAAGTTAAAATTTTTTATTTGGGAATACCTTATTCCCCCGTAGACGATATATATTTCGGTTACACATAAACACATAACCATCAACAGTCGTTTCTAGATCTCACACTAATGGCGGCTTCCTCTTCAATCTCTTCTCTCTTCTTCCGGAACTTTCGATGAATGACGTCATCCCATGATCGGTCGATTGTATGAAGCGCATCGTTGATGCTGCCATCTGTCGTCACTATAATGTTTTATAAGTTTTTATTATCCAAATTATATTTAATAAACACATCAATAGCATTATTCAGTGCACCAGTCCTAAATAATGTTCTAGCATTCCAAGTGCCAAATCTCAAATCCTTTTCTGTTCCTTGTCGTTGGGAAAAAATCAGTCCAGAATTAACTCTTGGAGATTTTTCAAGGGGTAGGGTGATTAGCCCTATGCCCAACCCCCAACCTGGAGGACCAGTCCCCTGATATAATTCTCAGGGGCAGGCTATCCAGCTATACCCCTGGATGCTGAGTACCCATTTTAGTCGCCTCTTACAACATGCATGAGCAACAATGGAACTATTCTTTCACACCTGGCTACCACACATGTGAATGCTATTAAGTTTCTCAAATTTAGAACCCCAATCAGGATTTCCATTCCATTTTCCTTGTTCTGAACTAAAGTCATTAAAAATCAAAATATCCTTTTTTTTTTTTTTTTTTTTTTTTTTTAAAGCAGTTTTGTTGTTCCAAAAGAACCAAAAAAAGTTTTATTGGTGTTTAGAGCATTAAAATGAGATAGTAATGAAATTTTAATTTTTTGAGTAAAAGTTTATTTTTGTGTGATTTTTCTCATGAAACCAAGTAGGTGGCAGGCTAATCTTCAGTTCAGTTCACTTGGTTATTCTATTTGATTGCATTCCTCTCTAAACTGTAGGTTACGTTTAAATATTATCTATCGTATACCTAAAATGATCCTGGTATGATGAACTAAATGAAAGACCTAAGGATATTATTTAAGCTTGTCAATCTAAAATATTGATGCTTGTCAATCTAAAATATTTTGTAAAATCTCTCTCTTTTTTAAAAACTAATTAACAGAAGATGAAGCTGAGAAAGAAGGAGAAGTGGAAATTAAAAAAGAAGTGCCATCAGAAGAAGAGAATGCAGCTCAGGAATCTTCTGTAACAGAAAAATTTAAAAGGAAATCTATTAATGCCAAAGAAAAAGAACTAAGAATTAATGTAAGTTTTGAATTTTAAATGCGAAATTTAACCCTTTGACTCCATTCACTTTCTTTTCTTGCTTATCTGCAATAAATCTAAATTTCATAAGGATACACTTTATGCAACATTTTCCCCCTCCAAAATTAAAACTTCTAGGCCTTATTAAACAAAAATGGTCAGCACATACAATTATATCTTCTGAAATTTATGATATAGTCAAAGCTTTTACAGAATTTTACTATTCGACGCAGAAAAAAACCTATGTTCAGTATTATCTGTTTTTTGGTCTGTTAGAGGACCAAATTTATAAATAAATTTAAGTGGATGTCTATTAGTAAAACAAATTTATATTTCATAGGTTGTGTAATAATGTTTTAAAGAGTTTGAGCTTTACTCATTTATTTATACATATGTTCAAGATACAACTTTTAAAAATTCCTAATTCATGAAAATTGGTAAAGATCTTTATAAGGGACATTTCATGAAAAAGTGGACAAAGATATCGAATTTTTAAATTAATTGTATAATCACTTGTGAGGTATCAAATTAAAGCTATTTTAATGTAATGTATGAATTTTAAAAAATAATCTTCATAAAAATATCACAGTTCTAGAAATTTGACCTCTAACATTGAAGAAATCTATTAATCATTAAGTTTGTAAAAACATGGTATTTACTACTCAAATACTACCCAGCAAACACAGCCCTGTTGGATAAGCTTTCCTGGGCAATATTGCTCAGGAGGTGCCAAAAACTACAAATTTAGGTTCACCAGCTGAGGCAATGGGCCATAGTACGAGGTGGTTTTGGATCGGTGTTAGTTGAAATGATAACAGCGCCGGCCCTGCCCTATGCCCACATAATTTCTCGTTTTTTCTTTTTAATATTATTTCACATTAAGTACACTGTTACAATTTTAATGTTTTCCTAAAATTAAACCAAATATGTGAAACTTGTTAGAAAATATATAACAGTTTCTTCAAATTTCCTTCTAATGAGAAGATCCTCAAGATCAACTTTAGAAAAAAATAAAGTAATAGTTCTGCAAAATGATAAGGAAATTGAGAAATGATAAACTCCAAGAAAATTGTGAAGAAATGTGCATTAATGCTCAAATAAAAATTAAACTAAAATATCTTTTGGTTGGACAATTCGTTTTGACTTCATTAGCTGTTGCTAGCTGTAGTAAAAATCAAGTAGCAAAATGTACTATGCTACTGTATTTGCTATAATTGAAGAAAATTTTGAAATTACTTTGAAATATATACATGCAAGTGGTGCTTTTTGGTATTGGCCAGAAACAGAAGATACATCTGTGGAAAATCAATCTGTGATTAAAAAAAAAAAGTTCCACCACAATCCCTTGTTAATAATAGAGTCTATTATTATAAATTTTGACTATTGAATATGTGTCCGTAGTTAAAAAAGATATTTCTTTCTTCTTCTTTTTTTTTTTTTTTTTTTTTTTTTTAATAAATTGTCATCAATTTTACATTTTATTTCAGTTGTTTAAGTATCTAATTATGACAAAATTTGCATGATATCACACCCATCACAATTTCTGTCACTCCGGTCACATGAAATTGTTTTATTTTTATTTTTATTTTTTCATTTTAAAGAGTAAAATGTATTTTGAAAATGGTATTATTTTGTTCAACTGAATCTGTTTTACTATGAAAAAAAAAAAAAAAAAAAAAGAAATCAAGTCTTTATTATAGTAAAATTTGCAATTATTTTTACAACTATAGATGTTATGAAAAATCATGTCTCGAAACTGTCACACCTGTCATACAATTTAAAAAATGTATTTTAGAAAATTGATCTATGCAAAATTTTTGCAACTGCTTTAGAATAATAAGTTAAAAGCTAATTTATCATACTAATATTTTTGAAAAAGACTACTTAATAAATTCTGCATATATAAAAAAATGATTAAATTTTAAAAACATATTATGGGATTTAGGTGATGTCCAATTTGTTTTCTATGGAAAATGGACCTAAATTTTGATTACATCGATCTTTGTATAACCTAATTTACTTCTTCAGAATTTGAAATAAAAGTGTCCGTGCGAAAGATGAACAAAAGTAGTACACACAATTTAAAAGCAAAGTGACGGATAGTTAAAATCATTTAAAAACAGGTAAAAACACATTAAAATCTGTTATGTAGCACTATCGGTGGCAGTCACCACCTTCTTCAGCACAGGTCTTAGTTCTAAATGGCCAGCTCTCTTCCTCAGCAGGGCGTTCCACCCAGGATCGATCTGCGCATGCGTCATATCATTCACAGCACCATCTGTGGTTATAATCTGTAGGGCCTCCATATTTAGGGCATAATGACTTTTTTTGTAATTGGCGAGTTTTTAGCTATTGTTAAAGTTGATTTCTATGGGGTGTTCCTGGGCTATTTTTGCGAGGGCAGTAGTGGTTTTATTGAATTTAATATCAGTTTGATGTTCCTTTTTTCGGTCTTTGATTTTTCGTTTTGTCATGCCAATATAGCAGCCCTGTTTATTGGTACTATTGTCTGTAAAGCTTAGTTTATAAATACCGGCGTTCTCATCAGGATTGATATTATCTTTATCACTGCGAATGCGTTTGAAAATATTTTGATTGGGTTTTATGGAGATTTTGATATTTTTCTTTGCAGCTTCATTTGTGATTTTTAGGGCGGCTCCCCTGCAGTAGGGAATGGCATTGGTAAATTTTAGTTTCGGATTTTGATAGTTATTAATTTTTTCCAGTTTTTTTATTCTCTTTTTAAAAAGGTTTTTTACTATTGAATTTGGGTACCCTGCGTTTTTACATTGTGTTTTGATAAACTGGAGTTCTTCATTGAGGAGAGTTTCGTTTGAGCATACTGTAATTGCACGATTGACATAGGTTCGTATCGCGGCTATTTTAAATTTGTATGGAGTTTTTGAATTAAAATGTACTATTTCGTTATTATTGGTGGCTTTTCTAAAAACTGTAGTATTAAGATTATTCATCATATCTCTATTGATTTTGACATCTAGGTAGTTAATGGTGGCATTTTCTTCTATTTCTATGATGAATTGTATGTTATTGTCTATTGAGTTGATTTCTTTGAGGATATTTTCAGTTTCATTTTTGTTAACTATTGCAAAGATATCGTCGACGTAGCGAAACCAAGTTTTTATGTGGTTGGATAATTTATCAAATATGGCCCTCTCCACTAGCCGCATTTTCCAGTCTGCTATGACACCTGATATCGGCAACCCCATAGGCACGCCTTTCTTTTGTTTGTAGAAATTATGATTAAACTGAAAATATGAGTTGTGAAGGACAAGATTAAGTATGCTATTTAATGTAGTGGAAGTAGAGCTATTATCAATGTTGGAGGTGATTTGTTTATTGATTATTGCATTCATTTCTTGGATATCTATGGAGGGGTAAAGGTTAGTAACGTCAAAACTGACGAAGCATTCCTGTGAGTTTATTGTAATATCTTTAATGCGTTGAATAAAGTCTTCAGTTGAGGTTAAGATATTGTTACTTTGGGGCATGAGATCTTGTAAGATGGGTTTTAGATATTTTTCCAGGTCATAAGTTGGTCCTTCACATTTACTGACTATTGGTCTTAAAGAGGGAGGGGTTTTATGGTCCTTGTATTTAGCAAAAATTCTTGGGGCTATGGGGACAAAATTAGTTAAAGTGGGTTGTCTGTTAGCTGGCCAGGATCCATTTTTGATTAATTCTTTGACTTTATTGAAAATTTTTCCTGTTGGGTCTTTTGGTAATTTTTCTATTTGTAGTTTATTAATGGTTTCTTCCATCTGGGTGAGATAATCATTTTTATTCATTATTACTATTTTGCCGGTTTTATCTGAGCTTAAGCAAGGTAGTTAAAATCATTTAAAAACAGGTAAAAACACATTAAAATCCGTTATGTAGCACTATCGGTGGCAGCCACCATCTTCTTCAGCACAGGTCTTAGTTCTAAATATTATAGCCTAAGAAGAACTTATCAACAACTTATCAACATCTTATCCTTTTTCTAAATGACAACCTTTTACTGAACATTCCTTTATTGAAGTCTCCAATGCCTAATATTAAAAATTAACGTCATTTTATATATTATGTTTTAATTGATTTTTAAAGTTGTCTACTTAAAATATGTACATTTAAAGTGTGTTTGTAGAATATTTATTAATGAAAATTATAACATGGTATTTTACTAGTTTAAAATAGTTGTTTTAGTTACTACTACAGTATTGTGTATGATTATCACTCCATACATAAAGTACTTTAATTAATCTATATTTTTTACATTTTTTATGTATGTATATGTAAAGATATTTAGTTTTTGTAAATTATAAGTCAATTATTAAAAAATGCTTTAATGCTGTGTGAAACATGTTTGCAATTTATTGTCCTGATGTCATTATATAAAAAAATGAAAAAACACACTTAATAACTAAATACATAAAGTAATTAAAAAACTTTGTAAAAAACGCACACTTCTTATGTGTGTTTTTTATAAAGTTTTTTAATTACTTTATTGTTTAACACCAGTATTTTGAGTGATTTTTCAACTAAATACATGTTTAGTGCCAGATATCCGATCAGACATAAGCGTAAAGTTTTCAAAATTATTGGGGGGGCCGGGCCCCGCCATATATTCACGTCAGTGGCGTAGCCTAGGGGGATCATAACCCCCCTGAGGAATTTTTTTTCCATACAAAATGTATATTCTTCACTCCCTTATACACCCGTATACATATATGTGAGTTGCAGAAGTCGTAACTCCCCCATGAAAAATTTCTGGCTACGCAACTGATTCACGTACATATAACTTAGTAATAGCTGCCAACTACCATGGAATATATATAACCACTTTTTTCTACATGATTTTTCGGCTTAAAATATAGCAAAATTTTTGTGCTGCGCGCGTGAGCTGGTACTAAATGGCTGGTATGATGAATACTAAATCATGATTGAAATCAAAGAAGAAAATTTTTAAAAGTCCAAGTAAAGGTTTTTTTAAACGTTTGTAAATGGCGTGAAATACTTTTTTTTATGTTAGTATAAATTAATTTTCTGTATTTAGTGGTAAATTATTGGGTGGGCTCAGCCCCTATTCACAATTTATTGGGGGGGCTCGAGCCCCACGGGCCCATATAACTCTACGCCTATGCGATCAGATATCCAGATCCGACAACCAAAGGAGCTTCAGATATTCGGTAGCCAGACAAATCACTATCCATTGCATCCCTACTAATATTCTCCAAAAGGAGTCTGAATCAAATGTAATCTAAAATTTTTCACTAACTTCCTAATCTCCTAGTGAACCAACAGAAATATTTCTTACTAATTTTTCTTTTAGCAAACAATCACGAATGAATTATAAAAAGTTTTCATTTTAGGTTTTAAATTTTTTAAATCACACTTTTAACTATTTTACTAAAATTAGTTCAAGACTAGGAAGAAGAGTGACTCTTTATACACACATACACATTGCCTTGATTACATCCCATTTTAGCAACTAAGAACTAAAGTACATATTATTTTGAATATCATACCCATAATTTTCATATTTCTGTAAGTTATTATTTATTTTTTGCTATTGCATATAATTTTTGGAATGTAACAGGATATGTATTTTATTGAAGAGGTGAAGATTTTCTTACATTTTTCTTTGTTTTTGCCCTTTCACAAATGCATGAAAATTTAAAGTGCAGTTTATATTAAACTAGCAGTCATTTTTTAAAAAAATGCAATCGGAAATTAGCTGTTTTAAAGCGAAAAGCTGTATAATGTTATAAAAAAGATAGAACCAATGTATCAAAGGTTGTTCCAAATTGGTTGTTGCTGTTTTTCCAGCTCAAAAAAAAAGTCAAAAAGTTTAACATTTTGTAAGATTGAATCGCATTTCATGATTTTATAAACATTTAAATTTTTGTCAGTAAATGTTATTGACTTGTGTATAGTGCTTTAAATCTAAATTATTTGTAGTAGTTTAGTAAATATTTTCATTTATTTTAAAGATTTCAACAGAATATTGAATTATTTCATTACCATTACAGAGAGTTACAACTCTTGCAATTATCTTGAAAAGTGTAATAGTTTTTGCTTCATAAAAATGGAAGTTTTAATGAAACATACGTAAACACTGTTTAAAAAAGCATAATTAGTAAATGCTGTAGGGATTCTATAACCTTTTAATGTTTTAAACTTAGCAGCCAAGTCTTCCCTAATTCCAGGAAGACTTTTTGTTTTTGAACTTTTCCTGTAAGAAGGTTAAATCTTCCTGTTTTTTAACTTTCCTGCCATTTTCTTTTGCATACTGCCATGATTAAAAAAGAAAAAGAAAACGTAAGAGCATATTTTTATAGTCAAGTGTGGCTCTTTATGTCACAAGTCTTTAAAGTGTAAATTAAATTGAAAGCATAATGATTTCAATTTTATTCTCATTTTGAGCACAGCCTTTCTAAACTGTTGCAATCCTTCCTATGTTTCTGTGCTTGGTTGGGAGTTTTGAGAGAAAGTGCAGTTTCCTTCTTTTCCTCCCTCGATTTCCCCAATCCATGCTCTCCTTTGCTCATTCTGCAGTACTTATGTGCATGAGAGACTGGTGGCATTAAGCAGCAATAATTTGCATCTGCTGATGAAACTGTGTAAAAGTATGAGAATAAATCTAGAACAGTACATCCATTCACTCCCTGTGTTAGAGCTGCATATTATTTTTAATTTATAACAAGAAAAGTATCCTTTCTTACGTATTTATAGCTTTTCAGAACTGAATGAATTGTTTAGAATTGCTCTTATGAAGTAAAATATGCCTTTTGCTAGATATGTTGCACAGACATCAAGATATATTATAATGGAAACGTCTTAGACCACATAAAGACAGCCTCAGGTGGCAACAGATCATGGAAATCAGGGTACTTTGTCCATCTGAAAAAATCATGAAAATATCAGGGAATTTCCTAAAAATATCCAAATACCAGGAAGCTTTCATTTTCGCCTATTGAACGAGACCGTTTTTAGCTGTGGATCAGCATCTGACTCTCGGGTCATAGGTTCATTCTGAATCTTACAATACTTAACTGATGGAGACACTTTATGAATACAAGACTGAAGTGATTTAGGCACTGTGTGTCCAAAGCCTCAGGTTTTTAAACTTACAAGGGGAGGCTCAGACGTTGCAATCACCGATTTTGATGAAATGTTGATGAGTTATAGGGGGTCCATAGTATAGCAAAATGCCAAAGAACTAACCGCTAACTCTCCCTTATTTTCGAGAAAATTCCATTTAAACATTGATGCACTGCTATATACCAATTATTTGGGAAATCGTTTGCGTTATCCGTGGCGCCGTGGTTTTGCTTTCGGTTCCAGATCAAGAGGTCTCTGGTTCGTATCCAATTGAATCTACTCAATTTTTTCATTTTTTTTTTTTCCTCCCTTAAAAATTCACAAAACAGTTTCAAATGATTGTGTAAAAAATATATTGTGACTTTCTTTGTAAAACTGGAGTTATAAAATTCTTTGTTGTGTATATATTTGATAATTTACTAATATTTTCAGGACCAGGGAAGAATAATAAAAATGGATTTGCTTCTTTCTTCAGTATGAATGATGCAGGGATGTGCCAATCTGCTACAAAAAGATCATTTTGGGACATTTTTGCTCCAAATTCAGCAAAACTGCTACATTTTTAATTTTTCCATATATGTTTAAACGTTTGTAAATCTCCCGAATTTTTACTAAAGTCATCACACATTCTAAGCATTCTAATTTCAATCTTTCTCTATTAATCTTAAAAATGAATATTTTTTTCTTTGGCATCCCTTTGTTTAAACCTCCAATGCCTTAAGAGTAAAAATTGACCTCTGTTTTAAATTTAATTTTATATAAATTTATAATTTTTTGTTACCAAATTTTTATTAGTTGCTGATGGTAGTTAACCTATTTGTGCCCAGATATTTTTGAGACTTTCTTTGATTTTTGCTAATAACAGCAATAACAGATAAATTTCTGATGTCAACTTCTTGAGCAAGGGATGATTTCTTTTAAAATCATTATGTATAAAAATTGAAATGTCAACATCCTACTGGGTCATGTTAAAATATTATGTGGAGTTGAGGTTCTACACTCGTGAATAAAGGCTAGGAAAAATAAATAACGCTTTCGACTGATAGCGAAAATGCCGTCCCCAAAAAAGGGACGCTAGGCATAAATGGGTTAATATATTAGGCAAGTTGGAGTGTATAGGCTGATTAATTTTATTTTTCACCAACCAATTTAGTTTAGTAAATATTGTATTTTTGATTTAAAATAGATATTTTGTATAGCAATGTATAAAATAACTGAATTTTTTATTTATTTCATAAGCTTCTGACTCCCCCCCCCCTTTGTTATAAGCTAAGAGTTTTTAAGAACCTCCTTAATTTTCATTTTTTTAATTGGCAGTCTTTAATGACTTTTCTCTTTCCCTTCAAAATTGACATTCTTATGCTCCAAAAGTGACTTTTTCTTGCTCCAAGTTGCTCCACTAATCTGTTTTTCTTGCTCCAAAAATGTCTTTTTCCTTGCTCCAAATTTTAATTTCAGCTGGCACATCCCTGATGATGCAATTATTGTTTACAGTTTCCCATTCAGCTAAAACGTGTTACACGCATGTAATTACAATTAGAAATTCAATATTCGGTATAAACGATAAGTTAAACCTTTTTATATGTTTAAAACATTTATAATTTGATGCAGAATGCACATAATTTTACATTTGTCAAACTTCACGAGTAGTAAATAACGAAAAAAAAAATATTAATAATAAAATACCAGGAGCTTTTGGCTTCCGAGTTGAAAAAACTATATAGAGAATTTAATAAAAGAATTGTGATTCCAATGTGAATGTAACTTGTTCAAAGCCCAGGACGCTTTCAACAAGTAACCACTATGCTTTCTTCATTCCTTGACCGAAATTTGAAACCATATGTAGGGAACGAGAAGTTTTAGGAAAGGTCAAACAAATCCAGAAATTTATGACAAAATATTTTTATGATGATGAAAGTAATTCATCTTGCCCCCTAGAAGTAATCCCACTTAAATGTACACCACTTTGTCAACCATGTGATGATCAGAGGTTGGCAGTTATATTTAGATATATGTATTTTTTTTACTTTAAACTGTTATTTGCATTAGGATACCTTCTTACTAAAAAAGAACTTCAATACTTTTTTAACAGGCTGTCAAGTGCATCAATTCGTGGGTAGCTGATTATGATTTTGATGAAAAAAATGAAAGGTGGTGTGAAATATCATTAAAGGTAAGTAACGTCTTAAAGGCAAACCTCTTTTCAATTTAATATAAATTTATATTTGTAAAGGGATCCAAAGTCATATAGATATTATCACTATAGTTTTCAATAATAATTACTATTGCATTGATAATTTACTCCTATAAAATACTCACTCACCTTAGACTAGTAAAGTCCAAATACTAGAAACATAGGCTTTTAAAAACAGTATCATTTATCTTAAAGTGTAAAAAAACACTCTCAATTTTACATTTCTAGATTCCTTTTTTTAATCACAGCAAAAACTACCCAGAAACAATACTAAAGTGAAACTCAATATGAAGTATGACAGAACTGCAAATGCATTTAAAACAAACACAATTTGGCCCTACCATAAAAATTCCAAGAAATAACATGAAATGTCATATTATTTTGATATGCAGCTATGTCACATACATCAGATTTGCCCACTCAACCCACTGATCCACTGTGTTTGTCGTAACTGCACAACAAAATTATTTATACATATTTATGCAGTCAACATTTGCTTCCTTCATTTTCATTTTCTTCATACCTGTAATGATTAAATTGTCTCAAATTAATTTTTAAAAAATATATTGGCTTTTTTTTATTATTTATGAAAAATATGTCAGAAAGAGATCCTATCACAGGGCTGCCAACTACTACACATTTGGCGTAGTAACTACGCATTGTTTACTTTTTCTACGCTCTACGCAACGCATGTTGAGAACTACGCTTTTTTCCTTCTTTTTCAAGGTAAAGAAATCTACAGCCAAAAATGTACCATCTTATATAAATTTGGTATTTTTTTATATTTCAATATCCCTAACTTATTTTATGTTTTGTACGTGGATAGAAAGATATCTGCACACCCCTGCCAAGTAATCGACTTGACGTTGGCGCAAGTTAGCTGGCCGTAAGATTTTTCGACTCCTTGGCTCTCTCCCCAGCCACGGAAACGTTCGCTAACGGATCTTGGCCAATCGGATGACTCTGCTCAGACGGCTTTCTTGACGTCAACGAAGGGCACGTTCGAGAATTCATCGGTTGTGCACCGGCAACACTGGTGCACGACCAGAGCGTCCGAAAAGGCGGAGCGTTGGGCGGAGCTCTGGAATTAACCGCGTTCGAAAACGTTTTGGTCATGTAGCGGTTGTCTGCTCAACGTGACCAGAGCGCAACCAGAATGACCCTGCTAGCGAGGTGGGTTATTCCGGTTATTAGCGTAGTGTTGCCAATGTTTATTTTTGTTTTCTTGGCTTGGAATTGGATGTGTTGAGGATGACCGAAACCGGTTGACAACCGTGACGTCACTTGCACCGGTGCATAACCAACCGGTGAATTCTCGAACGGGCCCGAAAGCTACCGTTCCTACCATGTTGGGCTTGGGCAACAGAAATACGCACAATACGCAAAGGGTGCGCACATCATCTATTTTCCTTGGTCGTGCGTGCGCTGAAACTTTTCGGTTCCCTCTCTACTTTGTGCTGTAGGGAAATAAATATGAATTGCGCGCGAACGGATTGAACTATCATTGCGAACTAAGTCGCGTGCTTTGGCGTTCTTTAGACGTATAGTTTATTTATCCGTTGCTGTTATCATTTTGGTTTAGTATACCGCGTGCACGTGCTACTTTATAGGACTCCGTGGTTTATCGCTATGTTAAAATAACGGAATTAACGTTTGCAGTTGAGTAGTGCAGTAACGTATCAGTTGAGGCGAAAAAAAAAAAAAAAAGATTGCGGGCCAAAAGGGCTAAGCTTCAATATACATCCTACTTTTTTTTGGCTCCAAAATTAGCGATAAATATATTTGACGTTTTTCTGGAAATGCGAATAAATTCTGCACTACATTCCGTTTTTATTCTTTTTCACAACATTTTCTTAACATTTTTTAATTCTTTTTGTTGTTATTTTTTAGTTTTTCGATAATTTTTATCGTTAAGATGAAACGCTGGGTTGAGGGTTGCGGAGCCTCCCCCCCCCACCCCCCCCCCCCCCACACACACACACACACATAAAAATCAATTGTTAGTTAATATTTTTTAAATTTGTGTTGTTTAGATTCTTTACCCTAAATTCTTATAACAAATATTCAAATTTTAGCAGTGTATTCAGTTGGAAAACACGTTTGAAAATGCTCACAGCTACTTTGTTTCTTTGGCGCCGTCAAAAACGGCATTTTTGGCACCAAAAATCAAGGTAGCATGTATTTTGAATGTGGGCCAATTAGCAATTGATAATGTAGAAAATGAATCTGTTTGTAGCATTTGTGCTGTTAATTAATAAGTATCATATTTTTATTTTCTCAATGTAACTTTTTTTTAGTTAGTTTTTAAGGGCAATAATGCAATAACTTCAGGGTGTTTAGTGTAGGTGATACAAAATATCATGGTCCCAAGGCGCATCTAGTATAACAAAAGCGCGCAACTACACATGAAACATTGAAAACTACACATTTTTATTCTTTGTACTACACATAAAGGTTGAAAGAGGTTGGCAGCCCTGCTATCATTAGTGAAAGATATTGCTTTAAAAATCGGTACAGCGCCATTTCTGTCACATTTATGTGAGTCAAACTCAACAGCAATTGTTTTCAGGCTTCTTTATTATTATTATTATTCATAAAAAAGAAATAGAAATGATGGCTTGTTAAAACATCTATTTAAAAACAATTTCTAGAATTTAATTAAATTTTATTTTTTTTTTAGATGCATCTAGATGGAATGAAGATTGATATGAAAACTCTATTGGAAGAAGAAATAAGTAAAGCCCTTGTTCATTCTGTTCCACATATTAAAGAAGCTTTGTTAGTCAAAAATCCTGACTCAAAAAGTGGCTGCAATGTGATGCTGAAAACAAATGGTGTAAACTTTTTGGTAAGAATTCTTGTAGGCTCTGTGTTTTTATTCATGATATTGTTTTGTTGGAATAGAAATTTTTCATTTTGATGAATAAATTATTTATTTTCCTAGGAAATTTTCAAACATGTAAACATTTTGGATATCAATAAAGCTTACAGCAATAACATTCATGCTCTTAAAGAAATTTATGGAATCGAAGCAGCTGCAAAAGCAATTAAAAAGGTATTAGTTAAAATTATGGCATATGATTTTGAAACATGCTTGTTAAATTGCAAAATGTTGCCATATTTTTTTTTCCTTGTTTATCTTGTTATTTTATTTATTTTTTATTTCGCAAAAACAGTGTACTGTTACAGTGAACCATTTTGTATTATTCCGAAATAATTTGTTTTATGCTGTATTGTCAAAAGATCTGAAAGTAACTTTGAAATCAAGAACTTGTAAAAAAAAAAAAAAAAAAAAAAAAAAAAATTTAATTGATGATTAAAAATTTTTAATGAAAAGTAGAATCTCATTGAGGAAGTAGACTCTAAGATCATTTTAGAAATGGTAATATCTTTTATTTCATGTATAATCCTTCTCTTCCCCTCAGTAAGGTTTGTTGGTTTGTTGTAGTGTACTACCTTTTTTTTTAAATGTATATTAGCTTTTTTTACTTAATATGCTTTACTATATATTGTTTTACAGGAAATTGTTAACGTATTCAAGCCTTATGGAATTGCTGTTGATCCCCGACACTTGTCACTTATATCTGATTATATGACATCTAGCGGAGATTATAGGCCTTGCAATAGAATAGGAATGGAAGGAAGTGCTTCACCACTACAACAGATGACTTTTGAAACAACAAAGAACTTTTTAGTTGATGCCATGTTTATGGGTATGTGTCTAATTGTCCTCTAAATGGAGAGAAGTTAGTGTTAGTAGCTCAAAAACTTTCTTTAATAAGTTATCTGATGTGTGGGATTTGGGAATAATTGGGAATTAATAAGAAATTAAATTTTGAATTTGCTTTAAATTTGCTGTAATTTTGTGTATTTTCAAGCTTTTTGTAACACAGCTAGAATTGGAAAAACTCTTATTAAATACTGGATATAATAAAGTATATCAAGTCAAGCCAATTCAATTTACAAAATACTCCAGTTTACAGCTTTTTAATACAGTTTAATAGCTTCTAGTTGAATTTTCAACTTATGCTGTTGCATAATAAAATAAACAGTTTTTGCAGTGTTCATCCTAGGCGTTTTTCGAAGGGCGCTGCGCCCTGCCCGCCCTTTAAAGCAAAAAATCCCGCCCTACTTGCCCTTTCAAAAAAATCGCCGCCCTTTTGCCACCCAAAAACAGCGCCCTGCCTGCCGCTCTTCTAGCCCCGATTTCATTCATGGCGCCATCCTCTCCCCTCTGTTTACATTTATTGCGTTGCGGCATCTCTTTCCTCTTTGCTGACATTAGTTAGCACCTTCACAGATTCTAGTGTTGAGTCTAGATTGATTTGGCAGGGCGCAGCGCCCGGCGGCTCTTTTATCGTCTTTTTAGTGCCCAGCTGCCCAATTTCTCTTCTTTCTGCCCCCCTCCTTTTAAATTTTTATTATTCTTAGTCAACAATCACTACTTTTTTTTTCCTACATACCATTTGCGTCCCATCACGAAAATACGTTAAATAAAACGGCCCCTTCACAGAAATACGATTGAGTACAATAACCCAATCATAAAAATAGGTTCGAATGAAAGCGGCCCTTTCACAGAAACAGTCTATGAAATCGGATCTTTCCCACAAGTGTAATTTATTAAAATGCCTTTTTCAAATATTCTATTCTTTCAGATCAAAATACTGTTAATGCCTTTTTCATTGTCTGTTTTCATTTGCGCGAGCGAGTAACCCGAAAAGGCCCTAGTGTGTTTTGTTTTTGCTGACTCAAGTGAGAAGCCCGATCGCAGGGCAGAACTACGTCTACGTGGGCATTTCAGTTGGGAGTTGGGGAAGAAAATACGGTTGGGAAATTCAAAATTTTATAAAGTTATCTAAATATTTCTGATTCCATTTGTCAATCCTCAAATATCGGTAGTTACGTTTGATAAATATGTAGTTGCGAGTTATCAAACAATCATTATTCCAGTGTTCGTCGCCAGCTGTTGCTCTTCTCGATGTTTTTAATAGTTTTGCACACTAACAAGTTTATTTTTTATTTCCTCCCCTAAACGATTTCCTCTTTTTAATCGGCTTTCTTAGTACATATTATTCTTAATGTATAACAGTTATTTACTAATCATATATAATTACAGATGATACAGAAAGTATGCCTTAGCAAAACGACGTTTTGCGATTCGAAAATTCTGCGGGATTTGTTTGTTATGGCAAGCCTAGACAAGGGATATCTCTTGTCTAGGCTTGGCGGGGGGGGGGGGGGGGCTTGGTTGGATGACTTTTTAAGGAGTTCTAACTTGTATTGACTTTACGTCTGGATGAAACCGACCAAAACTCCAGACCGACAGTCGCGCGGCCGGGGCCCGAACGTGGGAACTTCAACACTTCAGCCGTCAACCATGTTCAGTGGCTTTATCCACTCAAATCGGTCTGAAAATCGAGCGATTTCCGAATACAGCAATTGAAACACATTATGCTTTTGCCAAATTAAGAGCATAATAATGATCTTTTGCTATTGCAGTGTAGCGCCAGGGTTATTGGCTCCCGGTGCGGTCCTTCAGTTTGCCGCCCCATTCTTTTTTAAGTTTCAGCATTCTGCCCCCCATTTCGGCCTTTTAGTTTTCCACCATATTATTTTTAGGTGTCCTGCCGGCCACCATCTTTGTTTTTACCTTGCCGCCCGGGCGGACCCCCCCCCCTTTATTACGCAACAGTTTTAATTGTACTAAAGTGGAGTAACTGCAGAATTTAGTAAATCAGACTATTGACAAGATTTGGTATTCTAACTATTCATATTATGTATCTTCCGATTTTTAAAAAGTTCTCAACATTTTAATGAATGAAGCAAAAAAAAAAAATAAATAAAAGCAATAGAAAGCTAGTTCTGGGAAAGAATGTCTTAAGAAAACAAATTGTGTCTTAAGTTATTCATAAAACTGTCATCAATTTAAGCTTATTTTCAGTTTTTAAAAACTAAAAAACAAAAAAATTCGAAATGATTCTGGAAGTTTTTTTAATATGTAATTTGTTTCAGTACTTTTGACAACAGGATGTTAATTATTTTTATTATTTTAAGCTGATTAAAAACATTTGATAGTTAAAATATTTAATACTTTTTATATTTTAAAAGTATTAAAGCAAGGTTGAAGAACGAAAATTTAGTGTTTTTAAAGAGAACTTTTTAAGTATGCTACAAAAAATTAAAAATAAAGCTATGAAAAATAAATTATTTAAAATATATAAACTTTATTTCACACATTTGGACAATTCTGTGAGTTAAAAAAAAATATTTATTTTAAACCTGCTAAAAAACTTACGTGTAGTAATTATTTTTATTTATTTTAAAGAATAGTGCTTTTTAAAAAAACTTATATTCACTTTTCCTGAATGAGCAAACATTAAATTAGAAGTGAAAGAGAAGAACAAATATATTTCAGTAATTTGATTTCATATGGTGTACATTCCAACCATTGGATGCAATACAAAATTTGCATGAATGTCATTTATTCTAGCAATCTTCTGTGTTCAGAATTCAATTTTCCCAATTTCTATAGTTATCAATTGATGGATGAGTTAAATTGTTTGATCCAATTTTAAATGTCTAATAGTAATAAGGGTAACTTGAAAATCTTTACTTGGTACTCATTCAATAATTATTGTGAACAAAAGAATTTAAATTCTGATTTATATTATTAAATTTTATTATTTCTATTATATGCTGAACACATCTATCCTAATCCACTTACACTGACAGTCCTTTTCTGTTTAAAAGTTTGTACCAATATAGGTAAAACATCCTATATGAATGTGATCCAGTAATTGTGGTCCAGTAGTGATAGTGTCATAAAATTGAAGAACATAAATTAGCAGTCCCTCTGCCTTCCCATACTGTCTAACAAATCCTGTCTGGCTAAAAATTTCTGAAACCTTCTTCAATAAATGTACTATTCTTATAAATAATAAACATGTAAGTTATGTAATTTCGAGCCCCCCCCCCCCCAAAAAAAAAAAAAAAAAAAAAAAGCAGAAAATTCAAAATGACTTTTATTAAAACTTCATTTTTTTTAAAATCAAAAACTTCTAGTTATCTACAGATTTAATTCACATATTTATGTCATGCTTAGAGCAAAATATTATCAACAAATCCTTTTTCCTATTTCGCTTACACTTACTTGGTTGGATGACTTTTTAAGGAGTTCTAACTTGTATTGACTTTACATCTGGATATAACCGACCAAAACTCCAGACCGACAGTCGCGCGGCCGGGGCCCGAACGTGGGAACTTCAACACTTCAGCCGTCAACCATGTTCAGTGTGGCTTTATCCACTCAAATCGGTCTGAAAATCGAGCGATTTCCGAATACAGCAATTGAAACACATTATGCTTTTGCCAAATTAAGAGCATAATAATGATCTTTTGCTATTGCAGTGTAGCGCCAGGGTTATTGGCTCCCGGTGCGGTCCTTCAGTTTGCCGCCCCATTCTTTTTTAAGTTTCAGCATTCTGCCCCCCCATTTCGGCCTTTTAGTTTTCCACCATATTATTTTTAGGTGTCCTGCCGGCCACCATCTTTGTTTTTACCTTGCCGCCCGGGCGGACCCCCCCCCCTTTATTACGCAACAGTTTTAATTGTACTAAAGTGGAGTAACTGCAGAATTTAGTAAATCAGACTATTGACAAGATTTGGTATTCTAACTATTCATATTATGTATCTTCCGATTTTTAAAAAGTTCTCAACATTTTAATGAATGAAGCAAAATAAATAAAATAAATAAAAGCAATAGAAAGCTAGTTCTGGGAAAGAATGTCTTAAGAAAACAAATTGTGTCTTAAGTTATTCATAAAACTAACTGTCATCAATTTAAGCTTATTTTCAGTTTTTAAAAACTAAAGAACAAAAAAATTCGAAATGATTCTGGAAGTTTTTTTAATATGTAATTTGTTTCAGTACTTTTGACAACAGGATGTTAATTATTTTTATTATTTTAAGCTGATTAAAAACATTTGATAGTTAAAATATTTAATACTTTTTATATTTTAAAAGTATTAAAGCAAGGTTGAAGGACGAAAATTTAGTGTTTTTAAAGAGAACTTTTTAAGTATGCTACAAAAAATTAAAAATAAAGCTATGAAAAATAAATTATTTAAAATATAAACTTAAAATAAAATTATTTAAATTAATCCCAATTTCTACAGGATATGATTTCACACATTTGGACAATTCTGTGAGTTAAAAAAAAAATATTTATTTTAAACCTGCTAAAATCTTACATGTAGTAATTATTTTTATTTATTTTAAAGAATAGTGCTTTTTAAAAAACTTATTAAAACTTATTAAAATTCTGATCACTTTTCATGAATGAGCAAACATTAAATTAGAAGTGAAAGAGAAGAACAAATATATTTCAGTAATTTGATTTCATATGTTGTACATTCCAACCATTGGATGCAATACAAAATTTGCATGAATGTCATTTATTCTAGTAATCTTCTGTGTTCAGAATTCAATTTTCCCAATTTCTATAGTTATCAATTGATGGATGAGTTAAATTGTTTGATCCAATTTGAAATGTCTAATAGTAATAAGGGTAACTGAAAATCTTTACTTGGTACTCATTCAATAATTATTGTGAACAAAAGAATTTAAATTCTGATTTATATTATTAAATTTTATTATTTCTATTACATGCTGAACATATCTATTCTAATCCACTTGCATTGACAGTCCTTTTCTGTTTAAAAGTTTGTACCAATTTAGGTAAAACATCCTATATGAATGTGATCCAGTAATTGTGGTCCAGTAGTGATAGTGTCATAAAATTGAAGAACATAAATTAGCAGTCCCTCTGCCTTCCCATACTGTCTAACAAATCCTGTCTGGCTAAAAATTTCTGAAACCTTCTTCAAGAAATGTACTATTCTTATAAATAATAAACATGTAAGTTATGTAATTTCGAGCCCAAAAAAAAAAAAAAAAAAAAAAAAAACAGAAAATTCAAAATGACTTTTATTAAAACTTCATTTTTTTAAAATCAAAAACTTCTAGTTATCTACAGATTTAATTCACATATTTATGTCATGCTTAGAGCAAAATATTATCAACAAATCCTTTTTCCTATTTCGCTTACACTTACTTCTACAGGATATTTTCTCCAAAAGATCAGGGGAAAAAACTAAGACAAATTGGAAAAAATCTAACTATGCATTGTAGTCAGAACACATATTACAACTCTACATGTTAAAGTTTCGGGGATCAGATAGTTTCAAACCAGTGTCTATATATGTTAGCTACCTGTACATTCTTATGGAACCCCAATGTGCCTTTTTTAAGAACAGGGTGCCCTTTTTGAAATTTCCCCCCGTCGACCCTTTTTTTCTAGAGTCAACACTATTCTAATCACCTCCTCTTGTAAGTTAACCATTTTTTTTATGCCTATATAGCTATACATGAAAAATTTTAAGTGTCAATTATTTTATATGTAGACTCCTCACCCCCCCACCCCCTCCAAAAAAAAAAAAAAAACTTTAGATACGATAAATGCAGATTTAATATGAAAAAGCATTGTATTGTTGGCTGACCTTTTTTCTAAAAAAGAAAATGGCAATATTCGCTTAGTATATACAGGCACGTATCCAGAAAACAGTTTGGGGGGGGGGTCCAAACGGTAAAAAAGGTTGAATTTTTCACAAAAAGACTATCATTTTCATTATAGTAACAAAAATTAAAATTTGGGGGGGGGGGTCCTGGACCCCCCTAAATACGTTCTTGAGTATATATATATATATATATTCATATAGTGCCTCTTTATATTCTGACGTGCCCTTGAAAGCTTAAATTGCCCTTTTTTAAGGACTACCACCCTGCCCCTTTTTCATCCTAGGATGATCTCTGGTTTTTGAAACTGTTATAAATGTTGTCTGGTAAATAAGCATTTAAATTCCTCGTTTTCTAATCAGCTAAATTTACAGATTTTTTTTTTTTTTTTTTAATTAGGAGTAAAGTATTAAATTTCACCTTTTAAGGTGAATTGAATGAGTACTTTTCAAATGTTTCAAAAGCTTAAAAGAAGTTATGTTTCAAATTTAGACACATACAACAGTTTAATTTTATGATATGTATATCTGATTATAAATTGCTTGCTGGGTCTAGTCTTAGTGAGACTTGTTTCCTACAATTAGCTTAAGACCAGAAAAATGGATATAAACTCATTAAACAAATTTTACTGAATCAATCTATAAATTAAAATTAATAAATAGAATAAAAGTAAGTGTGATTTTCTGTATGTGTAATTGTAACTCTGCGAATGCTCCTCTAAGATGTAGGAGAAGCAGTTTGAAATTGAGTTTAAACATTTTGAAGAACGAAAATGTTGCAGAATAATCTAAAATGTTCCAGAATGTCTAAGAAGTTTCTGAGCCTTCAAAGGTTAACAACTATTATCCAGTTAACATGAACAAGAGTGTGTTTGAAGAATAAAGAAGTGCAGTGTTTCAGTCACTGGCTTTACTTCTGTTTAAATTAAGCATTGTGCATCCAATTTAACTACAGATTTTTAACAACATGCAGTTTTATTCTATTCATTTTATTAGGTACCCTATATTAAAAGACAAATAAGTTTTTTATGGTACCTTGTTTACAAAAATTCAAATTAGAAAAATAAATTTTAGTGAAATAACAATAGATTTTTACATATTTTTAGAGTTGTCTTTATCATATAAAAATAGAAATTCATAATAATAAATCCTATCCCTTTCTTTTATGTCTATAAAATTTTCTTTGTTTTAGGTGTGGAAGATAGGCTGAAAGGTCCATCTGCCAATCTCATTGTTGGTCAGTTGAATAGTGCCGGAACAGGTTCTTTCGACATATTTGAGAAGTTTGACTGAATTTGAAGGACTGAAACTGTTCCTTATGTGAACCACTTTCTTATCAAAAAGAAATTAGTGTCTTGTAAATGAACTGTACAAAATGTTGTTCTTTTGTCGTACATATCATTTTATGTTTAAGTACATATCACAGTACTTTAATTATTATTTCATTCTTGTAAAAATGTGAGATTAGAGCACACTGTCATTTGTTTTTTTTTTCTTTTTTGTATGTATGTACAGTGAGAAAACAGATAAAAGAATCTGTTACGATATTCTTGTGATAGAATATTTATTATGTATCACGAGGTGCCTTTGTCAAAATCAACCTTTTTACATATTATCAATTTTGTTAAAATAGTCTGTATTACACTCACTGTGTAAATATAAAGGGGTGGATGTGTCCGGCTGCATATCAACACCATTACATACCTGCCAACTCTACTGAATTTTCTGGAAACTCCCTTTCGATAATTTTTTCTCAGCTTCACTGTTATCATAGAAAATCTCTGCATTTTTTCTAGATTTAAAATCCCTAAATTTATTAGCTTTTGGGGATGTTTTCCTTTTCTTGGAATATGGTATTGAATCGGCTGTCGTAAGTAGGAGTGTTTGTGGTCTGAAATCCAGAAAAAATTTTTTGTTATTGTTTCCAGAATTCTGGACTTTTTTTAAGCGAAGGGAATAATTACACTAAAAATTATGCTCAAGCATTCTAATTTCAATCTTTTCCCATCCTTCCTGTGAATTTTTTCTTGTGCATTCCCTTATTTAAATTTGCATTGTTGTAGGATTAGAAATTTACCTTTATTTTATGTTTAATGATCATAAATCTGAATAAAATTAGATAAATACACTTGTGATTTTTTGCAAGTTGGAATTGATTTTCAGGGCAAATTTACCTAAGGGATCCCCATCTTTTGTGTAAAATTTATTGGCAGTAGTTAGTGAAGGCTACAACAAACTATTTAAAATGGCTGAATTTATTTTAATAAATTTTAATAAAATATTAATTTTATTATTGATTAATTAAAAGTGTTTTAATATTGAGGTAAAAATCTGCCCAGAGTAGTCTAAATGATATTTCAATAATGTTGTAGTAAATGTAAAAAAATGTCTAACAGGTCAAGAAAGTCACTTAAAAAAAGTTAGACCCTAAGGACTGGGGGAGGAATCACCTAAGTCATAAAAAGGTTTCATAAAAAAAGCATTGGGTCACAGAATTTCCTAAAAAAATTGACATTGATCTCTAACATCAATTTACATTTTTATATTCAGGAAAGAGATAAATTATCCATCACAAGCACGTTAAGAAATGTTCATGAAAGCTCTCCACAAGCTTCAATAATGTCAAGATATGGGAAATCTTAACCTAGTGTAGACACCCTTATGTATAATTACCTGTTACTGCATTAATTTATGTTTTTAAATTCCTTTTATAACTATGTAGTTTCCCCTCCCCCAAAATAAAATGCTAAAGACCCAAAATGTTGATAACCGTGCAATTCTGTGACATTTTTTTTCCCAGGAATGTTGGCAAGTTTGCTATTGGTATTTTTTTCTGTCTGAAAGTATTTTTTGCAACAACTTTGATTATTTGACTGCAGTTGCTAATGACTAAGAATTTTCCCGATTGATATTCAGTAAATCCTCTCATAACCAGTAATCCTTGTGCTTCTCTCATTATCTTTAGTAATCCATTTTGTTATTGATTAAATTGAATCAGAAATTTGTTCAAGTATTTCACAGTGCTCAAAAAGAAACTATGAATAGACATGTTTCATGTGTTTTAATGTATATGAAATATTACATATTTCATATAGATTAATGAAATGTATTCATACATTCATTTCTTATTTCAAGTTGTTCACTGAAGTAAATATTACATTTGCAGTTCTTTCCCTGGTTCGTTTTCCTCAAATGAAAATTAATTTATAAAAGTTTGCGTATGAACGTATAATGTATATGTATGTATATAGCTTAAATAATAGTAAGTCAAACTGTAAAACTCTCAATTTTTATTGATTAATTTTTTATTTTTTCTGCACATTTTGCCTAGAAAGTTTGTTATTTTTATTATTTTTTAATTTTACAGTATATGTGTTCTACAAATCTAGTCTCAACTTCTTTTTTGTACTTTTTATTATTTTACTTTGCTTATGTTAATAAACATTTAATTTTTGTAATAATGGAATTTTTTTAAAAGTAAGTTTCATACTTTGGGAAATTTCTCAAGATTCCAATAGCTCCAAAATCATAAGTCAAATACAAGAGACATGTTTCATATAAAGAGGATGTAAAAGCATCCACACAAGGAAAAAGGATAATTTCCTAGTGCGCATGATGAAAGTTAATTTCCGTAATGTTAAATTTCAAAATCTTTGGAGAAATGTTTCTTGTGTAATAAATGTGTCTTAGCTACTGAACTGGGTTGGTATCTAATTCAGTTTAAAATCATTATTCAAATGTCATCTACAATTAAAAACAAATGAGTTTTGCATGCAGTCCTAAGTACAGATTTAAATACTATTTTAAAGTTAATTTCCACTCGTGTAGCATTTTTCTCCAAGTTAAATAATCCATGATAATGTCAAGCTATTTTCCTACAAAATATATTGAACCTGCTAAGATAACCCAAGAGTTTGTTTTCAAATTAAACTTTAGTGTGTGAATAAAAATGAAAATTGACATTTCTTTGAATATTTAACTTCATGCGTATCTATTAAAATACGGTTTCTTATTATTAAGAAGGTTCTTTTTTTGGTGTGTGTGTGTCACAATCAGTGATAAGAAGTATAAAAATTGAAAAATTATTTAGCATTTATCTAATTTTAAGTCAGATGCAGTTTTCAGGTTATTTTTTAAATGTTATGTTACTTGCAATTGAAGAATTCTGAAGTGGGAATTAAAACCTTAGGAAAAAAGTCTAAAAGCCAAAAAATTTAACTTTTTCATTTTTTTGTTTTTTATGGGGGCACCTAGTATGCAGCTATCCTCTATGAAAGGATGAACATATCAACAACCAAACTCTAGCCCATAATCATATAGAGTGGTGCACTAACCACCTTACAATTTTAAGTGTAAATTTTCTAAGGTGTGCTTTGCCAAAATTTTTTACACTGCAACATTATTTGGTCTTATGTATATAATTAAAAGATCACTTCCTTGTGTTTTTCTGTCTTCTTTTTCCTTTGTACACGGTGGAGAATAAAGAGACTGCCACCAAACAGTGCACCTAGACATGGACCTACAGTTTAATGCGGATACCAAACCACCACACGAGCATACATCCATCACACATTTACATCTCAATGG
Organism: Cheiracanthium punctorium; assembly: GCA_038373885.1. Lineage (NCBI taxonomy): Eukaryota > Metazoa > Arthropoda > Arachnida > Araneae > Cheiracanthiidae > Cheiracanthium > Cheiracanthium punctorium. Next base: position 357,182 of record JAWZYV010008065.1, on the reverse strand, counting down.
GGATAGAACCCGCAGTCAGAGGAGAGCACAAATGCTGACTGCCGCCTCTCGACCAACCTAGACCACAGCAGATTTAGTTTTATGTGGCACACATGCATCACATTGGAATATTTTATTTATTAAATTAGTGAAGTATTGGGTTGGAGGGAAAGTTCTGTTGTATTTTAAATAGGCAGATAATTTTTCTTGTAAATAAAAAAAAAACATCTGGCTAGTGAGTCGATTGGATCTTTTTTGTTTTATTAGCTGCTGTATAACATAAAAGGTGCCCTTTTTTACCGTTCATCATTTACTTGTGATATTTAAAGTGAAAAACATGTCAGTAGATAAAGTGCAGTGTCTGATCGTATAAGAAGTGTTATCACATCTGATTAGACACAATCTGGAGCCGTTTTTATACAGGCTGGTTACTGGAGATGAAAAGTGGATTCTTTACGAAAATATTAAGAGAAAAAAATCTTGCTGCAAAGCAGAAACATCATCAGCAACAGTTCCAGAACCAAGTATTCATCAACGAAAAGTACTGCTTTGTTTGTGGTGGGACAGGAAAGGTCCAGTATACTACGAGTTGCTAAAACAGGGAAAAAAACATCAATGCGAATCTGTACTGTAATCAGCTGGATAAATTGAATGCAGCTATCAAAGAATAAAGGCTAGCATTAGCGTCCAGAAAAGGAATAGTGTTTCACCACGATAATGCTCGCCCGCATACTGCAATGGTGACACAACAAAAAATGAATGCGTTAGGATGGGAAGTCCTTAGTCACCCACCGTATTCACCTGACATTGCACCATCTGATTATTGCCTGTTCAGATCTCTGCAAAATTATCTAACGGTAAAAAAATTAAAGTCTTTTGAAAGTGTTTCTAAGGCAGTTGCTGACTATTTTAACTCCAAGGATGAGAACTTCTACAAAACAGGAATTCACAGGTTACCTGAAAGATGGCAACAGGTTGTAACAAATAACGGAGCATATATAATTGATTAATATTAAACACATATTTTTATAAATGAATTCAAATATTTTCTTTAAAATACGACAGAACTTTCCCTCCAACCCAATAGATGGAGTCACTAGACTCTGATTTTACATAGATTCAAAAAGTTCTATTCCACACAGCTGGATTCAAATTCGGGACTTCCCCCTCTTAGGTTGGTGACAAACCTTACAGCCACAAGAAGTTTTATATAAGTCTCTCTTATAGAACTTATAAACATTTTATCACTTTGATTAAATGATTCTCAAATCGATAGATGCCCCAATTTCAGATTCTCTCTAAATACTATTTCTGCCAGTTGGGCTTGAACTCGCAGTGACCCTTTCTGAGGCTGGTGACGAACCTCACACCCACAGGTGTAGGTACTCAGGCTTCTACATACTCCATAAAAATTTCCTACAATGGCATTTTGAATAAATAATTCTGCAATAGACATTGCGAATTTCAGATTTTCTAAAAAATTTTATCACTATTAGCTGGGTATCGAACTCGGAATTTATTAACATTTCAAGTAGCCACACTTTAATTAAATAATTCTCTGACAGACAGCAGCACTAATTTAGATCTCTTCAAAAATTCCATTGCTGCTATTTGAGCCCAAACTCTGATGCTTAGCTTTTCAAGCCACGGTCAAAACTTGTTTCTGGTGCACAGGGATTAACAGAGCACAGTTCCTATCAAATTAACTTTAAAATTTCAAATCTCTTTAAATTTACAAGTTCTTTCTTAAGTATTCATAGGTATATCGTGGATCAAAAAATGAAAACAAGTTCATGAACATCAAACAGTTTATTTAAAAAAAGAATTCATCCAGTCAAAAGGACAAACAAAAGTAAAAAATCTGATGTCGACAACACATGACTTTCTTGCACGTCTGTTAAATCAAAAATGTTTTCGTCGCACTTCATCTAAACTTATTTTGTTTGAAAGAGATAAAATATCAGTAATAGTAAGGTTTAGTGATTTCTAGCCAAATATTTCCGATATTGCCAAGCTGGGTTCACTTTGAAAGATTTCATTCTAGCACTTTATTTGGCGATATTTCACCAAAAGCCAACAAGCTTGAGATAGTTTGCGAGATTTTGGGGATAGCCAAAGTAGTCATTGACCACAGACTTTCAATGAATTGAATGCATCCATACACCTTAATGTATTTAAAGTCATTTTGGTTTGACTGTAAATAAATTACTCAGTTCATTGCAGCCAAAAAAGATATTGAAAAGAGTTAGATATTACAATAGTTCTAAATACAAAAGTTCAAAATTCTATGGATTAGAGTTTTAGAGTTATACTAAATACAAAATAATTTTTGGTGCCGAATTTGGCAATATTTAAGCGAAACTCGCCACGGTCGACGACATACAGCGAGATTTTGGGCATGGACCAAACAATGGCAAATTATTGCCTAATTTGGCGATATTTCGCCAAAACTCGCCAAGAACGATGACCAATGGCAATATTTTGGGCATGGACCAAATGACTGATTATCGCTAAATTTGGCGATATTTTGGTAAAACTCATCAAGGTCGACGACAGACAGCGAAATTTTGGGCATGGGCCGAAACAATGACTGTCTATAGTTGTATTATATTGAAGATGTCCATAGACATTAAAGTATTGAAATACTTTTCGGTGGTTCCGTAAATAAACTCTCCAGAAGATTGGAACCAAAAATCGAGATCTGCAACAATCTTATATATGAAATTTCAATATTCTACGACTAATAGTTTTTGAGATTTGAGAGTTAAATACATACACACGTACAAAAGTAGCCAAGCTTGGTGACTTTTGGTGTAATTCTTGAGGGAGGCACGTGACCGTGGTCGGTGCATTACCTAACTATAGGGTAGGACGGTATTGTACTTGAAATGGATGAATGTCCCTAAAACTGCCATTCACCGTAAAGTGTTGGAAATCGGTTAACTTAAATCAATACCAAATTCCTCTGGAGATATGTTTTGGCTGCCGGTTCATGGCCATCCTCAGTCCTTTCTTTCCCTCGTGGGAATGGCGTGGCTGCTTGCCTCCTCCTCTCCTTCTCCACTCTTTTGGCGCATGACATCACTCCAGGTTTCATCGATGGTTGCATGGGTAGTATCGTCGATGCTGCCCACTGTTGACATTATTTCCAAAGATTCGCGTAAGTAACCGTAGGTATGGTTATTAAAGTTGACTATTTTTTTAATTCCTTGAAAATCTATTGTGATAGGGTTATTTAACGCAAGGTGGGATAAGGTTGTAGATTGTCTCAAATTTAATAGATGCGGAATGTGAGGTCCACAGGCGAGAGAGGTCATCCTCCCAAGCGCTGACTAAAGTCAGCGCTCCTTCACTTTCGGTCTGTGGTCTTAGGGAGCCGAGCTTAAACATACTGAATCATTGAGGGGACTTTTCTATGTGTAAATCAGTTCATTATCGAACGAATTGAGAATCTTTCAAATTTCTATTCAGTAACATTATGTCTTGGCAATTGCCTCGCCAAAAGTAGGAGATGAATGCAATAAATGGCAAAATTCACATAAAACAAAACAAAATATTTCTAAGCTCGAAATTTTCTCACTCTAAATTGGATAGACCTTAGGTCTTTAGTAGGAATTGGGCAGTGTACAGATACATGCACACATTTTCACTGTAGTAGTAAGGGGAGGGAAGGCACAGCGGTTCATTGGCTCCGGTCCGCAAGCCATCAATGGCTCTACGGGAGAAAAAATCACATCTGATGATCGTGTTTCAGGGCTCGTATAGAAATTACGAAAGAAAATACTAATTTGAACTTTATAGCAATTTCACGTTCAACGCAATTTACTATATTCGAATTCATATGTAGCTCCTGACTATCATTGTTTAAAGATATCCCAGGTTTTAAGATGAAAGGCTAAAAATATTGTAAAACACCCCATGAGTAGTGTATGGGTCACATTAACTAATCGGGAATTTTTTTGTGCGGGGGTTCATATAAAAATTTAAAAGTGTCACTTTTTGAAAATTAATTTTTTTTTCTTGTTTTCTTACCTTTTTTTAATTACCTTCTATTATGTTACCTTCTCTGTATTTCCTACCCTAACTAAACTTTTCAATTTTTATTGCCCATTTATTTCTAATGCAGCCGTCCCCAACCTTTTAACACTGTGCCCCCAAACAAAGGATGACTTACGATAGTGTCCCCCCACACACACATTCCTCAGCATATATACAGTTTTTCTTTTAATTCTTCAACAATGAACACTGATTTGTTGACACACCTTTCTACGAAATAATGTTAAACTTTGAATAAACTTTTAAGCGAAAACAGACTTATTTTGGAGTAAAAATAAGAATGAATAAGACTATTTTTTTATACCATCCATTATCACTTGCTCTTGGCCTGTTTTTCTTGCGTTTCCCCTGCAAACGCTCTGCGTCCCACTGGTTGGCAACCATTGCTCTAATCGACAAAGAATTAAAGCGCGTTATCATCTTTTTGGGAGACAGTGAGGCGAGATTGGGGGTTTCCCCTCCGATTTAGGGGATTTTTAGGGAGGTGAATACAAATGCCCAAATTCAAAATCTTCCAGAATATCAATAAAACTTATTTTCTTTTAGCTGCGCGAATGGTACTTTAGCACAACAAATTATATAATTAACCGTTGATTATTGTCACAGATTAGGATGAGAACATGTAGAAAATAAAATAAGTTTTTAAAATCGTTGAAAGTGTTACTTTGTTTTAAATTTTTCAAATTGAAAAACAAAAGCACTTACTAGGTTCATCAATTTTGATATCTATACAAAAAAATTAAATTATTGAAAAGTACCTAGTAAATCATGTTCACACGACTCTCTTAGAACGAAAAATGCTAAAAAATCCATTTTGAAAAATTTGTCCCTTACGGTGTTTTAAATTTGGGCAGCCAAATAGTTAATGGAGATTTTTTTTTACGGGGGAAAATGAAATCTGAGGTTTTTTTAGGAGAATTGTATTTTTCAATCTCTATGCGCCGACGGAACGTCAGTGACCAATGTAATAATAACTGAAATTTTAAAAATATTTATGAAGCATAAAATAGTGCAGACCACTGGCTACTAAAAGGAAACTATTTGCTACTATAATCGAGAATAGGCAACTATTTACTTGTAAAAACAGCTAAAAAGCAACTATTTTGAGGAAAATGGCAACTATTTTTCTAGGAGTAACAATGCAATTTCTGTTTTTCACCTAGAACGTTTCAGTTTAGGGTATAGAACCACACTACTAACAATATGATAAACACTAAGCATAGCGCAACAGTGTCTACCCGTAGATTTTGAGAAATATTTCTCAAGAACAGACCCAGACAGCACATAAGCTTAAATCAAGTTTGACATTTCTTTGAATTTGACGCATTAATGCAAGCTTGACAGTTCAACTCATTCTAAGCTGGCAGGAGTCAAGTTGAATTGTCAAGCTTAAATACAGTTGATTTAAGCTTGAAAATTGATACTCGCATGATTTTTCCTTTTTAAAGGAGAGCGTTGATGGCGCCATCTGTGAAAGAGAATGGACATTGTCTAGCGTCCTTTAAATTTGCTGAAAGTTCGTAAAAGATGTGTTTTATTTTTATTACCAGTGCCATCTATATTACCGGCAAGGCAAACGGGGCAACTGCCCAGGGCCTACAAATTTTAGGGACCAAAAATCTTGCATCTTACACTTTTGTAGTTTTAAAATAAAATTACAAAGGATAAAAAAAAAATCGGAAGTTAAATAATTTTTTTAATTATAAAGTATGAACAATGAAAATAATTCAAATTTACATTTGTATAAATTAATTAAACTTATTTTTAATTCTTCGAAATGCTCTATATCGATATAGCATAGCAATATGTAGGAAAATAACTAACCACATTTGTAAAGAGAATTTTTAGCGTTAAAAAATAGCAAAATTTTTCAATTATTTGTTATTTTAAGAAATATTTATATAGCAATTATTTAAGAAATATTTATATAATAGCAACTGTGATATAGCATTTCGAAGTAATGTTTAACTATCTGTTTCTTTCATTTCACATTACTTAACACAAAATTTGTGTTAAGTAAACCCATTCTATATTTCCAAATATTGAAATTCTTTAAAATAAAATACAATTATACTACGAAATTGATTTCAAAATCAGTCGTTTGTCTCGATTCTGGCCAGCAGTATTGCTTCATGAGTGTTGCGGTACTGAAAGTTTTAAAACGTGTTTTTTTATTTTAATTTATTTTGATGCATTATTTTAATTTTGATGCATCCTATGGAAAAATAAAAGTAACAAATAACACATCGCCCACTTATCAATTTGGCAAGAAAACAGCGTGGTAAGTCACTTCAAACTTTAGTCATAGCTGCACAAGGCTGCGGTGGCGGAATGGATAGCGTGCTCGACTGCTAAGCCAAAGGGCCCGAGACGAACACTCAATGGAAACAGATTAAATTGAAATTTCAGCGTAGAGGGGGAAAATGCACGGAAAAATAAATTATGTGGGGTGCTTTAGCCAGCGGGTGCCCCGTGTATTTAAAAAAAATTTTTAAGCTTGAAATGTCAAGCTTAATGCAAGCTGGGCAAGTGTAAACTAGAACACTTGATTCAAGCTTACACGATTGGAATTTTCAAGCTTATTGACTTCAGAGGCGTCGCTAAGGGGGGGAGTATCCCCTCCCAAAATTTATACGAGTTGGCAAAATCTCGCTCGTCACTTGGGAAAAATTGTATTTCAGGTGGGAAAAAATGTATTTAGGATACATTAATTTCAGAATCTTATTATTTTTATTACTATATCTTTTAATTATTATTTTCTCTTCTGGATCGAAACATGCAGTGGGCATGTTTCGATCTTAGGGGTATAAAAAGAATAGCCTAGTAAACCTTGGGAGGGCGGTCAGTGATGAATACCAGACTTGGAATTGACCGAAGGGAAGATTAAAACGTGTTTCTCCTTTATTTAACACTCCGACGCTCTTCCTCCCATCCTCTTTCCAAGCCTTGGCACTGTACCATCAAAAAGCTACCCCCATAGAACTCCTCCTCCATACTTGGTTGTTAATGAATGCAGATATTTTTGTACCAGTCCCGGGTTCTTTGCATTGCTTCGTTTGTTATTCCCGAAACACGTCTACATGTCCAATGGGTGCACAGGCCTTCAGGCTGCTAAATTATCCCGCACACAGTCAGCAGTTCCTCCAATAATTATTTTGAACTGTCACTGCCACCTTTCTGCAGATTTTATCTAGATGTTTAAGGAAATGAGTTCAATTTTTTTTCCTTTCTCATATACTTTAAAAGAAATGCCACAGAAAATATACCTCAAAAAGGACAAACTATAATTAATTTTTCACAAGCCACAGAAAATCGATTCCTTGAAGTTTTTCATCATCTTAACGAAAAGAGAAAATGTATCTGATTTTGACTGCCCAGTTTAACAGAAATTTTGAATTTACGGGTTACCAGTAAAACGTCCTAATCGCTAGTTTACCACGGAGCTAAACTAGTTGTATTAAAAAATACTGCTGCTATATAAATAATATGATAAAAAATTCCTTTAATTTACACCCCTTTCAAGTGATGTCCACAGCACGGGCGGCGGTTGTTTGTACGAACTCATAGGGACCACTTGGTGAGCGGATAAAGGGCAATTATTAATGTAGTTTAAGACGAGTACTCAATCAAAATTATTTTTGGTAACAAAGGTCATCCATTAAAAAATATTAATATCAACAAATAAAATCTAGAAATCAACAAATGGAATGCATTGAGCATACTGGGCCCTCCCAAAAATCTTGATTTATGCCCATTATTTCCCCAAAATCTTAACTAGCTTCATAGCTTTTGATTGAAGTTGCAGAATGCACAAATAAGACAGGTGAAGGAATGGCCAAGCAAATTTGTGACATTCTGCAAAAAAAGGGAATTAATACATCTGGCATTATTTTCCAGTCATATGACTTTGCCAGTTCAATGTCTGGAAAATTTAATGGAGTGCAACAAAAGTGTCAGAAATTGTCGGTCATCCTGTTTTGTACATCCCTTGCCAGGATCATCGAATCAATACGGCTCTGGAACATAGTTGTAATATTAGCATAATAATAAGAGATATGTTTGATACTCTTGAAGCATTATATGCATTTTTTACTTCAAGTGCAAAAAGATTTAGACAGTTGCAAAATAAAATTTCCGAAGTTGAAAATGCATTAATCTTAAAAAATCTTTCTAGAACAAGGTGGACGGCTAAATCAGAAACGATTAGAGCTGTTTGTCAATCATTTCAACTTATTTTAGATTTATTGGAAGAAATGTCATCTCAAACTAGTGTCGATTCTGAGACAAAAACAAAAGCTTATGGTCTTTACAAAAAGATGAAAACATTTGATTTTATTGTAAGCATATTTTTTATGAAAAACATAATTTACAAGGTAAAAGTATTGTCAGAAATTTTGGAAACACCTATTTTGAATGTTATTGATTGCATTTCAATAACAGAAAGTACAAGAAGAAGACTTGCGGAAATTAATGCAGACACTGATGGAATGGATGATTTGATCAAAAGTGCTGTATCATTTTCTGAAAAGTTTAGCATTGATGCAAAACGTGATTTCCAACTGCATCACAGAAGAAGGGTGCTTGCTCCCAAAAAGATCTGACGATGCTAGAGAAACTGGAGCAAATTTGCAATTTAAACAGTTTTTCAGAAAAGAAGTCAAAGCTGTTCTAGACACATTAGCTAGTGGCCTTCAAGAAAATGTTTCTACTATGAAGGCAAAAATTTTGCCCCTTCATTCTATGTTCCAGTTTCCTTTAAGTAAAGATGATTTATGCTCCCAAAAAGATCTGACCATGCTAGAGAAACTGCAGCAAATTTGCAATTTAAACAGTTTTTCAGAAAAGAAAGCAAAGCTGTTCTAGACACATTAGCTAGTGGCCTTCAAGAAAATGTTTCTACTATGAAGACAAAAATTTTGCCCCTTCATTCTATGTTCCAGTTTCCTCTAAGTAAAGATGTTTTAACAGATACTGCAATTGAAAACATAATTGAGATATATCCCATGAATTCAAAACCCGATATGCATGCACTGAAAAGTGAATTAGCGATTTTATTTGCAGTTTCCTTTAAGTAAAGATGATTTATGCTCCCAAAAAGATCTGGCCATGCTAGAGAAACTGCAGCAAATTTGCAATTTAAACAGTTTTTCAGAAAAGAAGGCAAAGCTGTTCTAGACACATTAGCTAGTGGCCTTCAAGAAAATGCTTCTACTATGAAGACGAAAATTTTGCCCCTTCATTTTATGTTCCAGTTTCCTTTAAGTAAAGATGTTTTAACAGATACTGCAATTGAAAACATAATTGAGATGTATCCCATGAATTCAAAACCCGATATGCATGCACTGAAAAGTGAATTAGAGATTTTATTTGATCTTTGCAAAGATAAGAATGCGCCATCAATGGATGCAGTAGTAGAAACTGCTCTGACTTTTAAAAACGTACTGAAATTATCATTTACACTGTGTCAACTGGTATTAACTGGAAGTTACGGAGTAGGTACGAATAAAAGTACGTTTAGCCAATTGAAGTTTGTGAAAGGGAGTTTACGGACAACAATGACTGATGGCAGAATGAACAATTTAATGATAATGAAATGTGAAATGGATTTGACTGACAAACTTGACTTAGACTGCTGGTCGATGCTGAAACAAAGAAGAATAAGTTTAAAATGAAAAAGTATGCATAAATCCAGTTACATTAACAAATGCCCAATGCCCATAACTATTTGAATCTAAAATGTAAGTTATGCAATCTTATTATTTTTTCTTTTAGTGAGTTTTAAATTTTTTAGTAAAAAAGCATTTGGGCGGAAAATTAAGATTTAGTCATTTTCTTTAGTATTTATCATTTAGTATTCTCTTTAAAAAATTACTAAAATAAAAAGTACATTTAAATTATGTTTATTTTTAATGAATGCAATTTCTTTTCCAAGGAAAGGGGGAACTTGACACATCGGCAAGTTTTGAAGCCTTAAAATTTGTAGACTGTAAAAAACGAATATTAGTAATTTTAACACATTTACGGCTGTTCTTGAAAATTTTTAAAACTTCACTTCTTTTATAAATTTTGTGTTAACATATATTTTTCATGGAAATAGTGTTTTTTTTAAACCTACATATAATTATTTTGTAGTTTACTTGTAAAAATTTAATTTTGCTTTCCGACGATGTTTCATTTTATGTAGCATCATTAAAACATAGCTGAAAATTATATTTTAAAATATTCGTGTATAATTTTGTACAAAATGCAAAAATGCAGGCTGTAAAATCTAAAATCAAAGTTGAAAAATCTGTAAGAATACGAAAGTGTAAGTTTGAGATCACTTTTAAGCTTATGAAAAACAATTTTAGAATACAAGCCACATTTACTGCTATTCTAGAAATATTAAAATCTTCATTTCCTTTAAAAGTTTTGTATTTATATACATTTTTATTGAATTAGTTTTTTGTTTAACTCTACATCTTTAATTTGATTGTAGTTTACTTGTGAAAATTTAATTTTGCATCCCAAGAATGTTTTCATTTCATGTACTATATGAAAGATTACTGTGAAAGTTATGTTTAAAAATATTTATGAGTAATTCTGTAAAAAATCTAAAAAATAAAAAAAATGACAGACTGTAAAATATAAAATCAGTGTTGAAAAATCGGTAGAATAGGATTGCGTTAGTAAGTTTTGAGTTCAATATTAATTTTATTTTAAACAAAAATTAAAACACACATTTACTGCCGTTCTAGAAATTTTTAAAACTTCATTTCTTTTATAAATTTTGTGTTTAAATACTGTTTTGCTTAATTAGTTTTTTTAATCTGTATATTTAAAATATTTATGTATGATTCTGTGTAAAATGCAAAAACTTAAAATTTGGTAGACTCTAAGAACTAAAATCAGTGTTAAAAAATCGGTTAGAAAAAGGAAGTGAGAGTTCGGTGTTAAAATCATGAAAAATGATTTTAAAACAGACACACATTTACTGCTGTCCTAAAAAATTTATAAAACTTCACGTTTTTATAAATTTTGTGTTTACATACATTTTTTATTGAATTAATTATTTAATGTACATATTTATTTTGACTGTAGTTCACTTGTGAAAATTTAATTTTGAATTAAAAGGATGTTTTCATTTCATGTACTATATAAAAGATTACCGAGAAAATTATTTTTTAATATAGTTATGTATAATTCTGTATAAAAGGCAAAAAAGTTTATCTATATATTTAAATGACCAGAGCATTGAGACAGATCGATAATTATGTAGATGTAAATTGTAATTTTTTTAAAAATTTATATTACACGTAATTTAAGCAAATTATGGAGCCATTTTGCTAGTTTAATTATTGTTACTTACATTTTCTGTAACATTTATTGAATTTTTATTCTATGAAATGTGTTTGAATGGGCATAATATAGACTTTCTGATTTATTAAAACGACGATGGTTTTGTTTTAATCCGCCTGGCTACGATATCGTTATTTTCTGGACAGAAAGTTAACAGAAACGTGTTTTGGCAACCATTAAACATGGTTCAGTGCACAGTTTAATATATTTTATTTCGGTTATGTAAAGATTTATTTGAGCGCTTTATCGAAAGACAATGAAAGGGTTATTTTTAAAAAATGATGGAAAAATGAATTGACTCTTGGTTACTTTTCAAAAATTTCCAAGTTTTGAGTTGGCATATTTTACAGCTCTCCCAGTGCCGGATTAAGACAGCGCGGGGCCCGTAGCAAATGTTACCAAGGGGCCCCCTGCTCAGTGACGCACCCATATATATATATATATATATATATATATATATAAAATTAGACTTTTGTCTGTACATTTCTTGGAATTCAAAAATTTTGCGATTTCTATCCGTTTCAAGCACCTGGGAATCCGATGTGACCCTCAAAAAAAAGTTTGTCTGTCTGTCATTCTGTCCGTGACGCTTTTTTTGTTTAAGCATCACGTAAAAACGACTGAAGCGAATGATATGAAATTCGGTGTCATGATAGGGGGTCACTCAACTTAAAACATAGGGGTCGAATTTTTAAAAAATCTTGATTAGATTTTCAGATTTTGGAAAAATCGTTTCAAACTGCGTAAATTTGTGTTCAAGCATCACGCAAAAACGACTGAAGCGAATGATATGAAATTCGGTATCATGATAGGGGGTCACTCAACTTAAAACATAGGCGTCGAATTTTAAAAAAATCTCGATTAGATTTTCAGATTTTGCGAAAATCGTTTCAAACTGCGTAAATTTGTGTTCAAGCATCACGTAAAAACGACTGCAGCGAATGATATGAAATTGGGTGACATGATAGGTGGTCACTCAACTTAAAACATAGGCGTTGAATTTTTAAAAAATCTTAATTAGATTTTGAAATTTTGCGAAAATCATTTCAAACTGCGTAAATTTGTGTTCGCACATTACGTAATAACTGCAAAGGTGAAAAAATGATATTTGGTGAAATGATAGGTGGTCATTCACCTTAAACTAGAAGCATCTAATTAAAAAAAAATCGATCAGATTTCGAGATTTTATGAAAATCGTTTAAAACTGAGTGAATCTTTGTTCCCGCATTACGTAATAACGACTAAAGCGAATGATATGAAATTTGGTCACACGATAGATGGTTGCTCAACATAAACTATAGGAGTCCAAATTTTAAACATTTTTATTTGATTTTGAGATTTTGTGAAAATTCTCTCAAAATAGTTTATATTTCTTCAAACATCACGTAATAACGACTAATACGAATGATACGAAATTTATTGATATGATAGGTAGTTGCTAATCTTAATTTATAGGCGTTGAGAATTTTTAAAATATTTTGATTACGTTTTGAGATTTTTCGAAAATCGTTTTAAAATGCTGAAATTTTTTTCCAGCATCACGAAATAAAGACTGCAGGGAATGGAACGAATTTGGGTGTCATGATAGGTTGTCACTCAACTTAAATTCTGGGCTTCCAATTTTTCAAAAATGTTGATTAAATTTTGAGATTTTGCGAAAATTATTTCAATATGCGTAAATATTCGTTCGCGTATCACATAATTACGACTAAAGCGAATGAAATGATATTACTTAGTTACTCTCTAACCTGTAATATTTCAGCAATACATAAAAATTATAACTTCGCTTTCTTTACTTTGGCAACATTCTACATCCATTCTGTGTACTCCTAGAATGCTGACGAAAGTTCTTGCTTTTTGGAAATTTGCATTCACTAACCCGTCGAGGACGGGTACTTCAGCTAGTATATATATATATGTTTTTTTTTTTTTTTAGGGGGAAGAGTTCACCTTCACATTAATGTAGTAGAGCTAAATTAAATGAGAAAATAAATAGTTCTAATTATATTACAATTTATGTTTAGTGCTATTTAATGGTGTTACAAATGCTAATTAGATGTAAAGAAAACGAAAAGCTCCCACATGTTATATTCGCGAGAGGTTTATCCCAGTCCTTCCTCCACCTTGGGTGTGCTAATCTGTAGGTTTTGTGCGATAATAAAATAAAACAGAACTTTTACGAATTTCCTTGATTCAAAATGAACAAATTTGAGTTGGCACTAGACCAATCAATTTCTCCAAGTAAATTGGTGTGCGGAAAAAATGCCCGTCAAAATAAAGTTGGGGGGGGTGGCTAAATACATAGTGAGACTGGCGATGTTTAAAGTTATTTATTCGTACAACTCAGGTTTTTTTAATGAATGTTAATGTTCATGGATATATATTTAGAATTTCTTCTTAGAACATACTTAGAACACTTCGCACCTTTCCCATATGCAAACATATAACTAGAAAAGTTTACACACATAAAATAATAATTTTTCTGTAAAATTTTTAGAACCTTCGAAATCAATATGTATTTTAAACTGTGCCTTTAAACCCTATTTTTTTTTCTATAAAAATGCATGCTTGTAAAATTATTTCATTATCTGGACGGTCTTTACTAATAATAGGTTACATATTTTTAACTTCTCTTAATTTATTTAATGGGTTAATTCATAAGAAATCGAACTGGGGATAGATAGATCTAGCACAATAATACCTCCGCCATTCAAAATATACTGCATACGCGGAAGGCATTTAAACTGTACATGCTTGTATAGGGGGGCTGTTACTTCCACATACCACTTGAAATACTTCTAAAGGTCATTTCGTTAGTGTTCTACAAGCATATGTGCATTACTTTTCAACTTATCCTTGTTAAAATGATATAAAATATTTTGTTCAAAAAAAATCTTTATAAGAGGATTGTATCTTTTCTAAATAGAATAATCTATATAATAAATAATAAAAGATTCGGATAAAACATTCATTATCGTATTACGTTCAAATGTTTTTGCAAGACATAATAATCTTAAATGTGACAAGTAATTTGTGAGTTTCTTTGTGGATCAAGAGTATCCGAAAATTCTTTTTGTTTTCAGTTTGCCTGGGGTTATGGCTTCTAGGATACCCCGACCGTCTTGTCTTTGTGCGAAGATCCTCTCGGTTCTAATTATTTTATTTGAAGGAACGTACTGGCATTCGCGCTCTTGACCTGTGGTTTCGACCGGCCAAAAATCAATTCTTTTAACGTGGTTAATTTCCGAGATTAATAAGATAATTTATCGTAATAGTGGATTCCCCAACTATAAAAAAATGACTTACATTCTATATATTATTGTTTCAAAAAATAATTCGCCTTTGTTTAAATATTGTAAAATGTAAAAGAAATAATTAAGTAAAAACAAAGTAAGCCAACTACCAAAAGCCTACTAAAAGCCAAGGATGGTTTACACCCTAGTACACTTTCGAATTTCGCCAAAGCCACCCGCCTTGACTCTAAAACAAAAGAACTTTGGGGGTTTCCCAACGTCCGTTTAAAATACCATCCTCATATTTACTGCAAAACAAAATAACTTTATGTGCAATATTTAAATAAAAATTATTGTTTCGTGGGGGAGTATTATTGATTATGGGGCGCGTTTTTCCTACAATCTTAATCCTATGGATCTCAGCTCTCGGGGAAATGCAGAAGGTCAACTCGCGTTCCAGAGAACATCTTCAGAAATAGCCACAAATATTTCCGTTCTATTGAGTCATTTTGAAAAGTTTGATTACAACTTCATTAAAAAAGTTATTCGACTTGTTACTGAAAAGTCCCTGAAATGATCGGGACAGACAGACTACAGCCTAATGAATAATCCGGCCCACTGACGGATTAATACAATTTTGTGGGTGAAGGCTTGGATGGAAGATTCACATACATATATATAAATTTTATGGAAGTAAGTTGGGATTATTTACATTAATTTCATTTTTCTCAGGAGGGGCAGTCGCCTCCTCCGACCCCCTCCCTTAAATCCGCCCTTGATCAGACCCTGAGTCTGTTCTTTTGTTTCCGCACTTAGTTTTCTTTCTATATTTTGATTATTTCTGGATTCAGTCTTCAAATAAAGAAAAAAATGTAACATCATTGGAAAGGACTCCATTTTCTAAAGGCCATAGGTGGGTGGTGCAAGGATCTGGATAACCCCTCCTCCGTTTGTCCAAGTTTCGCTTTTAGTCAACAAAAAGATAATGATACAGCCTTTCTTTCTGTCTTTCTTTTATTTCCGCCCTTTTGGATGCTCCCTGAAATTTTTTTCTCAGAACTGTGTTTTTTGTTCCACAGTATTGTTAAATATACTCTTGTGTGTGCCTTATTGCTGACTTTAAAATACTCATTCAGTTTCGCCTAGGTAATGAGTTGACTAAATAATGCAGGCATGCAACAGCCACATTAAATATATTAATGACTATGTCATTTTATCTCTCACCCCCTTTTGAAAATGTGACATAAAAATGAGACACGAAAATGTGTTACGAAAACGCGACATAAAAGTAAGAATAAATGTCCGCTGAAAATGTTAGTATGTGTTACGTAAACCACCGATTTCTGTAAGCTCCTTAAGGTTGCATTTATTTGATAAAATGATTGCTTAAAAATTTTATCCGTTTATTTAAATACTATTAGTTCACAACAGATTTAATCTATTGTTACAATATTTACTAAGCTGTAGAATGTGCATCACATGTATTTTTCTATCAATAGGTTACAATCCTAAAAATTTCAACATAGGGTTACCAGGTGAAATACACGATAGATGAGAGATAAAACGACATAGTCCATAAATATCCTTTTAATATGGCAATCATGAAACTAAAAAATTAGGGGGGTTCAGGGGTTCAACTCATTACCTAGGCGTCTCCCATTGACGAGGTTCGAACAGCCGAGTTATACATATATTCTTTCAATAAGTTGTCTACAACTGATTTACAGTTCCACTATATAGAGCTACAGAAATTGTCTTATCCAAACAAAAAAAAAAAGAAAAGAAAGAAAGAAAAAAAGAAAGAAAGAAAATAAGAATTACAAGATTTATCTGTTGCCTTAAAATAAGATAAATCATGCCAAGCTCAGAGATTATAAAACACTTTCCAATACAAAAAAAAAAAAAAAAAAAAGCGACAAATCTGCGATGTATTTTAGTTAAAACTGGCGAGATTTCGTAGATAAAAAAATGTTGTATTATCACTATAAATGCAATTTTATGAGACCCTGTAAAAGACCTTTAATTATTTTTAGCGTTTAACTGAAGAATATAAAAATTTTATACTCATTGTCTTGTGCTAGAAATGTATTAGTGTCTCTCAAATGCCACAGACTGCAATGTATGGGAATTTTTGGAGTGCTCCTGTAGAACTATTAATAATACGGACGTTATTCTCAATGGAGAGCATCATTTTGAGAGCCTTGGTAATATATATGCCAACTTTGTTTTCTTGCAAAAATCGAATATCTCTAAAATATGTTTTCAAGAATGACTGTTGATTCAGTCATTCCTGTATCAACAGATTTTTAGACTGTGCTATACATTGGATTTTTTTCTCCTGTAAAAGAACTATAAATGCTACATACACCATTTTCAATATGGTACATGGTACTGTACATAGAAAAAACATAAATTTCGCACAAATCGATCTATATCCACAGCAGTTAGAACACTGGATGGGTGGACATCAGAGCATACAAATAACCGAAATCATAAGGAACTCAAACTTGCTGGTAGGTTAAAAATGTATAAATAATCCTTCTATACAACATAATGGTATCGGACGAGCACAGAGAGCGAGAAATTTATTCTTTTAAGGGTTAACAGTCTCAAATTAATTTTCCAAGCGCTAAAGAATCAAAGTTTGCAATTTTGTTTCGTGTAAATCCGTTAACCCGTTTCGGGTTCTAATGCATTAACAGATTTTCGTCGGTCGGAGACCCCCTCCTACTCCTAGGCAAATAGCCCTTAACAAAGCACAGTACAATAAATCAGTTAATTACAGTGCGAGTAACGAATTTTCAAAATTCCCAAAGAAATCGTCATTGCTTAATATAATCACATTAGACATTTTTCGAGGTACTTACATATTATCCCGGCGATCCGCCAAGACGAGCAAATTTTTCGCCAAGATAAATGCCGGACACATGAAATTATTGATGGTTCGGAATGCTATTGGCGACAGTTTGCCAGCAAATTTGAGGAAAAAATAGTTTGGCGTTAATGACCGCCGGGATAATACGTAAATACCTTTTACGATTTATCGTAAAATAATAAAAGAATTCGGTTCATTTTTCAAAGCATTTTTTTCGCACCCTATTTGGCAATTTATAGCAAAAGTCGCCAACATTGCCGGCTTTTGGCGCAAATTTTGAAAGAGGCACACGATCGTCGTCGGATTATTAGCTAATCATATTGTAGGATAGTATTATATGCTTAAAATAGATGCCTGTCTCTAAACTGCCCTTGACCGTATAGTATTGAAATTATGAGTGCTCCCGTGTAGAAAAACTTTTAACTATACAGACATTATTTTTGATGCAAGCTTCATTTTGTAATCCTTAATAACATCCAATTTTGTTTCATTTCGAAGAGCAGAGTATCTCTAAAACTAGAAGCCTTTTGTGGAGGCAATTATACAACGGGAGCAAGAAAAAACAGTTTAAGGAAATTTATCTTTCATTCAATATATTTAATTTTCATCCACCTAAAATAAATAAGCTCATATTCAATTTTTATTACATACCCAAATCGAATTTCATGCTCATCTGGAAACGCACGGAATCTTTTCGCAGTCGAAAGCTTTCGTTTGTATACATAAACATTCGCATATCCAGCAGACGATTTATTTGTGGGGAAAAAAATAATAATAAACTGTGTAATCGGGAGAAATTATTTTAAACGTATTGGAATCCCCCAATTGTATGACGTGATTTTAACTTAAAATAGGTCATTTTGTCACGCAAATGATCCACTTTTTTTGACTCTCGGAAACGAAATGGGGCTGAAAATAGCGAAAAATCGCTTAAAAATGAGGGAACGGTTGGATTTTCAGATTTTCAAAATTGACAGATTGTTATCTATATTTTTTTACAAAGTTGTGAAAATTTTCAAGCGGATTGTGCAAACGATGTAGAAGTTGTAGGCTTTTTGTCCTTGACATTGTAATCTTTTTGCAGTCATTGAGGAAAAAGTTTTATCTTGAAGTCAGGGTTCAGCGCAGCTACAAGGGTTGATCAAATGAAAAGGTACCAAACGTCGCAACAACCGAACCGTTATCATATTTGTCCATGCAGCTATGAGAGCACGTAGCGAGACATCTAGGAATGCGATTGGAGCCTTTTGTGTGGATAGGAACATGCGGGGGCCCCGCAGGAGAGAGCAGAACTCCTGTAAAAAAGCACCCTCCTACGTCCAAATGACGCGGCAGTGTGTGTGAGGACAGGATGGCGTTCACATTGCAAAATTCGACGATTTAGGGGCAGCGAGGCGTTATCCGATTCCTGACAGCGGAAGGTGTTAAACCGACTACTATTCATCGCAGGATGAGGACCGTATACTGGGAAGTCTGTGTGTCCCACAAGTCAATGAGAAAATGGAATGTCCGTTTTCGCCAAGGAACTGGCCAAGTTCCAGTGGGAGACGTTGGACCATCCGCCCTACAGTCCGGACATGTCGCCCTGCGATTTCCATGTGTTGGGTCCACTGAAGAAACCACCTGAAAGGGAAGCACTTCAACTCGGACGATGTACTGGGTCTCGTCACGGCCACATGAATTCTGGGAACAAGGAATCCTGCGGCTTGTTCATCAGTGGGATTGTTGCGCTCAGTCCTATGGTGTGTATTTTGAATAAAGTCTACATTTGTACCCACCATGTCGTTTCGTACCTTTTCATTTGATCACCCCTTGTAGTTAGTAGGATGATACGCTTTAAAGAATAACGTCCCATAGAGCGCAATGTATTGGGACTATTTTCAGTGCTCCTGTAGAAAAAATCTATAAATGCTACATAGATCCTTTACAATAGGGTACATGGTACTGCAGAAGAATAACATATATAAATTTCGTAGAAATCTATGCCTATTGACGCGAGTTATATCAAGGACGGACAGACAGACAAATCGAAATCTTAAAAACTTTTCTAACTTGTTGGAAAGTGTCAAAAAAGCTAGATCTTGAAGGGGAAAGACGAAAACTTTCAAGGTAAAGGCGCGGGGCCCCCAAAAGCGCGGGGCCCGTAGCATTTGCTACATTTGCTATATTGTTAATCCGGCACTGAGCTCTCCCCTCCCAATCATGATGCTATCTCTCGCTACGCCTCTGATTGACTTGATAAATCAAGCTTGCTGCAAGTTTGCTGTGCTGTCTGGGGATAAGCTAGATTCATATTGCCTGTGTGTGAGTCAGTACCGAACGGGCAAGTGAGGAAAGGCTGAATAAAAATTATAAAGTCTCAACTAATTTCACTAAGTCCGTCAATACTAACTAACTAAAACTTTTCAGCAGACTTCACGCATAATGGAAGCAGTTTTTAAAAGACTTGCTCAATGTATAAGACAGTGCAAAAACTTGTAAAATGATTAAAAAGTATTTTCGATAAGATAAAAACAGTTTTATTGCAAATTTGAAACTTGAAAATTCATTCATCCGGTTACAGTCCGGGAAAAAGCAACATAGTAAGTAAAACAGAACTTACATTATAATTTTCTGTTACAAATTGAAGTATTCCTTTTAAAAAAGTCTAAGTGCTCATTTGAACCGATGATTATAATACTGTTATTATTCTTAACATTGACGAACTAAAAATGCTAAAAGAAACAGAATTAAGCAAGCAAAGCAGAGCTAAGCAAGCAAAAAAAACTGAGCAGCGCCAGCCAGGCATCAAAGCTAGAAGTATTTAAATCTTAGCCACGATCGGCGAAGTACGCTATTCCAAGGACATGCGTACTAGAGATGAGACGGGCTCAGCCCAAGCCCGAACCGGGCTCGGGCTCTGTAATTCACAATTGTGTTCGGGCTCGGGCTCGTGAAAAATTTCTCCTTTATTGTACATACTGCTTGAAACAGTTTTTAAAAGGCGATTCATGAGGAAAATAAAACTACTAATAAAAAAAATAAATAAATAAAAATAGAGGCACGGGCGCCTAGAAGATGCGTGAAGTTCTTTGGGTATTTTAGAACGGCGGTTTATATTCCTTAGTCATGAGATCCGACATTTTTTGATAAAGAATGGATACAAAGAATTAGAAAGTGCATTGGGAGTTTGCAACTGTATTTGTCTTTAATTTGCACAAACGGCAAAATTTATTGTATTCTATCAATGAAGTAATTGAGGTTTTTTTTTTTTCATCTTTAGTTAAACTTTCGGGCTCGGGCTCCGACATAAATAATATTGCTCGGGCTCGGGCGGGCTCGGATTAAAAGTCCTCGGGCTCGGGCTTCAAAAAATGAGCCCGAACTCATCTCTAATGCGTACCGGGAAAAACGGCACGTGCGAGGCGCGCGGCGTCATTGGACGACCGGCGTTAATCTGCATAAACCGAAAGTCAAAGTTAATTTGCATAACGCAAAAGGAAAATGCGTTAGCAATTGTTCACATTTGAGAAACCAATGAGGTAAAAAACTTTTAAGAGATGTGTTAAAGCATTACAGATTAAATTAATGCTATGAATTGATTGGCCGATATTGAATTACGGCAAATAAAAGAATTTTAGAGGTTAACTGTTAGAATCAAATAAATGTGAACTGAAACTTGTTTTCTGTTTGCATTTAAGCTTAAAAGAAGTATTTACGAGTAAAGTACTGTAACAAGACCGAAAATAACGCTTTAATGCCTGATAGGGCTAACACTGTGTCATTCCATTATAGTTCACTACAGTAAAAGATGTGTTTTTATAATAAAAAAATTGACAAAACTTCAAAATTCCAAAAACATAATGCATCCAACTATCGGAACGACACAGTGGTATATCATTCACTTTGTTGTATGCTTTAAAGTCTGGGGTTTGTTGAGAGTTTCAGTAGCCTGTTGAGATGTCAGGACGAAACACAAACATAACTGTTTTTAGAAACTTCTCAAACAATCTTCGAAGCACAATTTACAGGAATTTACTAGCAGTAATTCTATAGATAACTAGTCATCAATCGGAGAAACTGCCTTAAATACTGCCGTTTCTTTACAGTAAATAAAATTGTTCCATTTGCTAAAATATCAGAATACTCGAGCTGAACCCTTGACTCCTCCACAGCAAACAGCAATACTGAATTCATAAACATATTTTAAGATACAGCTTGGCAAAGCAACAGTGCATCTGGCATCAAAATTATGAAAAGCGTTATGTTCTTAATAGCTAGTTTTTGATAGAAAAGCCAATTCAAGACTGAAACAGTGGTATGACCTACTCACGTATTTATACTTTTTGGAGAGTTTCCTCTAAAGTTCTGGCGAAATCTGTCTAGTAAATTCTCTATCATTTTCCTTACATCATTTGTGTAATGCTAAGCGGGTAAGTAACATTGGAGGTCTCTTTTCTTTTTTGTAAAAAAAAAAAAAAGAAGAAGAAAAAGATATATCAGATGTCACCAGTTTTGGCGATTTTATTGACGTCAAAATTGGTGCAAAACAATAAGCCCCCAAAACTTAACCCAGCCAAGCGATATCGCCAATATTTAAAAAGAACCCCCCAATTCTGATGCTATCCTATGTGAATATTAAATGTTCTTATCTTGTGTTCTAGTTCAGCGGTGCGCAAACCGGGGATCGCGAGATAATTTTGGGAGATCGCCAAATTCAAAGAGATTCACATTTATGAAAAATCTGCAATTATTCATTTCAAAGAACAGAAATAATACAAGAGAAGAAACTGACAATTATTATTTTACGAGCGCGATATTCGCGATCGCTATCACGGGGCTTCAAAACCACTTTATCATACATAGTGATCTTAAAAAAATATTTTCCATTAAGGCAAAACATCGATCACGATTGGATCCAGAGGATGACTTACGATTTGAGATTTCCAATACAGATCCGAACATAGAAACAATCATAAGCTCTTTGCAAGCATATATTTCACGTTGACTTTTTATGATGTAAAGTTTTTTTAAAGTATTTTTCATTAAAAAATATTTATATCCATATCCTAACTAATATTATAAATGCGAAAGTGAGTTTGTTTGTTTGTGACGCTTTCACGCCTAAACCGCTGAATCGATTAGGGTGTATTTTGGTTTAGATATAGATGGGACCCTGGAGTTGGTTATAGGCTACTTAGAATCTTAGATTTTTAATTACTTTTTTAATTATTAATTAAAAACCGTTTTTACGTTGCCATGCCTGGCGAGTTTCGCCCGTATCGAATGATTCATGTTTTGAGCTAACACGAATGCTATTACTTCAATGAAGAAGCGCGTGCGAAAAACATTAAATACCACGGAAATTATGCCAGTTTTATGCCAAATCTATCTATTTATTATAATAAAAATGAATGTTCTCCAGACAAATCTACAGAAAGCAGAGATTTGAAAATTTGAACATGACTGAGCCCATGACTTCGGTAAAGTGCACCTGAGGCTCAAAATTTTGAAATTTTAATTACTTTTCTAATTATTAATTTAAAACTGTTTTATCGCCGCACACAGGGCCGTACTCAGAAAATAATTTCGGAGGGGGTCCAACATTTCAGGAGCGGGGGGGAGGGGGTCTTACTTACCTCTTCATTCCAGAGGTCCACATATGTGGACCTTTTCTTTCCACTGTTAATACGATTAAGACTTTTTGTAGTTCTGAATTGACGTACATATGCGTCGATGCTTTAATTTGAATACACGATTTTAACGCATGTGAATGTGTAAATCCTACACGCTGACGCGCAGATTTTATTTTTGTTTGCCGTTTCACAGAAGAATATTTGAATGCCAGTGAAATTGCCGAAGTTGAATTTGTTAGTATTTTTATTCCGAAATTCAAACAACTGAAAAGAACTTGTTGGACATCATTTACCTTTAAAAGTGTCTTGCCAGTCTTCTTTTATAAGTGATAATAATTTTTTACTACTGAAACTGAGATTGGGAATTAGCCTTTTATTAAAAAAGATAATTGATAATACGCCTTCTACTTGTCGTTTTCAAATGTAATAGGTTTTTTAATAGTTGTTGTCGTTTTCAAATGTAATAGGTTTTTTAATAATTCCAAATAATTATGATCTTGCTTTTTAATTTGAGATGTGTGATTTTTGTCAGGTGTGAAGAGGTTATTGAATATCATCATATCTTATAAATAAAAATGAAATCCTGTTTGTTTGTTTGTTTGTTTGTTTGTTTGTTTGTGGATTTGATTCGTATACAAATCCACAAAAATGGACCTATCGGCCTGCAATTTAGCACAGATATGTAAAATAATATAGAATAAATCACAGTCCACTTTAAAACTTTGAAAGTCCACCCGTTCCCGGAATTTAAGAGATTTTATATGCTCTTCACGCTCCGTAATTGTAACCCCTGTAGTGAAAAAAGTGTGAAATAAGGATCGTGGTTGCCATGTGTGGCGATTTTGCCGAATAAAATGTCGTTCGTATACAAATCCACAAAAATGGACCTATCGGCCTGAAATTTAGCACAGATATGTAAAATAATATAGAATAAATCGTAGTCCACTTTAAAACTTTGAAAGTCCACCCGTTCCCGGAATTTAAGAGATTTTTTATGCTCTTCACGCAAAAAGCTTTCCGTAATTGTAACCCCTGTAGTGAAACAAGTGTGAAATAAGGATCGTGGTTGCCATGTGTGGCGATTTTGCCGAATAAAATGTTTTAAATTCTCAAAGTAAAAATAAAAGAATAATAATGATTTTTTTTTTGTTAGTTTATATGCGTAAGGTTATTTTTTTTTAAATTCTAATATCGTGTGCATGGGAAATCAGAGCAGGAATGTAATGCTTTACACGCAAAACAATAAGAATTGAAGATTTCCGAGGCTAATAGGTAAATTATTTTAGTTTGGCGAAAAAATAAAATGGCTCAAATGCCGATTTTGTGAAAGTGAGTTCTAGCGGTTTGCACAGATTTCGGCTTGGAGCAATTTATTGAGAGCTTAAGGAAATAGAATTTTGAAAACAAGTGCAAAGGTTTTATTAGAATACAGCGTTAAATTTTAATGATCCGTGAAGAAATAATGCAGTTATTAAGGGATTTCAATTGATCTATCTCCAGAATTCTCGCCAAATAAGTACATTGATTTAAGTTGGGGGAATACCGCCAAATTTCAGAAAATTGAAATCTTCTCATTTAGTACATAGTAACGATGAATAAAACACATTATAGTTGATAATTAAAAAAAATCGGCTGTATTAAGGGATTCCAATTTTCAAATAAATGCGTGCTACTCTTTGGCGGTCGAACCATTTCCCATATTGATTGCTGCTAAGTCAATGCTTCGAATGATTCCCTGAAAAAACTCTTGCAAAATGGCGTATGTTGGCACTTTGGCGAGGCTTAGATTTGAAACTGGATTTTATTTGAGACTGGTATATATAATAACATTGGTTATAGATAAAAATGAATGTTGGTATGTGTTTATGAGGTTGAAAAACTCCAGCACCGTTGAGCACCGTTGCACGATGAAATTTGGTTCACCTAAGTCTTTTATGATGGAGAAGGTTTTTTTGCTATCCGTTTTCCTTAACTTGCCACTTGGTGCCGCAGCACAACGTCGAATTCTATTCCGTTTAGCCGTTTGCTATGCGAATATCGTCCAACCGATTTCGATGAAATTTGGTACACGCGAATATTAGAACACGGAGTATATTTTTCACTATCCATTTTGCTGTAACTTGCCGCTAAATGGCGCTACAAAGCATCAACTTCTATACCGTTCGAACGATCGGCATAAAATTTTTTATACTTACACATTTGAGCACGAAGAATATATTCTAACTGCGTTCCTTTTGATGTTACTCACCACTTGATGACACTGCAATGCATTATTATTTTAACTCGCCACTAGATGACGCTGCAGCAGGCCAAATTCTTGACCATTCAAACGGTCGCTATGAAAATCAGTATACATAGCTACTTGAACAATCAGAATATTTTGGCGTTATCCATTTTGCTATAACTCGCCACTTGACGGCGCTGTAGCAAATCATTACTTTAATTAACTACTAGATGGCCCTGCAGTGTATCACTTCTTGACTGTGCAAAGGATCGTTATGAAAATTGGTATACATAGATAGTTGAACACGCTCGCTATGAAAATCAGTATACATAGCTATTTGAACAATGAGAATATTTTGGCGTTATCCATTTTGCTATAACTCGCCACTTGACGGCGCTGTAGCAAATCATTACTTTATTGAACCACTAGATGGCCCTGCAGTGTATCACTTCTTGACTGTGCAAATAATCGCTATGAAAATAGGTATACATAGATATTTGAACACGGGGAAGAGTTTGGCGCTATCCATTTTCCTATAACTTGCCACTAGATTTCGCGTCAACACATGAACTTCAGGACTGTCCAGCCGATAGTCATGAAAATTCGTATACATCGATATCTGAATGCGAAAAATATTTTCGCCGTATCCGTTTTGCTAAAACTCGCCACTAGATTGCGCTACGCCGCATGGCCTTCTGCACAGTACAAACGATTGCCTTGCAATTCGGTATGCATGATTATTGGACACAATATAACGCGATATCCACTTTGCTATATCTGTTTATTACAATGAATAGTAATCACCACAAATCGTAATATCAAAAAGTCCATTCATTCCAGTGCGAAGAACGGGTATTTCAGCTAGTTATATATAAATACACTCTCACACACATATAAATATATATATAATCTGATAATTTCGGGGGGGGGGGGTCCGGACCCATAGGACCACCCCCTTGGGTACGGCCTTGGCCGCACAAAATGATTTGTGCTTTTGAAATAAAGCAGAAATTCTATTTGCAAAATCACATGCATTTGAAAACCATAAATTTGTATGAAAGTTATATTGATTTTACGCCAAATTAAAAACCATAAGTAAAGAAAAGGGTACTTACGTATTATCCCGGCGGTCCGCCAAGACGAGCGATTTTTTGCCTAGATAAATGCCGGGCAAATGAAATTATTAATTGTTTTGAAGACGATTAACAACAGTTTGGCAACTCATTTGACGGAAAAACAGTTTGGCGGGAATGACCGCCAGGATAATACGTAAGTACAAAGAAAAGTCCAGATGTGTTTCTTAAAGTTCATAAATTTCTAAATCCTTCCAGTAATATAAATGTGTACGTTTGCGTGTTTGGATGTTTTTGACTGAATCACACAAAAATGGTTGAACGGATTTGGAAAAAATTGTAATGAAGATAGCTTATGCCCTGGATTAACATACAGGCAACCTTTCAAGCATATAGCATAAATAATTCTTTTACAAAGACACTCAAAATAATTCTAATGATCTTTCTAATGATCTTTTTCATTCATTACGCTCTATGGAAATTTTGTAGTTACTAAACCAATTCTAAAACTTTTTTCACTGATTGAAAGTTACATTATTCCTGAGTATTATTGTTTGTTTGTTTTTGGATTAACCCTTTGAGGCGCAACCCTTTCCCAATGCTGAAAAAAGGGCAGCCGTTGCCATCGCTCGACTTAACTACCAGCAAGATGGCGGACGATCGAAACGTTCATCGCGTGCCACAGATCTAGAGACCCTTTTTTGACGCAGCTGGCAGTGCCGCACAGCCAGCTGTCGTCAAAAAAGGGTCTCTAGATTTGTGGCACGCGATGAACGTTTCGATAGTCCGCCATCTTGCTGGTAATTAAGTCGAGCGATGGCAACAGCTGCCCTTTATTCAGCATTGGGCAATCTATCCAGCCGTTCTCGCATTCTTCCATTTTTCAGCAGATGTCAGTGCATTTAAAAATAATCGTGACCATTTTTTTACGGGAAATGACGTGCTAAAAAGTAAAGGATTCTCGTGGAGCTATGTCACCCGTACCAATTTTTATAGAAATCAAATCTATTCTTCGTGACTGGCAACAGTCAAAACGTCAGAGTTTGGTGTTCTCAGAGCGGGAACACTGCGCGTTAAAGGGTTAAGACCGATTGACAGCACTAGGGTCCTAGGCCTATAAGGAGAATTACTCTGTGGGGAACTTTCTAAGGGATCCTAGCCCGTACTTACGCGAGGTTTTTTAGAAAACCACGGAAAACTGCGAGCGGCTGGGTCGACAGGCGCGACCGGGGTTTGAACCTGGACACTCCCGCCTTGCAGTTTTGAGAGCAGAACTTCTTAGACACTAGTGGCACCCTAAGTGTTATAGCGTTGTCGCCGCGACTGAAGAAGAGAGGAGAAAGCAAGAGGGGGTCTGGGTACTGGTTTTCGTGACGTCACAAGAAAGGATGGGATTTGGAACAGTTTGCATTGAGTTCAATGGAAGAAATGGAATTAATAATGCCAATAAATACGAGTAGCTTAATTTTTTATGACGCATTGAAATAGCATTTTCATTTTACAACACTTTGTTCTTAAATAATAGTGAATCAACAATATTTTGTGTCAGAAATTAATGAAATAAATTGGTACTGAATTTAAAGCAGTTTCAGCATTGTATGCAGTATGTTTTGCATTTCGGGCTAGCAAATACATTCTAAATAATATAATGGTTACTCAATGTTATCATTTATCTAAAATAATATGTATTAAATTTATACGTTGTATAAGCGTAAAGTCATATTTTTAAGTAAGTAAATATATTTTTAAGTAAAAATAATAATTTTTATTAATTTTACTTAAAAACTGAAATACATTATTTAGTTTTGCTTCGTTTTAATAAGCTTTTTGAAAGAATTGATGTTAAAAATATCCAGATTCATAAATAGTCATCTCAAGCCATTTCGTGACGTCACAAGAGAGGATGGGATTTCAAAGAGTTTGTATTGAATTCTATGGAAGAAATCTGATCAATAATGTCAATAAACACTAGTAGCACGAGGAATATAATCAGAAATTTCCACAATTAATATTTTAAAAACTTGTACAATACATTCTATATATAATTATGTTATACAGACTCCTAATGTCAAATTTTATTAGAAGCAATTAAAGCACAAAAAACAAGAAAATAAAAAGTAAAAGCTTTTATTACCCAAACCTTACAAATACTATAAAGTTTTTCATGAAAGCCCTACAAGTGTTTGCTTTAGTTTTTTCTAGATAAGACTTTCAAATATCACATTGAGACATTTGAAATATACATAATTAAATATTTTTAAAAATTAGTGAGTATAACTCTTGAATATGTAAAACTGCCTAAATGCTCTCAGGGGTTTTCATGTAAAATATATTGCAGTAATACATATACTTTTTTGTTATTGTTGTTAGCATTGCAGTAATACATTTTCTTTTTTGAGTTAATTTCCAAATCTGTGTTCATACTTAATTTCAGAACTTTCAACAAATTCCGGTAAACCGTTTAGTTGGAAATATTTCTTTAATAAATACCTTCTATATTTTTGTTTTTCTAAGTATCCAGCAAATAGATTTCTCTCTCTCTCTCTTTTTTTTTTAAATAAATAAATCAACCATGAAATCCGCATTGAACCTTAAGCTACTTGGTATGTGCAGTGGAAGGGGATCTGCGTTTAATTTATAATTAATGGTGAAATTTTCTTAACATAGAATTGCCATGAAACTCTTGATACATTTCTTAATTTGAAAAGAATTTATATTTTCCTTTGCATTACTTTTTTCGGTTTCCTCAATATCTTTTTCCTAAACGTTTTCTCTTCTTTTAGTAGGATCAGTCATTTCTTGTTTTTTGGTAATATCGGATATATAGGCTGGTAAGTTCGAAAAAATGCACGGGATAGCATTCGGTTCTAATTTATAATGCTTTCTTTTTACAGTTAAAAGTGTCCCATCTGATTTTAAAATAGCATCGTCTTTTAAAAGATCTTCATCTCGGAAATGCTCAATACAAACATACATATTTTTTCCTGGGGACCAATTTTTTCTTGGTATATTTTTAGTCCATTCGGCCCTCTTTTCTTCGTTTTTTGGGAAAAGTGAAAACATTTACATTTTCTCCTCTTTTGTAATTAGCTTTACTTACAGCCTGGGACGCAGCAAACGGAAGCATAGTGATTGCTAGAACAAAAGAACAGAAATCAATAAAACTAACGCAAAATACGGCAATTTTATATTTTTATGTACTCTATAGCTTAATAACTATTATCAAGTATGTCGTATTAAGAATAGAGATTGCTGACTTACCATTAGTATCCAAAAAAGGCACAAAACATCTTAGTTTCTTCTACTTTTCCGTATGATTCTAATGCTTTTAACGGAGAAAAGTCCATCCTCTCTTGTGACGTCACAACACCTCCACGCGTTCAGTACCCAGGCTCGCCTTGTAATTGTCTACTCTCCCCCTCCCTTCCCGGGGGCTCCGGTTATAGGCTACCTCTAATGCATATATCACAGACAGTCCTTTTACAGGGATGCTCTATGTGTATCTCTGTATTACATTACGCTCTATGCGTATCTCTGTAAGTACTGAACCGATTCCTAAACTTCTTTTACTGATAGTAAGCTACACTATTCTTGAGAATTATAGGCTAAAATTCCTGCATGTAGCGTAAATAGTTCCTTTTCAGGAACACTCAAAATAACTAATACATTACGCTCTCTGGGTATCTCTGTAACTACAGAACCGATTCTAAAACTTTTTCACTAATAGAAAGCTGCTCTATTCCCGATTAACATAGGCTAAAATTCATGCATATAGCATAAATATTTCTTTTACAAAACAGTTCGAAAATACTGTTGTAACTGTCTCGCTTCGCCAAATGCCTGAATAAAATCTAAATTTAGTATCTCTGCATACTCTATTATTTTAAATGAAGTATACTGCCATGCATTATACTTCATTTAAAACAAGTAAAAAGCAAATAATATTTAAATGCAGTTTCTTTTGCCGCAAACATACTTGTTATTCACACATGCTTCATTTCTCTCGGGACCTAATTCTAAAGCCGACGCGGACGAAGTCGCGGGTAGCAGCTAGTGCATAAATAAAGCATTGTTTACTAAAATTATGTGTTGATTCATTAACTGGTTTTTATAATGTTACAACTTTGATAACATTTTTGGGTGGTTTATAAGTTTGGTGCGCTATTTTAGAAACGCGTTATTTCAATCGATGACGTCACGACACTCTTTTAAAAACACCCTGTAAGAGCAACTCCCAGAAAGAATTTCAATATAACTTCGTTTTCAATTAAAGAAAATTCTACTGTCTATCCAGGGGTCGCGACAAAATTATACTCAAAATAGGGGTCGCAACAAAATTTTACACAAATTAGGGGGTCGCAGATGAAAATAGTTTGCGCACCACTGTTCTAGTTAATCGATTCACATCCAACAAAGTGCTAAACTTAATTTTAGTAACGCTATTAACTTTTATTAGTAATAATGTATGCTTCATGAAAATTAATACACCTGCTGCTTGTTTTTAACTGTGTAAATCCCCCCCCCCCCGCATTTTTAAAAAGAATTTTTTTTTTTTTTTAAAGGTTCATAACTTTTTATGTTAAGTATTTATTTATTTATTAATTCACATAATAATTCCATGATCTGAAATTATATAATCTGCATGCTTATAGATTCTGGCGGATTTAGTTTTGAGAGAGTCTACTCTTTTTTATATTGCATGTTTTACTAAAAATCTGGAGTGACTCCACTCGACTTTCTGAACACTTACGATTAAGATCATTACGAAGCATTTAAATAAATTTTAATCGATGAATAATTCAAACATATATACCAAATTGAAGCTCAATCGAATGCGCTGTTTAAATGCTAGTGCACTTTCAAGAATTTCACCCCTTAGGCCATAAAGTAAAAGAAATCTTTGTCGTAGCCCTGTAGAAAAACTATAAGTCCTATGCACATCAAAATCAATACCGGTCTTACGATGGTGGTTTATAACATGTATACCCAGTTGTTAAACGCTAGCGCACTTTCAAGAGTTTTCCCCCATAGGCCATAATGGAAAAGAAATCTTTGTCGTAGTCCTGTAGAAAAACTTTAAGTCCTATATACACCAAAATCAATATCGGTCTTGCGACGGGGGTTTGAAACATATATACCAAATTTGAGCTCAATCGAATGTACCGTTTAGGAGCTATCGTGTTCACTCACATACACACATACGCACACACACAAACACATACATACATGCATCTCGTAAAAATAGCATAAATGAATTCAGAAGACCTCAAAACGTGTCAATACACCAAAATCTCGAAGTCGAGTTTTTTCATGATTACAATACTTTCCTTACATGGTACATGTTATGTTCCATGAACTACTGCATCTGAGGAAACTGAAAGAAACCGCAAGCATCATCTGCTACGGAGTAATATATATTTAATTTAATCCTCACAAATATTGCATAAACTTCTTTCCGAAAACAAAAATGTGTATTTAACATTTTTCAAACTTTGTTTAAAAGATTTCAGTCTGTTTAGATTGTTAAAAAGGATACTATTTTTACCATAAAGGCTACTATTTTGTAACCTGAAGACTACTAAAGCAACTATTTCTGTGGCTGTGCTATGGTGGGCACCCTGAATAGTGTCATGTTACATAAAATTACTAGTACCTACAACTTATGAATTTCGAATCCCCCCCCCCATTACACTCTTCAGCACTGATTGTGACATACAGATTTATTTGATATATTCTTCTCCCTACTTCCCTTCCCCCTTTCCCAGTGGCGGCTCCTCCATTTGAGCACATGAGTACGCGAGCCCCCAAAGGAAAAACTATAGAATAAATACATTAACAAATTAAATTTAAAACAAATATTAAGTGCACTTCTAGATTTTGTGAATTTGAAACGTTAGTTTTACTCTCTCTTCCCCCCCACACCCCCCACTATTATTAAATACGTTTATTATAGCTAACGCCATGGGCGCCCATAAGGGGGGGCAAGGTAGGGTACTTGCCCCCCCCTAGAGTTTTAGGTTAACGTCATGATGTAAACAAATGGCAAAACCAGGACTAAATTTCTTAAAAGTTTGAAATTTGCCCCCCTCTTGAATTTTTTTTTTAAGTTTGCCCCCCCCTAGACAAATTCCCATGGGCCCCCATGGCTAACGCACTGTAGTGTAGGTTACTACAGGGCAGTCTTTAATCAGTGGCACGTGCGAACGGAAAATTTTCTGCCTGAACCGCTCTCGGGGATCAGAAGCGGAGACAGCTGAGAAGAAATGCCGCGCTGATGAAATCATTCCGTTTGCACATTTTCATTGTGCACACAGGGCCATTTTTTGCGGTATCGCTTCCGGATTTTCCCTTGGTTTATTACGTTCGGTTAGTTAATTAATTTTTATTTCATTTCCTTAATATTTTCTTTATTTCTATCATTTTTCACTGCATTAATTTTTTTACAAACTAGTGTCAATAATTAAGATGGAAGTAAAAGGCGTGTTTTGGAGCTAAAGCAATGGCATTTTTCGATATTATCCTTTGAAAAAAATTGAAATAAAATGAATCAAGACAGCACCTTTGCTAAAACTTATCTTGATGACGGAATGTGAGATCAAAGATGACTCGATTTCTTTCATTCGCTTGCATTGTTTTCCTTTAACTGCTGGAAATGCAAATCTATTTTAATTTGTAAGGTGCGTCGTATCTGCATATTTAATTTTCGAAATTTGTTTTGTGAACCTCCTTTTAAATAACCCACGAGCCGCCACTGCCCTTTCCCACCAGCCGAGTCGCCAATGAAAATTGGTCAACATTCGGTAACATGTTACATGTCAACAGCCATAAACTTCAAAGTCATCTGATTAGAATTTCCTGTTGTAAACTTGTGATCAGAGCATGGAATGTATAGGTATTATACAGGATGTTTAGTGCTAACGGTGCCCCATGGCTCTTTTTTAAACTGTTAATCAGAGACACATAGTCACATAGTTCCAGTTGCAAAAATGCTTTAAATTGCATAATCTATTATATCAGAAACAATCGTAATCAATAAATCAATCCCTATAAAAATTACGAAATTTAAATTTTTATAGGTCCTCCGGTCCTAACAGTTAGATTTAGAAAAATTTTCTAAATCTAACTTCTAAAATTAATTTCATGATTAGTGTTCGTCCTACTACGACCAAAATTCACCAAGTTACAGCTGCGTAAAATTAGAGCACTTTTTGAACTGCGAAATAGGGGTTGTACACAAAATGAATTTGTGAAAAATAATGTACATGGTTTTGAGCCTTGTAATATTTATTAGCGATTTCATTAACTATATTATGAATGTAGATTGCAATAAAGATTAACGTTTAACTATGTGCATCTAATAAATTAACATAAAAATAGAGTTTACTGAAAATAGAATTTTTTTAAAGAGTTTTTTTTTTTAATGAACTGGTGTTAAATAACTTAAAATAAAAAAACAAGGTATAATAAAACACTTCATTAAACATTAAATTAGAAAATGAAACAGTTTAAAATACAAATATAAGAATTTTAGAAACTTAAAATAATATTACAAATTCTGTTAGCGCAACATTTGTTCAAAAGCAGCTTCCTTCGGCTGCAATGCAAATATGCACCTGTGTAGAAAACTCTTCCTGTACTTTGCGTAGCATACTCTGTGCTATACATCTGCATGCTACACGCATGCTATTTAGTAAGTCTGACTATAACCTTCTGTTTAAAGATTAGTATTCTAAAATTAGTTTTGCTTTTTTCTCCTCATTATGCCAGGAAGTGAAATTAATACTTATAATTTAAAATTATAATATTTGTATGGTCCCTTAACGGTTTACCGCGTAACGGGACATTTTTAAACGTCGAAAAGGGACTTAAGACAAACTATTTACGGCTTTATAACTCGGTAAATTTTGGTCGAAGAAGGACGAATATTTTTTTACTGTGCATCAAATTGTATAAAGAAAAATTTTCTATATATAACCGATAGGACCGAGGGACTGTATAAAAATTTAAATTCCATAATTTTTATAGAAATTGATTTATTGACTTCGATTGCTTCTGCTATAATAGTGTTGTGTTGTGGAATTAAGGCAAATTATCTGCACGGGGGATCTAGGCCTATAGGTGGGGTGCCCTCCGTGCGGTCTTTTAAAGGGGTCCTAACCCGTATTTACGCTAAGTTTCGGAGAAAACCACGGAAAACCCCGAACGGTTAGGTCGACGGGCGTGCGATGGGACCCGAACCAGAGCCTTCACACTTCGCCCGTCTTCCATTTCGAGTGACATAACCACTGTGCCATGGTGAGGCCTCTGATGTAATAGATTATACAATTTAAAGCATTTTTGCTACTGGATCTACGCGTCTCTAACTGTCGGTTTAGGAAATTGCCATAGGACACCGTTAGCACTAGACACCCTGTATATATTTATATAATTTTTAACATCTGGGTGGGAAATTCGATCACGTTTAGGCAGGGTATGAACTGAATATTTTCTCCAGGGGGGGGGGGGATTTGAAAGAAAACATTCTCCAGGGAGGGAAATTTGAAAAGAAAAATGAGGGAGGGTGTAAAGGCTTCCATTTCAACTTCAAACTAACTCTAGCCCTAGGTAGAGGTCTGCGCCGCACAGAAATTCGAGGCGGCGGCGTAACGATTTCAGGAACCCGGCGGCGCGACGCGGCGTGAGAATATTTTTGGAAACGAGCATAATAAAAATGGGTGTGTGCGGACAGACACACCCATATATGTATAAATTGGAGCTAAAATGAAATCTTTTAAGACTAGAATGAAGACTAGAGTTTTTATGAAAACTAGTCTTGAGTATGATGTTGTGCGATTACGGCCAATTAGCTGCACGTGGGCTCTTGTCCGAAGGGTGGGGTGTAGAGATCACTATTGTGTTCGAGCTCAGGTGGGCTCGATTATCTTTAATTTGTACAAACGGCAAAATTTATAATATTCTATCAATGAAGTAATTGTCTTTTATTTTATCAGCTGAAATTTCGGGCTCGGGCTCCGACTTAAATAGTATCACTTGGGCGGGCTCGAGTAAGTCCTCGGGCTTGGGCTTTAAAAAATGAGCTCAAACTCATCTCTAGAGAATTGCCCTTCGTAGGGGGTCTTTCTAAGGGCTCCTAACCCGTATCTACGCTGAGTTTCGAAGGGAACCACGGAAAACTGCGAACGGTTAAGTCGGCGGACACGACCTGGTTTTGAACCAGGCCCCTTCCGTCTCCCGGTTCAGAGCGCTTGTCCACTGGTGGGGCTCCAGAGTATGAGCATGCCGTTGTGGTACACTTTTAAAAAATATTTCTGCTGCAAAACTGAAACAATAGATTTTATCAAAATCGGGTAGGTTTATGTTGTTTATATGCACATTCACAATATATTTAGTTATCAATATACGAATGATACATTATTTGCTTTAAAGCATTTTTTTTTCTCTCCATAACCTTTTCATGAACCATTCAGAACCTATAATATTCTTTTGAGGTATAATGCAATGTTTAAACAGTTTTCAAAAAAATCAAATTACGCCATTGACTCAAAAAATTTAAATAGTATCTTTACAAGTTACTAGCGTTAAGAGGTATCCAGACAAAAATAAGCAACTGAAAGCTTAGGTACAGTTTTTTTTTTTTTTTTTTTTTCAGTTTTGAAGCGATTGTACGCGGTGGTATAAAATCAGCATTCTTCGACGGCGCACCGGCCTAGACCTCGGCGGCGGCGGCGTGGTACAAATGCCCAGCGGCGGCGCAGACCTCTAGCCCTAGGATGTGTACAGTTTACACGCGGACCTTCCATTTCCTTAGAAATCTTGAATACACAGATATTCATTGAATGCATTTAATGAAGAGAAAAGAATAGCAAATAATTATTTTATTCATTTTAAAAAAGTTACCGGCGAAAAAAAAAACAGTGCTTTGCGACTGGCCT
Organism: Cheiracanthium punctorium; assembly: GCA_038373885.1. Classification (NCBI taxonomy): domain Eukaryota; kingdom Metazoa; phylum Arthropoda; class Arachnida; order Araneae; family Cheiracanthiidae; genus Cheiracanthium; species Cheiracanthium punctorium. The sequence goes on along the minus strand of JAWZYV010008065.1, from coordinate 320,857 downwards.
TTATATTTTCCTGACACGTGGAATAGTCACTGATATTAGTTCTCCCTCCTAGAGCCATTGCTAAGACTTTTTTTTAGGGGGGGGGGGATATCGATGAACTGTCAAGTCAAATATCGGATTTTACAAACTTACTTATTTTTTGTTTTTTTTTCAACTACATTACTAACCTTTTGCCAACTAGATTTGCGTAATTTTGCCAAGTGTATCAGAAACAGAAAGTAAATTATCGTTTTCGTTAAAATTTTTTCAACAATTTTGCGAATTAGGTATCTAATTTTGCCAAGTTTAACAGAATTTTGCGAGCGATGGGGGGGGAGACTCCCGCCCTATCCCTCCTCCTTTAGAAAGGGCCTTGCTCCCTCCCTCCCCGCCTCATCTTTGACCGACCCTGATTTTCTATGCATAGATATTCCCGCCCATGTCGATTCCACGTCTAACCTCAAATTCGGCTTGTGGCAGAGCAGTGCTTGTTTGTTCATTTCGCAGCCTTCCTCAGAAACCTGACGATAGTTACAGAATGGTAAATACTATCAGGCATGTGTATATTTCAAAGTGAAGTTTGTCATTTGTTTCTTTGTCTAGTAAACAAAACAAGAATTGATATTCTCAATACTTAAAATTGTTAGGTACTGGTGAACTTGACAGTGAAAGAGACTAATTTAACATTTCTCCAGCAGGAGATAGATAGTATCCCTGGCAGGGATCAGTTAATATTTCTGTAGCCAGGGATATTACATTCTTCAGCCAGGGACGATCCCCGGCATCCCCCCCCCGTCAATTCGCACCTTGCGTTTAGGAGGAAATGTGTCAGAAAGTCTGGCAACACTGTTGGAACACCCTTTGTATTTAGAAACGCGAAAAATACTCAATTTCGTGTGTGTGTGTGGGGGGGGGGGCAGGGGCGTAGCCAAGGTGGGGGATATCGGGATATATCCCCCCTCGAAATTTTTGGATTAGTGATGAAATTCCGTCTATTTATATACATATAAGTTCATATCCCCCCCCCGAAAAATTTTCCAGGCGCATATGCCCCCCCCCGAAAAATGTTCCTGGATATGCGCCTGGTGTGTGTGTGTGTGGGGGGGGTGAATTAATGACTTTTATGATCATTTTCTTCGAAATTAGTATGCCTCTCCTTTAGGGGTTAAATTGCATTACATATTCTGATACGGGGAATGTTCTCGGCTTCCCGAACGAAAATTCTTGTTTTCCATGCAAACATATTCTGAGATATTCTCATTGCCTAAAGATAAACATCTTATTATTACAATTAAGTACGCTGATGTCAGTCAGTGTTGAATATTAAGTAGCGGGAAAACCCTTTCTGCGGAAAGAATTTAGTAGAGGATGTTATGCCAGTTTGCTAAAGACGGGTAGGGAACGCGTGCTCTTGAAAATTGCTCTACGGATGTACTTAAAACTGCACGCACTGAGCAAGCGGCAAATGCGTCCATACTCTGATGATAAGGTAGGTTTTTTTTAGGTATGTAAGAGTATAATGAAATAACTATCATAGAATGTAACCTGGATTTTAAATATTTAGTTTTTAGGTAGACGGTTTTTATTCTGGTATATTTTATCGTTAGGAAATGACATTAGAAGTAAACTAGCCGGTGTATTTTACTAGCAAATTTTATAATGGCGGAATTTCAGATATTTAGATATTTTTGATATTATTATCGTCATTATCATTATTAGTATTTTGATACATTTTATTGTAAGAAATCGCGTTTAGGTGTAAACTAACTAGTGTATTTTATTGGTGGCTTTTATAAATTTCTTAGAGTTTTCAATATTTAGATATTTTTGATTTTATTAATTAATTTTTGTTAACATTATTTTGAAACATTTTACCGTGAGAAATTATTGTATTTTAATTTCGAAAGTTATAATTACCAGTTTAAAAAATTAAGAAATTTTCTGTTTTATTAAAATTCTTTTCATATTTTAATGCAGTATTTATTGAAAAGTCGTATAAATCAAACTTCGGAAGTGCTTTAAATAAAATACATTATAGAAATTCATTTAGGGTATAATATGATTGGTAAATTAAACTTTTCATTTATTTTTCATTTTAAGCGATCTCAATTCAAACTCTTTTCACTGATTATAAGAGGGGTGTCTGGTATCTCAGGCATAAACTTTTTGAGTTCACACTCTAAACTGTTTTGTTTAGGTTTCGGTAAGATGTGCAAAAGTATGTAACAAATTTCACGATTCACCCCTTCTTTTAGGAGAAATAACGGTATTTAGATGTTATCCCGGCGGTCCGCCAAAGCGAGCGAATTTTTGCCAAGAGAAATGCCGGGCATATGAAATTATTAATGGTTTTGAATACGAATGGCGTCATTTTGGCAACTCATTTGACGGAAAAAAGTTTGGCGGTAATAACCACCGGGATAATACGTAAGTACCGAAATAACTAAGTGTACTTTTTTTCTATAGTACTTTTGGACGAAATCTTGCCAGCTTTTTAAAAATTTCTGTAGGTATTGTGTAATTACTAGTAAATTTTATTTGCAGAGTCTCAAATTTTAAAATGGCATAAGCACAAACATAGTCGAACCTTGAATCTTTCATTATTGTCATTTATTACTTTAAGCGAGAAAAACCTCTCTCAAAACAACACCAATGGCTAACAAAACTGACCTAATCGTACTAGTCATGCTAAACGTAGTTTTATTGGAGAATACTTATATGCAGGATCTAGTGGAATTAAATATAATTAATGAGACGCGAAGTGAACTTTGTTGAATACTGTGCTGGGGTCTGCACAAGCTGAGTTCGAGCTTGTTTTCGAACACATGTGTTACTTAGAAAAAAATATGATACCTTCGAAGATGATAGAGAACTCCACTCTCTTACTCTTGCAGTTGATAGAACATTTTTTAACTATTTCATCTTTTAAATGCAAGTTTCTTGTTGAGTGTTTCTTTATTATGAATCTGATATCACTTACGTAACTTAATTGCGCTAACTTAATTGCTTGCAGGGGTATAGCCTTGCACAGTTTTTGACATAGTTGCGCCCACGGAGGGGGCAATAGGGGCTGAAGTCCCCCCCGCCCTCTTTCCTAAAGCTGACTACCAATGCTTCTCTCCATCTTTATAATACATTTAACGGGTGTGCTCGATAAAAACGCCATTAAAGGGATCCGATTATTTATAACGCCGCAACCGAGTGATGTTATAAGCGAGCTTCTGTTCTATGGTTAACCCTTTAAGGCGCAGTGATCCCGCTCTGGGAACACCCAACTCTGACGTTTTGACTCTTGCCAGTCACGAAGAATAGATTGGATTTCTATAAAAATAGTTGCGGGTGACATAGCTGCACGAGAATTATTTACTTTTTAGCACGGTCATTTCTCGTAAAAAATAGTCACGATTTTTTTTAACAGCACTCACATCTGCTGAAAAATGGAAGAACGCGAGAACAGCTGGATAGATTGCCCAATGCTGAAAAAAGGGCAGCCGTTGCCATCGCTCGTCTTAACTACCAGCAAGAGGGCGGACGATCGAAACGTTCATCGCGTGCCACAGATCTAGAGACCCTTTTGTGACGCAGCTGGCTGTACGGCACAAGCAGCAAACTTTCAGGGTTGAATTCACCCAAATCTCCTGCTCTTGGCTACACGGTCTTGATTTCTATGAGCTGATCAGTCTGAAGTTTATATATTTTTATGAACTTTCAAATGTTATTTTAAAAATTCAGTTTATCCCAAAGAGTCACATTTTCATGAGGTTTGCAATTATAGCCTTCAAAGTTGGAGGGTGGGGGTATACTTTTGTAAATATATTATATTTTCCATCACCTCTTAGCAGTTCCCAACATGAGAGTGGCGCACGTAGGATTTAATTTCGGGGCGGGAGCGGGGGAATGGGGGGCACAAATATATCTTAACTCGTTCAGAGTGGCAACTTTCTCATAACACATATCGAACTCTCCGATAGAACGGAAGCCCACTTACACGACGTCACTCGGTTACAGAGTCATAAATAATTATTTGATCTCTTCAAGGACGTTGTAACTGAGTTCAGCTGTATACGCATTATATGTTAAATATTCATTATATATAAATTCATTTAATAACAAGCTTGTTCTGTGGAAAATACTTATAAAGATAAGTAACCCAAATCGTGCAGTGGCTAAATGAACCCCTCTATCACACCTTGGATCCGGGCTCGATTTTCGTTAACCTGTCCGTCCCTTCATAGGGGATAAAGTTGGCCGTCTACTGTGGTCCCCCACAATAAAAAAGGCAGTAATTTGAGTTTTAGTAGTATCCAGTGACGGATCCAGAAAAAAATTCTGGAGGGGGCACAAAACATTTTCTGTCGCATTTTCTTATGAAATCACTAGAATTTATAAAACAAGTCAATCTTTTATAGTGTAAATTTAGTTCTTCTGGGGGAGCACGTGCCCCCCCCTCTGGATCCGCCAATGGTAGCATCGGAGGACTGAGGTCAAATGCCAGTCCTTGGGAAACAAAGAAGAAGAAATAATTTGAAGACAGTTTATAAACTAAGCATATTAATTCAATGACAATACCCTATTTTTAAGAAACTATGGCTTTTATTTATTTTTTTTTTCACCCTCCGTGAATGTGCGCTTATGATCTCGGACTTAGTAGTAAAAAGAGACACTATATATTTATTTCATTGCCGGCGTTTTCCGAAGTCTCAGCTAATTGGTGTGCGGAGTGTGTGCATTGCCTTGGAAAGATTCCGTAATAAGATTGCGCTGACCGTCGAAAGAGCCGCCCCCCCCCCTTTCCGACATCTTTAATATTGTGATGACGTCATTTGGAGCTACTTAACGAGCACCTGTGTGTGCCCGTTCAGTTTCTTGGTATTTCCCCCCCTTTTTTTTTCATAACAGCAGAGTACTTGTGGAGGATGGCAGGACTAGTTTCTTTTTTTTAATAGTTCGGTTTTGTTTTATTATTATTAGCAATATTTGTTTTTTCTATTTTCTTACAGGTAGCAGTTCTGATTTAAGCGCTAGGGAGAAGAAGGGAGCGTGTGTTTCTCTGACAGTGGAAGCAAAATAACTCGTGGTCAGTCGATCACCGCTCATGGAAAGAAGAAAAGCAAATGAGAGGTTTTAGAACGAGATTTCTAGGTAATTTTTTCTTTTATTATTGGTATTAGCATTATTTTATTTGTTTTCATTTTGGTTAATTGAGATTACTTGCGATCTCTTATACCTGTATTTTCCCTATCAAAGGCGTAGATAGCTTTCTCATGGGCGGTGTGCAGCTAAGGGAGCGGTGGGGGGGGGGTCTATTCTTATTATAAAATTTGATTGACAATAAATTTTGCTATAAATATCAGGTAAAAATTTTCGATAGCCTTAAAGTGTTTTTAATTCGTTATAGTAAAATGTGTTTGTTACGCAACGAATTATAAAATTTACACAATTAATAATTTTTTTTATTTTAATATAAAGTTTTCAAAATTTATATAAAATTTAAGTTTTTTTTACCGTACACTGTTTTGCACTATGGATTAAAAAGGTGCATATTTAGCTATAATTAGCATTGCTCAGATTAAGGGGGTGTCTAGACACCCTAATCTCTGTCCCCTTATATACGTCCGTGTTCCTTATACTTAATGTTTCATCCGGGACTTTACAATTTCGTTATATGGAGGTTTCATTGCAATTGAAAATTTCGAAATTTGCAACATTATGCTTATTATTTATTTATTTATTTATTTTGTGTGTGTGTGTAAAAAAAATCTTGTCTTTCCTCGTTCTTTCTCATACACAAGTGTGCTTGCTTTAACTCTTTAAAAGGCCCCAACAACATCATTTTAAAATATTTCATACTTGAGATCGGTTTAGGAAAAAAAATCGCTCAGTTTGATAGCTTAATAATGAATTTTATTTTTATCACTGTGTATGTTCATATTTCTTTTCAAAAGGGAAATCCGGGATTTTTTGAAAAGAGCCTGTTTTTGATGTTCAATGAAAAATCCAATTCATCAATTTTATGCACTGTTATTATTATTATTATTATTATCCACATCACAATTATTTACTGCTTGACTTGGGTGTTTAATTGTTTTCGATATTCATTGAAAAATTCATCATTTTTATGCATTATTATTAGAGGTACGGTATTTTCTTTTTTACGAAATAAATGCAAATTTATGTGTAATTTTCTTATCAATGCAAAGTATAAAAAATTTGTGAATAGAAGCGAATTTATGGGTCAATTTCTTCTTTTGTGAATAGGTGCAAAATACAGCATTTTTTTTTTTAAAGAAAGAAAATTTAGCAAATTTTTTAAACGTAAACTCAAGAATCAAATCAGCTTCGTATCTGATCTGAACCCGAAATTACTGAAATTAACTAATGAATTAGAAAATTGAAGTTACCAATTTACTCACCATTTGTGGAACAAATTAGATAGCTTGAAAGCAACTCTCGCACAAAAAAGTCAGAGGTTTTGGATCTAAACACAATGCTAAAAATCGAACCTGAAAAAGTTTTCAATAAAATTTCTTTTCTCGTGAAAAATAAAACAAATGAAGCCTGTTTTCACATTGGTCAATTACTGGATGTCCCAAAAATGACTGATGGATTTTGGAAATCAATAAAAAAAAAACGGAATGCGATAGATATGTATCGTTCGCGGCCTTATGCTCAGAAATTAGGGAATTTTATTCCACCAAATTAAAAATTTAGTTAACATTTTCACCTACAGGTGGCGCTGAAGATTATGAAAAAATAAAATCCAGTATGAAAAATTTTCAATGACTGTTACAAAAAACTAAACAATGGCTTTTCAATGTAACCCGCATTTGCTGCAACAACGTGGCGCAGTCTGGGGCAAAAATTTCCAGACAACCGTTCAAACATGTCACTTGGAATTGTCTCACATGCAGTACAGATGTGCTGCTTCAGCTCCGCAATTGTTTGTGGAGTTTGGCGGTATACCAAATCTTTCAGGTACCCCCCAAAGAAAAAAGTCGCAGGGCGTCAAGTCTGGCGAATAAGGAGGCCATGACATGTTATGTACCTGTTACAGATCGCTTGCAGCGCCATCTCTTGGCAGAAATATTAACTAAATTTGAAATTTGGTGGGATAAAATTCCCTGATTTCCTATGCATAAGGCCGCAAACGATACACATCTATCGCATCTATCTTTTTTTTTATTGACTTTCAAAATCGATCAATCATTTTTGGGACACCCGGTATTTTGCTCATTCGTGGCAGCTAGTATGACCACTTTTAAATTATATTGCTCAAAAGCTTTTCAAAAATTGTTTTCTTTAGAAAACTTCCTCAAAATGCACTCATGAACGGGTGTACACTTAAGATGACTTCGGGTTCATTTTTTAAATTCCGAGCCCGAGTGCTTTTAATTCGAGCCCTCCCGAGCCCAAAATTTCATCTAATAAATAAGTAAAAGTCAGTTATTTCATTGATAGAATATCATAAATTTTGCTGTTTGTGCAAATAAAAAACAAATGTAATAGCAAACTCTTAATTCACTTTCTAATTCTTTATATTCAAATTCATCAAATAATAATAAAAATGTCTAAATTTCTCACGAGACCGAACCCGGTTCGGGCTTTTGCTGAGCCCGTCTCATCTCTAATGTACACCCACTTTCATCGCCTTATGTTACAATCAATAAACAGGAATAAAGATACCCATGAAAAGGGCATATTGTAATCTAATAAATGCTCTTTCATAACCTTTGCTGAAGCAGCTTTACAGAGCATTTGGAGCCTAATTCATAGCGTGGACGCAGATCGCTTCCTTTGTTAATGTCGCCGTTGCGGACAGAAGACTCTATAGAACAGTCAAATGTTGAAATGAAACAATGTAGCTTTTAACTGATACTGAATATAAATTTTAAGTGTATAAAAATGTAGTAATTTATGCGAATTTTAGCAATTTTTTTTCTTTTAATTCCGTACCTCTAATTATTACTGTTGTTGTTGTTGTTGTTTTTATTATTATTATCACTATCATTATTTTATTTTTATTATTACTATTGTTATTATTACTATGTTTATTTGCTGTATCATTTGTATGCTGTATATGTGTCACTCGATAGCTCATTAAGAAGACAAGAAAAATAAAACTCAAAAGTTTTTTTTAGTGCTTTTAAATATTTTTAAAAAATTTCTTTGGTGTTTAATACTGTCTTTCATTTTCTTTTCGTCACGATTTCCTCTTTTCTCTCTTTACCTATTTGCAGTTTATCTCTTTTGAAAAATTGTTATTTACATTATTTTCTTTCTTCCAAAAACGGCAACTTCCCGCTTCTACCTTTCTTGCACTTAACCCAGTTTTCGATTTCCCGCCAGTGTGTGGGTTGATGATTTTGCGTACCATCTAAAACGCACGTACAGTCTCAGTGGCGCACCCAGGATTTTAGTTTAGGGGGGGGCTACAAATACTGCTGAACTCAGTTATAGTGACATCAATAATTACAACTCTTTTATAACGTCGAAATATTCGGTACCAGTTGCATTTGCTCATAGAACACAGCTCACTATTAATGTAACTCGTTACAGAGTCTTAAATATCGGACCTTTCAGTGGCGTTTTAACAGAGTTTATCTATGTTTCATGCACTAACTGTTAGTAGTTAGACATTAATTACTTATTTGAAAATTAATAACTTTCTTTTATTGAAAAAAAAAATTTAGAAATAATTTAAAGATTGAAAAAATATTTTAATTAAGTGACAATTTTCAATTTTTAAAGCTTTTCACTTCTTACTCTCCACCTTTAGGGGGGGCGGGCTTTAGCCCCCATAGTCCCCCCCCCCCACCCATGGTGCGCCTATGTACAGTCTTATTCGCGTGTTTAATCAATGTTATTTACTTTTAATAGATAGTTCTTGACTCGAAGCTAAACGGAGTCGAAATTGATTCTAACGCCGGCTTGCTCTTATAATGAGCTTAAAAAAAGTTTTAGATAAAGGAGTAGGGAGGTTAAGACATATTTTCTGTCCAGCAGTGGCACAGTCGGTTGGAGCTCGGTTCCCGCAAGAACAATGAGAGTGAAGCGGCGCCGAACATGGTCAGTGTTAGGAAAGTTTAAGACCTCTCTTGCTTGGACTGCTGTGGGACCAGGTGCGCTAAAGGGAGTTGGTGCGCGTAAAATATGTAGTAGCTTCTATGTACTCCATGTTGAAAATATATACCTGGGGGTTCCAATCCAGGCACTATTGTCTCTCATTCGGAATGGGTTTGGGGATTAGGAGACCCGAGCTAAGCTGGTCTTTCTCCCACTGAGCTCAGTAAAATAAAACTGCTCAATTTTGTGGTCATCCTATCCAGAGGGCATCAGAGAAAACAACAACAACGTGTGGGGGTGGGGCTCACTATAGTTTTTACCCTCCCTCATAGTGTACGTGACCACTCGTAACCGTGACTCATTTCGTAATGTGGAGCACCCCGTGGCTGTAGAGCAAAACCATTTCACGAGTGAATGGTGAAACTGGTGCAGAATGAGACGTGATTACGAGGAAAGCCCGCAGTGACGTCAAAGTTATAGTGGACAGTGACGCTCTACAGTGACACTTGCCTGAGGGGCCCGACGAAATATCTGTGGAGACCGAGACTTAAAATCCCGTTTACTGACCTCCGATTACACCTGCATCTTTCAGCTACTGAAATCACATATTTCTTGGGATTGAAAAATTTTGTGATTTAAATCCCTTTATTGCTTTCAGGAGGTCAAAACGATCTTCAGAAAATTTTGCCTGCCTGTCAGTGACACCTATTTTTTTTTTTTTTTTTTTTTTTTGTGAATGTTTACGTTGTGAATCTTTCAAAAACGGACCAAGCGAATGGAATAACGTTCGATTAACCCTTTAAGGCTGTTCTTCGAAAAAAAAGAACTCTGTTTTTAGTCTTGGTACACAAATTGAAATAAACTAATAGCACCATGGTCTCCAAAAAATTCCAGATGGTTCTTCATAAGCTGTTTTACACACTGCGATAAGCGAAAAAGCTGTGGCTTTTGTGAAATTTTCAGAAAAAATTCTTAAACATGAATCTGAGCTGCAAGATTTTTTGGAGAATAACACACTTTGCGAAAATTTCCGATTTTACGATTTTTTTCTAAAAGTTTTGTAACTGATACAGATTGACCTGCCTTCGCAGTAGGTAATACAGCTTGTAAAGAGACAGTTTCAAAATTTTGAAGTGCCTGGCATCATTAGTTTATTTGTAATTATGTACCAAAATCACATGATTTTTTCGAATAACACCGTTAACACGCGGTGGCCTCGCTGTGAAAGTAGTTACTTTCAGTGTTTTCTCTGCTAGTCTAAAATAAAACTTAATCATTAGTGAAATTTCTTACCTCGGTTACAGAAAAAAACGTGTTTAGTTTCTGCAAACTAAATGATAACAAATCGAAAGAGTGAAGTCTTAAATAGGGACATATCGGCGTCCCCCCTCCCCCCAATACACATTGGGAATAAATTATAAGATTTTCTCAAATTGTCTTTTTTTGCTCGAGCCTCTCGAAAGATTTTGGAATAATGCGCCACAAGAAAAAAAAGTTTGTGCCACAGTTGTTAAAAATAGAATATGTATGTGTTAATTGAAAATGAATATGAATAGAAAGCAAAAGAAAGAAAATAATGCAAACCAGCAAAAATTACCTTAAAAAAACAGAAGTTTAAATACATACATTAAAGAATTTACAGTTCATAAAATAAGTTTAATGAAATACATATACTGAAGAAATAAATGGTTGTTTACTCGAAGCAAATTGCTAAAATATTCAATAAAAATTCTTAATATGACTTACTTATTAATTCATATTAAAATGTTTTTATAGAAACACACTCATTTTAATTGCACAACAGAATTATAAGAAGTGGACTCATAATAGACAACTATATCAAAATGGAAATAAAGTTATATGAAATTCAAATTTTTAAGACATGAAAATCTGACCACTTAAATTAGGTCAGATTTCGTAATTTCTCCTTCATATTCCTTTCTTTTCTTTTTTGTCTGTTTTGATAAAGCATATCACAGTAAGTAGTGTTGAGAGAAAAAATTATTTCCGTCTATCTCTAATTTGAATTTTAAATTGTGCATTTGCATTTGAAATTACTTGATAAAAGTCAAGTAACAAGTACAAAGAATATAAATGATTGACAAATATATTTTTAGACCATCAAAATAAATTATATCTTGAATTTTTCCCTCAATATAGCAATTTAATAAATACCTTCTGATAAAAAAGTTTAGGCATGTGAACATGTGATAGTTCCTGAACGATTTTAATCATGTTTATTTTGTATAATAAAATAAAAATAAAGAATAATTTATAAATTTTAGTCGATTTTTTTTTTCCAATGGCCACGTCAACAGCCGACAATAGACTTGACCGCTACGAGGGCCTAAGATGTTAGTCATTTCATCATGTGGGCACCTAGTAGGTAGGACAGCGTTTCCCCCTGTTAGTGGTCTCTTAATATTGAACCCATTCCAAATGAGAGACCTAGAGCCCAGATCGGCACCCACAGAGGTATCATTTGAACATGAAGGACATTTGAGCCACTTCATATTTAACGTGAATCAGCTCCATTTAACGTAAACGGTCAGTCGAGAAAAGCTGTCACCCTGTGCGCGCACAGCCAGCTGTCGTCAAAAAAGGGGTCTCTAGATCGGTGGCACGCAATGAACGTTTCGATCGTCCTCCATCTTGCTGGTAGTTAAGTCGAGCGATGGCAACGGCTGCCCTTTTTCCAAGCATTGGGAAAGGGTTGCGCCTCAAAGGGTTAAGAGGTTCTAACGCGTATTCTCATTACATCTGGAGGAAACCAACCAAAACACTTCAACCGTCTACCACGTCCAGTGGCTTATCCACTCAGACACTACCAGTTTGCGAATTTTTAATGAATTTTCCCAACATCACCTTTAAAAAGCTTCTCCGACGATACCCTATCGTGTAAAACATGACCAATATGATATTTTTTCAAGTAAAGATAATAATAGAAAGCGAGATTAGCGTCATTTTGATACATGAGTCATCTAAAAGTTCCATAAAAGGTTTCGTGTGTTTAACAAAATGAAAAAAATAAAGAAAGCGATACTCCCCGTGCGAAGACCGAACCATTGGCTAGTTCCTGATAAAAGTGTGCTCAGCGATTAATAAGACACTTCATTTGTATGTTAAAAGTCTTTTTAAGACTTGCATATTTAAGTAATAGGTGTATTTAAATAAATTTATTCTAATAAATCTGACATTTATGTAAATTTTTTGGTTTGGATCTATTCCTGGATCATCCTGGATCTATTAGGGCATGCGTTGTATCGTTTACTGCACCATCTGTTGTTATGATTTGCAGAACTTCCATTTTTAATGCATGTTTTTGATTATGGAAATCGGATAATTTTTCTATTTCTTTGAAACTGATGTCTGTGGGTCTATCTTCTACAGTCCTCTCAAGAATAGGCGCACAGCCAGCTGTCGTCAAAAAAGGGTCTAAGATCTGTGGCACGCGATGAACGTTTCGATCGTCCGCCTTCTTGCTGGTAGTTAAGTCGAGCGATGGCAATGGCTGCCTTTTTTCAAGCATTGGGAAAGGGTTGCGCCTCAAAGGGTTAAACATACGGTGGAGCTCTGCATCGCTATCCATTTAAGGGTTAAACATAATGTACAAAATTGTCCACGTGATACAAAATTGACCATTAAAATATTCCAGAACGGTGGATCCAACTGAACAGATGACCGATTTGGCAAGGGACAATGGAAACAAATGACCGGTTATTACATCTAATGCTCTGTTATGACTGTACGAACCTTGGCCTTGAAAGCTTAGTTTCCTTCAGAATTAGCAATCGCTTTCCTCCTTATGCACTCTTTTCTTTTCTGTTTTTTGTTTCTTTTCTTCTTCTCTATTTTATTCCGCTTCGTTTGACAATAGGTACTTTGTTATAAAATAAAAGAAATTTTCCGCTTTTTCAGGAAAATAACATGCGAGTGCCTGACATCTGATATGGAGATGTTTCATTAAGTGCCCGGGCCGATTAGTTTTTGAACAAGAACTTGCAACATAGCCACTGCAAACATTTCTTTGGTTTTTGTTTTTCTAGAATAAGCATCCTTTCAGAGTTCTTGGAAAAAAAGAAACTTGGTCGCATTGCTCTTCTCCTGCGAGGTAAGGTTGTTTTATGTTCTTTTGCTAAAAACGATCACTTCATAAAATGAACAGTATGAATTTGGTTTGTACCCCAACAGTATAAGCTCATTCGAAAGACATTATAAATACGATCAGCAAGTCCATTCCATATAGGATTTATGTGCCGCTTATGTCGTTATTTCCGGGCAAAATACGTACAGTGGTAGTTGAAAACTGGTTCCAGAGTGTCGTGTTCTCCAAACGTGTACATCTTGTTGTATAGAACGTACCACAAAATAAAGTATAACTGAATTTTCACTGTGAATTTGAGTGTTTGTTTCTTAAACAACTTCCAAATACTCTGTTTAGAAAAATCTAATATTCAGTACCTCAGCCCAAAGCCGAAATTGGCCTGGTGCCCCGGTTTAAACTATATTACGTCAACCTCCCCCTTCCACCAAAAACAAAAGTTTAAAAGAAATTTGTTTTGTATTTATATCGCCATGCGGCTTTTGCGCCCTCTTGCTGTCTTGCGCCCTGTGCGAGGGCACCGACGGCACCGCTCTAGTCACGTCATCGCCTTAGCTATGTTCATTCATTGCTACGTGGAAAAACAGGGGACCCTTCAGCGATTGATTTTCTAATTATCGCATGCTGTAACTACATCGAACGCCTTCAGAATGTGCTGTGTATCTAAATCGTTAGAATGAACTGCGGAGTCTGCTTTCTGTACGTGTGTCAGTCCAACAGAAGAAAAAAATGTTGCAAGTACTATTGAGAACTAGACTGAGAAAGTGTTTTGCCCAGCATAAAACGTACAGGGAGAAAATCAGGGAACCCATGTATGCTACCTGAGAGTAACAGTTGGAATAGAGTTTCTCCTTCTAATTGTTTTCGTTCGTCCAACCGGTTGTTCAGTCCCGCTACAGAAGAGCATGAGTTACAAGATATTTACTAAAAGTTAAGTAATTTTTTAATATTTTAATTTAATGACTAACAGAGGATAAATACATTTACCATTGCATGCTGATTATTCATGAATTCAACTTTCACTATCGGCTATTTCATCTCAGCGAGCAACTTTCACGAATTCTTCTCCAAGTTAATTAAGCTTGAAGAAAGTATCCTTTTTTAACCCCAAAATATTCATTTTTTTTCCAAAACAAGATATGTAAAACCTCCAGACAGTCATTTCTTATTTTCGCTGATTAAACTGCAATTGTAGTTGAGCTGTACGTAGAGTAACATGTACATTTATTATTAAGCTGTATGTAAAAAAAAAAAAAAAAAAAAAAAAATAGAAATGTATGTCTAACAAATCACTCAACTGACATCCACAAAGACATTATTCGAAATGTGGATGTCTTTGTGGTTGTCAGAACAACTTTGATAAGGTTAGGTTTTTATGTAAAATTCTCATAAAATAATAAATAAAATGAAAATAAATAAGTAAATTCAGCATGTAAATGTTACCTTAAAGGTTTTGTCAAATTCTTCAGAAGATCCAATATAAATGAACAGCTTTTGTAGGGTTGTTAGCCTTTAAACTTGGAATGGAAATTAATTCTTCAGTACCGTAGATTATTCTTTAAAGACATACTAGTATAAATGTGAAGCAGACCGTGTGGCGGAAATTGATATCGATTCGAGGACTTTCAGTGTGATAGCTTCAAGCGTTATCCAACTAGACGAGTCACCCACTTACCCAGCCTTCAAATGCCGAGCCTATGACTTTTATCTGTGCCACTTACTTATTTTAACTAATTGCTTGGTGATGATGCTTTGATATTTTATATGTTGTATGGCGCAATATACCCCACTTGGATCTGGTGTTTAAAAACACCAACCATCCAACCAACTATCAGATGCCGATGAGTAGCTTGCGATCTCGTTTCCGTCATAAATTTACAGCTGTTATAGGTTCGTCCCATTAAATCTGAAATGACCATTAATTCTCTATTACCTTGGCCTATTCCTTATTATTAGCCACATTATAAATATACATATTTTGCAAATTTGTTTACCATAAATCCTAAAATTATTGCCGCAGATCATTCCTTATTGAAGTACTTGCGAAAACGTACAGTTTTTTCAGGATTGTTGCCATTAATTCTAAAACAATCATTAATCCTTTATTGTTGCAGCTTATTCCTTGTTGAAATACCTGCGTAAATGTACAGGTTTTGCAGGTATGTTGGCCGTTCATCATGTTAAATGTAAACTGAAGTTTCTTTTTTTCTTCTCTACAGCTCCATCCTTAAGTACTGCAATGGCTCTCTTCCGCTCAGTGACCTTGTTCCTCGTCGTCATAGCAACTCTGGCGCTTCCGATTAGCAGTCGTCGTTCTTCTATGCGGCATCACTATCCACACCAGCACCGCAACACAGACGACGACGATACCCTGAACGGCATCCCGGACGATGACGAGGACAAGCGCCTGGCACTCTTGCACAACCAGCGAGTGTCCGTGGCGAGCAAGTGCGACGTCCCCAAGCTGCAGGTCATCCACGTTAACGACCATTATCCGGGAAAGTATTACTTGCCGCACTGCACGCTGCTGCACCGTTGCGGCAAGCACGCCGGATGCTGCGCTGTGGAGAGTCTCAAGTGCGTCGCGGCCGAAAAGGAGAAAGTGACGCTGTACTTCTACAGCGTCAAGTTCGACGGCAATGACATCGCCGAGAAGAAGATCGAAAAACTCGTCTTCACCAACCACACCCGATGCGCTTGTGCTCCAGTTGACCCCTTCAGCAAAATATGAGATTGCGGTCCACTTGAGTGGGTTTATTCCATCTTTGTTTACCAAAAGGGATACAGAACAAGACTTTACGTACCTTGGCCTACCAAATAATACAGCGACGTCACGTGGAGCAAGCTTGTTAGAGGTTAAGAGGTTGGTTGATCGACTGCATGAACGATCTCAATAATTATGGAGTCTCGGACATTCCATAAAACTCTTGGAATACTGGCGCGACCTCTCTAAATCGTTTTCTTATGGAGCATTTCGACGATTCTCGGGCATTTCATGAAATCACTGGGAAATCTGCATGAATTCTATATGTGTGTGCAACCTCCGTGTCATGCTAAATCAAATGAGAGTACTTTTTTTTAATCATTTATTCATATTATTTAGGAAACGCATGTTTGCTCACTCTTTAACACAGATTCTGTTTCTGCCTTAACGATCACTGTCCTGTTGCATTGTTGTGCCAAGCCAAAAGTAAAGATATTCACCGAATATAGTTTAAAACTATTTTTATTCGCGATTATTGACGTAGCTAAATGAGAAGGCTCAGAGGAGTTCTGTGACCTTTCTATAAGGGGTTCCATATCCCATTTTTGCAATGGAAAATCTAAAATTTGTGGAGAGAGGGATCAAAATCTTTCTAGGAAATCTTTAGCATCTACCATTTAACACCAGTGTCAGTGATAAACTCATAAATGCAGCTAGGAAATCAAAGTCATGTTCCTGCTTTGTGTAAATCCACTAAGACACATAACATAACAGCTTAAATAAAGTTTATTTTTGATGTAAAAGCATATTTCTTCAGTAGATTATCTTACAAGAAAGAAACTTATAAGTATAGCTCTCGTTTCTTCAATTGATCCGAAAAAAATGAAAATTTTCTATGAGTACTTCCGTATTACGTAAATTGCATACATTTTATTTGTATAATTAGTTTATATTAATTATACAACATGTAAATGGACATGCAGATTCTTTTCATTGTGCATAAATCTTGTGTATTTATGCACGATTATGTTATCAACTCCCCCCTTATGAAAATATTTCCTGACTACACCCCCCAAACGGCGAAGTTTAACTGAAGTAGTCTCTATTTCAAGCAAATCAAAAATTCATATCAGCTTACCGGTCATATTCTGTACCAAATGTCGGTGTAATGGGACAACTTGAAAACTGGTATCATACAAATACATGTGTGAATATCACACATGTGTATCATAGTGCATGTGTGAATTTGAAAGTGAGGCACACAGGATAATATTGAAGATTTCTAAATGATGAAGCGAAAACGGAAAACCCCGTGCATTAACGAAAATGATAAACTGTGCTAGGCGTGTATACATTTTCAAGTTTGTTTGTTACGCATGTGCATATTGTATATATTTGTGTAGTACAGCTTAATGCGGATTATCCCAGTGCTTTTTTTGTGTAACGTTATAGTATTCATCAAGGACGTAAGAACAAAAAAATTCGGACAGGGTCCAAAGGTGGGAAAGATGGAATTTCTCACAAAGAGGTTGATTACTGACATCCAATCACTTAAATTCCAAATTTCTGGACCTAGGCTACCGTGGCCCAAACCCTGGCAACGCACAGTGGGGCATTTCACAAAATTAGGCAGCCAAAAAGTCGATTTTCAAACAGTAACACATTTTGAAAAATAATGCGCGAATAATAAAGCTAAATCAGGAAAGGTCAGATTTCTGCATATCATGCACCGATTTCTTTAACAGACAGCCCCACCAGTGGCCAAGCGCCTAGCGCTCTCATGTGGGAAACGGATGGTGCCAGGTTCAAATCCAGGTCGCGTGCGTCGACCTAGCCGTTCGGAATTTTCTGTGGTTTTCTTCGAAACTTTGCGTAAGTATGGGGTTAGGACTCTTTAGAAAGATTCCCACCCCGGTAATCCCCGCTTCCCTCGAGCTAGATCCCTCGAGTAGGTAATCAGCCATAATCCCTCAGACAAACTAAGTTTCACAGACTAGTTCAGATGCGCCAACTCAAACACCTTTTATATTTCCTTACTTTAGCTGTAAAATATAGTGTGGATAAGGTTAGGCTTTAGTTGAGGCGTGGAAAAGTGATACCATATGAGCATGACATCTGGGGAAGTGGATTCTAGAATTCATTTTTTCGGATATTTGGTAGGGGATCAGAGATGGTTCAGTCTTTGATGACAATGTATTTTGGAGTGCGCAAATGCTTCCTTTTAACGTAGCATCATAAATTATAAGAAGTAAACTATTGCCAGACGAAATTATTTCAAAAATCTTCAATCCATCTCAAAACAATAAGTAGGCACAAGATGGAATGCACCACTTGAAATTACCCAATGTGCCAACCCCAGAGCTAAATATTCACGGAACATCTGCCCTGCCAATTTATAACAGGTATGGGCAACCTTTGGAATCTTTACGATGTTAGCGAAGTCGCGGACCGTATAGTTGGATTTATATGGGTATATATGGAGTTTTGATATGTTCCGCTGGCCGGAGGTTGCCCATATGTGATTTAAAGAGTTCTACGTTATCTTTTGTTTTTTTGTGGAACTACGGCCGATTGTCTACACGAGGTGATCTAGGCCGAGGGGGGGGGGTTCTTAGGGTTCTTACTTCCCCCCCCCTCCTAAGCCGTATATGCGCGAAGTATCGGAGAAAACCACGGAAAACTCTGAACGGCTAGGTCGGCGGAAGCGACCTGGGTTTGAACCAGGCACTTTTCGCCAACGAGTTGAGAGCGCCATGCGCTCACCCACCGCACTCTTTTATAGGTACAGTACGTTTAAATTTGATCGTCCTTTATCATGCGGCTACTTTCAACTGTCGTTCTTTTTTTCGAAGCTTCAATTATGGGAAGGCTGTTGTTTATTCACGCTGCATTCAAAAGTCGAAAGCCGTGAATAATCTCGGAGAAGGTGTGAGAATCTATTCAAGCAATTTTTATTATAAAATGTGTAATTTTATTTTTATAAATTGAAGGGACTGGGACAAAACATCTGTTTTCTAATCCCCTTTTTTTTCGTGTATTTCTTTGAAATCGAGTATAAAAGTTGTATTTGCGGGCATTTCGAGTTTTTATTCCTACTTCTTTAGAAACATTAAAGTTTCTAGTTTAAGAGTTTGTAAAATTTAAGCCCCGAAATGTTGTGTTTTTTTTTAAGATGCAGTTAAATTAACAAACTGGAAAGTGTCATTTTCTTGAGTCACATTTTCACTTCGCGTTCAAATCGTTGATATTTTCTTTCACTATGTTACAATAAGTGCCTCTGGTAGAAAATTATTTCTATGCCTTAGTGTTGTACAAAGGGCTAAAGAAGATTTTTACCCGGATAAAGAATCCTATTACATTACTTAAAATTATGAAAAAATGAATATTTTAAAAACATTTTTAGAGCTAAAATTTGAAATTACAAATCTTAAAGTTTACTCAAATCACATGTCTGTAGTTTAAACAAGATTAAATAAATACCAAAATAGGTTTATAATTTGACACACACACACACACAAAAAAAAAAGTATGTGCGTGTAATCTTTACGCGCGATTGAAGTAAAACTTCTTTGACGTTTACGATAAATATCACTGAAATTATTAAACTTAAAATAAATATTATATTATAATTTAATTATATTTATTATTCATGTACTTTACAAAGATTATATAAATGTTATATTCATATTATTCATTGGAAATAGGAACTTGAATGTCCTCATAATATTTTATGTATGAAATTATAGATTTGTGTTAACTGTACTGTGAAACATAAATTTTACTCTCTAAATTTGCTAACTTTCTTGAAAATACAGCATCTATCGTTGTACCGAAACGCGTTGTTGATTGAAGTCGAGAAGTATTCATAGTTAGATCCATTTTTTTTTTTTTTTTTAAATCAACTGGCGGCTGAGATTCTTGGTAGCGAAAATTAACATTAAAATCTCTAGTAAGAATCACCGGTAATTCATGGTAATTATTTAGAATCCAGGAAGTGTCCATGTTGTAGTATTATTCTTTAACTGTTTTCTTATACCATTGTTCCGTCGGGAGTTTGGGTTTGAATGGGAGGAATGTCCATAGTCTAGTATTATACTTTGTTCTTTAACTGATGTTTTCCTCTGATTGTTGGGTTCGAATGCAGGTAGTGTAAATATTTTTAGGGTTTTTCTATCACAGTATTCTTAAGCGTTGATTTCGTCTGTTGGTAGGTTTCGAATTATTTATCTGTGTCCGTGTTTTTAAACTGCAGGTTCTATCTATTGTTTGGGAATGATTGCAGCCATGGTCCGTTTCTTTGTGGTGTTCCATCCCGTGTTAGAAACTTAGAAATCATTATTCTTTCACTGTTACTATTATTCTTTCACTGTTTTCTTAAATTTTCCCTTAGGGTTTTCTTCGTGGTGTTCCATCCCCGTGTTAAACCGTTGCTCCGTCTTGAGGATGGGTTAGAATCCACGGAGTGTCCATTTGTTAGTCTTTTATTTTGATCTTAAACCCTTTGCAGCCAGTGTTTGTTTCTTTGTGGTGTTACATACCCGTGTTCTTAAACCATTGTTCCGTCTGGATATCGGGTTAGCATCCAGGAAGTGTCCGTGTTGAACTATTATTCTTTCACTATTTCTTTAAAATGTTTTCCCGTAGGGTTTTAATCGAGAGAATGTCTTTGTTGTGGTATTTTTCTTTAACTGTGTTCCTAAACTGGTGTTTTCTTCTGTCGGTTGGTATCGAATGCACGTAAGGTCTATTATTGCGTTTTTCTATGGCAATGTTCTTAAACCTTTGTTTTCCTCTACTGTTTTTGCTCGAAGTATTATTCTGTTTAAAAATTTACATTTGGTTCATTATTATAAATAAGTCAAAAACACATAAGCAATATTAAAAGATTACATATTATTTAAGTACAGACAAACAATATTTATGTATCATGGCAACCAATCATGTCAAGTTTTTACTCATAATTCCATTAAATATTGTATTAATGCCATTGAAAACATGTGAGTAAAGCAACGGAATGCACCATAGTGCCACTTTCTGTATTCGGTGCGTAGGCCTTGTTTATCGGAGGTGACGGGTTGCGTCGCCGCCTGTAACAACAGTGAGAGACAGTCAGCAGGATCGCCGCCTGTTCAGCGAAAGACTTCCCACAGTGGCTCTGACAAGAGCCGGTCCACTTATCCTCTGAACAGGGTCATCAGACAAGATCTTGCTTCAAAACAGGTAGGGAGTAATGTCGACGCGCAGGGAGCACAGTCGACGTTCTCAGGAACGAACGCCCGAGAGCTGTTCCGCAAATAATTAAACTTATAAATCTGGAAAAAGCTTGTTAAGTGTGACGTCAATGTGATGTAAAAATCACTTGCAATAGCTAATTTTGTCACGCAAATGATTAACTTTTTTGACTCTCGGATATGAAATGTTGCTGAAAAGTGCGAAAAATCGCTTAAGAATGAGGGAACGGGTGGATTATCTGATTTTTAAAGTAGCGCAGATTGTTTTCTATATTTTTATACTTGATTATGGAAATTTTCAAGGGGATCGTAGAAACGGTGTAGAAATTATCAGGCTTTTTTTTCTTTATTTTTGCAGTCATGGCGGAATGAAGAAGCAAGGGGGGAATAGATACGTCATTTCCTTTACTGAGCGTTACTTCCGTCAGAAAATAAATCTGAGTTACTGCCTAGTTGCGCCTAAAGAAGTTTTACTTCAAAAAAGAAAGAAAGAACGAAAGAATATTTGGAAACTTAACCTTTTGAGGCGCAACCCTTTCCCAATGCTGAAAAAAGGACAGCCGTTGCCATCGCTCGACTTAACTACCAGCAAGATGGCAAACGATCGAAACGTTCATCGCGTGCCACAAATCTAGAGACCCTTTTTTGACGGCAGCTGGCTGTGCGATGAACGTTTAGATTGTCCGCCATCTTGCAGGTAGTTAAGTCGAGCGATGGCAACGGCTGCCCTTTTTCCAGCATTGGGCAATATATCCAGCTGTTCTCGCATTCTTCCATTTTTCAGCAGAGGTCAGTGCTGTTCAAAATAATCGTGACCATTTTTTGACGGGAAAGGACGTGCTAAAAAGTAAAGGATTCAGCTATGTCACCCGCAACTATTTTTATAGAAATCAAATCTATTCTTTGTGACTGGCAACAGTCAAAACGTCAGAGTTGGGTGTTCCCAGAGCGGGAACACTGCGCGTTAAAGGGTTAAAGTTTCTCCAATGCAATTTAATGAGAATCAACTGAAGAGGAATTAATGTTCTGCATTAGAGAAACTTTGTAATCGTAATGGAATTAATTACTCTAATTCGATTAGAGAAATTCGATTAGAGACAGCTGACTGTGCCGCACAGCTAGCTGCGTCACAAAAGGGTCTCTAGATCTGTGGCACGCGATGAACGTTTCGATTGTCCACCATCTTGCTGATAGTTAAGTCGAGCGATGGCAACGGCTGCCCTTTTTTCAGCATTGGGCAATCTATCCAGCTGTTCTCGCAGTCTTCCATTTTTCAGCAGATGTCAGTGCTGTTAAAAGTAATCGTGACAACTTTTTTACGGGAAATGGCGTGCTAAAAAGTAAAGGATTCTCGTGGAGCTATGTCACCCGCAACTATTTTTATAGAAATCAAATCTATTCTTCGTGACTGGCAACAGTCAAAATGTCAGAGTTTGGTGTTCCCAGAGCGGGAACACTGCGCGTTAAAGGGTTAAATAGGAGAAATACCCCACTGTGCAATGTCCTTGGTACTCATCATCGATATCTGAAATATTTATATCTATATAATATTATATTTACAGGCCATCTTTTTCTATTTATTACTCATGGTACTGACTGTAATTATATTTAAATCTTTGTGTAAAAGTTATTATTTAATGTTCTTATCATATGAAATGACCTATGCTAGATTTTTGGAAAACCTTTCTATGATTTTTAAAATTAAACTGAAAGTAAATTGGAACAGTTTGTATTTTTAACAAATTGTTTGTATTTTTTGTCTCTCTCTTGACTAATTGTTCGTGCTGACTTTTTCAATTTTGAGGATTTTCACATACTGTTTGTTGTTTGTAAATCTCGACTTGATTACGCAATCTTAAATTTCTGTTGCAGTAAAACTTTCCAAAAGTTGGCCAATTGCAGTTCCTACAGACAGTGTCAGACAAAGGTGTGCAACTTAAAAAGGAATTCTAGTGGAACCGCCTCATTTAGGTCCGTTGTAGTACAGTGGTTAAGGCGTTGGACTGGTTAACAGGAAGGTTGTGGGTTTCGATTCTGACACATCACTCACGTGTACATGTGATGCACGCGTATGCTAAATTCGTGATTCTGAAATTCCCCTTATGGGGAGCAGTTTTCGAGGGGTGCCAATACTCAAAAGTCCCCATCCTTCTGATTAGAATCTAAATTGTCGAGGGAAACGCCAGGAAGGACTTATCCCTAGTAGCACAATTAATTCAAAAGGCGTCTTTTGAACTAGTTGTGCTACTAGGGATGTAGCTCTGAACGACACATACAGTGACGTGGGCTGTCCTCTCCTAGCAAACAAACGTATAGAAGTAAGGGAAGGTGACCCAAAATAATCCTAGTGGCCAAGACGATCCTCATATTTTTTCTTCAAGACAGACAGAGCTATCTACCAGATAGCAAACACATAAACTAGTTGTGCCAAGTCAAGAAGAAGCAATGGCGGTATTTAAGCGATCGGCGTATTTGTATTACGTGTCTGAGTAGAATTCTTCAAAAAAAAGAAGGAGGGGGCGGGGTTATCATACTTCTTATAAGGTAAGCACTAACTTTCCTATTTATTTAGAAATTTTATGAGAAATACAGTCTTTAATGTGAAGAAATTTGATTCGGTTTACTAAATAGAGTACGTTTATAGATGTGAATTACACTTGCTGATTTTGTTATATTTTTCGGCGTGTTCCAGTAATATGATCGAAAGTGGGAAGCCATATTCCCGGGTAAAATCATCCCTCGACTCAAGAAACTCCAGTACCGGGTCCTAGGCGTCATGGCAGTCCTTCAACCGTTCTCAAAATGCGTAAATCTCCCATTAAATTATTTAATTTATTTCGGCGTTTATTGTAGGCCATAATTTGTTTATTATAATTGTAAAATATTCCATTTCATTGTTTGTGACACGGTTTTATTTTAAAATTGTCATAAAATAAATTATGCATACAATGTGATTGTAAAATTTATATTATTTCATTATGTATAGTCAGAATTGCTTTTATGTTTTTTATTTTGCCGATAAAAAACAATTTACAATTATTTTCAAATGAAGAATCATTTTGCCCTTGGGTTGAGGGTAAAATGATCTTTTAGACACTTTCTAAAAATTCGATTTTTTTTTTCATTAATCATTGTGCTTTCAAAACATTATTAAAATAGGTTTATGATGCAAAATATAGTGTAAAATGTGATATCAAAGGGACAAAGTTTCATTTAAACATTTATGTTATTTTATACAAGTTTTAACCTTAAGGAGATCATTTTGGGCCACCTTCCCCACTATTTAAACTTTATGGACACATTTTGTTCTGCAGGGAAACTGTTCAACTCAGGAAGGTGTGACAAACCCAAATGTTTCACTGTACTTGAAAATTCGGTTGTAGACAGTGCTCTCCAGGTCAAATGCAATATTTTAAAAATGAATGTTAGCATTTTCAAGTTATAGTTAACATGTATTTCCTCTCGGTAGAAAAATAAAGGAGACTCACTTTACGAAAGGATAGGTTTCTACGCTAGCTTAAAAAGATTTTTTAATTCCTTTCAATAAAAATTTTAATCTTAGAAGCAGAAAGAGAAATGAATTTTTGTATCACAGCAAAAATGTAGCCCCATTAAAATGTTTTCAACCCTTTGAGGCGCAACCCTTTCCCAATGCTGAAAAAAGGGAGCCGTTGCCATCGCTCGACTTAACTACCAGCAAGATGGCTGACTATCGAAACGTTCATCGCGGGCCACAGATCTAGAGACCTTTTTTTTTTACGACAGCTGGCCGTGCGAAAAAGGGTCTCTAGATCTGTGGAACGCGATGAACGTTTCTATTGTCCGCCATGTTACTGGTAGTTAAGTCGAGCGATGGCAACGGCTGCCCTTTCTTCAGCATTGGGTAATCTATCCAGCTGTTCTCGCATTCTTCCATTTTTCAGCAGATGTCAGTGCTGTTAAAAATAATCGTGGCAATTTTTTTTACGGGAAATGACGTGCTAAAAAGTAAAGGATTCTCGTGGAGCTATGTCACTCGCAACTATTTTTATAGAAATCAAATCTATTCTCCGTGACTGGCAACAGCCAAAACGTCAGAGTTTGGTGTTCCCAGAGCGGGAACACTGCGGTTAAAGAGTTAATGGATCTAGAGAAAAATGGTTAATTTTTTACGCAATGTCTATTATATTCCATAATATAATGTTGCATTATACCTAAAATACTAAATAGTCGAGGGATCAATATAGGTATCGTTTCGAAATATGGTATCTATTGGCTGATGAAATGTACGGGTATATTCAGGATGTTCCAAAAACACTGACCCAGGATTTTTTTATTTAAATATTTATTATATAGATATACACTAAATTCAAGAGATTAAATCTAAAAGAAAAAAAAAGTATACACGGCCCGCGTAAGAAAAAATTTCTACTTAGTAAAATTTGTCCCGCACATTAATGAGGTGATGCACAATATTTCAGCTTCACCATAACAAAATCTACATTACAATTCAAATTGTGCATATATTTACAGATACTTAAAACCAGTAGCGGCATTTCAGTTTTTCATTTGGGGGTGCGAGATTTGATGTATTGAAATCTATAATATGGGATAAATTAAATGTTTGTTAAATTTGGGGTGCGACCGCACTCCCTTGCGCCCCCTATTTGCCGCCCCTGCTTAAAACATAAATGAACTGGTGCATGATTAGTCGCAACATGATGCCCAATGAAAATTTAAAATTAACACTGGCAAAAGTTTCTGTTCAGTGAATGTAAGTATGAGAAATACCCATTATTTGAAATTTCTTTTAAAATTTAATAAATTCGGGGAGTTTGTACTTGTTACTTAACATGAAATGTTGCATCTCTTAAAATGATTTATGTAAAAATCAGTACATTAAAAATAGTGAAGATATGAAGTATATTTAAAAATACATTTTATATGATGCTTTAAAATTTTTATTTGAAATTTAAAAAATAATTTGCAAGTGTATTAAATAACAAAATATCGCTAAAATAAAAGCTGAAGCATTTAAATTTTCAAAAATATTCAGAATATCCTGGAACGGCCATTGTCATTTACACACCATCTGAAAAAGAGAGATAGAAAAATTATTTATATGCATATTCAAATTATTTTGAAAAAAAAAATTAATTAATTTTTGTATTGAAAAGTAAAAAGACTTTTTTAAAAAATCTCGCTGAATTTTTTTAAAAATTCACTTTAATAACTTAAAAAAAATTAAAGATACTCTGAAACATTTTCAGATTATAACTGCTCGCTAAAGGTGCTACATTGCTGTTTCGCTTATTAATTACAGTGTGTATTGCAGCTTATGAAGAATCATCCTAAATTTTCCCTCGTCTCTGGAGCAATTAGTTCATTTTCCTTTGTGTATAAAGCCCGTGCGGGAGATTCGTTCCTTCTAACAATGTCCTTAAGCGGTTTTAACACATATTCAAGTTACATCTTGAGAAAACCGTCAAAAACTCCCTACCGGCTAGATTGACAACTGCACGTTTGGCTAGAGTCCTGGACCTTCACCCTTCAGCCAAGTACCATGTTCGATGCCTCATTCACTCGGTCACTTTACTCGTATAATTTAACATTTGCTGTTAAGAATTTGAGGCGCAACCCTTTCCCAATGCTGAAAAAAGGGCAGCCGTTGCCATCGCTCGACTTAACTACCAGCAAGATGGCGGGTGATAGAAACGTTCATCGCGTGTCACAGATCTAGAGACCCTTTATTGACGACAGCTGGCTGTGCGGCACAGCCAGCTGTCGTCAATAAAGGGTTACAGCAAAAATGTAGCCCCATTAAAATGTTTTCAACCCTTTGAGGCGCAACCCTTTCCCAATGCTGAAAAAAAGGGAGCCGTTGCCATCGCTCGACTTAACTACCAGCCAGATGGCTGACTATCGAAACGTTCATCACGTGCCACAGATCTAGAGACCCTTTTTTTGACGACAGCTGGCCGTGCGAAAGTGGGTCTCTAGATCTGTGGCACGCGATGAACGTTTCGATCGTCCGCCATCTTGCTGGTAGTTAAGTCAAGCGTGGCAACGGCTGCCCTTTTTTCAGCATTGGACAATCTCTCCAGCGGTTCTCGCATTCTTCCATTTTTTCAGCAGATGTCAGTGCTGTTAAAAATAATCGTGACCATTTTTTGACGGGAAATGACGTGCTAAAAAGTAAAGGATTCTCGTGGAGCTGTGTCACCCGTAACTATTTTTATAGAAATCAAATCTATTCTTAGTGACTGGCAACAGTCGAAATGTCAGAGTTTGGTATTCCCAGAGCGGGAACACTGCGCTTTAAAGGGTTAAGCCTTGGACGAAAACAAAAACTTTCGAATCAAAATCGAGAGAGTCCTATAAAGCAGAGAAGCAAAAATTCGACAGATCATTGTAATTATACTGAGGTTACGAAGATTCTCCTTCAAACGAAATCTTGTTCGGCCTGTGATTTCATCCGAAGAAGCAAGCATTTTGTCGTAAAGCGGATCTGACCCAGGAGTTAATGTTATGAAAATGCAAGTAATGTGTCATTTCATTGCATAACAGCTCTTCAACAGCATCGACCGTTACATTGTTATTGGTGTCAAAAAGTTTTGATCTCTGATGATCCCTAATATTTATAGGTACTTATTAACTACTAATAAATTATAACGCCTAATCGTTTTAATATACTCACTATATTTTGATCAGTTTACCATAACTTTATATAAGTATCGAGGCACTTTTAAATTTATCAGTTCCACTATAGCCTGCGGTAATACTTATTTGATCTTTTTTTTTTTGTTGTTGTTGATCAGTGAAATTTGATAAAATCCAAAGTTTGAAAAAAGAAAAGAAAAAACGATAAAGCATGCTGTAACGTTATGAAGATTCTATGCAAATGATGCTTCTTTTTTTTTCAAAATGATATGATGCTTCTTTTTTTTCAAACAGGTATTAAACTATTTAATTTTATAATTTTTTATGAGCAAAAAGCTTTGCTTTGTATATGCGTGTGTTTTTTTTCGCAAAATTCAAACAAATTTTCGTAGTAAATTCGTATTTTTATATGAATTCTAGCTGAAGGGCATAGGCAGATATAGTAAATTGAGTGAGTTAGAAATTGTAACACTTGTCTTTGATTTTATATCTATAATTTTAGAAGAAATATTAAGCAAGAATATAATATAATAAACGGGGTGACCAGCAAATAACACCCTGATTTCAAAGTTTAAAATTTTAAAATCAAAGGTCAATAGAAGAATGCAGAAAAACGTGTGTTTATTATGTAACATTCAAACATTTTATACTGAAGTTTCGAAATAATAGTTATAATAGCTGTTAACATACAGTGGTGTAACACAGATTTCCTTCAAGGAGAGAGGGCATTATGGACGTAACCTTAATGTTAAAAGGCGTAATCTTTATGTTGAAAATTAAAAATCTTGTGTTAAAAAATTCAAACAAGTGGGGTTAGAAATTCCAAAACGCCTCCTTGTGTATGCCAATGCCCTCCTTGGCCAATGCTAACAGATGGCGCTACGAATTGACGATGCGAGCTGTATAATCTATTATATAAATGTGAAAGTTTGTCTGTTTGTTTGTTTGTTTGTCCGGGAACTCCTCCCACACCGTCTGCCCGATCGGCTTGAAATTTTGCACATACACGTAAAACGACATAGAATAGGCCGTAGGCTACTTTAATATTCTGAAAATCCACCAGTTCCCTAACTTTTAACGATTTTTCGGAGTTTTCAGAGTAGAAAGCTACTCAAATGTCCGATTTCAGCAGATTCGTGAGCAAGCGCCGAGACAGTTGGTCGCAGACCTACCGAATTTTTACATACGGCTTCACTAGGACAGATCCTAACACGCCTCGAAGCGATTTTTTCGAAATTCGAATTAGAAAATGTTTTATTTCCTGTTTTGTCCGATTTTTAGCGATTTTTCTTGGTTAATACGTAATAACGCCGGTAATTACACTCGCAAGAAAACGATATTTACATCATCGTACAGAGGAGAAAATTTTATTTTAAAAACTGTTTGTTCGGACTGTGTAACATAATTCGTAGATTTTTGGGAATTTTTCAAATAAAATTAAATTTGACGCTGACTTTCGTAAAATATTTTTAAAACTGCTGCATCTTGAAATCTATCCGTCATAACTTTTTTATATTTTGTCAAATGACGGAGCATACATTTCGCCCTCTTTTAAAAGAGAAACCAGAGGAAAATATAAATTAGGAGATTTTTTACGAATTTTTAAGTAAAGAAGGATTTTCATTTCAATGACAGCTGCTTAAAAATTTCGGAATGATATATTGCGGTTTGGTTGTCTTGGAGACAGTAACAATGATTAAAATTGCCAGTTGAAAAAAATAAATAAAATTACTTTAAAATAACTGAGTTTTCGCATGTGAAATGTGCGTCATTTTGATGTCACGAGTTTAAAACCCCTTTCGCGATTAAATTTTCGAAATTCAATCACAATAACGGACTCACAAGCAAAACTTACGACACGCATGAAATAATTCTATATTTTATTTTACGTTGCCAGAGAAAGAATTGAATGCTGTTTTTTCACCAGTGAATTATCCAGCATTATTTTCAATTGAGATTTTAAACGGAACACGTTTTCGAATCGCAGGAAATATATTGCGATGTTAAACAGGACCTGATTATGACCAACAGGGGGCCCGGGCATTGATGAATTTGGGGGGCCCCCATCTATGAAATTTGTTTTATTTTTCATAAAATTTTGTTATAAAAAAAGAACAACATTTGAAATTGGGGGCCATTTCGAGCCGGGGGCCCTGGACAAAGTCCCGATTTGCCCCTGCGATAATAGGGCCCCGGTGCTAAATACGCCAATCTGACAAAAATTATGCGTAAAAATTTATGGAGAGCTGATTTAGTGGCAACCATAAAGTGAAATGATTGTCGTTTATGCTAATACGTAAATTGCAAAGAATCACAAAAGAGTAAAATACTCCATTCGTGGCAAATATCTAAACCGTTTCTTTAAATTAAGCATTAACGGTTGCAAAACGAAAATATATTATATTGGTATCAGTAAAAGATAGTATAAGGAATAGTAAGTAGATATGCTAAGGCAATATTTATCAAAGCACAATATACCTCATTAATAAATATTTCGTGAAACTAAGTCTTCTATTCATTTTTCAACAGCCGTATTACATCACAGCTAACTAAACATCAAGTAATTCTACGTCGCGTTAATATATCCCGCGGTAGTTTCAACAGAAAAAGACTGCAACAGAACTTTCTTTTTTCTTGAGGATTCCTTTTTGTCACAAGTAGTTATAATCACATTTTAGGAAAATGTTCTCTTCTTGCCTTGCGAAGAGCGGGTACACAACTATTTAATTTAATTATAAAATAAAACGGTTCTCCACATCATATAGTATCTAAGGTATTAATGGCATAACTTAAGTCTAAGAAAGAGTCGAAATGTCATCTTAGAAAATGTCTCAATCTGATGTCGAAATAGAACATTTTGAAAATTAGGAATTTTCACTGCAAACCGTCACGCTTTTCTTTTCTAATCGCGAATGACGCCGACATAGTTTTTTGCGTCATAATATTAACAAGGGTCTCAAGTCAGTACTTATATTAACTTTACAAATTACTAATGAGCAACTTTACGCCAAGAGTCAAACCATTTTGCTTATTTTTAGATCCCAAACCACTGGAATCAATTCGAACTATACATGTAAGAAACAGTTTCGTTCACTACCGTGCGGAGAACGGGCACGCAGCTAGTAAATAAATAAAATAAAAAAATGATAAACTTTGTAACGTAATGGAGGAAATTCTATGCAAATATATATATATATATATATATATATATATATATATATATATATATATATATATATATATATATATATATATAACTAACAAGTAAAACACAAAACATACTACAAATAAGACATATCTCGCAAAAAAAAATAAAATAAAAAAAAAATAACAGCTATTAGCAGGAATTAGAAACCAAAATTTGAATCCAAAAAAAGTGCAAGAATTATTGTGATAATATAATGGAACGGAAATTATAACCACTGTCACCATCTTCAGGGACCACAAACAGTGGATTATAATTTACAGCAAACCAAATAGTAGGGTTTCGGTTGTGTGGCATATCAGAAGAGATATTAACTCCACACATCTGGGCCCTACCCTACTATATAAAGGAAAGAAGAAATCAAAAAGATAACAAAAATTAGAAATAGGAATATAATTTTACATACCAGACCTTTCAGGGGCGTAGCCAAGGGGGGGGTTAGGGGGTCATAACCCCCCCATGAGGAATTTTTTGCCATAAAAAATGTATATTTTTCACTCTCTTATCACACACATGTATGCATATATGTGAGTTTCAGTAGTCATAACCCCCCCCCATGAAAAATTTCTGGCTACGCCCCTGAATATATATATATATATATATAGAGAGAGAGAGAGAGAGAGAGAGAGAGACGATGCTTCTTTTTCAAACAGATATTAAACTATTTAATTTTATAATTTTTAATAAACAATCATATTTTTGATAAACATCCCACCGAGCGAATTGGAGTAGTTTTGATAGTAAATAGTCACAAAAAGTCAGGTCGGGAGAATATGAAGGCCAATATATTATGGAGGCTTACGATTATGCCATCTGTCTTTTCGTAACTGCTATTTCAAAACTGCAGCATAAAAATTTACAGCTTACGTAATAAACATACTGTTTGATGTACCCTTCTATTGACCTTTGTTTTTGAGGTATTTAACTTTGAGATCTGGGTGTTATTTGCTGGGCGCATCCTATATATAAATAATAATAAAACTTAAATAGTTATAAAAACACATTTCTTTTCTATTTTTTTACGCTATATCCATCTAAAAGTGGAAGGGAAATACCCCCTCCCACACACACACTTTCCCCTACATTTGAGTATGTAGGTGTGAATATTTGATTCCTAAAGAAAGGATAACCTTTGTGCATCTACAAAAAAAAAAAAATTATGCGTATTTACTATAAAACGTTTTGTTTTAATTCATTGGACAAGAGCATTTTACTTCATTTCAAAACAGAAGAAAACCAAAAAATGCTTCTAATAACGAAAATCAAAGTTAAAAATATGTGTTAAAGCCACAGCGTAGCCTGATAGTTAGAGCAACCATGGTAAACCATGATGAACACTATGAAAATAATTAAAAACTTCATAAAATAAAGAGATAAAAAAGGTACATATCTACAAAGTGATCGTTTCGAGTGGTAAAAAAGGTCCTCCCTTCTTCAGTGCAAAAATGTTTCACGAGAGCAGAAAGAATAGAACTGAAAATGAAACAGTGATCGAGTGGCACCTTTTGTGGCACTCGAAACTGTTGTTTTGTCGATAAGTGCGTTTTTTATGTGTGTTAGTTTACAAAGTTTCAAATTATTTTTACCTTCGACACCAGTTTTTAGTTAAGTGTTCTTGCTATTTTTTGTTCACGAACATTATAGATGGAGAGGAAAAAACTTACACGTTTTTTACTTTACCACCACTGTGCGTGCCATGTGTGGGCCGGTTGGTACACTATCGGCTGGTGCCAGACGACTGGTCTGACTGCAGCAGTATGCACCCATGGGCTGTACAGTCCTGGCCATACCACCTTTTCCACTGGCTTCTTCTCCTCTTTCTTCTTGTCTTCGGCCAAAACGGCTGTGAACAACAGTGCAGCCAGCAAAAAAGCGCACTAAACAAGAAGGAAACAAAATCGAATCACAGGCATGTGTTAATCAGTATTCTATATTACTGATTAACACATGCACTAGCACATGTACTAGTCAAATGCTGGGTATTTATGCTGTAAATTTATTTATTTATTTATTTATTTTTGTGCTTTTCTTCATGGTGCAGAAATTCAAACTGGTTGCTTTTGGAGTTGGAAAATTTTCCAAAAATCGCAAAAATGAGGATAATGTTAGAAATTTTGAAAGTACTAAAAAGAAAGATATTTTACCTAGAGATATTTCACGCCGATTAGTTGTTTAACGATATTGGAAACATTTTTTTTTTTTTTAAGTTTTAATTTTCGAAAGCAATCACTAAAAATGGAAAACCAATCAGATTTTAGATTTTTAAGTACCTAAAGAGTTTCTTTTCCATGCTATTCCGCGTACAAAATTGCAAACCAAATGGATCGAACCGTGGTAGCAAATCAGTATAATTCATTTAAAGAGAAAATCATATGTATACTCCTTAAAAAGTTTTCTTTTTTTTAGTTTTTTTTAAAGTGAAAGCAATGCTCTGTGATTCCAAGAGCTATTTTAACCTTTAATTACATGCACTTAATACATTAACACGAGTAGACGCATGGTGTATTTTGTACACCAACAAAAAAGCAAACAGAAATAAGCTAAAAGAGAACAAATATTTATGTTATAAGAATTAATAATTATAACTTCTAATCAAGGGCGTACTAAAGGGGTCCAGCCCCCCCCCCTCAGAAATTTTAATTTTTGTTATTAAAATGATGATAAAGTCTTTTTGTGAAAAATGCTGCCTTTTTTACCGTTTGTTCGAACCCCCCGAAAAGTTTTTCTGGATACGTGCCTGCTTCTAATAAATATTCCGTGAATAAAATCAAAATACATTGTATAAAATATGTTGACTACTGACCAAGGTCCCAAGGTCAATTGTACCCTATTTACTGCAAATGGTGCATTTTATATAACGGCGCGTGTATTTAAAAGTTAACCGTATAACAGCTTTAAGAGTAAAATTTGCATGCTTACGCAGTTCTTAAAGATGAGCGAATATTAATAAATACTTTATTGCAACACTTTTCGCTTAGAATTTAAATACATATAAATAATTTTAATACAAAATTGTTTTTCAATAATTTTGCTCATTGAAATGCAGAAAAATATTAAAAAGAATACCACTACGCGGTCAAGCAAAAGTATGTTTTCACATGTTCAAGATCTATTCTATGTTTATTTGTTTTTATAATATTCAGACATCTGTCTGCCTTTTTAATCCCGCTTTCATAAAAACCATGAGTGAATTTAATATGGCATCCTGAAATTATGAAGTTCTGCTTGTCAAAAAGACAATTTTATTTTATTTATTTATTTAAATATATAGGAACCGATTTTTCTACCTTTCAAGTTGACGCATGAGCAGAGATATAAATTGACCCAGCTAGACGCGAAGTCACTTTATCATTGTCACGTATCGAAATTCGGAACCAGATAACAAAACATCTAAATTACTTGTTCCAAAAAGAGTTTGCAGCAGCGTAGCTGCTTTTATGATTTTTTTGTCGTGCGGTTTGTGTGTTGTTTGAGACTTGGGAATGTTCTTTTAAGAAATCAAGTTATTTTTGAACAGCTTTCAAAAAGAAACCAATTTACGTTACAGACTCGAGAAAAAATTGTTTTCATGTCTCATTTCAAATGCCCGGCGGGAGGGGGGGGGACAAGAGGGGCAAATGCTGCGTCCAGACTCGTCATTTGATAGAAATTATATCGTGTATATAAGATTTTAGATATGTGGCCTACAGTAAATTTGAAGTGTACTTATTCTGTACTGTTAAAAAAAATTGTAAAGAGAAAAAGATTGACGATCTTTTTTTTTTTTTTTGGGGGGGGGGGTGTTTGGTGAGGTGGAGAAGATGGAAGGCTCTCCTCAAATCCTATCGTCTGGTCTGCTTTTCAGAAGCTGCACTGTGCGCGTTTACGAAAAGTCAAGTTGTGAGACTTATAAAACTCAAAAAAAAAAAAAAAAATCTCTAGTGATAATGGTAAATATACGCATTATTTTGCAAAAAGTAGTTACTAAATTGGATTATGACACCTTGGCAAATTTTGAGAGTACTTTCTTGTGCTTAAGAATGTTTTTCTGAAAGATGTATAATACACATGGATTTACTAATAAAAGCGTTGGTACATATACAGTTTGTGAAGTCTACTCAAGGCCGTAGCCAGGAAAATTTTTCGGGGGGGGGTTTCAAGTTTTATGTTTTAATATGGTACTTTTTTTCAGCACACTGAAATTAAAATTAAACAAAGTATGATCTCCAGCTTTGTGTTTTTTCATTTTTATTTAAAACGCGAAAATAATGCATCCAAATTGAAACAGTGCTATGTAAGCAATATCCTATCGGCGTAGCGAACCTCTGTGTCAGTGCAGCCTTTAAAGAATGACAAGCACTGTGTGACAGAGCAGGGCCGGCTGGACCATATAGGAAAACTAGGCGACTGCCTAGGGCGCTGACTCGAGAGGGGCGACACTAGCCAGGCAGCGGATGTTTTTTTTTAAACTCCTGCTGTCCGCAGTGCCACTCTCTTTTTATTCTAAGGAGTAGCGGACTGGTTACGTGAATAATGCAACGTAGGATCTCCCTCCCGGTCCACATGGGT
The DNA here is from genome assembly GCA_038373885.1 of Cheiracanthium punctorium. Taxonomy (NCBI): domain Eukaryota; kingdom Metazoa; phylum Arthropoda; class Arachnida; order Araneae; family Cheiracanthiidae; genus Cheiracanthium; species Cheiracanthium punctorium. Next base: position 285,386 of record JAWZYV010008065.1, on the reverse strand, counting down.
CGAGACTGGAGCCTACATGTCCCAAACTCCAAAAATCACAAACTTATCACTCTGACTTTTTTATTTATAGAGGTCATAAACACGATACTGTGAAACTGTTTCGTGTTTCGATCTCCGATGGAATCGAGAGATGACTCACTATTTTTTGAGGAAAGAGAAATTTTTTTATTTACGATATTTCTTCTTTGTCTCTCTCTACGTGTAAGGGGGGGGGGTGAAAGAAGAAGAGAGAGAGCAATTCGCTCACATTCGTCTCAATGTGGAGAAGCATTGAGACGAATGTGAGCTTTTGCTCCGATCATACTGCATTCTAATAATGGGAAATGTAAATACTGTGTAAAATTGTGTAAATAAAGCAGCCGCACATAGTGTACTTAGGGCACATTTTTGCTATCACCTTCACAAATTCCTACTACTATGATACATTAAACACTGTTTATTTAAAGAATTATTTGATGAGAATGAGAAATTCTGCTTGCAAGTGCCACGGAAATTGCATTTCCTTTTGGCCATACTCAGAAGACAGGTATGCATATAACGTACAGAGAAAAGAGTAGCATATTTAAGTGAAATTTATCACTTTGCGATCCTCAGAGAAACACAAGTAAAAAATTACATGCGGTTTGAATGAACTGAAGTGCAAAAATCGTAATTGGCGATACAAGGGATAATTTTTTTTCTACGAACAGTAAGTTATGTGACTGAAAATTTCGGGGGGGGTTTGAACCCCCAAAACCCCCCCTTGGCTACGGCCTTGAGTCTACTGGTATAACGGTTCGGGCATTGTGCAACCGTTCCACAGGTCCCGGGTTTGATTACCGGGCTGGGAAAGATTGATCCCACCTTTCATCCCTTGTTTGCTTGTGGACCAAAAACTCAGAGCTTCGCGTCAGGCTGACCCGAGGCTTTCGCTTCCAGAGCCCATAATCGCGAAGGCGTGGTTGGACAGCACAGCGCTCTTGGATCTATGAGAGCTGTAGCGCCAGTGTTTAGTTTTAGTTGTTTCAAGTGTGTAACATCATTGGTTTGTTCACAAAGTTGTTCAAAAGTCCAGAGATACTTGCAATGCTTTAAGCCTTACAGAAGCGTTGAAGAATTTTCGTGGATTCTGCTTTGCTTGGTATAAATCCTGCCGATTTTCATTTTGTCAAAGCATGAAATTTAGCCTTGCAATGCCAAAAGTTCACAACCTATTTAAATTCAAGTTGCTGGGACATCTTTATATTACTAAACCGAATGGGTAGAGGAATATGCTAAATCTACAATTAGCAGAATCGTGCATACTGCCTTGTGGTTTTTCAAGTACCACTTGTTCTCCACTTAACTTAATCATTATGCGTATATTCCAGAGCAATGCATGAAAAAAGAAAAACCAATAAGTTGTGAATAATAGCGTAGCTATCTTAGGATTCAATAAATTATACCATAAAATTACTCACCACAGCTTTCATCTTGAGGTTCTCTGCGTTTATTATCGCTCTCCAAATATCAAATTGTTGAATAAACCCTCCGGGGGCGAAATCCTCTTCTTATATATGCGAGGCAAATTTTGTACGAGCTTCAGCCTTGATATCAAGGCCGGGTGCTAATGATAGTAACTACGCAAAAATTTGATCAAAATGCATAAAGGAGGATGAGGCAGTCAGGGCGGGGCACATTTTGTAAAGCACTCTAAAAAACAAATTATAAAAAAAAATATATCCTAGACTAAATAATGAGTGAAGATGATTCCTGAAGGTCGCTTTTGCGAACCGTTGTTGTTTCGCAAGGGGGCCCCCACGCGCTCCTCTGTCTCCTCAAGTGTCGCGATTTATTCCCTTTTTTTTTTTTTGTCCCCGCGAAGAGTTGTTTTGTCTTTCTGGAAATTGGAGTTGCGTGTAACACTTGATCTGAATAGTTAATGGTCTCCCGAGTGGGAATAATCTGTTTGAAAATTGGATATAAACGCTTTAGTTCTACAGCAAAAAATAGTCAAGAGAGATGAATCATGCCGAAAGCATCGATCCTGAAAACCCTGTCCAACACGGTCTCATTTATTTATTTTTCCGGAGAAGAGAGCTCACGTCACCCAACGTTCCGTTTAAAGCAGCGGTTATAACATTGTACCCCCCCCCCTACAAAGTATAGCTTACGATGGTGCCCCCCCCCCTCTTATATTCCTTAGCAAACAAACAGTTTTTCATTCTTCGACAAGGAACATGTAGTCGCTTTTTCTACTAAGTAATGTTATTGCTAAAGTTAGAATAATCATTTTAAGCGAAAACAGATACGTTTTGCAATAAAAAGAATAAATAAGATGATATTTTAAAACATGCATTATCACTTGCTCTTTGCCCGTTTTTCTCGTCCCCCTCCCCCTCTGCAAACGCTCGGCGCCATTCGTTTGCAGGGGTTGGGAACCGATGGTGTTTAGAGCTATGCGTTCTCTCTAGCGTTTCCCATCCCAATCGGGATCCTCATCGGAAGATTGGAACTTCTGGACATTGGCATCCCTCGGAAACTGCTAGCAACTATTGAGGGGACTTTCGGAGCCACGGAATTTACCTGCACAGACATTGGACTGGTGACCAAAAGGCTGCGGGTTCGATTCCCGCGTACCACTGAAGATCGCGTGTGCAATATCATCTTAATCGCGCATGTAGTACTGGTAAACGCATGCTTAATGTGCTCATTACTTCGCTAAGACGCGATGGAATGATTCCCCATTCTGGAACCGCTATTCCTTCCGTTTGCATCAACTTGCCTTTGAATGATCCTGCTTGGATGAAATTTCCAGGACAGAATTTCCATTATTGAAACTTTCACGCCATTTTCACCTCATAAGGGGGGAGGGGTACTCTCTCCATAGGAACGATCACCGCAGCGCTTTTCCAAAGGGGAAAAATGCTTTTAGAAATTCAAGGTTTTAGAACGTTGAAACATTATTTTTGAATAAGGAAGGGGGAAAAATAATTCTAAAACCTTGAATTTTTAGCTAAAGGCTTTTTTTTTTACCCCGTGGAAAAAGCCTTGCGGTGATCATTTCTCTGGAGACAGTGGAGAAACCCTTTATTGGGTGAAAAATAGTGTGAATGTTCCAATAATGGAAATTATCAAAACACATTTACACTATTTGTTCATTTAAAAACACACACACTTAAAGACACTGAACATGGTATATGGTTGTAGTGTGGACGTCCCGGGTTCGAGCCATCGATCTAACGTTCTGGAGTTTTGGTCGGTTTTCTCCAGATGTAACGTGAATACGCGTTAGAACTCCTTGAAAAGTCCACAGCCCAAGGCACCACCTCTCTGTTGGCAGATGACCCTCGTGTAAGTTTTGGCATAACACAAAAGCATTATTCAGAAAACATTGATCTGACGTTTTAAAGTTTCTCCAATGCAACTTAATGAGCATCAACCGAAGAGGAATTAATGTTCTGCATTAGAGAAACTTTGTAATCGTAATGGAATTAATTACTCTAATTCGATTAGAGAAATTCTATACTGTAATAACCTTAGATGAATATCTTCAGAATGAGGAGGGAGGGGAATGATCATCAGAAAAATATTCAATAGTTAGTTCTAAAACCTTGAATTTGTAAAAGCAGTTTTGTCCATAGAAAAGCACTGCGGTGATCGTTTCTTCATACAAAATGATGGAGAAACCCGGTAAGTAATCCGAATGAGTACAATAAAGTGATTTTAACAGAACCTTTTTGAAATGTACAGCTTGTGATGCCACTGGAAAGCGATTTAAGTCAGCATACATTTATTTTTATATATCTGACACATTTTAGGATGAAACTCTCAAGTTTTGTACATCCTCTCAGTGAATGGGGGCACATTTTACTATTGGGGAACTTTTTCTACATACAAATTTAAGTTTCTTATGTATTCAAACTGGAGGAGTCTCCGAATGTGGGGATACCTCCGAATACCATTCCAGTGCTATAACTGATACAAGTGATACTACAGTTTGGGGAATTTAAAATTGTTTCAAATAAATTTTATTTTACTTGGGCCCTAACACACAAGGGAGCCCACAAAAGCTCCGTCTACTACTTTTTTTTCTTCCAGTGAACTTAGAGATAAAATTAAATTTTATTTTAATAGTCTTCGTGATTGTTTGTTTCTATTAATAATAATATTATTACATTATGCAAGCATTTACTTAATTTTGCAATTAATTAGGTAATTAATGTTTTATTTTACAATACAATAAATTAGAACTTTTAGTGCCGAATCTAGGGAAAAGCGGGCAGTGGCGGCCCGTGGTCAAAAATGTTAGTGCATCCGGAAACATATGACCTCCCTTCCCCCTCTTCCTCCGGACAGGAATGGAAAATCTTTGTTACTGAATTCGAAAGCTGGAGGATTAAGCCCTCACCCAGGATAAAAAAAAAAGAATAAAAAAAAGAAAAAAGAAATTACATAAATAATAATTGAAAAAATCTAAAATTCTTCCAGATTTTATTTACGCACTCGACTGGAAGAATTTCAGATTTTTATTTTTATTTTTTATTTTTTAAAATCTATTTAATCAATTCTGCCTTACAGAGGAAAATGATAACTGTAAGTGATCATATAGACTCCTGTTCGCATCATTTTGTTGCTGAAAATTGCATCCATTGTTGTTTGGCCCCTAGTGGTGAAATGTTTTGGATGAGTGCGTATTGGAAAATCTAAAGTGCCCCTTTCAGTTATGAAATTGGATCCTTGATCGAATTTAATTCTATGTTAAAATCTCTTAATAAAACAGTCTTAGAATCATCCTCCTTCAGCAACGTTTCGAATATAGCGTCTAATTTATCTTCATAAGAAATTCGAGGACTAGCGTACGTAACTGCAAATCTCACTTTATCTTGAATATACGCAATGACCATTTGAACACCATTGATCTGACTCGTGTAGGCATGGGTAAAGCGTTTCATTAAGTTTTCCTTGTTAAAAATCATAACTCCAGATGGTTTTCTCTTTTGGAAACCGCTCTTTATCCGTTCGACCAAAGTGAATCCAGGTATCGGAAGTTCATCTGAAGAGATAGTCCATGTTTCCGTTAGTAATATCAAATCACTCTGCAGAAAGTATGGATCAAACGTAAAAGTGACCACGACGCGCCGCGTAGACAAAAATCCCGTGCTTGAAAGAAATAGCACCCGAGTGCTAAAAATGTAAGAGATCCTATTTTACTTCCATAAAATGTACATAAATTTCAACCAGCCGCTCCTATCCTCAAAATTACAATAATCCGTGTCTGATTCGAAGTTTCCTTAGAATTTTCTTTTGTAATGATAACTTGAGAAGAAAAGAAAAAAAAAAAGAAAACTTAATTATTTTTTATAAGTGAAATCAATCCTCCTTTCTTTTAAACTTGCGAATCAGTCAGTGATGAGTTTTCCTTTAATTCGTCAGCAATTTAGCTTCCACTTCTTATCAACTCCTTAAATTTTAAAGAATTTTTTAAATGTTCGATTGAGCTTTCATGTGTTTTACATGCTCGTGGCATGGTGGTTAATCCAACATATCCAGTACCATTCCAAACGCTCTTTTTTATCTCAACGATTAAACACGGCCAACAAAACATTTTTTTGTAAATAAAAACTGCCCCATAGCCACGAGAATAATGCATACCATGATGAATGGAAGCTACGACCATGCTGAGACGAACCTGTTTTTTTCTTATGAATGGACAATTTTGGTGTCAGTCTATTTTTTTTTTAGTGGTTGGAGTTTATCATCTTCTTTCCATATGTTAAACGGAGTTTCAAGCAAGACGCAAACTGAATAATAACAGGGCTCCATGTTTCAAAACTGTTAAATCATAGATTCCAATAACACATGGACACAGTAACAAATAAATCTAAAAACTTTCAATCTTCCCAGACAATTGTTTCCGTTATTGCTATAAAAGTATATTGTTTCCGTTACAATGGGCTAGAACAGCGGTTCTCAACCTTTTAACGTCGTGCCCCCCCCCAACAAAGGCTAACTTACAGTGGCGCTCCCCCCCGCTCACATTTTTCAGCATACATTGAGTTTTTTAATCTTTAATAATGAACATTTTAAGCGAAAATGGATATATTTTTGAGCAAAACTGAGAATAAATAAGATGATTTTTTAAAAACATGCATCACTACTTGCTCTTTAATTTTTCTCGCCCCCCCCCCCTTCAAGCGTTCTGCGGGGACGCGCCTCCCTCAGGTTGAGAAAACGCTGGGCTAGAACATACATTCTCTGTATCTTATTTTCTCCCGCACTTCTCCTCCGAGCCAATCAGTTAGGCGAATTCACAAGTGCAGCCTAAGACGGAAAACCTTTCTTCAGCTGAGTCTTAGATACATACGCGCTATGTTATCCAATGCCGGAGACACTGCTTACGTAGTCGTTACCATGGCAACGGTGTTGCCGATTCCTTTATCAGCGCAATTTTCAGCGCCTTTATCAGCGCCCACCAACGACTTTCGCAGTTGAATTGCGGGAAGATCAAAGTTCTTTTTTTCTGAATGAGCCATCCGGCCGTTACTACAATATGTTTTTTTTTTTCTAGATTTTTAAAAAATTTACCATAGGAATTCCATAATTCTAATCTGAATTTAAGAAAATTTATAGAATAAATTATTTTAAAGTATGTGCTGATAATTTCAAGTGCTGCCCGGCAGTACTTGCTGTATCTACGAGCCGCCACTGAAAGCGGGGATCTCCCGCCGTCGGAGCTGATATTTGATTACAACCTACGAAACGGCACTGATTTATTTAATAACTAGCTGCGTGCCCGTTCTTCGCACAGTAGGAAACGAAAATTTTCCTTACATGTGTAATTCGAAATTATTCGTGATGTGGAATTTAAAAAAAAAAAAAAGAGCAAAATTATTTGACTCTTAATGTAAAGTTTGTGTCATGAGTACTAACCTGATCATTGCAGTATAATGACTCAAAAAACTACGTCAGTGTCATTCACTATTAAAAAAGTGGAAAGCTTAATAGTTTGCAGAGAACTCCTGGCTTTCAAAATGTCTTATTTCTACATCATACTGTTTTTTAGGCTCAAGTTGTAGCATTAAATACCTAAGACACTACATGAAATGGAGCACCATTTATTTCTTTCCGAAAATGTACCATATAAGGAAAGTATTGCAATCATGAAAAGAATTCGACTTCGAGATTTTGGTGTATTTACACGTTTTGAGGTCTTCTGAATTCATTTATTCTATTTTCAAGAGATGTTTTTAAAATAGCTGCGCACCGGCTCTTCATACGGGAAGAAAGGAATATTTTACTACTAAAATCATATCTGCATGTGACAAAACAGAATTTCATTTTTTAAAAAGTTCAAGTAATCCCCTCTGTTGAAATGACTGCGGGATATATTAACGCAAATTAGAATTACTTTTCGTTTAGTTGGTTGTAAGACAACCGTTGAAAACGGATAAACACTTTTAATTTCATGAAATATTTATTAACGTGGTACATTGCGATTTATTCATACTATCTTTACAAATCTAATAATACTACCTATTACGTACATTAATACTATCTATACTCGCTTCTCCCTCTTCAAGGCTCCCTTAAAAGAAACAGCTTAGATTATTTGGCCTCAATGGGATCTTTTGATTCTGTGGCGATTCTTTGCAATTTACGCATTAGCATAAATAATAATAATTTCACATAATGGTTGCCATTAAGGAAACTCTCCATATATATTTAATTTATACATAGTTTTATAAGATGGGCGTATTTAGCGCCGTAAACCATTTCATCTTACTGTGGGGAGAAAATATCCAAGGGGTGCCATTTTAAATATCCAATAGCGATATCTTTTATATCCTCCATAGTCCTGTCTCCTGAAAAACATCAAACTATGTAATCTCGAGGAGCTACTTATTCCCATTTTAATTGTGACAGGGCGTTAGAGTTGCAGAGTTTACAAATTTCACACATTTTTTTTAATTTATGACGTCACTGTTTGACTGCCGTAAAGGATAACCCGGTAGATTAATTTCGGAGTTACTTTCGATATTTCGCATAATTGTTTTCAAACGGTATCATTAAAACTTTGCGTGACCTTTATGGAGGAACGTAATTCAACGTTAAAATAAAACTATACTCGCAACCTGCATGCGTATGTTAGGCAACGCCTGCGCTAAATTAAATGCCAAAAATAAAAATAATAAATAGAAAAATTTTAATATATCGCGCTTTGAAACGAACTTTGTAACTTTTAAAATGAACATTTTCAGCGCCGTGAAAACATTTCAATTTTTAAATAAGCACCGGATTAAAATACCACTTCTAATAATAATAGACGTGAATTTCTTAGTTTATTTCTACAGTAAATTTTAATCAAAATATCGTCTCCCTGTGTTGAAAATAGAGCTGGAATAAATGAGTTAAAATTATGGCGTAATTTTTAGGTATCTTAAAGCATTTGACGTCATAGATCCTCACTTGCGAATTGAAATTCTGATATCCCATTTAAAAACTCGATTGGTTGAAAAAACCCTTTTTTCTAATCCTTTCTGTGGCAACAGCCGAACATAAATTCTTGTGCCGTGATCGCAATGTAATGAATGGCGTAAGATCGCGTTGATGCTATTAAATTCTAAACATTAGGCTGCATTAAAATTCGTAAAAAATCATCTAATTTACATAATTTTTTCGTTTTTATTTTAAAAGAGGGAGAAAATAATGTTTCACGATTTGTCAAAATATCTAAAAGTTATGACGGATAGAATTCAAGATGCGACAGTTTTAAAATTATTTTACGAAAAAAAATCGCGAAGCAGATGTTTAGTAAAAAAATTCCTAAAAATCGGTAAATCAGGCTAAGTATTCAGAACAAACTGTTTTTAAAAGAAAATTTTCTCCTCTATCCGATGATACAAATGCCGTTTTGCTGCGAGCGTAATTTCCGCCGTTATTACGAATTAGGTGAGAAAAAATGCCAAAAATCGCATAAAACATAAAATAAAAAAAAATCTAGGTCGAATTTTGAAAAAATCGCTTCGAGGTGCACAACTACATATTTACATCTTCCCGAATACCAAATTTGGTGTTTCTAGGTGTAGCCGTTTGTCCGTAACGCTGCAGACAGACACACACACCCACCCACACACACACACACACACACACACACACAGACACCTTCTTTTATAATAAGTAGAGATAATAAAAGTTACAATCACGGCAAACAACTCCGGCACATGACCCGTGGCGGCAAACAAGAACGAAGACAGATTTTCGGGATCCAGGTCAGATTTGAGACGGATCCCCCCCCCTTTCAAAAGCAATATTTTCTACCCATACACACACACACACACACACACACACACACACACACATATATATATTAACAGTGTAGAATTACTACAGTTTGAATTTACAGTAGGTCACATGTACTGTACTAAACCGCATGATAAAATTTTCATCAAAATCCGGGACCGTCTTAAAGTCCGGGCGCTATTGTCCCACCTGTCCCCTTCTCTCGGCGGGTCATTTGTAGGTTGCCAATTCAAGTGTAAAAACTTAAAGGGGAAAAGCGAGGGCGGAAGTTTTCCGGACAGGAATTGAAGTGTAGGATGGGCGAGGGCAACAGTTTTATGCTTTCGGCCCACCGGTACTGCTTGCAGTTTTTATTTATTTATTTATTTTTATTCGAAACTAAACCCTGGATTTATTGAATACTCAATAGTCACTTCTTTGTTAAGAAAATCCCAGTCTTCTGTAGGGAAAAATACTCACAGGTCTTAATAATAACATCTGTTTTCAAAATACTATAACAGTGATGTAATAAAGTGTCCAACAATGACAAATGTTTTCTTTTGTACTGTAACCACAAGGCTTTGGTAATGCGATGTTGTTATTTTTACTTCTGCTTTCTCAGTTATGCTCTACCAGCGTAACTGTGAAAAGTCCATGATAAGGACTTGGTTTTTTGAGTTTCCTGTCTGATTCACCTTTTTTTGGTCTGTAACTTTTCACAGAATCAGGCAGACGAGTCAAATTTATCTTACGATACTTTTTTTATTAAAACATTTTTTTTCCTGAGTTAATGTATATGTATACAAGGTGTCCCGAAAACATTGACCTCTGCTTTTAAAAATAAAATATTGATCAGAGACATAGGGTCAAACGGGGAATTATGGGTCACTCTTTTTGCGGGGTAAATAATGATCACCAACTTTATAGCATTACAAAAATGTTTTTACAAAACAGCTAAATTATGCCAAGTCATACTTATACATTCTATTTTCTTATATAAAGTCAAAAAATAATGTAACTATGAAGCAAATAAAAGAAAAAAAAAAGACTTTTTATACTACTATGAAAACACCTTCAAGAAAGATTGTTTCTGAAAATCACGACCTTTCAAAGATTCATACCAGTAAAACATTTTTGAAAAAACAATTTTGTTGGTGCTGTTTCCTAATTGCAAATGTTCTAAGCTTTTCATACCCACATACACTTTTTCTGCATTATTTTTAAAATTAATTTTTAAAGTATACTGATTTATCCCCGGATTTATACTGATTTATACTGATCACCAGTATACTGGGGTGATTCTTGATCTGTGATATTTTTTTATAGTTTAGGAGTTTTATTTATTTATTTTTGTGTAAATAATGTATTAGCATTTACTTTAACTGTTATACTTTACTGTAATACTATATAATACTTTAACAGTGACTTTCACGGTCGTAAATCAATTCCAGCTTTGAAGCAATACTCAGTAATTAAGGCACACATTTCGAGTACGGAATCTCAAAATATGAAGTCAAATTAATACAAATTTGGCAGTTATAATAAATCAAACTTTCTTCGACCTTGTAACAGCAAATGATAAAGAAAAGAGAAATCAAATGAAAAGAAGAAAAGGAAACTACAAAGCATAAAAATGTAGACATCAAGAGAAACCTTGCTAGCAAAAAAATAGTCACCCCAAGAGGATATTGACAATCCCCCAAATGCAAAACGATTTACTTTTTAACTGTTTAGTGTCGAAGAACTGTCTAATGACAATGAAAATAAGATTGAAGAAATTGCAATAAAAGAGTTGGAAAAAAATTCCTCCTTAGAAGATGCTAAGAAAGTATACTGTGCTTGAAGAGCAGAAATATTTTGCTGTGTGTTATGTTAATGGCCCATTTCACATTGGGAAAATAACTAAAATTTATGACAAGGGAAAAGTAGAAAGGAAATTTCTGGAACAAGGTGCAGGAAATTTTGGAATTAATTCAAAATAAGTACATATTCTACTGGCCAAATGAAAATAACCCCTTTGTTGCTGATAGTAGCAGGATAAATGAACCATACAAATGTTATTAGAAATTCAGCCCGGAAATGTGGGCTTAAAGCAAAAACAAATTGTAACAGACTCGTAAAAATAAATCTTATTGTTTATATTAATGTATTTTCTTAAATGAAACACATTAGATCAGGGACAGCCTAGGGTACGGGGCGCCCGCCTCCCTGCAAACGTAAAAAGAGGCTTTCCTTTTATGCTCTAGATCAAGATTTTCTCAGTTTCTGAGTTCGAAACTACGGCCCTTCAAAGATCGCGCCCCGAAGCGATGCTTACCTTATTTACCGTGTCGGGCCGCCCCAGCATTAGATGATTAAAAGATCTTTTTGTGTACTGAATAATGCTAATTTAGAGTATTTATTAACTTTTGAAATGCATTAGTATAAAAAAAAGAGACCCATATTTAACCCATATGTAACCCATAATTGCCCGAATCCGGTGTGTGTGTGATTCCCGCTCACTCAGGAATTAAAATAAAATAAATAATTATTCAATTTTAGGTGAAGTGATTATTTGAATAATTTCTGAACTATTTAAGCTTACTTCATGCCAAATCAAATCATTTAATCTTTCATACTTTAGAAAAATTTAAGATGTTGTTGTTTTCTGACCTATAATTCCCCAGTATGACATTACATGCATTGAATTTAAGTAAATATAAAATTTGAGTTTTCATACGGACCCCGTTAAAAAAAAAATCTAGGTTAGAAAACTGTTCCCCACATTTTGAATAGTTAATGTACTAAATTTTATCCTTTTATCATAAAAAGTCTCCGAGATATGTTTAAACAAAGTTGGTCAAGGGGTTACTCATAAATTTGGAAGTAAGCGTTTATAGCAATCCTTTTTTTTTTATTCGTAATTATTTGCGACATCTGAAACGCAATCCTCTGATGAAATATTTTTGCCTTCGAGAGCTATTGGAAAATGATTCAAACCAACAAATATTTGTTTTGACACAGTTGATACTTTTTAGGATAAAATGCTCCATTTTTGTGCATCATCACATTGGTGTATGGGGCACATTTTATTGGGAGTTTTTCTTAAGAGGGCTGTATAAAAATATAAATTTTCTATTTATTCAAATTTAGTCTTCTGAAAATTTTAATCGATTTCATAGAATTATGTATATATTTACGTAGCTTTGCGATATATTATATATGTCTGATGTTTTTAGGAATAAAAGTTCAGGTCAATGTTTTTGGAACACCCTGTATATATGAAAATGTGATGAGAGAATTGTTGATAGATCAAAATTGCATCAGCAGCATATTTCAATTTTCATCATCATTAGAGAGTCGGGAAAGCAAGAGGAGGCAGATTAGTTCTTTCAGCAATAATAATAATAACTGAAAAAAAACTTTTTTCCATGTAACCGCATAAATATCGCGAGATAAGTGATACACTGGGAGTAGCAAAGAACGCTATCTGGCAGCTTCAATCAGGGCGTAGCCAGGGGGGGGATATCGGGATATATCACCCCCCCCCGGAAATTTTTGGAATATTGATGAAATTCAGTCTATTTATACACAGATAAGTTCATATCCCCCCCCCCCGAAAATTTTTCCTGGCTACGCGCCTGGCTTCAATAACGTCAGCATGCGCTGCCACAGCGGATGATGAGGCTTGAGCGGGAAACAGAATCTACTTCAGTCACCCACAGTAACCCGGCGCAAAGCGGAAAGGACATCGAGAAAATTGTGAAGAGTATTTTGGAACAAATACTAAATTTGAGAAAAAGAATGCATTTTGAGATGATTTCACACACGATTCTGAAAATGGCTATTATAATAAAATATTACTTGAGCTGTTATAATTTAACACATAGAATAAATTTTGCTACATGTGTAAGTCAAGTGTTACTCCATAGCAGGGCCGGTTCCATAGGAGGGGTGTGTGTGTGTGGTGGGGTGTCACAACCCCTCAACTTTATGAAAAAGTACTTTTGTTGGCAAAATCGTCAGTTGTCAAAGGACTCTCGGCAAATTTGAGCTTTAACCACCAATCTGTTAAGTGTTCAGTGCAGTGGCGTAGCCAAGGGGGGGGGTCACCACCCCATGAGGAATTTTTTTAATACAAAATGTATATTCTTCACTCCCTTATCACACCACGTATACATATATGTGAGTTGCAGTAGTCGTAACCCCCCCCCCCAACATGAAAATTTCTGGCTACGCCATTGGTTCAGTGTATAAATTACCAGTTCTGCCGACAGTTTATAAGTTTTACTATATCATGAACATAGTCTTGATACGATTTTCATTTTTCATTTTATTGATTTACGTGCCAGTAAACAAGCCCCCTTTGTCCCATCAAGCCAATTTCATTCCAGATCGTTTCAGTGTAATGTAGTGTGTATTAAAGGCAAATATGCACATTGGATATCTGCCTGGGGCGGGGGGTGTCTCGAGCAAAGGACTTTTTAAGAGGATCTAATACGTATTCACGCTTAATCTCTACCGCTCAAAACTCCAGACCGTTAGAACTAAGGCTGCGAGTCCAGACCCCTGGACGTCCATTTCAACCATCTCCCAATATTTAGTGATTTTAACTTGGCCATTAATGGGCCCAGAAATCATTTAAGAAAATTAGTTACGTTCTTTAATTAGATTAGAGCATTTTTTCTAGAATGCACTTGAATTCATGTACATTCCAGAAAAATTGATATCCTAATGAAAGCATAAAGCCTAAAAAGCGTCATTTAACCACGATTGAAGTTACTTGTATTGTTTGAATAAAAAATAGTGTTTACATTGAAACCAAATACTAATTTCATCAATAAAAAATAGGTGTAGCTGTTAAGTAATTTGATAGCAGGATTGATTGAAGAATTTTGAGATGCTTGAATACTGATTGTTTACCGTTTACAGTCTGCTCGTAATAAAATTGAATACCACAGCATATTTTATATGTATTCGCTAAAGTAAAAATGACAGGCAAAATTGGCACACATTTTTGAAGGCATATTGGTATATTATTGTCGGCAAATTTTGACTTTACGCCCCACCCCAACATTTTTGCTTATAACCAGCCCTGCTCCGTAGCTCCTATTTTCTGTTTATTTTGCATTATAAGAATTTTGAGATTATCTGGTGCTTTCCCATTAATTACTAAATTACGTTTCCATACCATTTTTATATGATACATTTATGTAGGGATAATAACCATTTATGGGTGGGAGGGTCGGGAAGCAATTCTTTTCGTTGCTATACACAAACTAAAATTTTGCTATATTTGATTATAACAAGAATGGTACTTGATGAGAGTATTGTAGTTTCTTCAATATTTGTTGGCTTATTTTTTTAATAACTTACTGATTTTTATATTGCACTTATATAAGGGAGATGTAAGCTGCTTTTTTTTTTTCACTCTCTCTCAAGAACAGAGAGGTGACATTCAGTATTGCATCAGAGTGCATTTCGTTTGCAGTTAAACGAAATAAGAACAACAAGTTGTTTTATGAATAAATTAACATTGTACGAAGTTTTTTTCATTCATCTAAGCGAATGTTGGATAAATTTTTCTTTCGAAACGCGTGACATGCCTTTTAATTTGTCTTTTTTGCACTTTCAATCTTTTAGATAACTTTCACCTGCAGAAAAAGAAAACTTAATTGCTCTCATTTTTTTCAAACTACAAAAACAAGCAAACAAAATAAAAAACGGTAAATGTGCCCAGAACCACCCAACTCCCTAAAGGGTAGTGTGCAAATTAGGTCATACTTGGAAAGAAAAAAGAAGTCAATAACAACTATCAAAAGGTTAAGTGATCAGAAATCCTTGCCCCTGCCTTGTTCTTAGAAATAAATAAAGAGTTTTGTCGTGTTTTTTTTTTCTTTTTTGTCTGCTCCTTATGTCTAAATTTTCGATTTTCTGTTACAAATTACGAGAAAAAAAAAACAGTTTTTTTCTCCATGAAAGTTATTAGTTATCGAAGTTAAGCATTTTAAAGTCGAATTTCAAAGAAGAAAAAGGAATTTAATTACGACACCGTTTTCTGATGGCTTTTCTGTGTCTACACGAAGTAAGTGTTCAATATTTGGCAGGCACTGACGCTGTGTGCATCCATATAGATAGGGGCTCCAGCATCCAAGGTGCCATGTGTTTTGATCCTTATATCTCGAAACATAATCCCTATTGTACAAAACGGAAAGTATGGTTATACAATTCAATTATAAATATTAATTTTATATTTCCCTTCGACTACTACCTGTTGACCGTGAAAGATCGGTAGTTATTTTGTGTGTTCCTGTATATTAGTGCTATGTTTATCACTCTCACTGGGTAGTACATAGTTATACACTCCAATAATAAATATTAATTTTCTTTAGTACCACTACGGCTAATAAACTTCAAAAGATCGGAAATATTTTGTGTGTGTCCCTGTATATTAATAATACGTTTACCATTTTCAATGAAATGTACGTAAGCATTTCAGTAATGAATATCACTTTTCTTCTGTACTACTACTGTCACCAAAACACCGGAAAAGACCGATAACATTTTGTGTGTCACTATATATTAATGCTATGTTTGCCATTTTCAATGAGAAGTACGTAAGCTGAACACCCAAGCACCCCCCTTGCGTACGCCACCGCTAAAAAATGGTGCTGCACGTCAAAATTGATCGACGATCATCATGTATAAGGATAAATTCATTCTCACGTAGCAGTCACAACACGATCTTTTCAAAATATTCATCGTGCGTCGAACAGAGCTATCGCAAATGGATAATGAAATTAGTCCATCACAATGTCTCCACGGAAATGGAACCACACAAGCCAGGTTCGCCACAGAAAGTAATTTCAAAGAGTCAGATCGGGATAATATGGAGGCCTACTATTACAGCGCCATCTGTTAGCGGTTTTTGTAACTACTTCTTCCAAACTTCTGTATACTTTTTTTTTCCATCTTACATAATTTTTTATTTTATTTTTTTATTTCTAATAGTAGGGGCCAAATACAAAAGAGGTAAAACCAGAATGTACAAAGATAAAATACAAATAGGATAACCGAAGCTTATCGCCCCAAAAGTCCTCTAGCCTCCCAATATCGCAAAGAGTCCGTAGCACCATGGAGGGCTCCACAGGTACGCAGATGGTATTTGTCCATTGGCTCATTTCTGTCGAACAGAGGGCAGGCAGCATCGGAATGAATGTCGATGCGATGGAGGTGGGCGGCAAGGTAATCATGCCCGGTGAAAAGACGAAAAGCAGCCACTGCCTCTCTTCTAAGTTTGTCAGGAATGTCCGCTAGGGAGTTATTACTTCCATATTTAGCTACAATCTAGATAAAAGCTTTTCACGATAAGTGGACCACATGATTTGCTTAATAAGTAATTTGGACCTGTGGAAAGAGATTTCTCGTTTTGCACAGTGTGTGAGTGCTTCCCTTTTTGGCAAGAAAATCCGCCTGCTCATTGCCATATAGATTGCAATGGCCAGGAATCCACTGCAAAACAACACGCTTTTGGTGAGACCTCAGCAAAATTAGCAGCTGTTGACACTGGAAAATTTCTTTTGATAGTGGATCCTGAAAAGAACTGATGGATTCAATGGCAGCCTGTGAATCAGATAGAAGTACTACATTTTTTATTTTAGACAGATGGCAGGTTAGTTGATGAAGGGCGATGCGTATTGCCTCTACTTCACCATCAAAGGCACTACCACACATTCCAAAAGATGCATAGAAGGAAAATAGAGTTTCGAGAAAACACCAGCTTCTACGTTCTGAAGCCTTGAAAACTGAGAACCATCTGTATAAATCCTTAGCCACTCATCCTAAGGATATATAGTCTCAATAGTCTCCAAGGCGATGTACTTTAGAACATCCAAGGAGACATCCTTTTTTGATACAAGTTGAGACAAATTCAGGTCTGCTTCAACATTTGACAGTTCCATGGGGTTTCTAGGCTTTGCCAATAGCTGTATTTCTCCATGAAAATTAAAAATATCTCTATAGGCCAGGACTCCCTGAATGAAACCATTCTGAGTTTTGAGGTTTCTATGATCCAATCGATAATCCCTCCAATAAGATCCTTCAAATCTGATCATTTTTTCATAAAGTATTGAAGCTCTTTCTTGTAAAATATTTTGAATAGGCCTGTTTTTTGTTAAGTACAACATTGCCGCATCTTACATAATAAACATACCATTTGCCTCACCCTTCTGTTGATCTTTCTTTTTGAGATTTTTAGCTTTGAAATCAGGGTATTATTTGCTGGATTCCACGTATATACATACACGCAAAAAAAGTACTGTGTAGGAAATTTTTTTATTCAACGATCCATGTAAATAAGAATTTCTTTTAAAAGTTATCAACGTTACATCCCTTTTTGAGAAACAAGAGAATTAAACATGGTTTCAGTATCAGATTAACTTTGAGAAAGAAAGAGGGGGAGGGGGGAAAGAATGGCATATAAACAACGAAATCAGAGTAATGTTCACAGAAAATACGTCTTTTGATAATCGGTAATTTTCTGCAACGAGAAGTATTACAGAACAAGGAACACCCACACACAGTTCTCTCCGGAGGAGTAATTGACTCGGGGAAGGAGAGTCTGAAATGGGTCAGAGAGAAAGTCAAAGTCAATAGCAAAAATTTACAGAGCGGATGGAATTCCGCTCTTGTGTTTCCTTCTTTATGTTTTCCTTTTGCAAATATATATAAATTGCTTTTTTACACATTCAGTGGTAGAGTATTTTGTCTTCCTGGCAGCACGTGTACCGCTTGAGTAAATTTATTTGCATGGGCTGGTTGCATGTATTTTTTAAACAATAATAAATAAATAAATATTTTATGGTCTTTTTGCTTTATCCGTTAGCAGTGTAAACGTAAATAATATGGTGTTGGAAAGTGTTTTATAATCAAAGAATTTGGAATAATTTACTTTTCATGTATTTTTATGCTTGGAATGTCGAACCCTTTAACAATGACACATAGTTCATCAAACAGTGATTTTTTCTTCCCTCTATATAAGTTTGAACTTGTCAACCATAAAAAGGTCAGATGATTTTATTTCTTTGAATTTTTTCAATAGCAGGAGCTTGCTGAGTAGGCATTGTCATAAAACATTGCCCTCTTTTGATGAATAGGGGGACATTCAATAAGTCGGCAAAAGTCGCCCTCTTCGGGTCTAATTATTAAAATTAGTCGGGTCGTGTATCATTATTAAAATTAGTCAGATTTTAAACCTGAAATGAATGTCTACACTTGTATTGGCACTTCCCGTTTCAGCATAAAAGGCATTGGAGCCACGATGGATACATTTTACTCATGCACCAGCTGCCCCCAACCACGACAGAATCTTGCACTCGGTGCTGGACGACGAACGGCCCGCATGGAATAGTGGCGCAAGTTTTTTTTTCATCAAGTAATGAGTAAATTAGTTACTAACTGTGCACTCTACAAACAAATGTATGCACTGATAGCTTTCTTTAATTAACTAATTTTAAATGCAAACACATTTCGAACTGTTGCAGCAGTTCTGAAAACAGTGTAATGCAATGTAACAAAATACAGATGTCCTCCCCGGGTACCACCACCAAGGGTACCAAGAAAAGCTTTTCTTTTGCGTGTCGATGACCGTTCGTCATCAGAGATTTCTACAGTGCTTGCATGAAATGCGGTTTCCTCAAAACAGTTTTTATTTAGTGTACAACATGCAGCTATCGCTATAATCCCCCAACCGATGACGATAGATCGTTATTTATTAGATAACAAATATCTGCAAATCATTCGTGCGCAGAGATAAAACGACTGGCTTTAGATTTTAAAACATGTAGGAAAATTTTTCGAATGCTATAAAAAAACTTTAAAAAAAACACCATTAATCCGACTGTTAATATTCTATAAACAATGGCTATTTGCGATATTAATGTTCCTTGGTAATGATTTTTTGATGTTGAAAGGGGTAAAAACGCTTAAAAAAAGAAGGAAATGAAAGAATCATTACATTTGTAATAAGCACCTGAATGTGACATAATTTAAAAAAAAAATTCAAATTTTTCTCCAACAAAATTATTTTTTAATATTGAAACTTAATTTATTATTTTAGTTTCTATGCCTGTCAGTCTGCCCATCCGTTGTCCAATTGTGCCGTAAATATGCATAAATTACTAAGTAATTGATGCATCTACGACATTATACATTCTCTTCATTCACATAACATTCTACATTCTATTCTCTATGGATCAATTACGTAGTAAATGATGCATGGAGAATAGACTCTGTAATACCACCTAATTGATACATTCTATTCCTATGTACTGTGCCTTATACCCTATTGAAAAGGGTGTATGTATCATTAATAGTTATTTTACAGGTGCACTCAAGAATTACAATAATTTACTGTGCATGGCGGTTTAGAGACAATAAATCATATTTCAAGCACAACACAATAAGTATAGAGCATTCATAACAGTTCAATTTTCATTTAAGGCAGTAGTTCCCAACATGAACCATACCGGATTTTAGAGGGGTCCCCCCCCTGAGGACCCCTCTAAAATCTGAAAGAATTTGGCGATCCCCTGTGTTCGTTGTATTCTAGTACTAGCTGAAGTACCTGTCCTCGACGGGTTAGTGAATGAAAATTTCCAAAAAGCAACAACTTTCGTCAGCATTGTAGGAGTACACAGAATGGATGTAGTATGTTGCCAAAGTAAAGAAAGCGAAGTTATAATTTTCATGTATTGTTAAAATATTACAGGTTAGAGAGTAACTAAGTAATATCATTTCATTCGCTTTAGTCGTAATTATGTGATGCGCGAACGAATATTTACGCATATTGAAATAATTTTCGCAAAATCTCAAAATTTAATCAACATTTTTGAAAAATTGGAAGCCTAGAATTTAAGTTGAGTGATAACCTATCATGTCACCCAAATTCGTTTCATTCCCTGCAGTCTTTATTTCATGATGCTGGAACACATTTTCAGCATTTTAAAACGATTTTCGAAAAATCTCAAAATGTAAGCAAAATATTTTTAAAATTCAACGCCTATAAATTAGCAACTACCTATCATATCACTCAATTTCGTATCATTCGTATGAGTCGTTATTACGTGATGTTTGAAGAAATATAAACATATTTTGAGAGAATTTTCACAAAATCTCAAAATCTAATAAAAATGTTTAAAAAATCGGACTCCTATAGTTTATGTTGAGCAACCATTTATCGTGTGACGAAATTTCATATCATTCGCTTTAGTCGTTATTACGTAATACGAGAACAAAGATTCACTCAGTTTTAAACGATTTTCACAAAATCTCAAAATCTGATGGATTTTTTTTTAATTAGATGCTTATAGTTTAAGGTGAGTGACCACCTATCATTTCACCAAATATCATTTTTTCACCTTTGCAGTTATTACGTGATGTGCGAACACAAATTTACGCAGTTTGAAATGATTTTCGCAAAATTTCAAAATCTAAGATTTTTTTTAATTCGACGCCTATGTTTTAAGTTGAGTAACCACCTATCATGACACCCAATTTCATATCATTCGCTTCAGTCGTTTTTACGTGATGCTTGAACACAAATTTATGCAGTTTGAAAGGATTTTCGCAAAATCTCAAAATCCAATCAGGATTTTTTAAAAATTGGACGCCTATGTTTTAAGTTGAGTGACCACCTATCATGACACCCAATTTCATATCATTCGCTTCAGTCGTTTTTACGTGATGCTTGAACACAAATTTACGCAGTTTGAAAGGATTTTTGCAAAACCTCAAAATCCAATCAAGATTTTTTAAAAATTGGACGCCTATGTTTTAAGTTGAGTGACCGCCTATCATGACACCCAATTTCATATCATTCGCTTCAGTCGTTTTTGCGTGATGCTTGAACACAAATTTACGCAGTTTGAAACGATTTTCGCAAAATCTGATAATCTAATCAAGATTTTTTAAAAATTCGACGCCTATGTTTTAAGTTGAGTGACCACCTATCATGACACCCAATTTCATATCATTCGCTTCAGTCGTTTTTACGTGATGCTTAAACAAAAAAAGCGTCACGGACAGAATGACAGAAGGACAGAATGACAGACAGACAAACTTTTTTTTTGAGGGTCGCATCGGATTCCCGGGTGCTTAAAACGGATAGAAATCGCAAAATTTTTGATTTCCAAGAAATGTACAGACAAAAGTCTAATTTTACTTATATAGATATTATTTTCGTGAATCCCCTTATACACCTTGCGAAACCCTGGGGCTTCGCGAACCACCAGTTGGGAACCCATGATTTAAAGGATGAAAATAACATTTAAAGCTCTTTTACAGGGCCTCCCAAAATCACATTATTAATGAAATACAGTTTTTTTTTTAAGTGCAAGACTGCTATTTTATCCACTCTGGTACCTTCAGTTGGCACATTTTGTGGAAATGGTTTGAGGACGTTGACACTTTTTCATTGTATTTTTCCATAAGAGTTTCCAGATGGGTGGCAAAGGGGGGGGGGACTAAAATGTTGAAGTCGCTGAGGTTTGCAATTTTTAATGATTTATCGCCAAGTTTGGCGAAAAATAATTCCCCAAACTGAACCTAGCTTGGCGATATCTTCCATATTTGGCGAGAAACTAGCAAACGCTACAGTTTCTTACAAAGGAGAAGTATAGTTAGAATGTGCCTTAAGAAGATTGTAGAACAGTTTTAGTAGACAATTTTAATATCGATTTTAATTCCATAGAAGTCTTTTATGGAATAAGGAAGACAAATACGGTACACTAATGGATTATGATGCCCATTCCAAACAGTAGTATTTATAAAGATGAAATATAGTTAGAATATGCTTGGCAAAAATTATGAAACAGTTTTAGTATGAGATTTTAATGCAGATTTCGATTCCAAAGAAGTGTTTTATGAAACAAGGGAGAAAAATACGGCACAGACATAAATGATGATACACTTTCAATGTATAGCACTTTTTGCGTATTTAAAGTATGAAAGTGTTTCAGATTTTTGAATTTTATCGAACAGAATGTATAAATTTCTTCTCATTAACATTGTTACGTAACATCATGAAATATATAACATGATATTATATGATGTAATATAAAAATAATAAATATAAGATTAAAAAAAAATAAATTAAGCTTTTTATTCAAATATGGACTAAAATGCATGAAATAAAGGGATGGAGAAATAAAGCATATAAAAAAAAAACGCATTTTTATTGCAGGGAAAATAATTTCTTCTTGTATAGCACAACTGAAAACATTCGAAATGTTTCAACTAAATAAATCTTTAATTATTTTAAAAGAAGATGTCTGTGTGTCTGTCTTTCGGCGGCGTTACGAACTTAAACGGCTACACCTAGAAACACCAAATTTGGTACTCGGGAAGTTCTAAACATGAAGTTGCACACCTCGAAGCAATTTTTTCAAAATTCGACCTAGAATTTTTTTATTTTATACTTTATGCGATTTTTCGCATTTTTTCTCACCTAATGCTTAGTACGTCTGTAATTACGCTCGAAGCAAAACGACATTTACATCATCGGACAGAGGAGAAAATTTTCTTTTAAAAACAGTTTTTCCTGAATATGCAGCATAATTTGCAGATTTTTGGGATTTTTTTTAAATTTAAAAATGACATTTGATAAAAATTTTCGTGAAATAATTTAAAAATTGCCGTATCTTGAACTCTTGAAGAGTATACCCATCATAACTTTTTGATATTTTAGCAAATGATAAAACAGACATTTCGCCCTCTTTTAAAAGAAAAACGAAAAAATGATATAAATTTTGTATTTTTTACGAATTTTAATGTAACACAGGGGCGTAGCCAGAAATTTTTCATGGGGGGGGGGGTTACGACTACTGCAACTCACATAAACGCATACATGTGTGTGATAAGGGAGTGAAGAATATACATTTTGTATGGCAAAAATTTCCTCATGGGGGGTTATGACCCCCCTAACCCCCCCGTGGCTACGCCCCTTATGTAACATAATGTTTGGACTTTAATAGCATCAACGCGGACTGTTTACACCATTATATAAATCAATCATGGCACGAGAATTATGTAGGGATGCCACAGAAAGGATTAGAAAAATTGTGTTTTTTCAACCTATCGATAAGCTTTTAAATGGGGCACTGGACTTTCAAATCGCAAGTAAGGATTTACTCGGATCTACTTCTGTGACGTCAAGTACTTTAAGATACGTAAAAATTACGCCATGAATTACTTACGATAAACTAAGAAATCCACGATTGTTATTGTATGTGGTATTCTAATCCGTTGCTTATTTAAAAATTGAAATGTTTTAACGCAGCTGAGCATGTTCTTCATTTTAATAGCTACAAAGTTCGTTTTAAAGAAAGCGAAATAATAAAATTTTCTATTTACTTTTTTATTTTTGGCATTTAACTATGTCGCAGCCATATTTGTTTCCTAACGCATGCATGTTGCGGGTATAGTTTTATTTTAACAAGGGATTGCATTCCTCCATAGCGGTCCTATGTAAAGCAAAAAAATTTTCTACTTCTTTGTAAGTTTCAATATTATACCGTTTGAAAACTACTGTGCAAATTAACCAGATTAACTCCCTCAACTACCCAGGTTTCTTTTACGGCAGTTAAACAGTGTCGTTCAAATTAAAAGTGCGTGAAATTTGTAAACTCTGCAAACACTAACATCCTGTCGCAATTAAAGCTATTCTAAATAGCTGCTCGAGATTACACTATGTTTATCACGAGACATAACGATGATCGGCTATATCAGATATTTGAAATGGCACCGCTTGTATATTTCCCACCACAATGAGATGAAATGTTTTGTTCACCCTGTGTTAAATACGCCAATCTTACAAAACTATGCATAAATTAAATGTGTATGGAGAGCTTCCTTAATGGCAATCATTATGTGAAATGATTGTTGTTTACGCTAATGCGTAAATTGCAAAGAATCGCCGTAGAATAAAAAGGTCTGTGCCAAATAATCTAATATGTTTCTTTAAATTGAGCATTAAAGAGTGAGAATCAAAGATAGATAGTATTAACACACGTATTAAGTAGTATTAGGTAGTATTAGTAGATTTGTAAGGATTATATGAATAAATCACAATATACAACGTTGATAAATATTTCATGAAAGTAAGAGTGTTCTGTTCATCCTATTTCGACGGTTCTCTTAAAAGTAACTAAACGAAAAGTATTCTAATTTCCGTTAATATAACCCGCAGTAATTTCAATAGAGAAGATTACTTGAACTTTTTTTAAAAAGTGAAATTCTGTTTTATAACATGTAGTTATGAGCATATTTTAGTAAAATATTTTCTTCTTCATGCGTGAAGAGCGGGTGCTCAGTTATTTTAAAATTTCAAAATTGTCCATTTCATATGGTGTCTGAGGTATTTAACGCTAAAACGTGAAACTAAAAAACATCATGATGTGGAAATAAGACATTTTGAAAGTGGAGAGTTCACTGCAAACGGTCAAACTTTTCACTTTTTGAAAGCGAATGATACTGACGTAGTTTTTTTCTTTGTGTGCGTGTGTCTGTGCGCGTCATTATGTTGCAATGATCTCAGGTTAGTACATATGACGGAAACTTTAAGTCAAGAGTCAAAAAATTTTGCTTTTTCTAGATTCCACATCACTGGAATTAATTCGAATTACACATGTGAGGAAAATTTTCATTTCCTACCGTGCGAAAAACGGGCACGCAGCTAGTAAATAAATAAAAGAAGCCAGCATTATTTTTAATATAAAGCGGTCTCTTAAAAAAACTAGTACAAAGTCCATTCAATAAATAATCGGACAAGTTGTATGGAAAATATAAAACTTCAACGAAATTTGTGCTTCTTTTTTATTTTTTTGTAGATGTTTTAGATACTGATCGTGAAAAAAAAAATATTTCGCGGACCAGCGTCAACCAGAAATAATAAATATTATATAAACATGTATTTTATTTATTAACTCAAATCCGTGAACCAGTAATAGAGAAATATTATCTATGAGCTATTATCAGATGAGTTTGACACGTCGGCCCGACAGCGCGATCCGTGAAATTAGGGATTGACGCGAGACGACTTTTTTGAGAGACGAGACAGAGATTTACAACTCTTTTACAAGACGAGACACACGTTTTTAACATTACGATATAGGGATTTTTGAGGGACGAGACAAAGCTTTTGGGCTATTTTGCGAGACGCGAGACGCTTATTTTTCGTCTCGCGTCCATCCCTACGTGGAATCAGGACGCAGAAAGAGGGAGGAAAAGGAATCGCTGCCGTTGCGTCTTTGGGACGATGAAAGCGAACAGGCAGTTGTGTGAATGCGAAAAAGTATTCTGTAATCGATACTTTTGGCATGACTCACTTAACTGGTTAATAATTTCCAACAAAGTTGAAAAGTGTTTATAAGTTCAGTTTGTTGTCTGTTTGTCTGTCCGTCGTCCGTGCTGCTTAACAGTCGTAAATATGAATCGATTACTAAAGAAATATATACGTTATTCCTGTGCACCATAGCCCCACCAGTGGCTGAGGTGTTCTGCTCTCGAAACTGGAAGGCGGAAGGTGCCAGTTTCAAATCCCGGTCGCGCCTGTCGACCTAGCCTTTCGGGGTTTTCCGTGGTTTTCTCCGAAACCTAACGTAAGTACGGGCTAGGATCCTTTAGAAAGTCCCCCACGCTGGTCATTCCCCCTATATAGACCTAGAACCCCCATGCAGTCAATCGGCCTTAATCCACAAACAAACCTGTGCACCATATCATGTACCCTGTTCCCAGCATCTTGTAATAGATTCTTTTTTTAAAAATCCGTTTTTTTATTGAATGACCATTATGTTTAAAAAAGCTTAGCCAAATTCCAATTATGCTTTTAGTCTCTGCTTAGAGGGGATAAAAAATAAATAAATAAAGACCGGAACTGAAACAATTTTGGGGCAAGTATTCGGGACTTCCGTTTAAATTCCAGAGTTATGATGGGGTTCTGATTATGCTAAGGCAGATTCCCAAGAAAATAAATAAACAAATAAATAAATAAATAAAATGACTGACGACAGGAAGGAAAAGTATGCATTCAGATGGACTTCTCTTCCCCCGTTATTTAAGCCTGGATTCTTAGTTTAGGATCCCCCTCTCATCTATCAGGTGATGTGATGAAATAGCCTGAAATAGTGCCACGCCCTTCCCCCGTCTCCAAGGCCGTAAACGGCCTCTTCTTACATGGATGGAACTGCCAACTAAGATTTCTTGATTTTCCTCTACGCATCACTTAGCCTTGGCATATATTTGACAGCTATAGTCTTCCCCACTTTCTACTGCTGTTTACGCAACAATTATATGCATGAAATTGAGATGAATCGGGAATCATTATTATTGCATATTATTGAATGTTACAGTGTGCGCAGTGGAAGATTTTCAATAACTTACTCTTAAAAAAGGATGCTTTGTAAATAAAATATAAATAAAAGAAATATATAACATGATATTATGTAATGTAATTTATCTACATGAAAATAATACATATGTGATTTCAAAAAATTAAAATCAAGTTTTTTAATTAAAAGATGGACTAAAATATATAAAATAAATTAGAGAAAATTTTCAAACTCTAAACTGCAACATACTTAACCACCCTAGTTTTCCGAACATCGGCGGACGTACATAGAAACTAAGTATTGTTGTTATTTCTGATGCCCTCTAGCAACTGCGAAGCGATGCCAGATCCTCCAAATAGGCCGGCGATGGGCGAAAGGGAGTAGCTTCCATTTTAATGAGCCTAAGTGGGAGGAAGTCCGACTTTGCGCGGGGTCTCCTAATTTTGAGTCCATTCCAGATAAGAGACTTAGCTCCGGAATTGGCACTCCCAGAGGTATCGTTTGAACATGGAGGACACTGGAGCCACAAACAGATTTTACGTGCACCCGCTCCCATTAATGTACACGGTTCCACAGCAGCCCAGTCGAGAGAGGTTTTCACCCTCTCAAGGACTGGTCAAGAAGGTGCTGTACTTCACTTTCCGTGTTTTTATAGGAACGCGACTAGCCTATTGTGGGGAACGCGACTAGCCTATTGTGGGACCCATAAGTATTGCTGAAAAAACACTCAAAATAACACACATAAAAAGATACTTACAACAAGATACGATCTTTTTGACTGAAATTTTGTTCAGTCTTCATCAGTCAAAGCTCTTCGTCTTAGAAAACAGTGAGAACTGTCAACCGAACTAAACAGTTCCCACAGTATTGTGAGACGAAGAGCTTTGACTGATGAAGACTGAAGAAATTTTCAGTCGAAACGATCGTATCTTGGTATAAGTAACTTTTTATGTGTGCTTTTTCACAAAGTTTTTATTTATTTTAACCATAAGTATTAACTTTCTTTTGATGTAAAATAATATAATTTTTAAAAACTTGAGGCTTTACTCCTTTTGACCTCATATAGAACTTCCCTAGTAGCACAATTAGTCCAAATAACGTTTAAAACACGTTTTTTAACGTCAAAAAACGTGTTTCCAACGTAATTTAAACGTTTTTTGAACTAGTTGTGCTACTGGGCTTAGGTAGGTAAGCTAAGCGAATCATGAATACAAAATTTAAATCGCTGTGCACTTTATTTGACTTCGTGGTTTTTGAAACGTTTTGCTCCCACGTCAATCTTTGACAGCTTTCAGCTTAGTTTGAAATCCGTTTAGTCGGAAAGTTTTATTTGTTTGCTTTGTTCAACACTCTTGATACTGACTCCAACGAAAGAGGTTGTTAACGATCGCTCCGACAAGAGAGCACAGAGCATCATCCGTGCCAGGCTGACACTGCGTTTCTTCTTGCCCACATCTTACGACGATACAGAGCGTGACAGTGAACGAAATCGCTTTCGCACAGATCTCTCTACATCAAATTATCCGAAAATTACGACTTACCTTTTTCTTTCTATTAAATTGCACGCCAACGAGAAGAGGAGGCGAAAATCTCAAAGCTACTCGGATGTTTGACCGCGGAAGACACGCTGGCACGGCAGCGGAAGTTACTGGATTTTCACCACGCTTCTGTGCATAATATGGTCAACCGCCGGACATTTCAAATTCCCATAGGAAACCTATATATACCATTCAAAATCTCATATAAATACCGTTTATAAGACTCACGACCAGAGCCCTTGCTAAAGAGGAGGGGGGGGGGGAAGTCATCCACCAACATTCGCAAAATTCTATTAAACTTGACAAAATTAGATACCTATGACAAAATTCTTGAAAAAATTTTAACGAATTTACTTTCTGTTTCTAGTACACTTGGCGAAATTACGCAAATCCAGTTGGCAAAAGTAAAAAGTTGGTAATACCGTCGATAAAAAAATAAGTAAGATGGTAAAAACCGATTTGCGACTTGACAGTTTATCGACATCTCCCAACCCCCCTAAAAAAAGTCTTAGCAATGGCTCTGCCCGCGACTTCGCCAACATCTTCAAGTTTGCCCAGCAACTTTTCAAAGGCTGCCGATCCCTGCTTTTAGGGGATTGACTGGCTTATTACTGCCGTAAAGCATACGTAGAAACACACGTTAACACAAATGGCCGAATTGCTTCTTGAATGAAAAATGGTGAAATGAGCTTGATGAAAAGCCGCCTTAAACTCTTGCAAAGATGAAAGTATATTACTGTATTCGTGTTAGATATATGCATAGGCTCTAATAAACTGGAATCGTCATTCGATGGGAAAGGCTTTTTTCTGTTATTAATGTCCTCATATCTTTTATTAAACTACTTTAATTTGTACGTTCATATTAAATCATCAAACAATAAAAAAACACCTTCTTCTATTAGCTTAACTGGGTGTAAATTTTAAACGTTGTAAGGGCCTACAGTCTATTGGCGTAATTTGCTATATAGAAGGCCTTTTGGCTATATTTAAATGGCTTCATCACCTATTCTAGCAATAGAAAACCTATTTTTTTCTGGATTGAGCAGACTTCCCAAGCTTTCACCCTGTCATGCCAGTGCTGCAGTTTCCCACACTGAAACCTTAAAATCCACTAAACATTTTTTATTCTCATGTACTGGCATAAATAACATACCACCGAGCAGATGGGAAGCACATTTTCAGAAGAGGCACCGCCCCTCTTCTATTTATCTGCAAATGTATAAATAAATGTAATATATAATTGAAGTCGCCCAGGGGTGTAGTGGCTAACGCCCCATTCTACCACATTTTTGGTTCAGGTACCATTTCCTGCATGGGCTTGGGTGCTTGTGATGTCCTTATTAGGGGTAGTGGCCGTTTACTGGGTGCTGCTTCTCTCACGAGTGACCATCATATTCAGCGACTTCTGGCCAAGGCTTAATGTGTAGAGGGGGTGAAGATTATACACCTCCTTACGTTGTGCACTAAAAGTGCTTACTTTAAAATAAGTCATGATACAGCATCTCAACAACTAACATTTATTGATCAATAATAAAATGAATAAACTTTAAGGATAACAAATAACATAACATAACAAAATTATCAGTCGCGAGCTATAGAACATAATGCTGCCATTTTTTTTAGCAGCTTCACTCACAGCTGGGTGTTTATATACTTGCCAGCCATCTACTCCAGAGAGACTGGTGAAGGTCAATTTGCATCTTCGTGAATTCGCGGGACTTTCCGCTCTGGGTGTGTTCGCAAACTGACTCGCTAGTTGTCAGCTCGCAAACTGTTGGTTCGTAAACCGACGAAATCAACGCCACAAATGTACTGAAAAAAGTGTTTTGCTGAATCAACAAAAATTTTGTTAAATCAACAAAATTTTCCTGTTAAAATAGCGCCAATGAAATTTTTGTTAAATTAGCAAAATGATTTTGTTAAAATTATTTGGTTATTTTAAGAAAACATTTTGTAAATTTAACCAAACAATTTGGTTAAAATAAACAACTGTATTTTTAATTCAATCAAACTGTTTGTTTAAATGATTTATTTGGTTAAAATCAACCAAATTATTTGTTTGAATCAACAAAATTTCATTTTGTTAATTTATATGTTCATGGATGCTTTAACAAAACTAGTTTGTTGAATTTGTTGTGTTGAACTTCTTATAACACACCAAACAGTTGGTTGAAAGTTTCAGAGGTAAGGCTAATTAATTTATTTATTCATCAAAATTTATATTTTTATTTTAGTGTTTTTATATATCTACAACTTTATTATGAAGAAATTCAAGTCACTTTCTTTTTTGTTGTTGTTCATTAGACAGACAGTCAGAATCGCTCTTCGGTTCGTGGTAAAATAAATATGTATCTTTAATACTAAATAATAAAGATTGTAGTTTAATTTAAAAAGAAAGTGTTAAAGAAAGCTTACTCCTTGTCTATTTTTTAATTAAAATGTCTCGTTTTCATCGCATGTGCAGAGATGCATCAAATCATAACTTCCGCGTTCAGTTTCAGATTTAGATTTAATGCTACAAGTAAAATTTGACTATCGCAATCGCGAAAAACAAATATTGCGGTTCCGGTCTTTACTCCTCTGTTATCTTCAATCTCGAAAAGAGTGTTTTGTTAATACATTCCAAGCGCGGGAGGCTAATTAATTTACAGTTTGATTTATCCCCCCCTTAACATTCCAATTCCTAAACAGTCATTATAAAGGTTTCAGTAAAATTATTATATTATTAATTATCAAGGTACGTACTTCGAAATATTATCAAGGTACGTACTTCGAAATAGTTGTTTTAACAAATTTGTCTAACGGCCAAAACATGAGTAGCTTTAAACAAATCTTTATAAAAACACTAAAATAAAGATGTAAATTTCAATAAATCATAAAGTAATTAGATTTACCTTTGAAACTTTCAATTAACTAAACAAATCCAATAATAGTTATGTATTTCATATTACATAGACTGACATTAGGGTTCGGAAAAACCCGGTTGCCCGGTCGACTAAAAATTATCCCTTGGCGACTAGCTTTTTTTCCCCACTAATATAATTCAATATACATGTGGCTCCTAAACATTTTTGCTGGCTCCTAATATTTTACAACTTTTTTCGACCTCTGGACATAAAATAAATATTCCAATATTCATGGACATTCTGCGTTCTCTTCTCCTCCGCTGGCTCACACCGTACTGCGCTCTTGCGCATGTCCTTGACGCATGCATGAATTGACTGTTCAAAGATTTCAAATGCTATTGGCTCTTCGAGTTGACAAAAATTTTCGCTGTCAAAAAGTCATATTGTAAAAGAAATTTGGTTGAATCAAACAAACTTTTGTTGGATCAACAAAATGAAACTACTAAACCGTTTAACCAAAAAAGTTTTGTTAAATTCAACAAAACACTCTTTGGCGTGTGTGTTAGTGCCGCGCCATCGGGAGGGAGTGGAATTGCAATTGTTATACAATATATATTTGTAATTTTGTATATCACACTTCATCGCCTCACACCCTATCTGTATTGCATGAAAAAATATTACTTAATTTCTCTCTCAGCTTCAAATAAGCCACTTAAAGACACCTTCGATGTGTTTCATAACTCATGAAAGAACGACAGTAATTTAGTATTTGATAACACATTCATTGACAAGTTCTTGTAACAGCTGTTAAAAATATTCGTTACGAACAAGGAAGAAAAAAATCCAGGGAAAGTTCTACGTGTTCGGCATATTATTTGAAAGATTCACCAAGTATTGCGTCAGATTTCTTTACAAGAAATCGTATGCTAAAAAAAAAAAAGAACGACTTAAATAAAGGCTTTAAAAAAATCTCAAGACTCGAATAACAATTCTTTCGATTTGTATTTCCAGAGTTATGTTGAAGTAACCCCTTTCCAAAAACAATGACGGAAGTGAACTTTTAGAACATACTGTCTGACGTTTGAGGGAGTGTCCCGAACAATAAAAAGCTGGTATACCTGTAAACAAAAACAACAACGATGTCCAGATCAATAATACTCTGCTTTCTTTGAGAAATGCAGGAGAAAAAAAAATCTTGTCCGACCTTGAAATACCATCTTTCATCAAGTTTGTAATATCCTTTGGTACCAGTAGTGCTAGGGTATTGGGGGAAGGGGGGAGGTTATTCCGTTTAACTTTCCAAAATATTTTGTTTTAATGAGACGTCTGGTGGGTAAAATCAGGGTGGAGCGAGGACGAATCTTCACTATATAAGGAGCTAGTTCAATCGGATGCAAATTATTCTGATCATCTGATCGCATCTAGAAAAATCATCATGAACAAGCTGGTGAGTCTTTATTATTCATTTAACTACATCATTCGGTATTTATTTATTTTAATATTACCCAGGTTCGATTTTTTACAAAATTTTGAGGATTCAATAGGAAGAGTAAGAAATCAATTAATATTGTTCCAAACCGATTGAAATGATGAGTATAATTTTTTCAAGTGAATAATTTCCTTTAAAAAAATAAAAACAATTTCCACCATTTTGCACTATTAAATTCTAATTTTATATAATATTGAACATTTTTGCTGTCTAAGATTAAGATTTTTCCTTCTTAACTTCTTCTATAGAGCCTAGCAGAAATACGATAACTTTCACTAGTAATGTTGACTAATGAAGTACGAAACACGATAATGAAATATGTAATGAAATACGGTCGGTAATGAAATACGATAACTTTCACTAAGGAAGTTGTGAATAAGTATTTTGTTCATTTTTTTTTTAGGGGAGTACTGAATTTTCAATTGCAGCATAAGCGGTAGAAAGAAATTTGATTCATCCCTAATATTTATATTTTGTGTCTTATAAAATAGAGTACGAAATTTAATATATAAATATTTCGTTTCTTATACATAATAATATTTTGCAAAATGGTATTAAGAGGATAAATTTTTGTAAAAAATTATCTTTCCTTAGATTATTTTTTAAGC
Source organism: Cheiracanthium punctorium (assembly GCA_038373885.1). Lineage (NCBI taxonomy): Eukaryota > Metazoa > Arthropoda > Arachnida > Araneae > Cheiracanthiidae > Cheiracanthium > Cheiracanthium punctorium. Next base: position 252,302 of record JAWZYV010008065.1, on the reverse strand, counting down.
TTTACGAATGTGCACACATCTCATTCAGCATACGTTATTTGAACGTTGATTAACGTTCAGAGAACTTCTGCTGACCGGAATTACATTTCTATTAGAAGTGTTTAAATATATAACAAATAAATGTTATAGCAATGTTAGCTCATATAACTTATAATGGTTACATATCTTATTGAATTTAGCTACAACTTACTCAAAACAGTTATAAGTAAATAAAACTATCCAAAATCGTTAAAAATTTTATATTATGTTAGAAACAAAGCATTATTCCAGTTCAGTGTGAAAAAAATTTAACATCTTCAATGACTATTCCTGCGTTTAATTTAACAATTCATTAAAAATTATCTATTTAAAATCTTGCTTTTTAAAAGGGAAGATATGTGGACAATAGCTTAGCCCTAAATTCTTACTCTTTCTAAAGATAAATGAAACTTATTGTGATGTATTTTTTTTTTTATTTTTTTTTATATATATCAAACTGGAACACGATAGCGAACTCACCTGGCAAGGAAGAAAATTAGTATGCTCTAATTAAGCATGTGCTTTGTATCAATAGGCAGTGATAAGTGTGGATTAACATGCTTTTTCTTTTTTCAGCTTCTGGAGCTCGATTAGTTTTAGTTACTTCTTAACTTAGAAATGACTTTCTTTTTAGGAATGCAGAAATTGCGTGACTTTTTGCAAAGGTTATTAATTTCTGGTTATGTTTTAAAAACACGCGTTTGGAAAATGACCTAATCATATTTTAGTGAAATCGCACCGTCATGATGTATTACACATTGGTCGGAAATTGCGCACACCATTTAGATAATTGAAAGGGGTCATTAACCGAGAGTAGACTTAATATTTTGATGGTTAATTAAAAATAATTACTAATAGTTTCACTAGAACTCTTTATTATTCATCTATCAATACATATGTGCTATACATGATATAAGAAATTGCATGAGAAATCAAATAATAGCCAATCTTGGTTTAAATAAAACCATGTTTATTTTAAGCTCTCAACGTGAAATTTTGGCATGTTTTTTTGTTACGCAAAACTTAAAGGGGGAATCAGCTATAAACTTTCTTGTAAATGAATATTCAGAGTAGTAATGAGTCATTCTCTGGAAACGCGCAATTTCGATTTAAAAAAATTGTTTAAATTCCCAATTTCTTTATGTTAATGCAATTATTTATGTCTGCTATCATGGAGAAAATTACCACCCGATATCGTTTGCCTTAATTATAACTTAATCAGTGGGATAGCCAAGGGGTGGAGGTTAGGGGTTTAGATTTCACGAAATTAGAGTGAAAGACTCGCAAAAAGAGAAAAATTCTTTTTTTGACCTTTCTTTTCTTTAAACTTACCATTTGAGAGAAAATTCCATGGCTACATTGCTGGTTTTAATTAAATATTCAATGTTTTCGTTGAAGCATGGTAATGACAGACAGGAATGTGGTAATGGCATTTGTGTACATAATAAATTAATTATAGAAGCCTAAATTATTCCATGTAATAAAATGCTGACAATATCAACCGAGAAATAGTAATGCATTTTTTAAAAAAGTTTAAAGCTATCCCTTACTTTAAAACTCTGTTCTTAAAAGTCATTTTCGTGTTTACATAAGCCTTGGTAATGACATTTTCTAAAGTTAAGCTTATTTAAGGCTAAATTAAAGCAATTAAAAGTTAATGCAATGTTTATTTTAAAAGTAGTCCCAATGCTCTTTATAAATTCTAAAACCAATTAAAATTTATTGATTACGTGTTTCAGTAATAATGAACTTGGTAATGTGACACATAATAAATACACCCGCTATAAATTTGGGGAAAAACAATGAAATAAAATAATTTTTGCTTACATAAACTAAAACAGACTGCTTGTAAGAATATTTAGTCCTGTTCCTTTAGCAGTTCAATAACTATGGTAGTGCCTTTTAGTTGACAACTAAAGAAAAATATATTACACACCTTGGTAATGACAGTTACCTCTTGGGACAAACCTTAAATAAGCCTTATTAATGGGGTTTTTTTTATTCCGAATGCCTAAAACTCCACATGTATTGAAATTAAAGAGATGAAATTACCTAAATAAACGTTATTTTTCTTTTAAAGATTTTTTTAATTCTTTAAAATAGAGATTCAAACAAAAAAGTCTAAACTGGGGACACACCTTGGTAATGATATTTACAACTTAATTTTTTTTTAATATTGAAGTTTTACTTTTATTTACATTTAAACTAGTGCCCAGTGTAGTGCATGTAAAGAATTGTTGAAACAAATTTTAAACATCTATGACTGGCATATTTAATTGAAATTTTTTAGCCAGGGATATAAAATTTAATATTTTGTGAGAATGACCTTAATGTGCTTCCAATAAATAAGGTTGGCTCTTCAGCTATGCTGTGTTTTGGAGTAAAACGTTTTTCACTGTGGTTAAGGTGCAATTTCAATTTCAAGATAGCAGGTAAACTAATAGCACTTCTATCTTTGCAATCGTACATAACCAGCTCTGATGCCGTTAAGTCAAAGACTAAATTAAAAGATAACTGCTTATACTCTTTAAAGCGTTATTAAATTTGTGTTTGTTTGGAATTCTCAAAATAAATTATGGAAGGCGACACTTGACGTAATTTTTTTCAACTGATTCACAAAAAACGGGCAATTCCAAACCGTTCTCCCATATAAACATCAAAGCAAAAACTACATCGATGCACTGAAGAAAGTAAATTAAACTTTACGACACCGGTCTGCGAATACTGTTATACTGGGTAGTGTGAATCCCATCTCGACGTGGTCACTGTACATCCTATAATTTCTCCGTGACCATTTTCAGGTTTTCCTCGCTGTTGTCTTGGCTATGGTAGCCGTTGCCTCTGCCCAATGGCTCGCTTCTGGTGGAGTTAAGGACTGGGCCGGTAACTACTACGACGCAACCACTGGTCAGGTGTCCAGCTCTCTCACCGGACGTGTCTACAATACTGGCGTTTTGCCCCTCCCATATGCTCACGGAGCATGGTGGTAAATTTTCTTAATTAGGTAAGAATACTAAACTGATGCATATTATATACACATTGAAAGTTTTAAAGAATTTTCTGACTACAATTTATAAAATTTTTGAAGAATAACCCCAGAGAATTTCAAGAATGTTGTCAGGAAATTCATACCAAATTATAAAAATTTCTACTTTTCGCCTTTTAACCTTATTTAACTTGTTGTTTAAAATTACAAAATCATTTACAGTATCCACAATACCTAAAACAGATGTGTCTCAATATGTTTATAACATTTTTTTTTAATTAGCAGACAACTGAACGTAAACTTAAGGTATGACATAGTACTTCTAGGTATGACATATGCAAAACTTATGCCATCTTCTGACAGAATATGAAAATGTTTTCAAAATAAATAGACCTTTAAAAAATATTCTAGATACAGTTGAATACATAAAATAAACCGCATTTTTTTAAAGCACAAACGAATACAATAATTGTTTGTGTTGATAATCATTGGGTGCAATAGTTAAATTTAATTGTTAATAGTGACCGTAATCAAGCAGCAATATTATCGAAATCAGAAATTTTTAATGTTTTTTATTCCGGACACAGGCATTTCTTCAGATAAGACATAAAATCTTGACAAACAGCCCTCACTTTTATCCCTTACATTATTGCAGATAAGTGACATTTACATAAAAAATCGGTGCAAATGTGCTCACAACTAAAAGCTTAAAAATACAATTTTATCGTAAAAATAATCTTGTAAATATCTACACTCATTATTGAAAATCATTGAATCTTCATTTATTTCCTGCATATCGATTTAAAATTGCTTAAATAATCTACTGTTAGTCAACCACGAAGAGCAAAATTTATGAAAAGTAAACAAGAGAAAAGGTACGCACAGAAAATTTTTATGAGAATGTGTAAAAAATGAAAAAGAAAAACCGATGATGGCATTGATTTTTTTCATTGCATATCAATAGCTGTTTTTTTTTTTTATTCATTTAAATTGGAAATTTGGCTGCATAACATTAATAATGCATATCATCATGTAATATTTATCAGCTGAAATAATTAAGTCTATGCTTTAAAGGAATTTAAAGGTTCCTATTCCAGTGTACCGAATTAATAGCAGAGTTTTAGAGCTGCAAATATGCTTTTAATTGCCTAAGGTGTTTTTGTGGAAAAGATACATCACAAGCACTACGTTATATAGGCCGCTGCTTAAAGTTTTATGTAACTCTGAAATTTAAGTTGAAAAGCGGTATAAAAATTAAGACTCGTTCATCTGAAAAAAAAATTAATTTAATTTAACTATTTAACTTAAATTTTAAAACAAATATAAGTTTGTGATACATCTTTTATGAGAGCCAATTTTATATATTTAAATGCAGTCATTGTAATCTTTATAAACTTGTCACTTGCTCCAATATCGGAATTGGAGCATTAGAAAGCATAGCTGTAACTTGCATAGAGGAGAAACAATAGTCCTCCGGTAATTGTATTTGAAGTTAATAGTTTTTATATTTAAAAAAAAAAATTAACTTATATTTCACTGCTATACCAACGCAATGCTAAATAGTTACGTCGGTGATTTTAGATATTGTTTCGTTAATAGATTTTAAAAACTCTTTTGCTAAGCTTGGTATTTTGATTTTCATTTTTACACTAGTTCCTTAAATCATTAATAAACGGGAATACAAACCAGGCACATTCCTTGCACCAAATTCTCGATCTTAAGCGCTACGCCTTCAAGTTTGGAAAAAATTAAAGTGTTAACATACATCTTATAAAAGTAGTTATTAAAGTAAAGATTGCACGGAAAAGAGTAATTTCAGTACAAATTATTTGGCTCAACGATACATGAAAAAGCACAGTTTTTTTTTGGTTTTTTTTTTTTTTACCACACCCTTTTGTAGCGCTATAAGCATTTGAATAGTTACAAAGGATTTAATTTGAACACCGATTTTCTACTCTTTTTTGAAAAACATGGAGGCGATCTCAAAAAGACAGACAGAAAGTTTGACACAATTTTACCGGAATTAAATGCACACGGGTTCATTAATCCTGCGGACGCAGAGTTAACAATACCAGTTTCTGTGAAATTATAAATGGCGTTAAACGTTTCTAGAATATCTTTTTCAAATAGAAATTAAGAAATCTGATTAAGTATTTTGTAACTTCTAATGTTACACTGTCTTGCACAATGTCAAAGTGGTTTGGAAGTTAAATTTGTTTTAAATGGAGATACTATCTATTTATATACGCCTCCCAAAATGACTTTATTTTTAAATCCATAAAGTGGAATTTAAAAGTCTTGTTAGAGTAGCTAATCTTTTACGGATATTGTATGAAATAAATTGCTTTTTTATAACGAGAAATTCTCTTTTGGGAAAATGTTACATTAGATAGATACAGCTTAAGTTTGGAAGATTAAGTTTATAAGCGAAACTATAGTTAAAGAAACAATGAACTAACAAGAAATTAATTTTTTTATCTGGAGGTCACGTTTTCAAAAAGCGATTTTTGACTTTATTTTTCAGAAAAGTTTGCCTAGCAATTTTTGCTTGAGGCCGACTGTGTTTTCTACTCTTTATGAAAAAAGATAAAAGTTATAAAAAACTTTAAAAAGTCATATTATCAAAATGAAAAGGCATAATAACAAAACTAATAAAATGACTAAACTTATGAAAACTTGAAAACTGGAACTATCTTATTGTGTTACACCCACATGCGTCGAGTTTTCCTGTATTAGTTTTATATATCAAACAACGCAATAGCTATACTATTCAACTAAAAGTTCTTAATAGTGCATTATATTTATATTTTTTTTAATTTTCCAGGTTTTGAAAAACAGAGAAGTAGATGTTCAGTTTCCCAGACGAATTCTGAAATCGAAAATGTGATTTGTAAAAAATATAAATCATCCTTGGATTTTTTAAAAACAAACTATTCTAAATTCCCAATGAATCAAAATAAATATTAGTTTTTGCATTAAAAGACCTGATTTCTTTTGCAATTATTCAATATTGATCATTTTTAATATGTATGACTAACAAGATGACTAGTAGACTGGAGAAATTATAAAATCGATATCGATATGCTTGAGTGATTTTATAAAACTCTAGTAAAAAAGATTAATTATACAAAATGCATTATTTATGACATATTTCACAATACAAGTTTGGTGGACGTGCATAATGCACATGAAATACATGAAACAAAATCATTAATTCTAAAGCAATTTTTTCTTAAGACCGTAATGCATGAAAATTCTTTTTGATCCAAAAGAGTTGTAATTTATATCAGTTATAAAAAAGTTCACGAGCAAGAAATTTAGTACTGCTGGATACAAATTTGAACCTAAATTTCATTACAGTACCGAAATTAGCATTATTTCGAAAGTTAATTGCATAAAAAATGAGTTTATAAGTTTTTTTTAAAGCCTTTTAAACCCTGTTTCTACAATATGACGACACAAAGTTATCTCTTTCGTACAAAATGGGTCTGCTAATTTGGGCACTAAAGTATAACCAATTTTCCTCGAACGTTTAATAAGCGGGATTATAAATATATTTATTTATAATTAAAATTTAATCTTATTGTTACAAAAAAATATTTAATTCAAAGAGAATTTTTTAAATCAGGTTTGAAAGGGTTAAAGAATAGCTGGATATATGTATTATCAAATTTTACTACAGAAGCTTACGAAACATACATTTTTAATGAATATGAATACATATTGTAAAAGTACCCGTTATCGAACCTAAGAAAAAATTGTTTTACTTTAACCTGTGCGTTGTGCTGTTAGTTATGTACTTTTAATTCCGGCACAATGTTTGCAGCAGCTACAAGTTACATTTCAGTTATAAGTAACTACAGCATATCTGTGGCAATTAAAAAGAACGCAAATGTTTTTCACTGTAAACTTATTTCAAATAAAAATATACAGGGTGTCTCAGAAAGGTGGTAACGGGCTTTAATTCTTTATCTGTTAGAGATAAGTGCGCAGTGTAAATTGAAAAAATGTTGAAAATAAGCTCGGAAATAATACTCCGTTAAGAAAAAATTCCTCTCGTTCATTTTCATTCTCGTGAACATGTTACGGTTTGGCTGACCAACATATAGGACATTGCGGGTGAATACGCGTTAGAACCCCTTAAAAAGTCCTTAGCCCAAGGCACCCTTCCCAATTAGGCAGATACCCCTCGTTCAGGTTTGGCTTGTCAATCTGTCTGTCTTGTTTTCATGGACTTTGGAGGCTTATCCACTTCTGCTTTTACAGCATTTTGTACCAACCCCAAATCCAGTTTACTTCGATAGCAGCAGTACAGGCCAAAGGTGTTAATTTCTACAACAAACTCCCGAGAAGAGTTCATTTCCACCTCATTCAGGAGCCGATAGATGGCATCTAGCGATCATTAGCGGGGCTTCTCAATTTTGAAGCAAATACCAAGCTGAGGACCCTAAGGCTCAGCTTTGGCCACCCCAAAATGTATCGGGTTTTTTTTTTGGTATGGGAACTTGGAGGGCATTGCTACCACGACGTATTTAACGTGTCCCAGTCATAAGCGTAAAGTTTTCAAAATTATTGGGGGGGCTGGGCCGCACAACCAAATATATTCACATCAGTGGCGTAGCCAAGGGGGGGGGTTAGGGGGTCATAACCACCCCCCCCCATGAGGAATTTTTTGCCACACAAAATGTATATTCTTTACTCCCTTATCATACACCCGCATACATATATGTGAGTTGCAGAAGTCGTAACCCCCACCCCTATGAAAAATTTCTGGCTACGCCACCGATTCACGTACATATAACTTACTCATAGCTACCAACTACAACGAATATAATTAACCACTTTTTCTACATGATTTTTCGGCTTAAAATATAGCAAAAATTTTGTGCTGCGCAGCGAGCTGGTTACTATTTAGTAAAAAATATACTATTAACAAAAAGTGGTTAATTATATTCCGTTGTAGTTGGCAGCTATGACTTATATATAGTAAGTGTAAATTATTGGAGGCGCTCGAGCTCTATGGATCCATAGAATTCTGCACCTATGTAAGGTAAGTATCCATGTTAGTATCTTCCTACCATGTTATAAGTTAAAAATAGTAGTAAAGTAAAAAATCCAAACGAGGAAAAAAACATTTTCGGTGAGATAGTGCATTTTAGACACATCTGAACTTTTCTTCATTTCATAATTTACATTGCATAATCTGATTTTAATGAACCAGACCCTGGCGAGGGCTGCTTATAGTAGCATTGCGTGTTACGTGGCGGCTCAATGAATACTAAATCATGATTGAAATCAAAAGAAGATAATTTTTTAAAGTACAAGGTTAGGTTTTTTTTAAACGTTTGTAAATGGCGTGAACTTTTTTTAGGTTAGTATAAATTAGTTTTCTGTATTGAGTGGTAAATTATTGGGTGGGCTCGGCCCCTATTCACAATTTATTGGGGGGGCTCGAGCCCCACGGGCCCATATAACTCTACGCCTATGGTCCCAGTCACCATAAATGAGCACGGCGGTATTTGGTTGGTCCCAGGATCGAACCCACAACCTTTCGATTAAGAATTGCCTTTAATCGAAATTCGATTTTGAGAATCGAATTCGATTAAGAATGGCTTTTTAATTTTGAAGCAAATACCAAGCAGAGGACCTTAAGGCTCAGCTTTTGCCACCCGAAAATGTATCGTTTTTTTTATGGGAACTTGGAGAGCATTGCTACCACGATGTATTTAACATGTCCCAGTCACCATAAAGGAGCACGGCGGTATTTGGTTGGTCCCAGGATCGAACCCACAACCTTTCGATTAAGAGATCGACGCCTCTCCCAACCGGGCTACCGTGGCAATTTGCAGGTTTGCCTTAAACGCACAATATATACACAAAAGACCACTGGGCAGAAATGGGTTGATAATTATTTAGTTTATAAATCATTCTTTTTTTTATCAGAACTTTCTAATCTAAGAAACTTTTTGAGAGGAATTTGCTCTCAAAGAATAAAATATTCTGTTGCTGAATTACAGGAAATATCTAAAAATCTCGTAAACTTAAAGAAAGTAATATTACTAAATACCGTATGGTTAAGATTTTTTTTTTTCATGAAACTTTAAAAATTCTTATCGGTTGTAGTTTATGTAAGCGCGTAGTACAGCATGTGAAAATAAATTTCAGTTCCCTCCCCCCCCCCTCGATCTTATGTAATTCAATTATGTTAGAAAGAGTTTCCTCACTTCTCGTTAAAGAGCAACCTTAAATCAATCTCAACAAAATATCTTAAGACACCATTACTAGAAGTAAATGGCTCATTAAAAGGTTAAAACGTCTTCAAGTATCATTGCTTAACATCAGAATCTATCACTAATGATTTACTTTTTGCTTTCATCAATCAATCTTTCTTTTTTTTTCCATCTTTGGAAACGTTTTTTTTTTTTTTTTTTCTCAGAAACTTTTTTTTTTCCAAATACGAAATAGAGGACAAGTTTCTTTCTATGGGCGTAGGTTTCGGCTCACACCCAGGTACTGTGTGTTACAGCAGTTGATTATGGACACAAACTTTACTTTTTTTTTTGTTTTTATCTGGAATAAATAGTCGAAAAAGTAGGTTAAAAAGGCAAGTATCATTGTTCAGATTATGAGAGAACGGCGTTTAATTCATTAAATTTAAAGTAATTTGTATTTTAACCAGAGATATATAGCTTTCCCTCCCCTCCTCTGTGTTATCTTTTATAATTATCGCGAAGAAAGCTAAAACATATTTATTTATTTTTGTGTGTTTTGAAAGTTCCGAATCGAATTGCATAATTTGTTTTATAATTTACTGACACGTTATGAGAAATGATTAATGTTGTAATATTATACCACTTCAGTAAGGCACAAGGTATTTTTTCTTGTGTACGTAAGCTGTTTATAGCAGCTGTTTTGAGCGAAAGTGGTATACGAGTGCTCTTTACTATTCTTAAAAGGTGTATGGTTAATTGCTTTTATATTAAAAGAATATCTTTAGTTTTGAAACTTGATATTTTGAGATACCATTTGTAGCTAGCTATCTCTAGCATTAACACACTTTCTATATGAAAGTTTTTTTTTTTAATCTTATATTTCTGGATAAATATTTATAACTTTTTTTAAAAATATCATTTAAGAAACTGAAACATTCCATGTAATTAAGATTATTTTATTTCTTTAACACCCCTCGTCCTAATCGTCTTAAAAATGAGCAAGAAAGTGAAGTTGTTTTTCACTTTATAACAAAGACAGTGGCGTATTCAAAACGGAACTGAGGGCGATTTCTGTGTTATCTCTTCCCTTGAACCCTAGTTTAACCTGTTTGTTTCCATCGTTGCAAAGATGCACCGCACCGGCTAATACTCCTCTTCTGTATACACTGCTGGCTCCAACATCGCTGAAAGCAAACAGTTTTAAATAAATCCTTGAGACTGACCGTTTTTAGCATGTATACTTTATTAAAATTTCTGCCAAGATTTCTCGTATAACTCCTAGACTTTTCGAAACAATTTATTCTCTTTCATTCAATAAGTTTCTAATGGCTCTTCTCCGTATTATCTTTGTACATTTTCATACAAACCAGTTTCACTTAAAAACATTTTCCTTCATATTCACTTGATTAATTTTTAATATTAGCTCATAAAGTTCACGCATCAAGTTCATAAAGCACGTTATCTACAAAACTTGTATTCTTTTTCCACTTAAATTCATTTATCCATTCATACATTCAATTTTAATACACTCGGAGAGAGGGTAAAAAACAACAATGAGCAACTTGAGTTGTCCTCTTTCTTAACACAAATAGAAAGAAATAATAACAGAAGGAAAGGATGAATTCCAGGGTCGCTGGAAGGGGTAACGGACAATTGTCCAAGGATCCGGGCTTTAGAGGGAGGGGGGGAGTTTTTGTTATGTATAAAGTTTTGCATATATGTTCTGTCGTAAATTTAAACTGTACTAATTCTACACTGTTTTAAAAATTCTATGGGGCGAAAAGAATAAAGTGTTTTTTTTAGGGGGGGGGGGTGGCGGAGGGCCTGCCTTAAACCTTTCATGGGCCCGTAAATCCTGTCGTCAAGTCTGTCCCCTCCCTCTTTTTCGAAGCATTTTAGCTAAGCTACTGATTTCAGCTTTGACGTTGCGAAAAATAATAAACATTTTTCTGGGGAACGGAGGGGTAAGCAGCTACGATTAGTGAATATAAATTCTAAATAGTGCTTTCAAACTTTAAATTTTATTAATCATTTTATGACCAGTGACTTAAAATATCTGATGTGGACACCACCAGACTTCGTTGTACTTGCATTACATTTTTCATGCTCTCCAGCTTGATGATATATCTCTTCTCCTTGGAGAGAAATTGCCAAACCTTAATATTATTTAGGGATGGACGCGAGACGAGACTGAGATTTACAGCTTTTTTGCGAGACGAGACAAGCATTTTTAACATTATGATATAGGGATTTTTGCGAGACGAGACAAAGCTTTTCGGCTGTTTTGCGAGACGCGAGACGCCAATTTTTCGTCTCGCATCCATCCCTAATATTATTGGAGTCTCGCATCTCAGTTTCAAGTTTCAAATCAATTGCATCAAAAGTCTATATATAATTTAAATAATTTCAAATAGTATGATTTAAATAGGAAGTCGTATGGTGCCCACATCAACTTTTATATTCATATACTTATTTTTATTTTTTTACTACTGAAAATATGACATAGGGATTTTTCTTTGAAAATTCAGCAAGTTGCGTTAATACGACAGCTTATTTTCAGCTGGATTTTACTTACTCGAATATAGAACAAAGTTGCGATTCTTTGAGAAACTGTCATGTCCCTAATAAGATTATACGGTTTTATTCATGTCATTGTTCAAAACGTAAAGGTTTCAGGGATTAATGAAACATAATACTCGTTTTATTTTTTAAAAAGTAAAATAAAAATTAAGCGGTACAGTTGTAAAAGATATTAAAAGTCTTTACGACGCCTTCTGAACTGAAAGACAAGGAGATTAAATGTGGATGAATGCACTCATTTCCCTTCAAATTGGTAACGTTTATTGGTGACTGTTTGCTACATAGATTTTGTCACAATGTGAGAACTTCGTATGCAGTCGATTCCGGTTAATCGGACCACATCGGGACGAGACTGTTTTGGTCCTATTAACCGGCTGGTCGGATTACCCGAACATGCCCCGAGGATACAAAACAGGACATATATATATATATATATATATATATATATATATATATACATACATATATATACATATATATATATATATCATGTTACAATACCATAATGACTTTTATTATGCAGCTCACATATCTGGCGAACATTGAAACGAGAACTGCAATTACTTACAAACGTTATTTATTTAAAAAATAAATCTACAAACATGCTAAGGAATCAACACGATCATCAGCACCAAAGGTATAAACAGGAAAAAAATTCGGAGGGATAGGAAATGCTATCATGTATAGACAAACAAAATTTTAGCACAACGTAAAATTTTAAAAGCTTTGGCTAGCTAATAAGTAAACTAATATTAAATAACTAATATAATTGTTAATTAATAAAAGTGAGATTTTTTGGGGGGGGGTAGGGAAAATTCATTTTGATAACACCCCCACCCCACCCCAGGGCGAAGCATCTTCTCAGCATAATATAAAAGAGTTATTACTAAACTCTCGACAGCACTCCAAGAACTTTTGATTTTTGGTCTATTCAGTTGATTTGTTGTATTTCAAAGCTCAAGGCTTTACATCCGTTCAACACGGGACACTAATAATCACTTTTTCTTATTCGCTCCTTCTTCAATGGTCTGATTAAGAGAAATTTTAGTCCAAATAAAAAAATGATAGCAGCGCGTTAGATCAGCACAACCATAACAGCGTTTGTTTCGGTTCTTTAAGATTTGGTCCGAATAAGCGGCTGGTCCGATTAACTGGAGGTGCAATCAATCGAAATCGAGTGTAACAGCAGAACTTTAATTATCCGATCGTCGTTTAACCGAAAACCTACGTTAGCCAATGTCGGTTTTCTGATTTATTTTATTTATTTATTTTTTTCAGCGTATATTAGCGAAAACTCTGTGGAATGACCCTTCTTGTTAACCAAAATCCATTTTCCTTTAAGCTTTTTTTTTTTACTTTTCAAATTATTTTTTTTTGTGTGTGTATGAAAGCATTCCTTTCGAACAACGAATACAGGTAATATTTTGGCTCTCTTTTCATTGGAATTTTTAATTAGCTTAAATCTCAAAGATGGAGCTTCCATTTAATTTATTATCGGAAGTTTTTGCTTCAAAATAAATTTTCATGTATAATTTGAGTTTAGATATTTATTTAGCAGCTTAAGCAGTCACCATATCAGTTCGATGACGATGTTATATATTAAGCTAGATGATTATTGAAAAATTCTCTCCAAAAATTTCGATTATCCGATGTAGGTTTAGTACTATTAAGTCGAATAATCTAGGTTTTACGTATAACGATCAATGATGTTCTAATTATTTTAAATTTTTTTGAAATAAAATGATTTTGTAATAAAATAAAAAAGCATATAAATATATTTATAATACAAGGAAAGGAAAATAATCCCAGGAGCAGAGGCTTTTAATATTTTTCAAACATCGTGTATTAAAACTTTTTTGTGTTCTCCAAAAGAATAAATAAAAAATAAGTGACTCCACTCGCTTTTCCGAAAATTTGATATTTACCAAGCTTATAAATAAATTTCATTCAACTGAATCGGATCTAGTGTTCAAGCACTAGTGCACTTAAAAGTATTTGAGTGCATAGGGAGCAATGTATAAAAATACTCTTTTGCAGCCTTCTAAAAAACTGCAGTGCGTACACTCGCTAAAATTTATGCAGTATGCAAGACTGTGACCTATAATATGCATACCTAATTGGATGTCAATCGAATGCACCATTTAGATATTAGCTCTAAATGTTTCGCCATAATATACAGGGTGAATCTAAACTCTTGGACAAAGTCGAATAATCTAGGCTTTACGTATAACGATCAATGATGTTCTAATTATTTTAAATTTTTTTGAAATAAAATGATTTTGTAATAAAATAAAAAAGCATGTAAATATATTTGTAAGGGGTGATAGGGCACATAATAAGGAATTAGAATCACATAGCAATGTGTGGTCGGCAACATCTTCTTCATGTTGCTGTTAATAATCAGTTTGGGAAAAGTGCTGACACAACAGTGGACTTTTCTACCATTGTTTGTCAGAAACTAATGTATTTTTCTCCGAAAACAGAAGACTAAAATTCATAGTTTCAAAATTCTATTTTATTTCACGGATGAAATTTTTGGAGACGAGCCTATTGTTATGAAACTTGGTTAAGAAATTTGACAAACACTTCAATACTTTTCACAAAGTGATTATTACCGGTTAAGTGAAAACTGCGTTTTTCCCCTGTTTAAAAAAAAAAAAAAAAAAAAAAAAAAAAAAAAAAAAAACTAATTTTTATACACACCAAAATCAATACCGGTCTTACGACGGTGTTTTATAACATATATACCAAATTTGAGCTCAATCGGATGCACCGCTTAGGAGCTATCGTGTTCACTCACATACACAAAAGCACTTACACACATACATACATACATCTCGTAAAAATAGCATAAACGAATTCAGAAGATCTCAAAACGTGTAAATCACACGAAGATCTCCGAGTCGAATTTTTTCATGATTACAACACTTTCCTTACATAGTACCTGTTCGTAAAGTAATAATAGTTGAACTGCTTTTTAAATTTCAAAACACACAAAAAATTTAATTTTTATACAACCATCATACACCCATAAATTATTTTCATTTATCTATTTTCAACTAGCTGGCTAATATTTAGTTGGGGAGGCCTTGGCCCAACCTGGGCTGCCGTACCATCGAATACAGTGACGACACTGCAGATGTGTTTTATCTTGAGCATAATCTCTCTCAATAGAATTTATTATTATTATTATTATTATTATTATTATTAAAATTATTCACTAGTGATAAATTTCACGCACTCTTTGCAATTTGAAGGTAAAATACACACACAAAATTATGAAAACCATTTATTTTATAAACCTGAAGTACTAGCAGTTGCTTACAAATTGCAAAACGAAATCAGCGTCTTTCAAAGAGAAATCTTTATGATGAAGAAGATAGAAGATACCGCGAGATTTAACCATTACCCGAAATTTCTGCAACATTGAATTGCAAGCTTGTTTTGAAATTTCCCATCTTGAAACCAGCATGACAATGTTTAATATTTTCAAATCATTATCAGATTTGTGAAAAGCATTTTATACCATCTTGATAATGTAAGCGTTTTTAATAAGATTTTGATCTATTCATTTCTTATTTTTTTAATTTAACACAAATGAGAGGGGAATTCGTGGTTTAATCTAACAGGCTTCACTTAAAATGTGCAGCAAGTGGTTAAACTTCTACACTATCTCAAAATCTAATCAATTTTTTTTTTTAATCCGACGCCTATAACTTGGGTTGAGAGCTCACCTATCATGTTACCAAATTTCATTTCTTTCACTTCAGTCGTTATTTATTTGATGAGCGAACAAACATTTACGCTTTGGAACAATTTTTGGAAAATCTCAAAATGTAATGCATGATGCGTCGAATGATTTTTTTTAAAAAATTCGACGCCTGTATTTAAGTTGAGTAACCACCTATCATATCAGCTTTACGTGATATGCGAATAAAAAAAAAAAAAAAAAAAAAAAAAAAAAGTTGTTGACAAAACGACGTACAAAAAAAGTTTTTTATTTTATTTTACTTTTTCTTTTTTACTGTCGTACTGGTGTCCCAAATACTTAAAATGGATAGAAATTGCAAATTTTTTAATGCCAAGTAGTGTACAGGCAGAGTGTAATTTTATTTATTTAGATGCATAAAAGTTCCCATTCCAAAATTGAAACAACGATTACTTTAACTTTAATCACTTCGCCGTGAGTCAATCCGTCTGGGTGTTAGACCGCTCGCCTTCTACACTTCGGGTCAACGGTTCGATACCAGTCGTCGATGCTAGAAGGACGCAGTTTAAAACTAACTTGAAGTTTTTACGTATGATGACAGGTAGCAGCACTAAATTTCAAAAAAAGAAGGAAGAAATCTCGATGTAACTATGACGTCATAATCCATTTTTCCCCATATGTATCTGAGCGTGACGGTCACATAGAAGCGTGATTGTCACGCGAATTCAGTGCTTTTTCTCCATCCCAAAAGTGCCCAACGTGCCTAAAGAAGTTTTCACCTCAAAAAAGTCAGTCATAGGACTGCACGTCAGAAGTGAAAACTTCTTGTCGAGCGTTCTAAAATTTATATTTATGCAGTTAAACAGGTTTTCAGACATTATTGTAGTTTTATTTATAACAAAAAATAAACATTTATGAACCTTAATTCACATTTCTATGCGTTTGAAATTCTTTCTAAAAAATTTTTTTAATGTTTTTTTTAAGTTGTAAGCGTATCGCGCCTTTATTTATGAAATTCTCACAATTTCATATATTTTTGTACGTTTGTACACATTTTCACGTAATTTCCACTGGGTTAACATTGAAAATTTTTAATATTTTAATTTAATTACTTTTTAAATTTAGTGTTCGATTTGTGTGCACGTTTAAAATTTAAAAAGAAAGAGGGAGTGCGGGCACAGGCCGCAACGTGACATAGCTGGTATATGCGTACGGTATATACATCAGCGATACACATTTTTCTCTGTTGGATTTTGTTCGATTTAATTAATAATTATGCACGTAAATTTATTAATTATCAATAATTATGTACTTACGTTGTAATGAACAGTAATCCTATTTATTTGTAATGAATTATGGATTTATAATTCAAATTCAGATGCACTGTAGTATAACACTTATAATTCAAATTTGATTTTTGTTGAAAGTATTCAGAACTGATCGTTGTTTCAGTTTCCGAAATTGCAAAAACAATCACTTCGAACTTTAGTCATTCCATCTCGAGTCGAACCCGTCTGGTGGTTAGAACGCTCGCCTACCACGCTTTGGGTCCACAGTTTGATACCAGTCGCGGAAGCTAGAAGGACGCAGTTTAAAAGTAACTTGAAGTTCTTGAGTATGATAGCGGATGACAGCACTAAAATTCAAAGGAAGGAGGAAGAAATCTCACCAAGCAAAAGACGGTATAGCTATGACGTCCCAATCTACGTTTTCCCCATATGTATCCGAGCGTGACTATCGCGCGAATTCAGTGCTTTTTCCCATCCCAAAAGTGCCACAGCATGCCTTAAGAAGTTTTTATTTTTAAAAAAAGCTACAATCCATCCCATACCAAAAAACCTGAAACCATTTTGATTTCATTTTCAATGCAATTCATTTCGTAAATGAAATCGTAATGGTTTGAGGTCACTACGATTTTAGTTAAATTATATTTTAGTCATTATCTAGTCGAAAGAAAAAAAAAACACGTAGAAGGGTGTTAAAAAAACACAGTTCCAAGATAACAGGGAAAAAATTTCGTTTCAAAATTAAAAGTTTATGAGTTTGAGGAGCTTCCAGTGCTTTACTTTACTGAGTATTGCTAGGCACATGCAGTAGAACCCAGACAGATTCTATTACATAGACGAACTCTCCTATGCCGGGTTTAATGACGGAACGTAAATAAATGGGTTGGTTTAATGCTAAAAGATTTGAATGTATAGTTAACTCGGTTATTACTCACATATAGCATTGTCAGCTTGCAAAATTTATGCATACTAGTCACTTCGACTGTGTGATTTGCATGTGACGAGCTCGTCACTGGTGATCACCATGGACGCCGAAATTTACATTGCAGCGTGATGTATTTGTCACACAGTGGCGTCACATTGTGACTATACATTATCGGTTGCACAGCGAAGTCACTCTGCAACGTTACATGTTTGACTCGAAGGGACGTCACAGAAGGCGTGCATTTACATCCCATTTGTGATGAGATGAACGTGACGAAGTATAACGTCGTCATTACCTACATCAGATATAGGCAACCTTTGAAAAGTTGCGGACCATACTTTAGGATGTTCGCGAAGTTGCGGGCCAAACTTCAGGATGTTAGCGAAGTCGTGGGCCAAATAATTGGAATTTGTATGGGATTTTGAATGGTTTGCATGGGTTTTATCCTGGGTTTTGATATGTTCCGCTGGCCGGATCAAAAGCCGTGGCTGACCACACCCGGCCCGCGGGCCTCTGTGATTGAGCATATGTGGCCTGTATGATTGCTGTATGGGTACGAGCTCTTTAATTTGACGAGCAAATTGTCACTGTCACTTCAGACTTGTTATAGGCAAGTTAGACTGTACTTAACCGTTTGACGTGCGGTTGCTGCAACGTGAAACCATCTTATTTCAGCGCTTTCCTTGCTAGTCACAAAAAATATATATAAAAAAATCTGATGTGTCCAACACATGACTTCCTTGCACGTCCATTAGATCAAAAATATTTTCGATGCACTTCCTCTAAATTTATTTGTTTGAAAGAGATAAAATATCAATAATAGTAAGGTTTAGCGATTTCTAGCCAAATATTATGATATCGCCAAGCTGAGTTCAATTTGAAAGATTTCCTTCTGACACTTTATTTGGCGATATTTCACCAAAAGCCGACAAACTTGAGATAGTCAGAAAGATTTTGGGGATAGCCAAAGTAATCATTGACCACAGACTTTCAATGAATTGAATGCATCTATACACCTCAATGTATTCAAAGTCATTTGCCTCACCATGTAAATAAATTCTCAGTCGATTGCTGTCAAAAAAGATATTGAAAACAGTTAGATATTACAATAGTTCTAAATACAAAGTTAAAAAATCTACGGGTTAAAGTTTTAGAGTTATACAAAATAGGAAATAATTTTTGGCGCCAAATTTGGCGATATTTCGGCGAAACTCGTCAATGTCGACGGCATTTGGCGAGATTTTAAGCATGAACCAAACAATGACAGATTATCGCCAAATTTGGCGATATTCCGCCAAAACTCGCCAAGAACGATAACAAATGGCGATACTTTGGGCATGGACCAAATGACTGACTATCGCCAAATTTGGCGATATTTCGCCAAAACTCGCCAAGGTCGAGGACAGACGGCGAGATTTTGGGCATGTACCAAACAATGACTGTCTACAGTTGTATTATATTGAAGATGTCCATAGACATTAAGGTACTGAAATTCTTTTCGGTGGTCCTGTAAATAAACTCTCCAGTAGATTGGAACCAAAAATCGAGATGCACAACTAGATGTTACAACATTCTTATATATGAAATTTCATAATAGTTTTTGAGATTTGAGAGTTAAATATGCACACACATACACCAAAAGTCGCCAAGCTTGGCGACTTTTGGCATAGTTCTTGAGGGAGGCACGTGACCGTGGTCGGACCATTACCTAACTTATGTGGTAGGACGGTATTGTGCTTGAAATGGATGAATGCCCCTAAAATTGCTATTGACCGTAATGTATTGGAAATCTTTTGAGTGTTCCTGTAGCAGAACTATAAATGAAAAAGACACTTTTTTTAATGGAGAAATTCATTTTCTAACTCTTTACAGCATATATCACTTCTGAGTCGTTTGAAATAGCCCAATACCTCTAAAAAACGCTTTGATGAATTTCGGCCCATAGAGCGTAATGTATTTCGAATCTTTTGGGCGGTCCTGTAGATAAACTATTCAGTCGAATGGAACCGAAAGGGAAGGTGCACAACTAGATGTTACAACAATCCTAAATATAAAGTTTCAACATTCAACGCCTAACAGTTTTTGAGATATGCGAGTTTAATGAATTTCGGCCCATTGAGTGTAATGTATTTCGAATGTTTTGGGCAGTCCTGTAGATAAACTATCCAGTCGAATGGAACCGAAAGGGGAGGTGCACAACTAGATGTTACAACTATCCAAAATATGAAGTTTCGACATTCTACGCCTAATAGCTTTTGAGTTAGGCGAGTTTAATGAATTTCGGCCCACAGAGCGTAATGTATTTCGAATCTTTTGGGCGGTCCTGTACATAAACTATCCATTCGATTGCCACCAAAAGGGGAGGTGCACAACTAGATCATAGAACAATCCTAAATGTCAAATCTCAACATTCTACGACCATTAGTTTTTGAGATATGCGAGTTACATACATACGTACGTACGTACGTACGTACGTACGTACAGACGGCATGGAAAAACTGGCCACAGTAGACTCGCCACTGGTCAAAATGAGTTGCAGACGCGTTAATATGATCGTGCATGCTAGCCTACGATGAGATACATCGAAAAAAAATTTTTAATTAAATTTAGAGGAGTCAAAATCGGTTTTTATGTCGAAATTTGGCCCCCAAAATTTTTCGGGATCACATTACTTCCTTATACTACGTACAAGGAAGTAAAAAGAATATCATTAAATAGTCATAATGCTAAAAAAATGCAGCCTCGATATGGCAGTTTAATCGACCGCCATGTTGTAGGAAGTTAGATCGATGGCAACGGCTGCACATTTTTTTGCGCTGTGCAGTCTGTCTACTTGGTCTTGTGAAAATGCTTGTGCTTCAAAGGGTTGAATTTCTCACAGCCTTGCATGCACTCTATAGCATTCAACCATAATACTGAAAAGTTACATGCTAAACATTTGTGAAATTTTATTTCTGTAAAATATGTAGTAACGCAGATTTGAATTTTAAAGACGGAACTCCAATGAAGTGGACTAACACTGGATATTGTAGGGAAATTTTTCACCGTTGCGTTTTTGCAACCATAGAAAGTTGTTTTGCTCCATGGATAAGGCAAAGCACAATAAGGTCTATCTGCCAAAGGAATGCCTTGGGCGGCCATGTTAACCCTTTGAGGCGCAACCCTTTCCCAATGCTGAAAAAAGTGCAGCCGTTGCCATCGCTCGACTTAACTACCAGCAAGATGGCGGATCATGTGCCCGCGCACAGCCAGCTGTCGTCAAAAAAGGGTCTCTAGATCTGTGACACGCGATGAACGTTTCGATCGTCCGCCATCTTGCTGGTAGTTAAGTCGAGCGATGGCAACGGCTGCCCTTTTTTCAGCATTGGGCAATCTCTCCAGCTGTTCTCGCATTCTTCCATTTTTCAGCAGATGCCAGTGCTGTTGAAAATGACGTGCTAAAAAGTAAAGGATTCTCGTGGAGCTATGTCACCCGCAATTATTTTTATAGAAATCAAACCTATTCTTCGTGACTGGCAACAGTCAAAACGTCAGAGTTTGGTGTTCCCAGAGCGGGAACACTGCGCGTTAAAGGGTTAAGGGGTTCTAAGCGTATCCAGGTTAGGGGCCATTCATTAATTACGTAAGGGTACCGAGGGAGAGTGGAGGGTTCTGAAAATCTCTAACATACCCTTATTCTCGGGAAAAGAGGGAGGGGGGGGGGGTTAAAGCCACTCTTACGTAATATTTTTTAAGTCGAAACGTTCGATTTCTAACATAGAGTGATGGGTATTTGAGAGCTAAGCGTTGGGAGAAACAACTCTGAGACGTACTTTTTCTTTTTTAATGTACAATTACATTATTTGAATTCTAGTCGTTCCTTATTTTGCGCAAAGTACAGGGTGATTATAATTAAAGTTCCACTTTAAAACGATCAGAAAAGGAAAACTGCTAGACCCAGGGGCGTAGCCAGAAATTTTTCATGGGGGGGGGTTACGACTACTGCAACTCACATATATGCATACATGTGTGTGATAAGGGAGTGAAGAATATACATTTTGTATGGCAAAAAATACCTCATGGGGGGGTTATGACACCCCCCTTGGCTACTCCCCTGGTTGGACCAAATGCTATCAAACTTGGTAATTGTATAAAGGTGGTCAGGGGATTCATTATGTACGGAAAAAAATCTCAAAAATTTAACTCCAGGGACAAAGACGTATTTAAGGGGAGGGGTCCCCCCCATGAAGAACATTTTAGAGGGGGTTCAAAAATTTCGGAGGGGGTGCAAACGGTAAAAACAGGCAGTATTTTCCTCAAAAGGGCACTACATCATTATCATTTTAGTAATAAAAATCAAAATTTCGTGGGGTAGGACGTTCGGACCCCTGGACCCCCCCCCCTTAAATACGTCCTTGCCCCTGGTGTTGAATTTTTGAACTTTTTTCGCCGAAAGTATAAATCCCCTGACCTCCTTTACACTATTACCAAGTTTGATAAAATTTGGTCCAGTGTTTTTCCTTTTCTGATCGTTTTAAAGTGGAACTTTAATTATAATCACCCTATATTATTCGTTTGTAGTTTGTTTGACTGATTTGTTTTCTCACTTTACTATTATTTGAAAACTTATACTTTTAATTATATTATAAATTTTTCAAAGACTAGATAATTACCTGATAATAATATAATCGTTATCTAAATCTAATAATAATATAATGGTATAACCTAAATTATCTTTAAAAAGAAGAATTATTTACGTCAAATTATGAGTTTTAGTGCAATTGATCCTTTTCTAAAACCAGATAAAATCTTACGTAAGAATGGGGAGGGGGAGTTGCAGAAATCTTATTTACTCTTTCATAGGGGTAGAGTAGGTCGAAAAGGGCGAAAATTGTCCTTACATATACTAATCAATGGCCCCTGACATCTGGAGAAAACCTCCTAAAACGTATAAACGATCGAAAGACATCCGCGCAGTAGAGCAAAACCCTGGACCTTTACACTTTATCAATGTTCTTCATTCTTATTCACTGGAGCACTGGCGGGCGGGACTTGCAACGATACGAGAGACCACGTTAAATGTGGATCAGCTATGAAATACGTAGAGTTCAAACAGTTATCTAATATATAAAATTCTCCTGTCACAGTGTTAGTCACCTAACTCCTCCGAAACCACTCGACCAATTTTAATGAAATTTTCTATGTATATTCGTTAGATCTGAGAATAGGTTTTTAACTATGTCTCATACCCCTAAGTCATAAGGGCGGTCCACCCCAAAATGTTTAGTCCCCGAGTGCTATTAATTTCGATCAGGATTTCTGTGTAGACATTAGCGTGTCGAATCACTTTTCAAATGTGTTTGCCAGATAATGTGGAGAGGGGGGGGCGTTAATAAAATGTTGAAAGTCGCACAAGGTTTGCAATTTTTTATAATTTATCGCTAAATGTGGTGCCAAAACGCGACAATTTATTATAAATATATTTCGCGTATAGTTAGAAAACGCCTGGCGTATATTGTAAAAGAGTTTTATTAGGCGATTTTAGTATAGATTTCTATTCCGAAGAAGTGCTCTGTGGAACAAGAAAGGAAAACACGGTACATTCATGGATTATGATGCCCATTCCAAACAGCATTTAAAATGTCTTTGCGGTATAGTTGGAATATGCCTACAGGAAGAATATGCCTGGCGAAGATTGTAAAACAGTTTCAGTAGGCGATTTTAAGATAGATTTCGATTCCAAAGATGTGTTTCATGGTACAAGAAAGAGTTGATTCCTATTTTAACGCCCCCACTCTCGCCAACCTAAAAAATCCCCGTACTTTGGCGAGCTTTGCAGTCATGGGTCTCTGGGAGTTATGCACAAGTTTCAACAGTACTTACGGTTTCAACGGTACTTTTCAACGGTACGTATTATTCCGGCGGTCCGCCAAGACAAGCAATTTTTCACAAAGATAAATGCCGGGCACATGAAATTGTTGATGGTTTGGAATACGATTGGCAACGTATTTAAAATCTACGAAAAAGTAGTTTGGCGGAAGTGACCGCCGGGATAATACGTAAGTACCGTTTCAACGCACCCAAAAGAACTATGTGATAACTAAAGTAAACAAACTAGCGATAAACGCGCCAGTTAAGGAATTTGAAGACATGTAATTATTAAAACTACATTAATTGGTAATCCAAAATAAATAAAAATGTAACGGCATGCTGTACTTACATGTTGTTCCAAATCGCCATTTTAATTCTAAATTACGATTTCTACATAAATGCAAAAAATCGTCATGGTAACTGCATATGTTTAATCATCGCCTCCTTGGCGAGAGTCGAGGCGTTACAGTAGGAAACAATATATAAAACGGTAAAGTATAGTTGTGATATACTTGGCGAAGATTGTAAAATAGTTTTAGTAGGCGATTTTAAGATAGATTTCGATTCCAAAGGTGGGTTTTATGAAATAAGAAAGAAAAATACAGCACAGTCATGAATAATGATAACACTTTCCAACTTAATGGAATAAGGACGAAAAATAGGGACGACGCATAAATTATGATACGATTTTAATATATAGCACTATAGTGCGTATTTAAAATCTGAAAGTGTTTCAGATTTTCATCCCTTTTTTTTTGGGGGGGGGCAAACTTTTTTATGGAATGACTAAGTCTCAAGGCCAAACTATGTCTGTTTGTGGATTAGATTTGAGCACACCATGTTTTTCACACGGACAGTTATACGTGGCATGCTCTCGAGTGGGCAAACCATACAGTGGGCATCCAGTTTGTTTGTGTTATCTAAAGATGGGAATAACAAAAAATATTGTATACTCTATTGCGTTAAGGGATTGATATTATTTTTTAGTAAAATTATTGTAATTAGCGATATATATAAATTTAAAGAATAAATTACAATGAATTAAAAATATAAATGTTTGGTATTGTGTTATTTTTATATTCCAGCATCGTTCACAGCGCTCCATGCCTCTTCCACTCATATACCACTTACTCACAAACTTACAATAAGTTAGTCATTTCTTTCTACTAAAATAATCCTAGGAATAATTTATATGGCAAAACAACGTTTGCCGGGTCAGCTAGTAAATAATATAAAAATTGATGAAAGAAACTATGATATAGCGAAAACCAGCTCTAATTCATTTTTTCAATCTCTAAAGGATAAAAGTAGTTTACGATACGTGAATACTTTAGTTAATTAAAAAAACGTAAGCATACTACATTGCAACGGAAACTGGAATTAGTAGGTAAGAGGAATTTTACATATCCGCCTCTCGGATTAATAAAAACAAAAATTGATTTCGTGACATTTTGATCATTTTTGAGAAACTATGTCTCCTTATTCGGATTGAATGTAATTTAAGTAAGAAAAGTGCAAAGCAGGTTTTTAAAAGTTCAAACACCAGGCAAAATTATTTATACAGAAAGCTAGTAAAATTATTATTTCTGCTTAACCACGCGATCACAAAAACGTTTTAATCTCCTTCACACGGTTTGATAAATATTTGGCTTTATGGTAAATGATAATTAACAAAGTAATTAGCCATGAAATTGCTACAATTTTCACCAGATCATAGTTCACAAATACGCTCGTAATACAAACTATTTGAATTGAGGCTATGTTTTTAGTCACTCGACTGATGATAATTCCAAAATTCCGTGACGAGGTTATGTTTTAGGTGTAACAATGCATTCGTTAACACTTGGATATTTATGTAGTATACTCTACATCAAGATTTACGTTTCACTGAGTTGCTTATTTATTTTTCATAACAACAGTCGAGAATGCTGTTTAATCACAAAGAAGCAAATTTACAAAAATACGAATATGCTAGGGGAAACGCCGTTGCGCAACTATACGCTAGCACAAAAGGAACTATAGAGAGATATGATATACAGATTAAGAAAGAAAAAAAAAACTTTTACCGATTAATGGATCCTTAGTAGCCATGAATGAAATCATAGAAATGATATTTCAGAGGTATGGGTTCAAGATTCTGCGAACGACAACAAAGTGGTGTTCATGGATATGGTTAGAAGTACAGAAACTCAAAATTTTCGAAATTTGAACGCTTATTTTTTCCGTCGCAAAATGCTCAGCGTATGCGAAAATCCTAAAAAGCGTTGTAAACGGTATGTGCATCACCAAAAATGGACGCGTTATGTGCGCACAAAAGCAGCTCTGTGAACGGCCAGTACAAACACAATCGGATCAGAGCACACGGAAAAAACTTGCATATGACAGAGGACAGAGGCAAAAGATACCAATCGCAGAACGACGTTCGTCAAGTATTCAGCGTAAAAAACTGTTACCACGCTCAAAAAGCAGCTGAACTTTCGCTGCCATTGCGTCCTTAAGTGCAGCTCCTGTCTGAAGAACCACATTCCCACCCTGCTTTTTATTGTTTTTACGCTGAATATTTGGCGAGCGTTGTTCAGTGATTGGTATCTTGCCTCTGTCAGAAAGAAAATGAAAATGATGTCTTTCATTAGTTGAATTAATTTTATTTCTTTACATTAGCTGATAGAGTCTACAGGAGCGGTTCCCAAATTTTCAACATCTCCCCCCGCCCCCCAAACAAAGGATAATCTACAATGTCTCCCACCCTCACATTCCTCAAACAGACATTAGTTTTTCCGTCTTCAGCAGTGGGCATTTAATCCCCTTTTCTACAAAATAATGTTACTGATAAAATTTAATTAAACACTTTAAGAAAAAATAGATATGTTTTAGAGTAAAAATAAAAATATATAAGATTATTTTCAAACCATGCACTTCCCCTTTCTCTTTGCTTATTTTTCTCACGCCCCTCTGCAAACACGCTGCATAAAGTAACTTATTATTTTTAGCCAGAATTAGAGCCTAGCAGTGGCGTAGCCAGAAATTTTTCATGGGGGGGGGGGGGTACGACTACTGCAACTCACGCATATGTATACGTATGTGTGATAAGGGAGTGAAGAATATGCATTTCGTATGTCAAAAAATTCCACATGGGGGAGTCCCCTCCCTAGGCTACGTCACTGGAGCCTATAGAAATTTAAATCATCCCTCGAATTCGTAAATTACTTGTTTGCATAATCTAATATAATAGGACAGCTATCGTGGGAAATGCTAGTATGATGTTGGGAAAGAGATGCCATACATTTATGAATTGACTAGAGGAAAGAATTTTTTAAGAAAGGTGAAAATTTTTAAGTGAATTAAACGTAAGTAAGTAGCAGTACTAAATTATTGTATTCTCTAAATTAGTGGCTTGATTTCGCTTTTGAGCATTTCATTTATGTAATGAAAATAGTGACAAATAATTTTTTAAAAATTTATAATACATATTAATTTACTTCTAAAGTAATAATTAAATACTTTAGAACTTGTCAAATTTTTTTGAAAAGTTTTTAATATTTACTGCAAAAATCTCTGATTTCTGTACAGAGATAAATTTCTCTTTAGCGAATTTTTCAACTGGAACCAAACAGACATGATATTTTAGTAGGCAGTGCAAAATGTGCTCCAAACATTTTGGAACGCGAAACTGTAGCTTTGGTATTATAGAAACACAGTACATTAAAAAAAAAAAAAAAACTTAGACGAGTCATCAAATGAAGCTGCTTTATTTCTACTTATTTATTTTAAGAGGAGAAGGAAAGGGATTTTAAGATCTTCAACTGAGCAGTGCTGGATTTCCCATAAGGACAACCTAGGCCATGGCCTAGGGCGCAGCGGTCTAAAGGGCGCAGAACAAAGAACTCCCTTGCAGAACAATCACGGATGAGGAAAAGGACTGGAAAGGAGAAACGAAAACGACTTACTTTAAGTGATTATTGCTCAAGAAAAACACGTTTATGGCTTCCGAAAAATTCCATTTTTCCCTAGTACAATTTCTTATCTATAGAAAACCCATGTGTGGAGATCCATTACCCCCCCCCCCCTCGCAGACACAGAATTGCTCGCAGAGCACCCCAGCACAGACCATGTCCAAGTCGACGACATGTGTCGCAGAACTAAGAGATCCGCTGCAGAACAATCACATTGAGGAAAGCAGGGGTACCGGAGAGAACAATTATTCAAAGTAAGTTATCATCGAAAAGGCGTCTGACTATCTGTGCTCTTCCGATATCCCAACGTTCCCGAAAAAAGAACCACACCACACCGATGTCTGGTATACATTCAAACAGAACCCACATCATACACACGCACAGAACGGTAAATATGTCTGCTCGAGAAAAAGTCTGTTGCTTTGAGTGTAATGTGTCTATAATTTTAAAAAATTTGAAAACGCATTATCAACTCTTTCATCCAAAATATATCGGTGAAACATCGCACAATTAATGAAAAGAGCATTTCTGGTTTCTTAGTTCCATCTAAACGATCGCCAGAAAGAGTACATTCTGATTTTGATGTTACCCATAAAAATGCTGAGAACAGAAACTGATACCGAAGTTTTGCAGAAAGTTAACGTGTCCAAGGACGTCTAACGTGTTCAAAAATTGCACGAAGTTTACAATGCAATCCTCTGTTTTGCGATGACTTTTCATAAGTTTCTCAAAACTGAACTGTTTCGTGGCTTTAAATGGTAAAATTCAGGGTCTTCCTTTTGAAATGATAATAGATAATGTAAATTATCTGACAATCTTAAAAAAAAACTGTAATTTATAAAACACATTTTTACGTGGCATATAGTACTGATGAGAAAAACGAATTATTATGCATATTAAATTGAAACTATTGATCAATTTTTCGAGGGAGGGGGGGGGGTGCGCAAATATGGCCTTTGGCCTAGGGCGCAAAAATGTGTAAATCCGGCCCTGCAACTGAGTAAGAGTATTTTAAATACTAATACGAATTTTCGGAGTGATTTGTCTTCAGGGATTAAATTTAGACTAAAAGTCGTATTCTATAATTAAGGTTTGCATTTTAAAGTATGAAAATCGGGTAACTAAGGAGAGATAGGGAGTTTTGGATTTTAAATAGGGTTTGGCGAATTTTCGCGAAATATTTAACGATATCGTTTAGCTGACTCTAGTTTTAAGGTCTTTTGCCGCCAAATTTGGCAATGTTTCATCAAAAAGTCGCCAAGCTTCTCGACATTTGGCGCTATTTTCCTAATGTTGCTGCTGTAATGTTTGCTCTCCTGCTTGAGTACTACTTACTGGCATTAACATTACACAATCAAGACCCGATTGATTGGGGGTTTTCTAGAAATTGAATCTCATGAAATTGCTAAAAATTTCAGTGAGTCTATATAAGAAAAGCAGATCATGTCAAAGCAGTTCAGTTCAGTTTAGTTGCGACTCTTGCTGTGAATACATTAGCTGCGAGCCTAAGTGCTCTATCTCTTTGTATTTATAAGTGACGCTTTCTCACTTGTTTTGAGAAGCCTACTTCTGACGGCTGTTTGTAAATTCTCCATTGTATGTTGAGGTGTTCTGCTCAAGAATTTCCACTAAGGTTTTAAACTGTGAAAGGATTGTAGGCGAAATACAGTTTTTGAGAAAGACTGTGTGTTCAATTGACCGATTAAATCGATCTATTGCTTGTTAATTTCTGTGAATTATGCACTGAAGATTGTTCATCGAATTTCTTAAACTAGTAAAATTTGTGTTTTGTCCTGTCAAATGGGCTGATTACAAGAACTTTACATATACACTGGACTTTTAAGCTATCAACCTTAAAGTAAGCAGAATTTTCTACAGCAACGTATACGTTTTTCACAAAGCCACTATACCGTCATAGCCTTTTATTCACAACTGACTTCACATAACGAACATTTACTGAAGCCACATAACGAAACACCTACAATTATATGAACATAGATATTAAAAATAAAGTGTAGATAGCGAGTTAGGCTAAGTCAGGGCTTACACCTGAGGAAAAAGTTGCTTCTGTACTTTTTACTCTCTGAAGCACATCTCTTCTCTCTTGAGCTGACCATCTAGGCTCTGGGTTGGAATCTCAAGTGGATTTCGATCACGTGAGATGCTTCCAGTAAGTCTCCGAAAGTTATGAGATTCCTCATGTCACTATAGTGTCTAATTCTTTAGAGCACTAGAAACACTCAGAAATTTATTCGTTCTATAACATCAGAACTGCACATTATCAGAGGTCTATGGCTTCTAATCGGTAACTTTACGAGGCCGTTCAGATCAAAGGTATGAGAAAAATTCAAGTACTGAGGGGTAAAGAAAAAGGAGCCTCACGCATATATCTTATAAGTACTAATTATTCGTAATTATTCGGACAACGTCACACCACTAAATAATCCACAGCATGTTTTGGCTAACTTAACAATAATATCTTTCTCTCTACTGATATTCAATCCAGCTTTTAACAAGTAAATTACTTAAATTTTGAAAATAATTATATTTTTGCTACCCACAGTTGAAATTTTATCATTTAGGAAAAATCTAGCAACGCTAAACTCGTCAACTTAATAATAATCATCATAAAAGAAAAGAAAAGAACATATTCTAAGAAAACTTCCTCGTCCTGATGTCGCCGCTGTGTAAATGTCCTTCAAACCTCCGAATCACCTGTCCGATCCATTGATTTCAAACGTGTCCAAATAGCGTTTTCAAAGCCCATTCCTGTTATAGGATATGGTATGAGACTTCCTCCCCATTGCATTTACCAGATTCATCTGTGTGATGCACTCACTCCGTCTGCAATACGTGACGAAAACCGTGAGAAAGTTGCTTTATCTAAATCTAATTCCACTGCAGTATAATTTTCTTATACAAGGTATACTCCTTCTTTTTCCCCTGGTACAGACAGAACGGATATAGGGCATGAGGTCAGATTTATCTTTTAATTTCTTTAGCCTAAAGGTCAATCAGTAAGGTGTGTTCCAAGTAAACTTCTAGCTTGCACTATGGAGGGGAAAAAAGTGCAATTTAAAGTAGCAATGGTCAGATTTTTTTTTCTTTTCTTTCCAGAGAAGAAAATTCATAGTGAAAGGTGAGGATGGAGGAGAATTTTCTAGAATCTCTTTATTTTCATATGATAATGGTCCTTACGATGGATAAAGGAGTATTAAATAACTGTGTTTTGGTGAAGGGAGGTTGAATGGTTTTTAAGGAAGTAAACTGAACGAAGGGGAAATTTCCTTTGTTTAGATTCACACTTTTCCATTAAAACTGAAGGTTAATGTAAATTTTATTACTGGTGTATAAATGGGATGGAATTCTTTTTTATAAGAAAGAACATTTAGAATTTATGTTAAACGACTGTTAAACAGGGATGAACTTCACGTGCTTTCCCACGTTACGCGTTTATTTTAACGTGAAAAAGTATTTAACTCTGCATGAGAAAATTTCTCCATATTATACGGGTTCTGAAAGGTTTTCTGTTTATCAACAGAAATATTTGAAAAAAAAAAAAAACTTTAAAGTATTAAATGATATAAAAAAAATACTGAATGTCAGTTTTTTCCCATAACGAGTAAGAATGCGTTTTCACTTTTTTTTTTCTTTTTGGAATGAATGAATTTAACAAAGTACCAATTTAACAAAGTACCAAAACTCTCGGTTGATGCCTAAGCGGTATAAACTGTTTATACCGTTTAGGCATGAAAATTACCTGCGTCAAAAATATCTGACCTAACATTAGTTGGTTTAAAATATTCCGTAATTAAAGAAAATTTAAATGGATTGTATTTATACCAATACATAATAATGTAGCACTCAAAACTTATAAAAGCTCACTGTGGCACAGTGGTTATGCCACTGAAAATGGTAGACGGCCGACGTGTGAAGGTCCCGGGTTCGCGTCCCATCGCGCGGTTGTCGATCTAACAGTCTGAAGTTTTGGTAGGTTTTTCTCCAGATATAACGTGAATACGCGTTAAAATCCCTTAGAAAGTCCTCCTGCCACGGCACCCCCATCCTTGGCAGATCGCCCTAGAGTAGCGTTGCCATAATCACACAAACATCAAACTAAACATATAAGAAAATAAATATAATAGTTAATAACACTTTGGAAGTAATCCCATATTTACCGATACTTTTATAAAGTATACCGTGAATTATATCGATATCTGGAGATAAACTGTTTTTGAAAAACCACCAAAAAATAAATAAATAATAATAATAATAATAATTTTAGTAACATTGTAGGTAGTTTGTTTATACCGTTTTATCTGTAGTAGATACAGTTTATATACATGAAATAATGGGCAACTGGCCGGATGTAATACTTTCGTTTTAAGCCCTGAGCTGGGTTCGGTCTTAATTTCGTATCTTTCGGGTTCGGTCTTTTCGGTCTTAAGTCGTGGTACGCTGAAACATGCCGCTCGTTGTTGTTGTAGTCTGGTCGCTGCTCGTTGATAATCCGCAGCCGGCCATAAGGGAAGCCCCTATTCTGGTGGCTGTGGTTGTCATACATAAATTTATCCACATTTCTGGTGAGAACATATTTTTATTTTGACGGATTTTCACATAGATTTATGGGGCAATAGAAGTCACGAAAAATCCGCTCTCTCGACGATATTCGCACTTTTATCAACGAGGGTCACGTGGTTTATAAACTAGTCACATGATTCTAAAGAGGTGCATTCCTTGGCTATTAAAATGTTCAGGTCTCACAGTCCCAGTAAATTCTTGAGAGCTGCGGCGAGATATGAGATGGGAGAACGAGGACGGATATAACAAATGCCTTTATTAAATTTAGAGATCGCGAGACAAATCCTTTGTTTGAAAACAAGAGCTTGTCACTCCCCTGAAGAATTTTTAAGAGAATTGATAGGAAATTTGAATTTTGAGAGGATATTTTTTTGCTATATACATTTGATTTCATATAAATGATAAAATGTAATTTTTTTTCTAATTCATTTTTGAATGAAAAGAAAGCTTTTTAATCATTTGCGGAGATAGAAGTACTTTGTGTTTGAATTTTAAATTACTTGTACTGTACTTGAAAAGGAACTGGATCATCTGTTTGAAACCACCGCACTGTTTATTTGAAAATTATTCATCATCCTGCAGCTACAGTAATAAATCATCGTTCTCCAACATAGCTGTTTTTCTGTACTTTATTATGCTCTCTATCCTCTTTCTAAAAAGGAATACACTTTTATCATAACCAGTTCTAGTTAAATATACTTTATACGATCGATAAAGAAGGATAGTTCGATGAGAAAGTATTTCCTCATTCAGTTGTCTGGAAGATTTTGCATAACAATAAACCTATGCCAGAAGCAATCGAATACGCCATTCAGATTCGTGGTATAATTGAATCAACCTAAGTACTTGTTCCATAAGTGCTTTGAAGAAGCTAAAATGACTGGCTAAATATGCTAACCGCCGAATCTTTGCACACAGATTGAAAATTAAAGCATATTAGTTTCCTCTAACATGATCTTTCATTTTCTGTTGTTTTTATATAACAATAAATCATATGTTTGCTGTGAAATTTTGCAGTTATAAGTACATTGAACGATATCTCTGACCTTTGTCGAGTCAAAATTGTTTAAAATAGTCTCTTCTTTTTTTAAATAAACCTTGAAATATCTTGCTTTTACTTATAAAGTAAGCAATTCTCTTTATTTTCGGTGAAACGTTAACAGCATTTAACGTTTTCCCACCTATAATGTCATTTTCTATTGATCCCAAATATTTCCCTATACTTGTTACCTTAAAAAATCCGGCTAATAATGTTAAATTTCCCTCATTTGATGCTTTTGTCAACTAGAAAAATTCAATGCGTTTCCACTAAAATAAGTAACATAATTGTTATGAAGAAGCAAATAGTTTTTCAAGCTGCGCGTATTCCCTCTCCTTTATCTGCATTTAAAAAAATTGTAAATGACCCTATGTATCTCCTCATATAGTATAGCAAACCAGAAGTACGGATAACAGAATATAGATTGCGATGCAAATAGTAAAAATACAACAAACACTAAAATAACAGATTTCTTCGAAAAATAATTTTGAAAACTAACGTCTTAATTATTGCACAGACATAAATAAAAATGTATGTATAACCTAAATTATACTATATTTCAATATATCATTTTTATCTAACCTCGATTTAGCGTTTCCTCGCGTATAACATCATTTCTTTTTGGTCATTTGATTGACATTCAATAAGAGTTTCCCTTGATGTACGTCAGCAATACAGTCTCGCGTCTTTAGAGCTGACCAGAGATAAAAAAAACGACGATGTTTTTTCTGGGGGGGGGGGATATATATCATGCACTTACGTTGCACGTTTAAAAATAATCGTACATAAAATAATTTCGGGGAATTAATAAGAATTTATTGTAAATTTATTAATTTATACAACAGCACTTCTACTTCTTTGTACCGAAAAATAATAATAATAATAATAATGTTTTGGGCTAGCATAGCCATTCATAAACTTAGGAGAGGGTGAGAATTAAAGATAAACAAAGGGAGAGGAAAAATAAGCAAAAACGGATTAGTAAGTTAAATAAATAAAATAAAATAATTATACATAAGTAAAAAAATAATGATCTAACAATTACAGAACCTCCGTCCACAACTGAGGACACAAAAATTAGTTATATTTATCGTATTATGATGGATGTTCTATTTGTTTACACAAAAAAAGTCCTCGAAAATTTAAGAAACAGGATTTTTTATTTTATTTTTTTAATTACAAATTTCATTTCTATTCTCAAAAGAATTTAATTCAAAGAAAAATTATTTAATCAGGTCTGAAAGGATTAAGATAAAAATACCAGTAATGATCATATAAATATAATTGACCACTTAATTATACAAACTAAAACAAAAGTTCAAAGGTCACCCCCGAAAACAATTTAAGTAAGAGATTTTTTTTCTTTTTGTCTTTACTTGAACATCTTTTACTTCAGTTGATTACTGAGGTGACTTAGGAACTTTTATTTTATTTTTAATTTGTAAAAGTAAGCGATTCATTATAATATGTACATGGTCCATAACTGGCACATTTACTTTATGTAGGAACAATGTTACTATTCTATTTTTATCTTTTCGGTGTTTCTGCAGTTTTCCCTAATGTGTGCTCTCCCAATATCTTCTTGTGACTGTTGTCTGCAGCAGAGTGGAATTCTATTGTATACTTTATACGAAGGAGTCAGTACCTTATCCCGATGTATTGAGAAAAAAAAAAAATCTTCAAATCAATGAGTTGGTTCTTCAGCCGCCGATCAACTGTGTAACCCAGATTGCGACTCGCACAATCTTGAAAATTACCCAG
Organism: Cheiracanthium punctorium; assembly: GCA_038373885.1. Taxonomy (NCBI): domain Eukaryota; kingdom Metazoa; phylum Arthropoda; class Arachnida; order Araneae; family Cheiracanthiidae; genus Cheiracanthium; species Cheiracanthium punctorium. The sequence goes on along the minus strand of JAWZYV010008065.1, from coordinate 217,402 downwards.
GGATAAACGTCTGGTTTCCACTAAGTTATAATTTCTCCTCGCGAAAATTGTCTCTCTCATACCTGTAATCTTCCTTTAGGAAACATGCTGTTACGTAATGCACAATAGGTATCACTTGGAAAGCGAAAGAAAAATGAGGGATTTTCTTGGCTTGAAGAACCACTTTTCACACAAATAGAGTCTTTGTCAAATTTTATAAATATTTGTAGGGTAATGATATATTTAGTGATTTGTAGTTTAGAATCCAGCCTGCAGGCTTCATAATGTATTGAATCCTGTAGCGTGCCATTAAAAAAAAAAAAAAAGAAGATCTGCTTTTAAAAAAGTGAGAAGGAAAATATGCGTGAAAAGTGATCTAAATGTTTAGTTCAATTGTTAGATCCTCTTTCGTCCAATTTTGCATTGAATGCTGCCTGTTCACATAATACAAGGCGACAGACACTTGATCGGGGCAGGGAGCACTGAGACCATTTGAAATAACACTGCAATGCAGGTTCACAAATGTGATTAGTTCTTTTTCAATTTCACACCTAAAAGGGGGGTATCCCCTTAATGCTACTGTACAACGAGACATTCAGTGGCAGAACTGGACTCTCCGCCGTCGTTTTCAACTATAAAGATTCACTAAAAAAATGTAATACGATACCTTCTATTTTCCTTATTCTTTTAATATAGTAAAAATGATTATTTTTTATACTTCATAGTTATGCCTTAAAATTCTTTAATCATATTTCTTCCTTATTTGACCATCCAAATTATACCTTATATACTTTCATTTAGTCTCTGTGTTCTTTTGAATATAAAATTATATTAATTGCCAGTCACTGAATTGCTTAGATATCTAAATCAAAAGACTGTCAAAATTAATCTTATTTTTTCTTACAAATTATGTTAAATGGATTGTATATCGACAAACGAAAAAAAAAATATAAGAAATAGAGAAAGAAAATTTCTGTTGAAATTAAATAATTACTCGCAGCTCTGCCATGTGAGCTCATAGTAATTATTTAGGCCTAGATCTGGATCTAGAAAGGTGAAAATTTCAGACACATTAAAATGCTATAAACCTCACAGGTGAACAGTGTCTGGAGGAGAGGTTCTCTGCACTTTACTTAGATCAAATGAAGTTTTTTTACTTTTTTCTATAAATCAGCCCATCTCAAAATTTTGCATCCTGCTGTAGAGTAATAATTTGCTTTCTTGTACAATTCGCTTTCATCAAATAAGCTTTTACCAAGAACTAGGCTCTCCTCCGCTCCTCAAAAAAAAAAATTTCCATGTTTTACAATATTCTTACATTGTCATTGTGGTCGTGGTGTGGATGAGGAGGGAGGAAAGGAATTTTAATCTTAATTCTGCTTGTCCACTTTGGTATTTGCAAGTTTTGTTCCAGTGCAGACAGAATTTAGTAAACTTTCCTCAAGCAAGAAGGGTAGGAAACCATCTTTTTGAGCGTCTCTCCTGAAAATAAAAATAGAGGGACGTAAACCTGAAATGAGAACTTTGAGTGACGGTGTGGCCGCTCAACTACACCACAACCCTTAAGTCACATTAAAAATGACTGAAATATCTACTCAAAACGTATAGAGTTAAATAACTTGCCCATTTATCCGTATGATATTGATTCGAACCGATGGAGCCGATAGCCATAGTTGTTCAAAACTTAGGAACCCACCTCTACGGATTTATTAACTTTTCCTTCTGTTTTTTCTTTCTCTCCTGTGCTATACCAACATGAATCGTATTCTATAATTGCATATATTACAAGCAAAAATTTTCGAAGATCGGCATAAGTAATACAGACTTGTATCATTTTTTTTTTTTTTTATTGTTGCTGTTAACATTATGAACTGCTGAAACTGACCGAAATTACTACAGTATTTGAAATGACAATGGCAAGGAGGGGGTATCTGTCCTCGGGCGCAAAGTCCAAGGGGCTCCAAATTGTACATGAAACTTTGCCCCTATATGCACGGGGCCCCTATATACCCTTTCCCTTATATGCCCCTAAACCCCTATATACACAATTGTACCTAAAACCTTGTATTTTGGCGCAAAATCTTCAGTTGTCCCGGGGCGCTGAAACCCCAGTTGCCCTAGATCCCTGCATACAGACAGATTAACCGGAATCACAATTACACTTCAAACTTTTGTGTGAAGTGGGTGAAAGAAATAAAAAAATCTGCCATCAGCCTATTTCAATAGGATAATTTTTAACAGTAATGACAACAAACGAGAAATAAAGTACACATTCAAAAATAATTACAACACAGACGAGTGCGAGCAAGAAGCGCATATTCATCGCCTCTTTCCCATTGTGATGCAAATTAAGTGACTCTTGTTTATTTACTTCGGTTTCTAATTAACGCGTAGGCACTTTCGCCGTTGTGAACGGAAAAGAAAAAAGAAAAGGGAAAGAAAAAAGTTCGATTGAGTCTGCTTACTTCGGGTGGAAACTTACTTGCCTCGGTTGAGAGACCCCGTCTCCGACCACGTGACCGCGCTTTCAACCCCCGAAGTGTGTCATGAAGGGATATGTATATAAACTCATATTGAACCCCGTGTTCAGTTTGGCTGATGCTTCCAGGATTTTAAAAAGTGTTTGTTCATTCTTCCATAACTCACACACCGGTGCCAACATGCTCATATTTCTGGTAAGACTTTTCGTGACCTAATTTTATCAGGAATTAATTTTGTGTGTGCTGATCGTTCTAACGAGTGTTATTAATTGGTTTCGTTCGCTTAATTATTTGAAATTTCTCACGGCTGGGCGAAATAAAGTCTGGATGAGACGAAATTTCAAGGGACCGGAGATCAAATTCGTGATTCTAAAAAAATTTATTAAAATAAAATTTAATTATGACTAAATTGGGAAAATGTGATTTTTTTAATATAAACATTTTATTCGTTAATCTGAAATATTCACAAAGAACTTATTAAAGTTTGTTGTAACGAAACTTTAATAAGTTCTTTGAAAATATTTACTAGTCGTGAATAACTGTATATATATTTCTTTCCCTTCTTTTTTGTAGAATTACTTTTTAGCATTAATTCCTCACTGACTTAATAGTTTCCCGAATTATTGTAACAGATATTTACATTAATATAATATATTAAAAAAAAAATTAGAATTCTCGAGATAGCACCACTTTCCAAAATCAAAATCACACTAATAACAATAATATTAATTATAATAATAACTAGCCCGATCTAAAATAAATTCATGAAAATTTTTATTAAAATTACGCGTTTAATGTTCTGCGTTAATTTAAAAGTTATAACTGTTTAAAATATATCCTCTTAGTTCTTACCAAAGAAAATATATTAATCAACAGCTTACAATTTTGTATTTTAGATATATTTTTTTAAATTGCATATTGAATTGTATATTTAACGTTGTAATGTTGTACGGAAGCTTTAAACACTGCTGAAACAATGAATGGATTAATTTTGATTAATTTTGATTAATTTTAAACTGTACATGCGCCTAGACTATCCAAAAACACTTGATAGTGCTCGCTTGCACATTAAAAAAAAAAAAGGGGGGGGTTTAGTTTTTTTTAGTTTTTTTTTTTTAAATTTAAATATTTAGCAGACTGATTTTAATTATATATTTATGCATTAAAAGTCTGCTGTAAATCAGTGGTTCTCAATCTTTCAACCTATATGCCCTCTTCACATCAATATAAAAACTTCTCAACTTCGCATTTGATACAGCTTAGAGTGATTAGAGGGGGCCTTGTATGAACAACGTAAGTGTGTGCGCTACATCTGCGGGGAGTATATCTCTCGGTGAGTATTTTTGATGAGAACATGTTCTTTAAATTGAGAAAAACAAAGAAAGTCCATTTTTTTGAAGGACTCCAATCCATGAAAAAGTGGACACCTGGTCACAAATTTATCTTAAAGCAAACGTATCTTAAAGCAATTGAAGTCATAGATTCTCACTTGCGAATTGAAAATCCGGTGCCCCATTTAAAATCTCTATCGGTAGGTTGAAAAAAAGACCTTTTTTCTAATCCTTCCTGTGGCAACATAACATAAATTCTCGTGCCATGATTTATTAATGAAATGGCGTAAGCTCTCCGCGTTGATGCTAATAAATTCTAAACATTATGTTACATTAAAATTCGTTAAAAAATAACCTAATTTATACAATTTTTTCGTTTTTATTTTAAAAGAGTGCGAAATGTTTGTTTTATCATATGCCAAAATATCAAAAACTTATGATGGATAGAATTCAAGATGTGACAGTTTTAAAATTATTTTACGAAACTTTTTGCCAAATGTCATCTTTAAATAAAAATTCCTAAAAATCTGCAAATTATGCTACATATTCAGATCAAACTGTTTTTAAAAGAAAATTTTCTCTTCTATCCAATGACACAAATGCCGTTTTGCTGCAAGCGTATATACCGCCGTTATTACGAGTTAGGTGAAAAAGAAAAAATGCCAAAAATCGCATAAAACATAAAATTAAAAAAAATTCTAGGTCGAATTTTTTTTTTTTTTTAAATCGCTTCGAGGTGCATAACTCCATCTTTAGAACTTCCTGAGCGCCAAATTTGGTAATTCTAGGTGTAGCCGTTTGTCCGTAACGCAGCCGATCGACAGACAGACGCACACACACACACACACACACACACGCACAAACCCACAGACACCTTTTATAATAAGCAGAGATGAAACATCTGATCTAAAGGTAGTTTTGTAAGATGCAGCTAATCACATAATCCCTCTATTCTAAAAAAAAAAAAAAAAAAATTAGCGGCCGCTGTCGCCGTCGCAACCGCCGCTGTCACGACCTGTCGGCTATCTTCTCCTAAACCGTGGATTTTAATTTCGAGAAACGTGTCCACGGATTCGGAAAATTCCGAGAAACCTGATAAGCTGACTTAAATCTCGAAATCGAATTATTTTAGAAGATATTAATAAAAAACTGAAAAAATAAACATAATGGTTGCCAGCTTTGGAATAAAATCATTCATTCCTTTGCAACAAAGCAATTCGAAGTATGTAGAATCGTGTGAAATTGACAAACATGAAGTGGAATTACACCCATTTTACGCCAAATTAAAAAGTATATGAAATAAATAACTCAGTGTGTTACACAAAGTTGACAATTTTCAAATAGTAAGTTCGCTTAGACAACAGGAGTTTAGAATTAGCGATTATTCGTTTTTCCAAAACAGAATAACTTATTCTAACTGTTTTTAAAAGCGCCGTCTTGGCATTAGGTATACGACCTGGCAAAATGGTATCATTCCAAGCAGGGTGAATCTAAACCGCGAGTTCAAAAATGTTAGAACCCAATATGTTTATAATGAAAAATAATTAAAATGCAGATTGTTTTAAAGCCGGTTCGGTCCAGCTGGAGTATTTGCTACCAGTAGAAAATTTGGTGGCGTTAATCTATGCCATTATAGCACATTTTGGATATTTGCCATCGCGGCGAAATAATATAATTCTTGGTGCTAAATACGCCAATCTGCAAAGGATTATGTACATGAAAATATGGATAACAGTTTTCCGGAAACCTTAAATGAGCAGTAATTATAGGTTGTGAGCATGTATATATCGCCAAATAATGAAAAATGTATGAGAAATAAAATGTTAGAACCCAATTAGAAGTCAAAGGGTGTTACACAAAGCTCACAATTTACAAATAGCAAGTAAGTTCTCTTGGATAACAGGAGTTAAAAATTACAGATTATTCGTTTTTCCAATTCAAAATAACTAATTGTAATATTTAAAAATGCTATTTCGGCATCAGGTACGATCTGGCAAAAGGCTCCAAGAAGGGTGAATCCATAAAACTCGTGAGTTCCAAAATGTCAGGACTCATGTTTTGAAAGTGAAAAATAAGTCAAATCCAGATTATAGTAATGCTAGTTTAGTTGAGCTTGGGTACTTGCCACCTGTCACCAAGTTCAAATAATCGGCGGCTTTAACTACGCCATTATACCAATTTTAGTGCAACTTGGATATTTGTCAGCACGGCGAGATGAAATATTTCGCGGGGCTAAATACACCAATCTGCAAAGGATAATGTATACGAATACATGAAAAACTGTTTTCATGGTACAAATAGCAAGGTGTTTTACAGATTTTTATATATTTAAATATATATTGTGATGTTTAAATTTTTATGTTCCAAGGAACGGGTGCAGTTAACTAACAGTTTTCGAACAGTTTAAGGCTTTTTTTAACGTATTAATTTGGTTGTTTCATCTGCATCTCCATCTGTCTGTCTTTCAGGACCCACGTATATTACGATAAAAATCCGATTCTTCGCGTTATACATTAACGGATTATACACAGGCCTGAAGAAGCTTAAATTCAGTGAAGGAGCAAATTTAATTCTTTATCACAGTCGAATCCCGTTTAAAAGAAGCCCAAGGGACCAGAGAAATCATTTCGCTCTAAAGATATTTCGTTATACCGATATTGTATCTCCATGTTGTAATTGTATTCGGGGTATTACCGAAGTCTTCGCTGTAGAGAGATTTTCGCTGAAACGGGATTTGACTGTATTATCGGTCTAACTGTTTGATGATAGAGATTTTAACTGTAGCTGTATTGGAAACTGGGCCGACTTCACAGCTCACAAAAAAACAAAAGAAAACTATGCTCTCTGGGCCCGCCCTCCTTACTTATTTAATGTGTCCCAAATCTTTTAGTTATATAATTTTCTTAATATATTAATCCTAACATAATCACTTCCGCATAGGTTTTATTTATTTAGTTTTTAGAAATACATAACCTCTCATTTGCGCTTATAATGAGAGTATCAATTGACATGTATATAAAAAGAATCTGCCAAAAGGAATATTCATTTTGGTGTCGTAAATGTTCACCGTACCTGAGTGTAGTAAATGTTGTCTTGAGAAGAGCAGGGTCATCTACAAATTGAAAACAGAACCCGAACTTGAAAATATCTCTTGCACTCGGAAGCCTAGAAATTGGCCAGTGTACTATATAATGTATACTGGCCAATTCTACTATACTTATACTATACTGTTTCATATATAAAACAATCTCTACTTGTTATATCTTAGCACTTTACGTGTTTTACGTAAATGATAATAATAAACTAATGTAAGCAATATTTTTAATCACAGTTTACGAGCAGCCAATAGAAAATTTCTTTTTACCTTTTGTAAGTGCTTTTCATTATTGTGTGCGACAAATTTTGTCTATACTAACTAGGAGTTTCGAAAATTCAATATTGACCCAAACTTTTCGTTTCTTATTTGATTTCAACATGTAAAAGAAAAAAAAAAAAGAAAAGTTTCTTTATTTTTATTTAATGAACTTTAAAGCACCGAAAAATGTGGGTTCGTTAAACAGAAATTTTAGACTTTAACCACTCTTTGTTCAAAGGGTTCACATATGTTGACCTTTTTCTTTCCACTGTTAAAACGATTCTTTTAAGATTTTTTGTAATTCTCAATTGACGTATTATGAGCCGATGCTTTAATTTTGAATAAATGATTTTAACGCATGTGAATGTTTAAATCCTGCACACTGACGTAAAGATTTTATTTTTGTTTGCCGTTACACAAAAGAATATTTGAATGTTATCGAAATTTCCGAAGTTGAATTTGTGAATATATATGAGACGTCAGATATTTCCAGTAAAGTTCCAGAGTTAAGGCAAATAATATGATTTATTGAACATTATCTTTTAAGTTACAATATAGAATGAGAAGAGGGGAGGGTAGACGGGTACAAAAATCAGCATGGACTCATTAAGCAGTTCCAGTGGCAGAAGTCTCTCGATTTTCGATGTGCGGGTGTATTTACGCTCACCACACCACGTGGTTTGCGAAGACATAACTCCACCTCTCTCTTATCTCTAATCGAACCACACACATTTACCAACATAACCCGCATCCGGGGCTACAAAGGCGTGGGGACACGTGTACACTCTAAAGAACTCAGAATCGACGGCCTGATGTCTGACAAATAACAAAATAAATAAAACATAGCTCCAGAGCGCGTGTGGCAAGTAAGACAGAAAAGCAAAACTTACAGTGAAAGTACCCGCTTGAACAATACCCAAACTAGTAAAACCCAAATTACCTTTTTATACATTACATATATATATATGCATGTATGTATGTATTTCCGAAAATCATATTGCGGAAAAAAACTTGTAGGGGATCATTTATCTTTAAAAGCGTCTCGACAATCTTCCTTTATGGGTCATGCCAACTTTTTCCTACTGAACCAGAGAATTAGGCTTTTATTAGAAAAATTATTTGAAAATACCTTTTCTACTTGTCGTTTTTAAGTGAAAAAGGTTTTTAAAAAATAATGTTATTGCTCTTTAATTTGAGATGTGAGATTTTTGCCAGTTATGAAGAGGTTGTACCATAACTTCAAAAGTATTTAGCTATACTTTACAAATTTTCGTTTCAAAATGTAAAATTATCAAAGATAGTGATAATCCCTTTCTATTACATAATATAAGGAGGAGGGGAGAAGGAAGTGAAATTTTCTATCACGCTTTACCTAAATTTGATTATTTTTTTTCCTAAAAAATTCTAAACTAAAATGGATTACTATGAATAGTATTAGGTTGGTGTGTAATTATCAGGCAAGTTAACTAATCCTTCTCTTTTAGTTTAAATTATGCCCTTGAAAGCGAAACTTAAAACTCGTCTCAAGACCACAGTTCGATCCTGCAAGCAGGCTATTTCCAGCTGCTGTTTCGTCATCTTTTTCGTGTCCTCCAACCATCAGAATTTCGAAAATCGCGTTATGAGTAGATCTTGACAACTTTCGAATTCACCACCAATGCAAATCGCCGTGGAAAAAAAAGCGAGTGAACCTCCGCGCAATTAAAGCATTCAATTGAGCGTTTCTGGGAGGAGAGAGCGTTCCCGAGACGTTCCTACTAAATGAATGATCCATAAACAATGCTTTGTGGAGCGTTTAAACGGTTTCCTGGCCGGCGATGCGACGTGAAAGCTCAACTTGTTGTCGTTAACGAACTACTTTCATCGATATAAAAACCAACGCACCGTGACGGGAGAGCGTATAACTTCTGAGACGCTGTTATTATTTAGTCCGATATTTTATCTTTTCGAATTAGCCCCGTTGACAATAGAAAACGGAGGGGGGGGGGGGGAAATGGACTGGAGCAGTCACAAATAAGAAGGCGCAATTACCATTAATTGTGAAGTAACAAAATTGAACTGCTTCCGTTCTTTTGACTTTTGTTGTTTACTACTCATTATTCGTCTTAGTTTTATAGCTGTATAAGATGTTGTTAAAGCAGTCACGATCGTCATCGCGGGACTTTCGAAGAACTTTGAAGGGGTATTTCTAAATAGATAAATAAATAAAAATATGTGAAATTGGCGCATAAAAATAAAACAATATAAAAAAGTGATTACACGTAATACAAAAAAAAAATAATTATGTCAAGCACTTAAAAAATTTTAGACTGTCTCTTTACAAACTGCGCTATACATTGAAATAAACGATGAACCAGTATTAGTAATAGATGGAGAGAGCAATTGTAACTCTTTACAAAAACAAGTCACGTGATTATAGAAATAGTGCTAGAAAAGCTTCTTTATTATTTCCTTCGTCTCTAGTTTTGCTTAACAGAAAAGTAAAACGCTTGATTTTGCGAGACAGCTGGCGATAAACAGCCAAATCGTTGATTTTCTTAGCTTGCGACGCTGTTATCTTAGCTTCAACTTTCCCCGGAATAGGGCGCCCTCTCCCACCTATTCCACCACCGATTACGAAATTTTTGGAAGAAATCTTAAAAATCGAAAATTTGTACAGAATGTGTCATTTTTTGAAAAAAATTTCTGTGCCATTCCATGTTTAGGAATTTTTCCTGAAAGTTTTATATGAAAGTCTTCATTTTTATCATTGTGTAGTGCAACTTATAAGAATCATCCAGAATTTTTCCGAGTCCTTGGAGCAACTAGTTCCTTTTAAATTTGTGTACCAAGCCAGTGAAGGAGATTTTAATTCTTTGAAATACAGACTTAAAAACAAACCGCTGATGTGAAACACTCGGAACAAAAACTGATGTTTCTTCGCCAAATGCCCTATGCTTCTATATTAACAGCAAAACTATATGCATCGCGCAGCTTTCAGAAAAAAATTCTTAAACGCAAAATCTTCTAGCAAAGATGTTTCGAACGGTTATCCATTCAGGGAAATATTGCAAAATCCCGTATGTTTGAACATTTTTTCCAAAAAGTTTCGTATCTGTTATAAGTGCACTGTTTGCAATCGTAAGAAACATTCTAAATTTTTTCGAGACTAGCACAATTAGGTAGCTGTACAGTACTTTATTTATTTTAACTCGGAGAAAATGTTTAATTGTGTAATCTCGAAGAGCAACTTAAAATCACTCAAATTGCTAATATGACACACGAAGAGTTCATCAATCAATTTTTTTGTTTATGGCATAACATTTTTGATTGAAGTAAAAGAAATCCCAGTCAGTAAACAAAGTTCCCTTTGTTCACCTGAGTTAATTCACCCAGTTATCTTTCTAACATCAAAACTTGGAACGACGTTGAAATATATTTTTTTTCTTTACACATGACCATGATGGAAAAACGTAATCCTGCGTTAAAACCTCTTTTGATTCTCTTAAAGTAAAACTGTTTTTTTTTTTTTTTTTAAGTAAAACTTCTTTAGGCGCAACTAGGGAGTAACTCAGATTTATTTTCTAACGGAAGTAACGCTCAGTAAAGGAAGTGACGTATCTTTTTCCCCTTTGCTTTCTTCATTCTTCTTTCTTTTTCCCCTTTGCGTTCGTTCCTGCGAACGTCGAATGTGCTCCCTGCGTGTCGACATTACTCTCTACCTGTTTTGAAGCAAGATCTGGTCTGATGACTCTGTTCAGTGGATAAGTGGACAGGCTCTTGTCAGAGCCACTGTCGGAAGCCTTTAGCTGAACAGGCGGCGATCCTGCTGACTGTCTCTCACTGTTGTTACCGGCGGCGACCCAACCCGTCACCTCCGGCAAACAAGGCCTACACACCGAATACAAAAAGTGGCACAACTGTGCATTCCGTGGTCCAAGCTCCGTTGCTTTACTCACATGTTTTCAATGGCTTTATTACAATATTTAATGGAATTTATGAGTTAAAACTTGACAATGGTTGCAGTGATACATAAATATTGTTTGTCTGTACTTAAATAGTATGTAATCTTGTTTTTAATATTGCTCATGTGTTTTTGAGTTATTGAAGTAAAACTTCTTTAGTCGCGACTAGGGAGTAACTTAGATTTGTTTTTCTGACGGAAGTAACGCCCAGTAAAGGAAGTGACGTATATGTCATATACTCCACGGCAAGCGCGCCTGAAAAGGAGAAACGGAAAATCCTACATTTTCGACCGCTCGCTCCTTTCGCCGACTTCATTGTTGAAAATGCATTATCATTATTATCATTATTTAGTTTTTCTTGAGATGGCAACGTTATTCACAAAATATGTATTTAAATATCTCGTTTTGCCGATGGCAACTAGTTGTAAAATTCTGTACTCTCTGAAGAGTTTGTGAAGATTTCCGTGGGAAAATAACTTTTGAATTAAATTGTTTTTAAGAGGTCTAACGTTTATTTTCTTGATTGTGTATTGTTAGATTGTGGCTAGTACTTATTTTCAGACATAGAATTATTACTGCCGAGGAGGTATTTGATGAACATACAAATGCCAAACGCGTTTTAAAATAAACGACTTGGTGCAGTGATTAATATTTGGCGTCCGCTTACTAGAAAGCTGGGTTAGTAGTTTGACTAATTCTTGATACACTTTAACATTCATCGTGTAAAAATACGGGGTACCTGTTAGGGAATTTTCTAGGGTGATTGTTAGGGTGATTTCTCGCCGTTTCTTTGAGACATCAATCTTTATTTATATATCAATAAGCGTTTTGAAGGTACATCCAACATAATATTTTACATGTAATCCCAACCTCACAGGAGGTTATCGATAATCCTTATTTTTAGATGAATAATATACAAGGTTTTGGAAAAGCACAAAGAAATGGAACCTGTCTGCAATGAACCGGAAAAGTAGTTGGAAACGTCAGTTTAAGAACACTTTTCCTGGATTCTAACCCAACTTCAAGACAGAACAACAGTAGGAGATGGAGCACCACAATTAAAGGGACAGTGGCTAAAAATGTACCTAAACAGCACAGGGAAATTTTCGTTTAAGAACACTGTTGGAGGATCATACTTCGATCCCACGAAGGTAAATTTATAGGAGGGGGCACTTCGCTTAAAACGTTGGATAACGCCATTGTTGCAAACAGATGGCGATACGCACACTGGGTAACTACGCATCTCAGGTTGTTTATATTTCCATCGAGGCGAAGTAAATGGAGATCGTTGAATTATCAAAACTTCAAAAAATTAAATACATAGACTTATGAGCGTGATATATAGTAATTACTGGTTTCAGATGTGTTTTAATTACATAATTGTCTTATAATACTATTTCGTAGTGAATATAGGCAATCGAAGTGAAGTGATATTATTATTTGTCAAATGCCAGTAGCATTGGCCGTTAGGCCATTAAACTCCTAAATATTATGTATGTATTGCAGTGGCGGCTCGTGGGATACAACAAGTACAGCCGGGCTGCTCTTGAAATCATCAGCACATACTTTAAAATAATTCATTCTACTAATTTTCCTAAATTCAGATTAGAATTATGGAATTCCTATGGTAAATTAAAAAAATCTCCAAAAAAAAAAAAACCAAACAAAAAAACCGTATTGTGGCCAGATCGCTCATTCAGAAAAAAATCACTTTAATCTTCCCGCAATTCAATTGGGAAAATCTTTGGTTCAGCCCAGAGCGCTGATAAGAAAATTGGCAGCACCGTTGCCATGACAACGGTTACGTAAGCATTTCCTCCGGCATAGGCTATAATGGGGGTACGCAGCTAAGACTCAGCTCATTCAAGATTTTGAAAGGTCGGCAGCACTTGTGAATTCGACTCTCTGATTGGCTCGAGAAGTGAGGGAGGGAGTAAGAAGAATATTTGTTAGGCAAACTCTCGACTTTATATTGCTGAATTTATCAAGAAGGTAAGCCTGAATAGACGCTTATGAATGGACAATTACCCATCAAAGCAGTATTGTTTTTAAGTAAGCAAGAACTGGCATTTAGAGGACATGGCGAGCGAAAAAATTCTTTAAACATAGGAAATTTTAAAGAGCTTTTAAAATTATTGATATCTGAATTAAAACAACGCCTTTTTATGAGGGCATCACTGACCGATAAGCAAGTTTTAAAAAAAGGAGGATTGATTTGACTTATAAAAAATAAGTACGCTTTCTTTTTTTTTCTTTTCTTCTTAAGTTATCGTTACAAAAGAAAATTCTAAGGAAACTTCGAATCAGACACGGATTAATGTAATTTTGAGGATAAGAGCGGCTGGTTGAAATTTATGTCCATTTTATGGAAAAGTAAAATAGGATCTCTTACATTTTTTATGTAATTTCTTTTTTTTTCCTCGGTGAGGGCTTAATCCGCCAGCTTTCGAATTCAATAACAAAGATTTTCCATTCCTGTCCGGAGGAGGGGGGGGGGGGGAGGCTCATATGCTTCCGGCTGCACTAACAGTTTCGACCACGGACCGCCACTGATGTATTATCTGTTATTATTTTGCCCAAAATATGTATTTTAAGAAATGTTAGTACATAAGAAACGGACCCTGGCTGCAATCAATCCCAAACAATGGACAGAACCTGCAGTTTAAAAACATGGATACAGAATAATAATTCGAAACCTACTAGCAGACGAAATCAACGCTTAAGAACACTGTGATAGAAAAACACAACAAAAATTACACTACCTGCATTCGAACTCCACAAACAGAGGAAAAAACTTAAAGAACACAGTTAAAGTATAATACTAGAGTACGGATATCCCCCCCCATAAGACCCAACCTCCAGACGGAACAATGGTATACGAAAACAGTTAACCCATTCGTGCCTGGATATTTTTGCGACTTTCTTCGATTTTTGCTAACACCAGAAGTAATTGATAAATTTCTGATGTCAACTTTTTGAACAAGGGATGATTTCATTTAAAATCGTTATGTATAAAAATTGAAATGTCAACATCCTACTTGCCATATTTAAATATTTTGTGGAATTGAGGTTCAATACTCGCGAATAAAGGCTAGGAAAAATAAATAACGTTTTCGAATGATAGCGATAATGCCGTCCCAAAAAAGGGACGCTAGGCATAAATGGGTTAAAGAATAATACTACAACATGGACACTTCCTGGATTCTAAGTAATTATCATGAATGACCGATGATTCTTACTGGAGATTTTAAAGTTAATTTTCGCTCTCAAGAATCTCAATCGTTAGTTGATTTTTTAAAAGAAAAATTTGATCCAACTATGAATACTTCTAGACTTCAATCAACAACGCGTTTCGGTACAACGATAGATGCTGTATTTTCAAGAAAATTAGCAAATTTAGATAGTTAAATTTGTGTTTCACATTATAATTACCACAAACCTATAATTTCATACATAAAATTATGATGACATCCAAGTACCTATTTCCAATGAATAATATGAATATAACATTTATATAATCTGTAAAGTACATGAATAATAAATATAATTAAATTATAATATGATGTTTATTTTAAGTTTAATCATTTCAGTGATATGTGTCGTAAACGTCAAAGAAGTTTTACTTCAATCGCGCGTAAAGATTACACGCATACACTTTTTTTTTTATAATAATGAGCCAAATGTAAATTTTTAAACAGAATAATACTTCGAGCAAAACCAGCAGAGGAAAACAAAGGTATACTGCCATAGAAAAACGCAATAATAGACCCTACGTGCATTCGATACAAACCGACAGAAAAAAACACCACTTTAGGAACACAGTTAAAGAAAAATACCACAACATAGACATTCTCTCGATTCAAACCCTGCGGGAAAACGTTTTAAGAAAACAGTGAAAGAATAGTTCAACACGGACACTTCCTGGATGCTAACCCGATATCCAGACGGAACAACGGTTTAAGAACACGGGTATGTAACACCACAAAGAAACAAACACTGGCTGCAAAGGGTTTAAGAACAAAATAAAAGAATAACAAATGGAAACTCCGTGGATTCTAACCCAACTTTAAGACGGAGCAATGCTTTAACACGGGGATGGAACACCACAAAGAAACGGACCCTGGCTGCAATCAATCCCAAACAATAGACAGAACATGCAGTTTAAAAACACGGATACAGAATAATAATTCGAAACCTACCAGCAGACGAAATCAACGCTTAAGAACACTGTGATAGAAAAACACACACACAAAAAAAATTACACTACCTGCATTCGAACCCAACAAACAGAGGAAAACATCAGTTAAAGAACACAGTTAAAGTATAATACTAGACTATGGACATTCCCCCCATTCAAACCCAAACTCCAGACGGAACAATGGTATAAGAAAACAGTTAAAGAATAATACTACAGCATGGACACTTCCTGGATTCTAAATAATTATAATGGATTACCGATGATTCTTACTGGAGATTTTAATGTTAATTTTCGCTATCAAGAATCTCAGCCGTCAGTTGATTTTTTAAAAGAAAAATTTGATCTAACTATGAATACTTCTCGACTTCAATCAGCAACGCGTTTCGGTGCAGCGATAGATGCTGTATTTTCAAGAAAATTAGCAAATTTAAAGAGTAAAATTTATGTTTCACATTATAGTTACCACAAACCTATAATTTCATACATAAAAAATTATGATGACGTTCAAGTACCTATTTCAAATGAATAATATGAATATAACATTTATATAATCTTTGTAAAGTACATGAATAATAAATATAATTAAATTATAATATGATATTTATTTTAAGTTAAAGTTTAATAATTTCAGTGATATGTGTCGTAAACGTCAAAGAAGTTTTACTTCAATCGCGCGTAAAGATTACACGCACACACTTTTTTTTTTTTAACTAGTAAAAATATTCATCATTTTAATATATTACAGTGACGTCTTGCAAGAACGAAAGTTCCAAGAATCGTCTTCTTTCGGGAAGTTCCAAGAATCTCCTTCTTTCCGGAAGCTTCAAGAATCTTCGCGTTAGTGAAAATTTCGCGTTGTGAGATTGTCGTATACATACGACTTTTCGAAGCACATGCACCAATCTTTTAAGCACTTATAAACAACCTCTTTTACTGTTTTAAACTATTCCCTAACTACATATTACCATTTCCCACATAAATTAATGAATAGATGAATGTTAACGCCGGGCTTTTTTTACCTTATTTAGCGACAGTGAGATTATTAGAAATGGAAAATGCGGAATTGGAAAATCATTATTCTAAAATAAATTTTCTGCTCATGTAAAAATCATGAAGTGCACTAATTATATTGCAAACTGATTGTATATTATCGTACGTATAATAATATCCTGTACTAATTGTAAAATCAATTTTAATCAAGAAATGGAACAATAGCGAAAATATCACAAAAATTGCTTCACGTAATTCTCCATTAATCAAAGTGAAAATTAAATATCATATTTTTTATTATAAATATTAGATATTTCAAGTACTTTTTTTTGGAAATTGTTGTTTTATTTCTAAGAACGGGACATTTCGTCGGTGTTTGGGGACAACGGGAAAATCTACCTAAAAGCGCAACGGTACCTTTCAATATGGTACGTATGGTAATATTAAATGTGTTCTATATGGTAAAGTGTTACACAGACCTTTATCTTACGAATAGAAATCCCATTCATATCAAGTTATAGCCCCAATCTCTTCTGAACTGAATTTTGCGTGAACATTTTGAAGTATTTTCTTTCTATTTCTCATACTTTCATATTGCCATCGGTCACAGTCAAAAACTTGTATAACCCACACAAGACATCTCGGCTTGGCACGAGAAACTAGCAAAATTTTCACTTGTTAACCCATATTTGCATTTGCATGCAAATATGGTACACACGTGGAACAGGCCTTTCTCTCTCTCTGCAACTGGTTATGACATTTGGTGACTTTGACTTCTCATTCGTTATTTCATGAACGTTACGTTTGATCGACTGATGTTACAAAGCTAAAATGACTATATCTCTGATATCAGATTTAGAATGATTAACGTTGAGAAATGAATTCTTTTTTCTTTTGGCGGATTGGGGTTCCTTGTGTTTTAACTGACGTAATTAGCGGTAAAAAAAGAGGGCAGAGATTAACAGAGATCAATGACAACGAGTCACAGCTTCGGAAAAAAATGTGAATAAATAGATAAATAAATAAGAAAATATATTCATATTATGCACAGTTGACCTCTCGCGTAATCCGTGATAAGAATAGTATTGTTTTTCCCGGAATAAATATTAATCGTCAGGATTTTTAACCATTTTCTAAATCGTTAAATTGCATTAGTTTGCTCTGATATGAACAGAGATCTCTATCTGATGAGTGGCTTATTCTAATGGACCGATTTACGCAACTAGGTTGTTGTTGCTGTGCTGATGCAAAGATACGCAAGGGCTTTATGCCTAGGGGAGAATGCCTTTGTCTTAGGACTTTTTAAGGTACTCTACCGCACATTCGCGTTACATCTGGAGAAAAGCGACCAAAACTCCAGACCGTTGGACCTGTACTCCAGAACGCTGGAACTTCACACTTCAGCCATCTACCATGTTTATTGTTTATCCACTCTGCTATGGTGGAGCCCTTACGCAAATAGATGAGCTGGGCAAGGTATTGGGTCCATCCACACAAAGATTTCTTGTTGAACACTATTAACCCTACAGTGCATAGTGTAGACAATTGGCTACACTCTCAATTTTCGATAATAAAATTTAAAAAATACTAGTTTCTGTATAAATATGCATTCAATAAAAGACCATTATGAAAATAACTTTTTGTTTTTTAAAATGTATCGCAACATTATTTTTTGAGCAATCAAGCATGAACTCATAGCTTGTGCATCCAGTTCGATGAATAAATTTTGCCGGAATTTTCGATTGCTTTTACTTTTTATTGCTAAATGAAAATGAGTATAAAATTATTAAGAAATAGTAGCAGTAGGACTAAATACAGTAGAATTAGGATACATTACTTTCTTTTGTTTTATGAGAGCTCTAGATTGGACATAATATTTTTTCGAATTTGAATATTTTTCATGATTTTCCTGGGAAGTTACAATTGGCTGAAGTTACAATTTCATTTTCAGCCATAAAAATTAAAAAAAAAAATCATTCATTTCAGGGTTAAATGGAAACTTGTGATTTATAGCTGCCACCTAGCTTTCTTGCAGACATTAAGAATGGGGACAAGATCGCATCTAAGCCTTAGACGCAAACGTCTATAGCAGAGTTTCTCAAAACTTTTTTTTTTCCGTGAAGTGGTCTTGGTGGATCAACTTGTGTAAATTTGCGACTAGTGATTGGATGCTAAAGCAACAAAGCACTAGAGAGCACTTGCTAACTTTGCGAGGAGCACAGTTTGGGAAACCATGGTATATATATATATCGGAATGAAAACGTGTTAGCAAGATTTCCCCACTACCATTCTGGCGATATATCTTTGTTGCTTGCCGACTGAATGTTGGTGGCCACTATAATCTGCAAGTACACTTATTACTGTATCCTAAATAGCAATCATATAAGCATTTGGTATATAGTACTATGCTAAAAGGCATTGAAACTAATCATTAGGAACTCGCATATATTATTCATTTTTCTAATTAATAGGGTAAAGCAAAAACTCTTCAACATAATCAGTTGTAGGATCTCTAAATTGTAATAAAAAAGTCTTTAAAAAAACAACCACTACATATATCTGACAGATAAAATATCCTCCATCCATTTTAAATTTTAACTGCTTCACATAAACAAACACTTGACTCTTTTTCTGAGTGGTGGGGGTCGGAAAAGGGCGATGGCTGAAAATTGGAAGCCTTGTGCACAACCCCTGAAAATCTGCTTCAGATCAGCCCCTGTTGAGGTACACATTTGGTAAAGATGAAAAAAAGTTGCCCCTGTGCTTTCTTTTTTATATAAATGTATTTGGCTGAATGCTAAATTACATCAACCAAAAATGTAATGGGGATGTTATAACCAGTAATTATCGTAAACCTTTAGCGTACATAAGTTTTTTTTCCCCTAAGGATATTTAGGGAGGAAAAAATCTAAAGCCTTTCTTACATATGCGAATATCTGAAGTTCAGGAAAATTTTTGTACATCCTTTTAACCTAGATTCATACCTGCAAATTCAATAGAATTTCGAACATTTCAATTATGTAAGCTTTTAAAAACGGCAATGAAACAGACAAAACTCGAAGCTAAACATAACCAGATCCAGAAATTTATAAAATTTGCCGATTTTCTTTTAAATTTTAAAATCTTAAAAGATTTCAGTTTGAAATATTTCTTGAATCATCTGGTACGTTAAAACTGGACAGTTCCGGTTCTTAAAAGCGGTTTAGTCTCGTGGTTTTATCATTCACTCTTTATTACTCAAGTTTATTTAAAGTTCAAAAACTTCACAGTTCAAAAAGCAACAATTTTTTTTATCACAGATTCAATACAAATAATAGTTTTTTTTCCCTAAGGAGAATGTTATTTGAGAATAATATCTTGAAATAGTAATGTACCGTAGTCGTTTAACCCCTCAAAAATTATCCACAGCGCCCTTTATGGAGTTAGATAAAATTTAAAATAAACTACTTCCAATGCATGTATTAGGCACTTTCCCTTATTGCATAAAGAAGCTATTTTTTTTCTTTTCTAAGGCATGGGAAATGGATTACATTCAATTATCTTTTTCGCACGTCATTTTTGAAAGCTTTAATCTTTTAACTAATAACGGGCACGAAAAATAGAGAACAAATTTTCACCTGTCCGGTGGCTGTGAAGGGTGTGCGAAAAAAAAAGGTTTACCATGTTTTTCGCACTCCCTTCACAAAGGGGTTACGACGAAACCATGTATACTTGACGATTGTTAACCAGTAGATACTTAAGAACAGCTATCTCTATGGTAATTTAAAAAGAAAAGGGGGGAAAAAACGGTCTAAAAAAATCCGCCATCAGAGGATTCTGATTAACTCAGGGGGCTAATGGAAGTGCGCATGTTACGATCTGCATATGTAAAAAACAATCTTCTTGCAGCAAAATTATTCTTGCTTGTGCCAATGAAAATTACGCTTATTAAATTTAGTTTTTTGTCCACTTACAATAAATAATTAATTTCATGTTCTATTTTTAATATTACTACAGTTTCCGTTGTCACCATGGTTGCCACTTAAGTTGTTAAATTCGACGATCAAAGAAAACTGAACTCATTTTGATATTTCTTAGACATAAATATAAAAATACAGCGCAATTAAGATATCTGAAAAAACCTAATATCTCTGTGTTTCCCCTTACAAACTTATTCCCCTTTTAAATCGCCTGGATATCTCGATTTTTTTCGGTGTCTTTCCGATTTCGAGGCATCGAGGTTATACTCTACATATGTGTAAAATAAATAGAACATTAACTTACTTGTGCTTTAAAATTACTCGAAATTCTCAGGCAGTTCTGGCTATTTTTATTTTCTTCGCATACGTGACGTCATTTCCATAAAGCCCCGTTACTTGTTGCATCAAGGCAGATTATTCGACGCCGCACATGGGTACTTCAGTGGCGGCCGGTGGTTAAAAATGTTAGTGCAGCCAGAAACATAGGAGCCCCCCCCCCTCCCCCTTCCTCCAGACAGGAATGGAAAATCTTTGTTACTGAATTCGAACGCTGGCTGATTAAGCCCTCCCTGAGAAAAAAAAAAAAAGCAAATTACATAAAAAATGTAAGAGATCCTAATTTACTTCCATAAAATGAACATAAATTTCAACTAGCCGCTCTTATCCTCAAAATTGCATTAATCTGTGTCTGATTCGAAGTTTCCTTAGAATTTTCTTTTGTAATGATAACATGAGAAGAAAAGTAAAAAAAGAGAAAACTTACTTATTTTTTATAAGTCAAATCAATCCTCCTTATCTTTTAAACTTGCGAATCGGTCAGTGATATCCTCATAAAAAGGCGTTGTTTTAATAAGTTCATCAATTATTCCCCGTTCGATTGACAGCGTCGATAATGCCGTCAATCGTTCCTCGGACATGGAATTCCTCAAATAATTTTTAATTCTCTTTAGAAGAGAGAAACTTCTTTCACTTGTTGCGCTTCTAGTGGGTATTGTCAGTATCAAACACAGGAATTTATATACTTCTTGGAAAATGTCCTTCGTTCCATTATCATGTATGTTTTTAATTATTTCTTGCACACTACAATTCCTGTATGATAAATCTGAATAAAACAGTTTTAATTCATTTTTAAGTCTATGAGTATCACTTATCACATTTGGATAAGAGTTTTTCAAGCTTTCTATAGCGTTTTCTGGGATGTTATTTATGGAAAAGTCCTCAAACTTTGAAGAATCGGCGAGACAAAAAAAATATAAACATTCGCTGTCTTTAAATCTTGCATCAAATTCCATTACTATGGTATCTAAAATTTCAAAATATAATATTTTAAATTTTCGAAACCCTTCGAGAATGCGTTTGGAAGCCATATTGTCTTTTGAAAACAATTTCTGCTTTCGAATTCGCTATTTCAAAAAAACGTTTGAACGTGTCCTCATTACGGTTTTGGCTTATTATGTTCCGAGTTGCCTTGATTTGCTGGAGACAATAATTTATATCCAAAGATTTTTTTTGCAGAATGTCATACAAAACATCTGTTTGTTGGAAAATAAAATCAAAAATTAAGGCTAAAAGTGTGAATCCAAAATCATTAAAATAATTCAAAAATCCATTTGCATGTCGAATGGAAGATTCATCCATATTTGGATCAGACAAAATGCTTTCGAAAATTTCTTTTAAGCCTTTCCATTCATCTGTTACCACTCTTAATATTTTACTATTAGAATGCCATCGAGTGTCAGTGCTAGTTGGTATTTTCCGTGCAATTGTTGAATTTAGTAAGTATGTCCTCTTCGCGGAATGATGGAAAAATGAAGAAATTCCACTTAAGTTTGCAAAAAAAATTCGACAGTCTGAGATATTATTTACACTTTGTTTTAAAATTAAATTAAGTCTATGGCCGCAGCAGTAAACAAATAATGCTTGTGGAGCTTGCGATTTAATTTTGGTTTGCAAGCCAGTCAAATGTCCACGCATGACACTTGCTCCATCGTAGCATTGAGCAATAAGTTTTGTGCGATATTCAAGAGGTCCTTAAACCGTTTCTAAAAGTTCAAAGAGAGCTTCTGCAGTACGAGATATACTAACATCAAAAAACCCTAAAAATCTCTCAACTACCAATCCGTTTGAAGAAACATACCTCACAATAATAGAGCACTGTGATTTTTGGGAAATATCTGTGGTATCGTCTACTTCAACAGCAAAAAACGGAGATTCTGAAATTTCATTTTTTATAAATTCATGTATATGAGAATATAAACACTCAATCAATTCATTTTGTATAGTTTTTGATTTACCTTTAAAAACAGTTTTAATATTTAAATAATGCTGTTGTAATTCTATCGAAGCTTCAGATATCAATAATTTTAAAAGCTCTTTAAAATTCCCCCGGTTTAAAGAATCTTCTCGCTCGTCATGTCCTCTAAATGCCAGGCCTTGCTTACTTAAAAACAATACTGCTTTGATGGGTAACTGCATGAAGCGTCTATTCAGGTTTACCTTCTTGTTAAATTGAGCAATATAAAGTCGAGAGTTTTCTTTTAATGCGTCAGCAATTTGGGTCCCACTTCTTAACAACTCTTTAAATTTTAAAGAATTTTTTAAATGTTCGATTGAGCCTTCATGTGTTTTACATGCTCTTGTGATGGTGGTTTACCCATCATATCCAGTACCATTCCAAACGCTCTTTTTTATCCCAACGGTTAAACACGGCCAACAAAACATTTTTTGTAAATAAAAACTGCCACATAGCCACGAGAATAATGAATACCAAGATGACTGGAAGCTACGACCATGCTGAGACGAACCTGCTGTTTTCTTATGAATGGACAATTTTGGTTTCGGTCTATCTTCTTATAGTAGTTGTCGTTTATCATCTTCTTTCCATATGTTAAATGGAGTTTGAAGCAAGGCACAAACTGGATCATAATGAGGCTGCATGTTTCAAAACGGTTAAATCATAGATTTCAATAATACAGTAACAAATAAATGTAAGAACTTTCAACCTTCGCAGACAAACAAAAAAAAAAAAAATTCCTTCCGTTAGAATGAACAAGAACATATATTCTGTGTATCGTACCCCCTCCCTCACTTTTCCTCAGAGCCAATCAGTTTGTCGAATTCCCGAATGCAGCCGGTGCAAGGAAATCTTATATGAGCTGCGTCTTAGCTGCGTTCGCCCAAAACAGCCTATGCCGGAGAGATTGCTTACGTAGTCGTTGTCATGGCAACGGTGCTGCCAATTTCTTTTTTAGACCTCATGGCTGTACCAAAGATTTTCCCAATTTAATTGCGGGAAGATTAAAGCGCTTATTTTCTGAATGAGCGATCCGGCCACAATACGGTTTTTTTTTTTTTAGATTTTTTTAATTTAACGTAGGAATTCCGTAATTCTAATCTGAATTTAGAAAAATTAGTAGATGCTGATAATTTTCGTTACGTTTCGTTACGTTTTCAATACGTTTTTTTTTTTTTTTTTTGAGTTTTTTTAATTTACCGTAGGAATTCCATAATTCTAATCTGAATTTAGGAATGCTTGGTGATGCTTGGTGATAATTTCAAGTGCAGCCCGGCTGTATTTGCTGTATCCCACGAGCCGCCACTGGGGTACTTGTATTAGCCTCCTGCAGAGCCGGCCCAAGGGGGGTGCGAATGTAGGCGATCGCCTAAGGCCCCGGGCTTAAAGAGCCCCCGCTCCTAGGCCATTTTTTTGCTATCATATTAGACAGAGCTTGGTATATGGTTGCGATATATCCCGAAAAAAGCCGAGAAATAAAGCTAATATGTACTAGCAGTGCTAGTAATAACTTATATAAGACATGATAGAAAAGAGGCCTCGCTCTTGCACTTCGCCTGGGGCCCCGCACGCCTCTCAGGCCGGCCCTGCCTCCTGCGTGGGTCAGAGTTCTCTGGTGTCGGATTTTTTGAGACCGTTATGAGAGATTTAGCCCTACAGATGATTTCCATCCTTAAGCATTGATCCATGGGCGAAATACTGGCACATCAAGTCTTGACCGAGGGTTTTCCGTACGCGATGGCCATTTGTGAAGGTTGCTGCCATCATTATCCCCTAATAGGGTTATCACACTAGCCCAAAATCCCAGCAACTTTCTTGCCGAAAACCTTTTAGACCGATTTTCTCTATCATTACCTTGACGATGGCTATCTCCAACTTTTTGCTTTCCGAATGAAAAAATCCAAATTGGTCGAAATTTCGGCCAATCACAGTACTTCTTCCTGTTACGTCATCAACTATGGTTCGAAGCTTGGCTCGAAGTGAAAAAGTATGGCGGCTTGCGACTGGATTGTGGAATTAGATGTCGATTTTATTGGCAAATTAATCATTATTTTGATAAATGTTATCAATTTAAGTATCACAATCAATAACATAAATCGCCACCGATCCGATGTAAATATATCAACGAAAGGGTTATGCTAAATGCTGAGTCACTATAAGTAAAGTAACAACCTAAACACCAAATCAGTGATACTTTAACATGCGATGACTATTTGGAGTCGGTGAAATTTGTTTACTTTTACAACCCTTAATGATAACCCCGCCTATAAAGTCTGGCGAAAAAATGTGCTCCTGCAGAAAATTGCTCGCATTTTACTTTAGTTTGATAACCCCTTAATAATATCATCACAGACACAAATGCCGGGAATCGAACTAGGACACATGGTATGGTAGAGTGGTACGTTAGTCACTACACCACCTGAGCGGCCTATTGTGCAATATCGGCTTAATGTGTCTTTTTTAATCTGCAGGTTCTAGCCGTCACCCTATCAGTTGCCTCAGCTTGGGATCCTCACCTGAAGATCGCCGAAAAGGCCTCCATTCCCCACCACATACGCCACGGCTTCGAGTATCCCTACATAAACATCGCGCAGATGGTGAACGGCAGGCAAAGCTTCGCTCAACAGCCCTTCGAGGCTGCTCGTCCTCAGCAAAGCTCGGGTTTCAGGCAGCCTGTGCTACCGCCCCTGCAATCTGGTTTCCAGAGCCAACCTTTCGATTCCAGCATAGGATTCAGAAACTCACCCGTTCGACAGAGGAGCTTCTTCCAAAGATTGGCCCCAGGCAGCAGGCCGGACTTCGAAAATTCCAGATCGAACACTTTCTTCAACAGAAGGCTGTCGTAGATGATCGTTAATCGTTTCGTAAGTTTGTTTTTTTTAAAGGTTTTTGTCATTTTTGTCTTACGTGAACTTGATCCTCTAGCTCTAGGTAAGCGAACCACTACTAACGTGAACGTGAGCGCCCATGTGTAGAGGAGCGAGTAGGATAAGATAACTTGTAGAGGAACCGACCCAAATGGGTTTATAATTATTCATCCATCCAGGGGAGAGACAACCATTTATTAATTTCATTAAAAGTTACGAAGAGTTAAAATTTTTACAAAGTCACCAGCGATCTACAATAATTTAAGAACAGTAACATAGAAAAGCAATATATCGATAAGACATAAAATATTTACATCAATGCTGGTTTAACATTAGTTAATAGTCTTTTATCATATTTACTGTTCTTCATAACATGTATTTCTTATTTTAAAAGTAACATCAGCTAAATAAAATGAAATAATTCAGAGAGGTGGATGGGAGGTCGAGCCCCTTTACTGTAACCCTCGGTGGAGTGAGCATTTTTATAGCATTCTGAACTTCGAGAGGAGCTCTCTCTTACGAATGCAAGCACTCCCGTCCCCCCCAAAAAAGTGCTCGTCATATGCACTCTCATGCCGTGTATAGAGAATGTCATCTTTATGCTATTCCACAAAGATGGCTTAAAAATAAATAAGAACTGCACATTGAAAATGCACAAATAATAAAATTCAAAAGCAGATAGCTATTTCAAATATAACAAACACTCATCATTATACAAGATATGGACTAATTGGGTGTCTGAGCAGCAGTCCAAGCTGCTTGTGCTTAGTCAGGTAGCGTCCTGAAATAGTGCCGTGCTTGAATTTCCAACAAGTCAATGGTCTAACTCCTGATTGCAGATTAGAAGCATGAAATATCTCTGGACAGAAACCGCTGAGATGAAAATTTTTACACAGACTTGCATTTCAGCACAGCCGGAAATTCGATCGTTACAGCAAAATAGTGTATCTTTTAAAAAATAAATAAATGTTTTAAAACTAACACAAGTATTTTGCTTATAAGAGTGGATAGAATAGCTTTTCGATATTTTCGAATATTTTAGAGCCCTTAGATAGTTTACTTCAAAAACTGTTCATGTAAGATCGTCTAAGAGATTGACCTTAAACAAATAGTATTGTGTTATCCTGACTTCGAAATGGAAGATTAATTAAATAAATAATAGACAGTCCGTACCTGTTACAACGAAACTTAGCAGTGGCGGATCCAGAAAAAAATTCAAAGGGGGGCACACAATTTTTTTGTCTCTTTTTACTTATAAATGCATTTGAATTTACGAAATAAATCAGGTTTTTTTATTTTATAAATTTAGTTCACCTGGAGCGTTGTGCCCCTGGGCCACCCCTCTGCTTACGTCAGTAGACCTTGGTTAGAACGTTCTTATTTTTATAACGTGGCCAGAAGCTCGACCCCCATTATTTATACAATGTTACACATTATTTATATATAGAGAGACATTTATTTAGGGTCCTATAAACAGCAATCTGAAGGTGAAAGGGGTGAGCAAATTGCCACCACATGTAGCGTATGGAATGAACGCAAGATGCTCTCAAGGAAGTTTTTAAAATTTAGTTCGAAAAATGTACACCAAGTGGCAATTTAAACGGATAATCAGCTCAAAAAAAGTACCCAAATTAGTTAATAAATGCTTAAGAACTATTCAATAAATGTTAAAATTGTTTGTATAATTCAAATTAGCCTTTTCCATTGTCAACTTAGCGATTTTTCCATGAAAAGGAACACTAGTAAATGTATTTTGAGCTTTTTTTTCTGAAATTCTTTGAGCTCATCTCATGTACAGTCCATATGCTAAATGTGGTAGCAATACCAAATTAGGGTACAATACGGTCCGCTCCCACGTTTCAGCTGATGAACCCTGTTTATAGAAGTTTTATTATAACCACTCTGTATATAAAGTGGGACCTGGTAAAGAGACCACCTGTTCATAGTTACCACTTTTGTAATATTTCACTTTACAATTATCACACTTTTCTGTCTTTGTAAGATAACCACCTTTATAAGATGACTAGTTCTGTTAGTTCCGGGGGGTGGTCACTTTTGACAAGTTGCAGTACATAAATGCAACTTTTGTTTTTTATAACGTTACTTTTGCTGCATAAAGTACAATTTTTCCGGGCCGAGACAGAGAACCCTTTATTCTGCACTTTTTTATTTTAGCAAATATGTCAGAAGCTTTCACAATCATCGCTATTTCTCTTCGAATTCATTTTTTAAACGGAACAAACCCATTTATTCGTTATCATTTCCGCATTTTACCTGTACATGTGCAAGACGGTGGAGGTTCTGTCTCTTTCACAGTACAATCGCCACTTTCAGATTGCTACCTACACCCTTGAGCACTAATCCAATTTATTCGGCTTCTTTTTTTTCCCTTCCACTAAAAGGATGTTAATACATTTTCGGTAGTCGGGACCGCTGCTGGTTTCATTGTTGAAAAAGTAATTGAGCACTAGCTTTTAAGGAAGCTATCTCTTATTCACTGGAAAGGAAAAATACTATAGTAAATGATGTTAAATGTATGGCTCCGTGAAAATCGAGTGTTTAAAATAATCGTATGTTTTGTTGCATTACTTTGTAGAAGTAGGTAATTTCTGTTTTATGAGATGGCATGGTGGATTATCCATGTAAGTCTGATATGCAGAGATCTCCAAGAAAATGTTTTCTGACTTTCAGTAAATTATGAGCTCCACCATGGCCAAGTGAATAAGACGGTGAACATGGTAGATGTCTGAAGTGCTAAGATCTAGGATTCCGGCTTACGAAGCGGCTGTCGATCTAACGGTCTAGAGTTTGGGGAGGTTTTCTTCAGATGCAACGTGAATACGTATTAGAACTCCTTAAAAATCCCTCCGCCCATGGCATCTCGCTCAGATGCAGATGCCCTCGTGTAGCTTTTCCTTTATCCAAACCAAATTGAGCCTCTGGGAATTCTATGCTCTGATTAACATTCACAACTTAAACTTGTATTTGGAAAAAAAATCATGTGATTTAGGTACATAAATTTAAAAAAACAAATTTTTTTAATCAAGTATTTCAAAATTTTTAGAATGCCTCTTTACAGGCTATATTACCCAGTGTAATAAGCGATATAAGCCTGTATCCGTACCGAAACTTTTGGATAAATGTGTTTAACCCCTTAAAGAACGGTCGTATTATCTTCAAGAAAACGGTCATAAAAGTTTTTTATTGAAAAAATATTGTATAAAATTAATTGTATGTACAATATATGCATTCATTTTAAGGCTTTGGACATTTTGATATTTAAAAAAAAAACTTCCCCGCATAAGAATTGAAATGCTTTAACCTTTCTGGCGCATAACTTTTGAACTCTCCATCCCGAAAATACCCCCGGGAGCGAGACAGAAGGGGTTAAATCGATAATTTTGCAGAATGTGTTAAGTGTAAAATTTTATTTGCATTATTCAGTTTTCAGACAATAAAAACATTTGTTTGCAATAAAGCTTAATAAGGAAAGTAAACTAATGCTTCAAGGCATTTTGCGAAGTGATCATTAACAGAAATACAGACGATGTTTTATACACTTGCAGTATGATTCTGAACCGTCTTGGTTCCCTCTACTACCCTTTACAATTGTGCCAGATATTTTTGAAATATCCTCTATAAATCTTGCATGTAAAACAACAATAGGTACTTTCGTATTGATTGATCCGTGAAAATTGAATAGGTCAGTGGTATTCAATCTGTGGATCGTGACCCCATGTGGGTGTCCGAAAAAAAATTCCTTTGGGAGTCGCAAGGCCGATTAAAAAATATATCAATAAATTTAATGGAATACTAATACATCGGTGACAAAATTTCAGGAGAAAAAATACAATTTTTAATATGTGACTCTGTGACTCATTTTATTAAATGTCGTGCTTAATTACACAATACACTATTAAAGAAAAAGAAACCAAGTAATATAAAAAAGAATTAAGTCAATTCCTACTTAGGTCAATAAAGAAAAATTTTATTTTAGTTACTTTTTATTAAATTTAATTAATTAATTAATTAATTAATGTAGGGCAGTTTGTGAAGCAAAGGTCGATACCGTTAATCCTGTTTGTTTGTTTAGTTTATTTTTTTCATTCTTTTTTAATCCCACATAACAGGATCTAAATTTAATTAATGAATTAATATTTGAAAAAACTGTATTAACATCAAATGTCATCCACTACAAGTTTAAAAAAATGTATTTGAAAATAAAAAAGTATTTTATTAACGATTGAAAATTTGAACAAGATATATAAATATAAAGAGAATGTGAACGAATAGTAGGAATTTGAAAAAAAAAAGAAAAGAAAAGAAAAGAGAAAAAACAGAAAAAGAGATACATTTTTTATTGTTTGCATTTTGTTTAACTTAACGGTTATAGCTTCACATCTCCCACAAACATATTTTGGATAGTCGACGTATTACCTCGATAGCCCAAGTAAAATTGCAGAACGAAATATGTACTAGTTTGAATAACACTACAGTAGTAGGAAATTTCAGTTTTGCATTATAATAGTGCTAGATTATCTATGGCTAAGAATAATGCGCAGAATGGTCTAGGAAAAAAATTATCGTATTCATGAAAGAATATTTTGGTAAAAACTTTTAATGTATAAAACTTGTGTATATATAAAACGCGCACCTCCCCCTCCTCGTTCCTCCTTTCATTTGCTTCGGTTTCTTGATTTTTTACTTTTTGCGAATAGCAACTGCCTCCGTTTACTTTTCAGTTCTATCTTTTTCCTAACTTTTTTTTCCCTCCTTCTGAAGAAGTGATGGACCTTTTGTATCACCCGAAACGATCACAATGCAGATAAGTACCTTTTACGTGTGTTATTTTACAAAGTTTTCCATTATTTTTATCTTTTAATTAACTGAATTTGTTGGTGTTGTTGTTGCTAACTGTGCTTGTTGAAATTGAATAACGTTTACGTATAACTGAGTGCCTTAAACTGATTGTTTTTTAATATTCTTTTTATTTTATTTTCAGATTGTCTGAAAACCTATCATTATCATGAGCAGAAACTCATTTTGCATCTTGTGTCAAAAGCCCAATCGGTGAACTCGCAATACGAAAGAAAACTTCATATCAATATTATAAGAGTACACGATATGCCTGTTGTTTCTGTAAATCCTAGACACATAATTTGTAAATGAAAATTATAAATTACCCACTAATTTTCTGGACCACGCGTAGATGCTATAGTAAGGCATCATAAAGTAAACATGCATTCTAGGTGTATATGCATTATATTAATGTATTCATTAGAGTATACATGAATAATAATTTATGGAATTTCGTTTCTTCCTGGACAAGTATGACTTGTGCTAATTGTTGTTGCTTATTTTAAGAATCAGTTAAATGGCAATAAACAGATTAATAGCTCCAATATTTTAATATACATATTTATTCAGAATTGTTGTATTATCTTTTTATTATTGTAGAGATATATTTTTATTTTTAAATATATTTATGTATTTCTCTCTGTAATAATAAAAGATAAATTATTTTTCCCCAATGAATTGTTTTTATTTATGACATTTCCGGTGATCACATTATACAAGATTTTATAGAGGGTGGTTATAGATAAATTTCTCCAATAAACAACATTTGTAAACAGACTGCCACCAACTGTGTGTGGCGAGTACACAAGATGCGCGGTTAAGGAAGATTTTTAGAAAGCTTGTACAAAAAATAACACTAGCTGGAGATTAGGCAGCAGAATTCAGCTCAAGAAGTGATTTTTACATTCCAAGTTGGTCATTTCCATTCTTAAATTTGGCTGTTTTCCCATGCAAAGCGCCACCTAGTGGACATTGTTTAAAATAACTTTTTTTAAGGAATTCCTTCAGTGCATTTCATGTATAGTCTATATACCAAATTTGGGTGCATTCCGTTTAACTGTTTTAGTTGTACAGACCTGTTTTTAAGGGGAAGTTTAATTATAATACCCCTGTATATGCAGGAAATTTTAGTCTCTAGATAAAGAAATCTGATGTAGACATCACATGACTTCCTTAAACGTCCATTAAATTATACACAATTATGATGCACTTCAACTATACTTAATTCATTAGAAACTGAGCTTTCATCATAATATTAATATTAAGGTTTCGCGATTAATCGTCAAATACAGAAGATATCCCCATACTGGGATCAGTTTTGGAAACTTGTTTATCTCGCCAAATTTGTTGATATTCGGCTCGGTTGATATTAGCCAAGCTTGGCGACAGCTGGCGAGATTTTGCCCAAACAGTGACTGTCTAAATGTATTCAAGATGTACATAGACTTCAAGGCATTGAAGAATTCTTTGGACTATCCTATCGATAAACTACCCAGAATACTCACATTACTTCATCCAAGGAAATGATGTGACATCACAAGTAACAAAGTAATTATTTCTGAGTTTACACTTTGAGGTCTAAGCCAGAAAGTCTCTCGGGGACCTCTTCTACCTCTCTGAGCTATAAAAGTACCGACTCTATAAGTTTGTAGTCTCTTCATATATTGTCTAGTTTAAAAAAATACATCAAATTTAGATAGGGGGCGCGCCCCACAGGTTGAGAAACGCTGTCCTAGGCCATCGTAACTTCACTTTTGGGGACTTATTTTTGGCAGCAAATTTGGCAATATTTCGCCAAAAGTCGCCAAGCCTGGCGACATTTTGGTCATTTGGCGCGATTTTCCCAATAGGGCCTTTAAAGATAGTTTTTATGCATTACCATGCATAAAAGCCTAATATTTCTATGACGTAATCAAAATTCCCACCTTATGTGGAATCTTCGAGAAATAGACTCTTCTGAAAGCTTCTTGTAGCTTCTGCGTCGCCTATAAATACAAGCATGTCAGAGGCCCCGGTTCAGTGTGGATCGAGCAGCCTATGTGTACGGCTTTTTTTTGCTCTATGATAGAAGCGGTGTTTTCGCGCTTGTTTACGAAGCTGATTTTAAAGTGCTGTGTGCAAATTCTTCATTGCTGTGTCTTAAGGGATTGTGTACGATATCCCTTGCATATTTCCACTGAATTTTTCCAGTGGAAGTGTTTTATTTTGTGTGAGAATTACAGCTGACAAGTGGACTCTAGCCATCCTGATAAGTGGACTCTTTTCTGAAACTTTCTACACCAACTGGACTTTAGAACGACGAACTCAGGAAATAAGCAGAGTTATTCTGTAACAATATATATATTTTTTTTTTCCCGTATGACTTTTTAAAAGTACCCACATATTTTAAGTGAAGCAGACCCGACACCATTTTTAATATTTTATAAACATTTTTTCAAAAACTCTTCTTTTTGATAAAGTATTTTCCTTGTGGGTCTTTTGTAACATCTGCCATTTTTTCACAACTATTCACTTCAATACTTTTAGCGAGTTTTCTTTCTTTATTTTACGAAGTAGCCAGAATGAACACTCTTCATTCAAGCTTATTTGCAGACGGTAAAGTAAATTAATTGTGAATTTCTGCCACATCTCTGGGCGAAAGTCTAAAAAGAGTTGCATTTATTTATTTATTTTTTTTTTTCGTCGGAGATGTTTTGAGAGCGCTTATTTTAAGTGGACCAGACAAACATTCGATTCCATTTTTATCGTATGAATTAGTAGATGTACAGAATTTTTTCATCAATTTTCAAGAACTCAAAATTACCAACTAATTACACCGTTTTGTAAGTCCAACCATTTCATTTTTTTTTTTTTTTTTAAGCACAAGAGTGCTATTAATTTCAGCCTTGCTTTTTGTGTAGACACGATTTTGGTACAATTTTCGGGTCGAGTCACTTTTGAAATGTATTTGCCAGATAATGTGAAAGGGGGGGGGCAGGCGTTAATAAAATGTTGAAAGTCGCACAAGGTTTGCAATTTTTGATAAATGATCGCTAAACTGGGTGCCAAAATGCGACAATTTATTATAAATATATTTTGAATATAGTTAGAAAACGCCTGGCGAATATTGTAAAATAGTTTTAGTATAGATTTTAATATAGATTTTAATTCCGAAGAAGTGTTTTATAGAATAGTGAAAACAAATACGGTACACATCATAGATTATGATACACTTTCCAAATGCAGAGCTGCCAAGTCTCCTGCTTTTTCCGCGAGATTTCCCACAACAATTTTTAGACAGTTTTATTTTACATTAGATATTTGGACTTATTTTAAGTATAAATTTGTAAGTAAAAAATAGTGGTGGAAAATCTCCCGAAAAAAGCCGGAGACTTGGCAGCTCTGCAAATGGTACTTATAAAGGTGAAGTGTAGTTTGACTATGCCTGGCGAAAATTGTTAAACAGTTTTGGTAGGCGATTTTAATATAGATTTCTATTCCGAAGAAGTGTTTTATGGAACAAAGAAGGAAAGCACGATACACTCATGGATTATGATGCTCATTCCAAACAGTATTTAAAATGTCTACGAGATATATTTGGAATATGCCTATAGTTCCAATATGCCTGGTGAAGATTTTAAAACAGTATCAATAGGCGTAGGTTAAGATAGATTTGGATTCCAAAGATGTGCTTTATGGTTCAAGAAAGATGTGATTCCTATTTTAACGCCCCTACTTTCGCCAACCTAAAAATTCCCCGCCCTTTGGCGAGCTTGGAAGTCATGGGTCTCTAGAAGTTATGCACAAGTTTCAACGCTCCCTAAACAACTACATGAAAACTAAAGTGAACAAATTAGTGATAAACGCACTAGTTAAGGAATTTGAAGACACTTAATTATTAAAACTACATTAATTGGCAACCCAAAATAAATAAAAATGTAACGGAATGCTGTGCTTACAGGTTGTTCCAAATCGCCATTTTAATTCTAAGTTACGATTGCCACATAAATACAAAAAATCGTCATGGTTACTCTATATGTTTAATGATATGTTTAATTGAGTTGGGGCGTTAAAGTAGAAATCAACCCAAGAAAGGCAAACACGGCACACTCATGGATTAGGATGCATATTCGAAACAATATTTAAAACTGTGAAGTATAGTTGTAATATACTTGGCGAAGTTTGTAAAATAGTTTTTGTAGGCGATTTTAAGATAGATTTCGATTCCAAAGATGGTTTTTGTAAAATAAGGAAGAAAAATACTGCTCACTCATGAACAATGATACACTTTCCAACCTTATGGAATAAGGAAGAAAATAGGGACGACGCATAAATTATGATACGCTTTTAATATATAGCACTCTGGTGCGTATTTAAAATCTGAAAAAGTTTCAGATTTTCTTCATTTTTTTTTATTGTTTTACTCCGCAGTCAATTTTTTTCTCATTATGGATATCTTTAACGTTTTTTAAGATGCCTGTAAAATCTTGATGTGGAATTCAATAAGTTTACTTTGGAAACGTTTCTCCATCAATAATAAGTATGAGAATGTTTAGAAACTACGGTCAATCTGTTTCCCTGAGGCGACTATTGTAAGCAAGACGATTGTACTCTGAGAAGGGCTGATATGCCAGAGCAAACACTGCTTAGGTTGTAAATTTACGAGCATTGTCTTTTGTGACTCTATCTATTTCTAATTTCAATCTTCTTAGTTCTTTTTAATTCATTTTTAACACTTTCCAAAGTTGAAAACTAATTATGATTTCGGTTTCTCTGCCTGTTTGTTCGTTCTCTGTAACTGCCGTACTTATAGATCGATTAATACTACATTTATATGTTACCGTGTACTGTACCGTGTAACATATTGAAAATGGTGGACATTATAGAATTTATAGCTATTTCACAAGAGCCCCTAAAAGAATTCCAATACATCCAACAACACTCAACGGGCACTCATGTTTAATGCACATTTTAGAGATATTCCTCTATTTTAAACTCAGCAAAATTTGTATACAGAGTGTCCCATAATGATTAGAGGTGTAACGTTTCGTTAAAAAGTTAGATCTGCGGAGACGGATGTAGAAACAGATAACTTGTTTTTATATCCGCTTATACGGATATGAAAACGGATCATTTGTTTCCTATATACGGATATGAAAACGGATCGTCTGCAGTCATTCCGCGGATACGGATCTTTTTTGAATATTATTTTGCAGAAAATATCATCTTGAAACGGTAATTCCAGGCACAATGTGTGAAATGTTCTGCCACAATAATAATTTCAGATACTGTGCACTGCACGGTTTAAAAAATATTTTAATAATTAAAATTTCATTTTAAAAAATCGTAACCAGATTTTATGTCTATTAAATTATCGAATAGTTTCTCCAATCCAAGCAAGTTTTGACTTTGGCACATGAATACGACTGTCAGACATCTGCAAAATTTTAAACCATTAAAGAGATCCGTTAAAGATCAGCTGGGAAAAAGGCGGTTACGGATCTGGATATATATATATATATATATATATATATATATTGCTCTGGCGGATACGGATAATTCTTTTTCGCTCTGACGAATCCAGATACGTATCTTTTTTATCTTCAAATATCCGCAGATACGGATATCCAGCACACCTCTAATAATGATTGCGACAAAGTAAGGAGAGGTAGGACACATAACATAGTAAAGAATTAGAATCGCACAGCATTGTAGGATCAGACACGTCGTTTTTACTCAGCTGTTAATAACCTCTTTGGGGAAAATGTTACAGCGTTCTAATTTCTTAACCAAGTTCCATAAACAAAGAGCTAGTCTCCAAACATTTCACCAATGAAGTCTATAAAATTAGACTTTTGTCGGTACATTACTTAGAATTCAAAAATTTTGCGATTACTATTCGTTTTAAGCACTCTGGAACGCAGTACAATCGTCAAAAAGAAGTCTGCCTGCCATTCGGACCGAGACACTTTTTTTATTTTTTTTTTTTTTTTGATCGCTCATCACGTAAAATTTTAAAACATCTACAGTGAGTTAAACATAATTTAGTTACGTCCGAGGAATGACCTCTTGACTTTAAAAGCTCATTCCACTAAAATCAAAAGTTTATTTTGAAAATAAAATATCTTTTCGATTGACAGTTTCACTCAGCACTATTTTACTGGCTAAACTAATATTTTAACAATACACAAATGTTGCACCTTTGCTTTGTATACTTTCCTTCCTATACCTAACTTTGCTTTCTATACCAATATGCTAATTTCATTCTTCCTACAATGCTAACGAAAATTTAGACTTTTCGGAAATCTGCATTACATACTAACCTGTCAAATGTTCACATATAATGCAGTCAAATGTTAGTACGTAACTGTCTGCATTACATACTAATCTGTGATGGGAAAATAGATTTTGACTATCTCTAAATTTATTTTGACAAGCTTTTGCGTGATGCCTAAACGTACGCACATGCGTACGTACGTATGCATATACGATTCACTGCAAGAGTCCATGACCTCACTATGGAAGAGTGAATAAAGACACTGAACATGGTAGATGACTGAAATATCGAGGTTCTGGCCTATCGCGCGGCCATCGGTCTAACAGTCTGGAGTTTTGGATGTTTTTTCCAGGTGTAACTTAAAACGCGTATTATGTAATACGCATTAGAACCCATTAAAAAGTCCTCGGACCAAGGCACCCTTCCGTAGGCAGATAGCCCTCGAGTAGCTTTCCTTAATACAAAACCCACGAGTCCATTTTGACGATTTTTCGTGACGTTCCGTCGCGTGACCAATGCGTGTTGGGGACACGTATCAAGGGCGGCTCCAGCGAGGGAGTCATGTGGGCCATAGCCCCCTCCAAACTTTTTGTTCTGGAACATAAGATTCGTATAATTTACGATTCCACACATTCAATTTGCATTTTGAACAATTTATAGACGATCTAAACAATGTCCACCTCCAAAAATCAGCCTCGAGCCGCCCTTGACACGTATCGAGAGTAGAAAAGAACTTTTCCTTACATTTGGAAACGAATGTTTTAAATCTAAACATTTTTTTTTTTTTTTAATTTGGGAGCACATGCCCCTCCCCCCTTCAGTCCCCAACTCTACGTCTAGGCTTAAGATTGCAATCGTATTCAATTTGTGGTCTGTCCTGAAATTGCCTTTTTCTAGATATAGGAAATGTTTTCATTCAACACTAGATGGCAGCAGTAGAGTACTAGACCGCGTGCAATTTATCTTGTGAAGACAAAATGAAAGACGAATTTTCATGAAATTGAAATACAGAGCAGTATATATAAAACCGTATTTCAAAATTGAGGATAATTTAATTCCATAAGTATAATTCGAATAGAAAAAAGGTCACGCCGTGAGTTTAAAAAGGAGTTAGAAATATAGTAAGGTTAAAAGGCTTTAACGTAAAAATTTAGAATTATAAAAATTCATAAGTATTTTGTTTAATGCATGAGCTTGGCGATTTTGGAACACTGTGATTTTTCAGCAACCATAATTACGAAAGGAAACTTGCATTTTTTTAAACTGAGGTAAATTTAAAAGTCGTCACAAGATGGAAAATACTTATTACCATAATACATAGCATTCGTTATCGATTTGACGACGGCCGTCCTATGTATTCCCCAAAACAGCGCAAAATGTCGCCAAGATTTCACGACTTTTGGCAGTATATATATATATATATTAGATAAAGCTCTTTTGCAAGTGAGAGTACTTCAACATTGTAAGTTTCAATATTACTTCGTTTGTAAACTGTTGTGCGAAATAACCAGACACAACTACCCGGGTCTGAACGTAACGTCATAAATTAAAAATTGTGTGAAATTATTAAATTCTTCAGCACAGTTTAACCCGTCATATTCCCAAATTGAACGATTCTAAATAGCTCCTCGAGATTACACAGTTTGATTTTTTTTCACGAGACTGAACCATGGAGGATTTTAATATTTAGAGTGGAACCAGATTGGCTATTTTTCACCACGGCGAGAATATTTTGCAGTGGTACGCCAATCTGACAAGAATTATGCTTAAAAATATATCGAGAGATGCTTTAATGGGAACCATTATCTTTTAAAAAAAGTTTATCGTTTATGCTAATGCATAAATTACAAAGGATCGCCAAAGAGTAGGAAAAGCAACCACTGGTTTCAAATATCTACGCTGTTTTTTTAAATTGAGCATTAAACTGAAACGAAGATAGATAATATTAATATAAGTAATAGATAGTATAAGCAATATGTAGTATTAGTAGATTTGGTAGGTTAATATGGATTAAAGCACAGTATACCACGTTAATAAATATTTAGTGAAATTAAAAGTGTTCTATTGATCATTTTTCAACGGCCGTCTTACAACTAGCTAAACTATAATCCTAAGCAGCTAATAATTTTATAATTTACTATCTATCGCCTGTAAAAACATCAATGAAATAATGAAACACATTTTCTATGAAATGTTCAGAAGCACTGGCGTAGCCAGGATTTTGTTTCGGGAGGGGCACAGTTGAGTTTTGTCAACTGAACAATTATTTAATTAATATACTAATTATTAATTGCAATTAGAAATATTTAATTATTAATTAATCTTAAATTTAAAAACAAGATTATAATTATTAATTACAATGAAAAATAATGTTCTAATTATTAATTATAATTAAAAATAAATTCTAATTATTAATTCTAAAAATTATTTAATTAGCAATTTCACAAAAATATCCTTAAATATATGTTTAAAGATGTTCTGTAAAGATTATCTCTGTATATAGATGCTTATGTACCGTTTTAGTCTGGCGAGTATCTCAACCAGATAAGATTTTTTTTTATCCAGGCCCATATCTGCTAGTACAATAATATTATATTCTACAATAAATATATCCAAAGAAAGATGCTGAAAGGAAAACTAAATGAATGCTTTTTAAATCTCAATAAACGGCCATAGTAAAAAATATTTCTATGTAAAATTTTGTTGCTCTAAACAGGAAATACATCAGTCTATCCCGGATTTTCAATCAGCTCATATGTAGGTGCATACAACTATTACATACAGGTTGATTCAAAATTAGAGTGACATATTTTAAAAGCGTATAATTATTTATGGTAAATTTTAATAGCTTTACCAGCAGTTTTGTTTTAAAAATTAAGCGCTTAGTTACCAATAGAACTATTTTTATTAGTGGAAGTAAAGCATGGCTCCGAAATTAGATCCTCAAACCCGAAACAAATTTTGAAGCTTTTGAAGGACAACATCGTAGACATGGTTGAAGGTAGACATGGTTGCTTAAATTCTGTTATAAATAAAGCATTTAAAAATCAGAAAATGCATTTTTCTAATGGATAACTATCTAAACTTCGAAAAGAAATAACATTTGGCTGGCAATCAAAAGCTCCAGGGGGAAAGTGTGGACGAAAGGAAGTCCTTGTTGAAAAAGAAGAAAAGATGCTGAAAAGACTTATTGTTGTAGAAAATCCTCTGCCTCAAAGAACTTTAGAAAAGAAACTACAGGTATCGCAATCGACAATTTGCTGTCAGATAAAGGAAATTGGCTATAAAAGTTGAAGAAGCTAGTCTGTCATCAAATATCTGCAAAGACTGTAGAAAAACGAAGAAAAAGGTTCTTGGCCTCTGTATTTAATGTTACGCAAAGGTAGATACAAAACATGGATAGCTACGGATGAAGCATTGTTTCATCTGTCATCCACAACTTGCAAAACGAAGATACAATATATTTCATGCGAATAGCGTCGCAAAGACGCAGCTGTTTTGCAAATGGCAAGTTGGCAGACAGGTGTTATGGTATGGATGGTAATGTCTTCTAAGGGCTTAACAAAACCATTTTTTTGTAGAACCAAACACTAAAATTGATGCTAAATACTGTCAGAATAAAGTTTTGAAGCAAAGAAAGTAAATGTCTTCAATCTCAAGGGAATTTGGTTTTTCACGAAGATTCTGCACCAAGTCCTACAGCAAAATCAACTATAAAATGGCTGAAAGATAAAAATAAAATATTTTTTTTCCTCCTGAGAAATGGCTATTATTATCCGCTGACTGTGGTCCTTGAGATTATTTTTTATCTGGTTAATTAAAAAACAATTAAATAGACGTAAAATAAGAACACTTCAAGGGCTTAAAAAAGCAATTAAAGAAGAAGTTGGGAAAATGACCTCAAAAATTTTTGAAAAAGCTCTTTAGGCTTAGCCTAAACGTTTATGTAAAGTGTATTATACTAAAGGAAACCACATTGAAAATTTCGTGTAAATAACTAATTCAATAAAATTTTATGATGCTCTGAAATTGATCACATTATTTTTGAATCAACCTGTATTTTATAATGAAAAACACGCAACACAAACCTATTATTATTTTTTAAATTAACAGGCACACATCACCGACGCTAATTAAAAGAAACCTTTAGTTATAATGCACAGGCTGTACTAACTCGGTTTCTTATTGCAATTAATAAGTCAAAATGTACAATTTTATTCAGTAACACATAATTCCCTCAGAAAATCTTAGGACTAGATATTTTTATTTATCTT
The DNA here is from genome assembly GCA_038373885.1 of Cheiracanthium punctorium. NCBI lineage: Eukaryota > Metazoa > Arthropoda > Arachnida > Araneae > Cheiracanthiidae > Cheiracanthium > Cheiracanthium punctorium. The sequence goes on along the minus strand of JAWZYV010008065.1, from coordinate 176,619 downwards.
CTCATTTTTTCAAGACGCTTGTTTTTAATACAATGTTGCTCACAAACTTAAAATATTCTAAATAAATCAGGCACAATGTTAAATTAAGAAAGATATAGCTTGAAGAAAATCTTCCAAAACTCTGCCCTTCTGTATAAGGTTGATGAAAGGATTAAAATATTATGTACAATGTAGCGAATGTGTAGAATGTAGTATGTGTATCTGAAATTCTTCCAGATTTTATTTGCGCACTCGGCTGGAAGAATTTCAGTTTTTAAAAAAAAAATCTATTCAATCAATTCTGCCATATAGAGGAAAATGATAAGTGCAAGTGCTCATATAGACTCCTGTTCGCATAATTTTGTTGCTGAAAATGACATCCAACATTGTTGTTTCGCCCCTAGTGGTGAAATGTTTTGGATGAATGCGTATTGGAAAATCTAAGGTATCTACTTCAGTTATGAAATCGGATCCTGGATCGGAATTTAATTCTATGTTAAAATCTCCTATACCAGGCGCGCACACAGGATTTTTGGCTAGAGGGGGTCCAACTTTTACAGTTTGGGGGGGGGGGGGGGGGTCCAACTTTTAGGGATGTTCCAGATTGACAAAAATCAGTGATGAAAGAGCTCCTTTTCATTAGATGGAATTCATCAAAACTCTTCCAATCCCTAAGAATACACTACACAGTACAATAGGAAGCAAAGTAATAGTTGTACAGTTTTGAGAACAAGATGGTGTTTTATGTTCGCTTTCAGTTCGTTTTTGAAAAGTTGAGGAAAACGAGAAAAAAATTTCTTTTTTTATTTAGTAGAACTGAAACTATTGCTGCCTTTTTTGGAATTATTTTATTTACTATAGATATAGGATAATAATCAATTGAAAAAAAAATATCAAAGCCGATGGGGGGGGGGGGTCCGGACCCCCTGGACCCCCCCTTGTGTGCGCCACTGTCCTATACTAAAACAGTTTTACAATCATCCTCCTTCAGTAACGTTTCGAATGTAGCGTCTAATTTATCTTCATAAGAAATTCGAGGACTAGCGTATGTAACTGCAAATCTCACTTTATCTTGAAAATACGCAATGATCATTTGAACACCATTGATCTGGCTCGTGTAGGCACAGGGAAAAGTGTTTCAAATTCTTTTTATAAAGTGATTTTTATAAAGTTTTAGTCTATAAAAATCATAACTCCAGATGGCTTTCTGGAACCACTGTCTATCCATTCGACCAAAGTGAATCCTGGTATTTGAAAATCATCTGAAGGGATAGTCCATGTTTCCGTTAGCAATATCAAATCACTCTGCAGAAAACATGAATCAAACGGAAAAGTGACCACGGCGCGCCGCGTAGACAAAAATCCCGTACTTGAAAGAAATAGCACCCGAGTGCTAAAAAAGAAAAAAAGAATCAGAAAAGAAAGGTATTAAGATCCGATTTTTCAGATTAATTTCAAAGCAAAACTGCTGTTCTCATTGGTTGCGGTTTAAAATATTACAAAAGAAAGCACTTAAGAATATTTTTAAAAAATTTTAACTGTTGAGTAGTAAAAATATTATGAAGAAAACATTAATGAGAGTAATTTTTATTTGAAAAGTACAGACTTAGTGGACTCTTGGTAGACCTTATTTAGTCATGAGCCGGATATCTGGAAGAGAAGTCGGATATACGTTGATTGTGATTCGGATATCCGATGATATTTCGAATATTGATAAATCAGCCGGATATCATATGCGTCCCTAGATATTTCAAATATTCATTTATTCTTTACCAGAGTATATAAAATAGTATTATAAAGTTTTATAAAATTTTAGAACAGAAAAACAAATTACAGATTTACCCTCTTGTCAGTTGAAAGGGTGTGTATAAATGAAACATTTCTTAAATTACATATTAATGAAATTATGATAATACAAACTTTTCAACATACTTAAGAAGATATTATGTCATCGTTTATATTATCATTTAAAAACACACAATGAAATATTGAGTATTTACTTCAGCTTCTTTTCCTGATAATATCTGTTGATTTATGGCTTTTTTCCCCGCTTCTTGTAGATTTGAGTCTTCATTGTTAGCAGGCAAACTATGTATAATTTTTGGAATTTTAGTAAAAAAATTCTCCTACTCAACGGGCGCTTTCTTGAGGCCACAATCTCTACCAACTCGACAGAGCAACACTCTAGTAAAAAACACGAAAGTCTGGACCCTGGGAATTGTGGGGAAAGGTCCAGCTTGTGCCCCTCCTTGAAATTTTATTGTTAGTAGAAAGTAACATTTTTGTACACACCATAGTTTAAAAATACCACAGGTGGTCACGAAAACGATACATACTTCACAGGGTACAACGGAAACGAGGGGGAAATTTTTACTATCCCGGGTGTGGGATATTGCTCAGATGTGTATTTTTCTGGTGTGTAGGCGTGTCGAAAGTCACCTCGGGTTAGTGATTAAAGGCACCTTTTTATTGACTTGTTTGTTTGTTTGTTTTTCCGTTGTCAACGTGGATGGATCTAAAAAACGTTTATCAGAAAGATTAGAAAAATATCACACAACAAGGATTCTGAGATGATAAATTTTTACAAATTGCAATATACATATATATCAACTGAAAAAATTTCGGGGGGGGGCACGGGCCCGGTGGGCCCTCCCCTGGCTACGCCAGTGTTCAGAAGACTTCTCTTTAAAGAAACAGTTAGAACACAGCCATTAAAGAAAAATCTCTGATGTAGTTAAATCGGTAGTGCTGACATCTATAAGCTAAATGTAACACTAAAATGCTCTTACACTTATAAAGTTAAAATAAGTTGTTAAAATACTATAAGAGATTTAAACAAATTAACAATATAAAACAGTTATGAACGATAAAATTTTCGAGCAATAACATTAATATTATGCTTTTAAATGCATAACTATGCTTCGAATTTCATATATTATTGACAAGGGCAGCTCCAGACTGAATTCTCGGAGGGGGCCTTTGAACTTATTACATAGGTTTAAAAATTGACCAAAATGCAAATTGAACGCGTGAAATCGGGAAGTACGCAAATCTAAAGCTGTAAAACAAAATTTTAGATTGGGACATGGCCCCCTCACTAGAGCCGCCGTTGATTATTGTTGTACAACGCAGGTTAACAAACTTATCTCGACTACCGTCCACTTTGAAATTTAAAAAAGAAAAAAAAAAGAAAGAAGAAAATTAGATTTTCTCCTCTATTCCTACTATTTTTTTTTTGTTAATTACATTTTCATATTGCAATTTATTTCGTATCTTTAGAATAGTTATTGCAAATATAATTCTTAAACACGCATTATTACACTGATAGGATAGATTGGTTATGGAACATATCCTGTTTCTGAAATGAAAGAATGTTTCAATAACAGGGAAAAAAATGTAGATTAATGGACTCATTTATAATATTAAATGGACTCATTTTTAATCATATTTAGAAGTATTCTTATTAATATTAGGCCCCAACATAGCTAAGTGGATAAAGACACTGAACATGGTACATGGCTCAAATGTAAAGGTCCCGGGTCTGGGCCTATCACTCGGCCAACGGTCTAACGGTCTAAACTTTTGGGCGGTTTTCTCCAGATGTAACGTGAATGTGCATTAGAACCACTTAAAAAGTCCTCCTACCAAGGAACCCCCCCCCCATCCTAGGCAGATAGCCCATGCGTAATTTTGCCATTACAGAACAAACTCGTGTCTATCGCGTGGCCATCGGTCTAATAGTCTGAACTTTTATGCGATTTTCTCCAGATGTAACGTGAGTACGCGTTATCATCTTTTAAAAAGTCCTCAAACCAGGGCATCCCTTCTTAAACAAATAGCCGTCGAGTGGCTTTGCCTTAATACACGGTACAATTTTATCAACATTAAAAAAAATCAATTCAAAGTTTTGAACTCAAGGTTCAAAACGTTGAACTCAAATATTTTAATGTGAAGGATGACTGATGCATTTTGGTGAGCTTGTTAACACGAAGCTGAAATTCACTTAAAAACCAGCCGTAAGTCAGTAATTTGAAGCCGATTTCTCTTTTTTGAGTGAAACGTTGATCTAGCCCATAGGTTCCCAACGTGGGCGATAACGCCCCCTTGTGGGCGTTTGAGGCTTTCAGGGGGGCGGTAAAAGACCCAGAGAAAATTAGGGGGCGTTGATATGGCACGGAGGGGCGTAGGAAGATTAACCAAATATAGTCTAAGAAAGACTTAGAAATGAATTATCAGAGTGATTTTTATCACGTGTGCGAAAATTCACATATTTCGATATGAGACCTCGCTGTTGAGAGAAAGATACCTCTCTAATATACCTCTCTAAAACTTTTATTCCTCCTTTTTAAATGAAGAAGAAATTCAGTAGAGTTTTCAATTCCAAAGATATTCTATCTATTAGTAATTTTTTAAAATTTAATTCTTGTTTTCACCATGCATTATGTACGCTCTTATTTTTCTGGAGTGGGAGGGGGGCGGTATTGAAATATTCACTAGAAAAGGGGGCACCATTTCAAAAAAGGTTGGGAACCTATGATCTAGCCTAAATCCCCACTTTGGCAAAAATACACTGTTCAAAACAATTAAAGGATATTGAGGTTATGGGTGGATCTTGAGGCTGGGCAATTGTTTAGATGATTGATATATAATCGACAGACGTGATAGTCTATTATAAAAAATACACATGCTTAGCAGAAAATAATGCATTTTATTGAGCATTTGGGTACAAAAGGGGAAAAAAAAACACAATTTGTGCATGCGAGATAAAACGAATAAAACAAGGTTTTTCCTTGGAAGAAAATGTTTTTAATCGGGCGTATGATTTCCCCCGGACTGCCAACAACGTTGAACATCTTTGAGGCATGGAGTCAATGAGGCGATTAATGAGGAGTTAGGGTATTCTGCCCCCCCACACCTCCAGAAGAGTTATTTCCAGTTCTCAGAGAGTATGTGGGGGTGGTAGGTGGCCAGCAACTGGTCTCCCTATAGATTCTCCCAAACATCTTTTATTGGGTTCATAACCGGAGAAGACGCTGGCCATTCCATTCGTACGATTCCTTCCATGAAAAGGAATTGATCTACCAAGCGTGAACTGTGGCCTTCAGTTGTCGTTCATTAGCTTGAAGTTATCTCATTGCTGCAGCGTAAGGGACTACAAATGAAAGGTCTGATAATCTCATGCCTTTATCGACGACCGGTCAGAGCTCCATTCCAAATGATGTGCACCCATCAAAGGAGATACCAGCATAGACCATCACTCCCCCACCGCCAAATCTGACATTTTCCAGCATGAACGCAGAGGTGTTTCTAGTGCCACGTTCCCTCCATATGAAAGTACGCGTATTATCAGGTTGAACGGAAAAGCGGGACTCGTCGGAGAAAAGTATATTGCGCCATTCGTTTCTCGTCCAGTTGACATGCTCTGTTGCCCACTCCCTGCGGACCCCACCACCACCCACGGGAGATGTATAACATATCCTATGTTATATATCTATGTTATATATCTATGTGATCCTATGTTATATATCTCCCGCGGGTGGTGACCCCACGCGCGCGTGCGCGATGCCTTGCTGTTAACCTAAGATATACCATTGATCGGCGAGCATACAGACCTGCAGCGTGGAGTCGGTTTCGGGCAGTTTGAAATGAAACTCTTGTGCCAGTAACCGAATGAAGTTGTTGTTGAAAAGAGGGGCATTCATATTTCGGTGTATTCGAGCTATTAGCGTTAAATATCGATCTTCAATGGGCGTTGTTGCAAATCTACGACTTTGCCCTGGCCTTCGTCTTGCACTTCCAGTCTCTATGAAACGGTTCCAGATCATTGATATCACACTTTGTGCGACTCCAATGGCTTCTGCTACTTCGACTTGTGTTTGGCCCATTTCTAACCGACCAACAACTCTCTAAGCTTCTGATTCAGTTAAAATCCTTCGTTACGACATCGCACTCATCAAAACAAAGCACTTACAGAATGTCGATCATTCTTTTCCGCTTTATATTTTATTAAGTTGAAGGCCAAATTTCATTCGCTGCCACTGAAACGTCGTTTTTGACGTCAAACATGGGCGGATTAAAGGGGGTGGGGGAGGGGGCGACCGCCCCCCCCCCCGAGAAATAAGAAACTAATGTAAAAGATCCTATTTTAAATCCATAAAATGGCTGTATATGTCAATCTTCTAACTAACCACCCCCACCGACAAACTTGCATTAATCCGCCACTGACGTCAAACTATAAAATTTACATACTCCGAAGTCTGGAAATGTGAAAAATTTGCATCTTTGATTGTCTTCTTCCATTATCTGCAAAAAAAAAATTCTCGTATACCGGTGTTGTTTTATATAAAACTTACAATATCCTTTAATTATTTTGAGCAGTGTACAATAACAAGAATGCTATCAAAGCCTCACTATAACATTTTTGTGCCCAGGACACTTTTAAAATTTTGTGCCCCTACATATACACTATCTACCATTAAGCAATAGGACACCTGTAATAAATGAGATAAACAAAATTTATTCATATTCAATAGATGATAGAGACTCCAATTGAGGCAATTACAGCCTTAACACTCCGGGGATGCTTTCTACAAGTGTTTGGATGACGGACAGTGATATTTTTTCCCACTCGGCTTGAAGAAGTTAAGTAAGTTCTTTCACCGATTTTGGACGGTTGCTGCACCCCTTAATTCGAAGATACAACTCGTCCCCTAGGTTTTCTACAGAATTCAAGTCTGGGCAGGCCAGTGTAGTCTGTTCACCCCAGTGTCGTCTTACTATGCCATGGTGAACCTCGCAACATGATTACTGGCGTTGTCTTCCTGTAAGCAACAATGATCCACCCTGTATACTTGCCACAACGTAAAAAGCACATTGTAGTCCAGAATAGTGAAGTAGGAGTCGGCCTTGGGGTTACCATGAATTGGGATCAAGGGTCCAGTCCATACCTCGATGAACATCCCCAGACCATAATTCCATCTCCTCCGAACTTTATTGTAGACATGATGCATTCTGGCAAAAGGCGTTCTCAAAGCATACGCCAAACCCAGACTCTGCCATCCGTCTGGTAGAGATTGAACGTAGATTCATCACTCCAGGGAGCCTGTTTCCACTCATCGACGGTCGATTTTCAATTTTTGAGGTGCCTTGCTCCACCTCAACCAAGCACGCGGTCACGCGGTTGGATATTGTAATAAAGGGCCTATGGGCGGCAGCACGACGATGGAAACCAAGCAAATGTGCTTTCTTGCGGATGGTATATATCGAAACAACTGTCCCGGATGCGTTTTCCCAAACCCTCAAGACTTCACGCACTTGGCGAAAACAGGAGGGAGCCAACGGTTTGGCGGAAGAGAGACGTGCATGGCGAAAGCCACCCTCTCATCAGGGCTATAGAATCACAAGGGCTGGGTCAATCGCCTGCGAGATGTGAGTGAAGACAGGGGAGAAGTCGTGGAGATAATGTTTTCTCAATGACTTTTATTAGATTTTTCTCACTTAAAATGTTATCTATGACATTTTAGATTTAGTGTGATATATTTTTAGGAAAAATTAAAACAATTGCTTCTGTGAATCCCTTTCTATTAGTAATATATAATATACATAGGTTCTCAAAAATATATTCAAGTAGAAACCAGATTTTCTGTTTTGAGATAAAGTAATGAATATAGGATTGTTTTCTAAAAAAAGAAAGAAAAGAATCATTCAAAATAAAACATTATGCACCAACTTTCTTTATATATGTGTGTGTGTGTGTGTGTGTTTAAATTTTAAATGTTAAAAAATATACAGTAAAACCCATTTAAAAAATTCCCGCCTAAAAAGTTCTTATTTGCGGTTCCCTATTTTTTCCTATTCTTACAATGTGAAAACAACCCGTTTAAAAAGTTTCGTTCCAAACACTTTCCTGCTTAAAAAGTATTTTTCCACTTCTAAGTTTACATTCAGAGCGTGTTTACATGTGACTTTCGTTTTTTGTTTTGTTTTGTTTTTAATTTTTTTCCCTTTCTTATTACTGTTTGAAAAATCAATTTTTAGGACTGAAAAAGTATGGCATTGGCCAGTGAAATGCTAACAGTGCATGAAATTCATGAGGTTACAGAAAATTAAGAAATGAGCTAAACTGAATAAGAGATTGCAGAAATTCTTAGTTTTCCGGATGCTGTAATAGGACTAGAAACTTTTCACCGTCTTATTAAAAGTGTTGAAGATGATAATTTTTTTTTTTTGAAATGAAAGACCAATTGAAGATCGCCGATAAAAACACAAAAACAAATTTTTTCTTTTCGTCTGTAAAGTCGATTCTAATAATGCTTAAAGCTGATATTTTTAAAAAGATTTAATGTAAATAGTTAATTTTATTGTTTTACTTTATTAACTAATTTTTTAAGGTGCAAAACAATTATATAAGTACTTTCTATAATATTTTAATAAAGTAAAAAGATTTTTCGTTTAGATTCTTTAATTTTCTGTTCTCTTTATCCAGGATGCATACTTTCCTTTTTAATTTTCCAATTTCAGATGTTTTATTTTTTTTTATACAGAAGGGTTCTTTTTAATTTCTGTGCCATGATTTTAAATGAACGACGATTTTTATTTTTTAATATTGTTAATTTCCTTCTTGCACACTCTAACTCAATTTTTAAACTGCTGATTTCTTCTTCCAGTGCATAACAGTTTTTACAACTGTCTTTCGTTGAACTTTCATTCAAGTTTACTTCATCATCATCATTTATTGTATCTTCTGATCGTATTTTCTTAGGACTTAAATTATACTTAGTCTACTGAAAGCATCTTCCGAAACTTTCCTCTTTTTTTTGCCTTTCCGATCTAGGATTTGTTTTTTCTTCCAATTTAAAAGAAGGTAAATTAACTGTAGGAATCTTTTAATATTTTTCTTATAGGCAGACCTAAAAGTCTGTTTTGTAAGTCATCAATATAATGGCTTTCTTCGAAGTGTTCCCTGCACATTCGAGCATTTCTGGGGTTAACCCTTTGAGGCGCAACCCTTTCCCAATGCTGAAAAAAGGGCAGCCGTTGCCATCGCTCGACTTAACTACCAGCAAGAGGGCGGACGATCGAAACGTTCATCGCATGCCACAGATCTAGAGACCCCTTTTTTGACGACAGCTGGCTGTGCGGCAATCAAATAGTGGAATCATCACAGTAAAATTTCTCAATATATAAAAATGATAGTTTATTATTGAAGATTAGTTAAAAAAATTTCTTGGTGAATTCATTACGCTTGATAACGAAATATTGACTTATTTTGCATGTTCTCAGTTTTAAATAATAAGGAAAAAATAACTATATGTTTCAATATGAAGCTAGAAATTAAACTTACAACAGAAAATTAAGAAATCTACTATTACTAAGACAAATCCGTTAAAAAAAAAATTAAAAAAAAAACGTCGGTAGCACCAAATTAAAAATATTAGGCATTTTTTTGAAGTGCTTATAGAAAAGTTTTAAGCATTTAAGTTGTGTTTTTATCTGTAAATGAATGGCTTTACAGATAAAAACACAAATGTACATAATACAGAATGTATAATTATATACATTTCTTACTCTACCATTTATTATTTAACAAATTACATTCTTTAAATATATCGGAGACATGTTTATTAAATGCAATAGATCAATAAACCTATTCTGATAATTACGCTCAAAAGAAAGTAGATGGCGCCAAAAAGAACATGCGATAAACAATTTTAAAGTGCCTAGGATAAAATTGCGGAGCCGATAAGTTAAATTTTATCTATAAATAAATGTTTTATATATACAATCATATTATATACTTTTCATATTCTACCAATATATTAAACTAATTACATTTTTTAAACATATCAGAAAAGCGCGCCTGTTATTACATCATAAATTCTTGAGGCGGTCTTACTAGCACTGCAACCTTATAGCGACTACAAGCTCGCGTAACTCCTCTCTTCCGCCAAATCGTTGGCGCGCTCCTGTTTTCGCCAAGTGCGTGAAGTCTTGAGGGTTTGGGAAAACGCGTCCCGGATGCTTGTTGGGACTTTCGGAGTATGAGGGCTATTGATTTGGTGCGGTTTTTTCGATTTTCTTTGGGCAGCACTCGTCGGTCTCTATCTGTTAGTTTTGGGCGTCTGACGGGTCGAAGCACATTCTGACAATCACCACTCATCTTCCATTTCTTAGTCACAAAAGTCACAGTCGATTTTGGAGTATTGATGTTGGAGTTGTACTAGATATGTCCCTTAAGGGTTGACTACTTCTATGATATCTGCCAATTACGCTTTTCTTGAAATCAGACAGATCTGAATTTCGAGGCATCTTGCATTAGACTGATGCCAATGCTGTTTCCTACACGACATTTAAGTACAGAACACATGAAGTAGACCAGGACTTCAGATATTCTTATTTGCATGAGTGCCCAAATACTTATTGGTAGATAGTGTAGCTGGATCAATTTTTGCGCCCCTATACATAGCTTTAAACTTAAACTTTTTGACGTATTTCTGCACGTGTGCCCAGGGCACGGTCCTCAAGAGCCCGTGCGATAATCAGGGCCTGAATACTATCAGAGACTATTGAACGATCGACTCTAACCCAGGGTACAGTTGGGAGATAGGTTTTCGCAACCAAAATTCATTCCTAAATTTAATTTTATTGTTCTTTGTTTGTTGTCATTTCTATAAATTGTTCTTCTCCAAGCGATAATTCTGCTGTAATGGTCTTTTGAAAGAAAATTCAACATTCGGTCTGGAATTTCCACGCTTAAAATGTCCTGGAATCGCTTGTCATCGTGGAGGTTCTCCAAGGGTTGACCGTAAATAAGCAGCGCCACAGAAAGATACTGCTAATAAATTGGAGAAGCTATTAAATTCTTGTCTGCCGATGTTCCTTTTATGCAGTAGGTGTTTGGCTAAGAATTCAGCAACGATATTTTTTGTTTAAATAATCGCCTTGAAGCTGGAGGCCAACATCATTTCAGAGCAATTTGTAAAGAGTGTAAAGTATACTGTACCGTCCTTTGATGTGATGACGTATTTAATTTTGGTTTTAACTACTACAGAGCCCCCACCATGATCGATCCGATAAGGCATTGAGCATGGTAGACGGTTGAAATGTTACGGTCCCACGTTCGGGCCTATCGCGCGGCTGTCGATCTAACGGTCAAGAGTTTTAGTCTATTGTCTGCGGATGTAACGTGAATACGCATTAGAACCCCTTAAAACATCCTCCAACCAAAGCACACCCCCGTAGGTGGATGCCCCTCGTATAGGCTTGCCATAGTACGAAACAAACAAACAAACCCTAATAGCACCGTGACCTAAATGTGAAGTCACTGCGACATGCAAGACCGTCCCGGGACGTCGCGAATGAATCACAAAGAAGTCGCCTTGACCGTCTAATGTCCTTCTGTGGTAATGTCACAACGTGACGTCACCATGAAGTCACACTGTGACTTGTGCGCGACATTGTGACTTCAATGTGACGTTACAGCGCCGTCACATTCACAGCACTGTGACTTAAATGTTCCACTGAATTAAAACTGAAAAAAAAACTTTTTTTCGAGAAATTCGCAAAATTACTTAAAATTCACAAAATCAAAAAAAGGAGCAAGAAAGTAGCAATATCGCAAATTCATGAGATGGTGCTTTCAAAAGTAGCAAAAATTTCGAAAAGTCGCAAGATCTGGCAAGACGTCACAAACGATCCGTTACATTGACGTAACAAAGAAGTCACAAGGTATTGTCACTGGCAAGTTACATTGTGACCTACAGTTGACGTCACTTATGGTCAGCAGTGTGACTGCAACCAATGTGACTTACAGGGACGTCACGGTGACCTCTTTGCGACGTTCCGTGCTATTAGGGAACTATTACGGTTTCTATGGCAGGATGATTTAAAATCGACAGAAGTTGTCTCTTGTCACCCCTCTAGTGTTCTTTAACTTCTCCTAATTTGCTCTGAGACTTCTACAGTCCCACCCCCTACCCCCTGAAAGCCTCCAGCACCCACAAAGGGCCGTTATCGCCCACTTTAAGAAAGATTGGTAAGCAATATTAAACCATGTGTTAAATAACTAATCAATTAATTAAAGCAATGGAATAAACACCCAGTGGTAAAATTCTATAAGAGCCTGACGATATCTCGTCAAATATACATGTGTATTACCAAGAAAATCGGATCTGGAAAATTATTTTAGACGCGAAATTTGATTATATTTTGTTAAAAGTCATTGGCAACCCATCAAAAGCTATATTGGGCGTGGCTCTCTTATCATTAGTTTTTCCTTATAGCAGCATTTTGAAACATTGGAGGGAAATGTTAAAGGTATGAAAGAAAATATTCTAGAAAAGCATTTCCCAATCTATGGATGGCAAGTAAGTTATTTTCTGGTGGACTGCGACTTGACCTTGAATGTATATGTAAGCAGGGGTTCCCAAATTTACCCAAGTCACGGCACTCTTAATATAATTAGAATGTTCTCACGATAACCTTGTTATACAATATCTGTGGAATACTGTTATTTTATATGCATATATAAACTTCATATTTATACAATTGTGAAGTAAAAATTACCGAAGTAAAGCAGAAAGAACATAAATAAAATACAGTTCTAATTTAAAATTCAAGCAAGGGATAAAGTCATGATCGCTTAGCGGCACCCCTTGACTCTCTGCACCGCACACTGGGGTGGCGCGGAAAACACATTGGGAACCACAGTGTAACGGGATTCTTGACACTAGACGGATAACAACAAAACTACTGCACTTAAAATATTCTCATTTATTTCTGTAATCTTTCTTCGGAAATCAGTCTTTCAAATTTCTATCAATTTAACAACAATTAGAGCGTAACATTACTTCCTTGTACTTCGTACAAGGAAGTAATGTGATCGCATTTACTTTTAAGAATTTTTGCGGTGCAGCTATCGTATACATGCATGCATGTTCATATAAATGCATGTACAACCAATTTTGTCTGATCGGAAGTCCATTTTGGCTAGTTTTTCCCTAACATCTGTACGTACGTACGCATGTACGCATGTAACTCGCATGTCTCAAAAACTATTGGTCGTAGAATGTTGAAGCTTTATATTTAGGACTGTTGTAACATCTAGTTGCGCACCTTCCCTTTTGATCCCAATCGACTGGATAGTTTATGTACAAGGCCACCCAAAAGATTTTAAATGCATTATACGCACGATAGGCAGAAATTCATTAAAGTGTATTTTAGAGATATTAGGCTACTTCAAAAGACTCAGAAGTGATATAGGTTGTTAAGGCTTACAAAATGAATCACTCCATCGAAAATAGTGTCTTTATCATTTTTAGTTTTTCTACAGCATGACTCAAAAACATTTCAACACATTATGGTCAATGGCAGTTTTAGAGACATTCATCCATTTCAAGCACAATACCGTCCTACCATATAGTTAGGTAATGGTCCGACCAAGGTCACGCGCCTTCCACAAAAATTACTCCAAAAGTCGTCAAGCTTGGCGACTTTTGCGTAAGATTGTTGTACGGCAAAATATTGTTGCAACATCTAGTTGTGCATCTCAATTTTTGGTTCCAATCTACTGGAGAATTTATTTATAGTCATTGCTTGGTCCATGCCCAAAATCTTACCATTTGTCGTCGACCTTGGTGAGTTTTGCCGAAATATCATAAAGTTTGGCGTCAAAAATAACTTCGTATTTTGCATAACTCAAGAATTTTTAACCGTAGAATTTTGAAATTTTGTATTTAGAACTATTGTAAGATATAATTATGCATCTCTTTTTTGATTCCAATTGACTGGGTAATTTATTTACAGGGCCACCCAATTGACTTTAAATGCATGAAGGTTTATGGATACATTCAAAACATTGAAAGTCTGTGGTCAGTTACTACTTTGTCTATCTCCTGAATCTCGCAAACTATCTTAAGCTTGTCGGAAAGTGAAATATCGCCTAATTAAGTGACAAAAAGAAATCTTTCAATGGAACCCAGCTTGGCGATATCGGAAATATTTGGCTAGAAATCGCTAAACCTTAGTATAACATATCTCTTTCAAATAAAATAAGTTTAAATAAAGTGCGCTGAAATTACATGCATGAATTTTAGCCTATGTTACTCAGGAATAGTGTAGCTTTCACTGAAAAGATCTTTAGAATCGGTTCAGTAGTTACAGAGATGTCCATATAGCGTAATGTATTAGAATTCTTTTGAGTGTCCCTGTAAAAGGACTAGTTATTCTGCATGCTGAAAGGTAGCCTATAATACTCAGGAATAGTGTAGCTTTTTATCAGTGAAAAATTTTTTCGAATCGGTTCTGTAGTTACAGAGATCGCCATACACCGTAATGTAATTCTTATGAGTGCCCCTGTAAAATAACTATTTGTGATATATGGAGGATATATTTGAGATATATGAAGAATAAGTTAATTTTCAATATTGCTGCAGTCGATTGAACTTTTAAAAGTAATGCCGAAACGCCCCCATGCTTGTCAGTGAAATATCCCAAATAGGGAAGTACTTTTAGGGATTTTTCTTGGAAACAGTTGTACCTTCAAAAAATGTTTTTTCATAATATAAAACTACTATGTTGATACTACATCTCCATGACCATAGTTCTCCTGTGGGAAGTCGTCTTCAGCTGTATCAATGCTTCGAAATTGCATAAATTAGCGTTAAGGATCGTGTTTGGGGCCTCATACCGGGGGGGGGGGGGTCCCCCAAAGGCCTTCAAAAATTTTTAACACTGGATTCACTTTATATGAAGATTTGTTACTGCAGTGTGCAAAAAATTTTTCTGTATCACGTCAGAGCCAAGATTTAAAGCATTCTTAAAACAATATATTTATGAAATTGTGGTATTTGTGGAGGTCCCTTATTTGGGGATTCTGACTATTTTCGAATGAATTTTCAATTTGAGATGTTAATATCCAAGTTATATTATAGGATAAAATGAAAACATTGTCCTAAGCACATCGGACCTAGTCACAGTCGAGACAATAATGTGGGCAAGAATGGCCGTAAATTATTTCTACGTCACTCGTCTGGGGTACTTTGACCCCCTATAACTTCAAATCTAAAAGAGGTAAATCAAAAATATTTCAGATTTGTTCTTTCCTTGGGTAAGGCAACACAAGAAAAAAAATTCATGAAATTCTGATATGGTGACGGAAACTTTTTCTTTTTTTGCCCGATTTGCTCTTGCAATGCCTCTTAAAGTGAATGTGCCAAAATAGAATAATGACAAACGCATGTACATCATGGTTTTGGGTCAATAGAATTTCGTGACGTATGCATGTATGTCATGGTGCGAAAGAAGTTAACCGTGGTTCTGAAATTTGTGTTATCAGTTTTAGAAGGGGTTTCTTTAATTTTCCCTACACGTTTAAAAATACCGAGCTTAATTAGCTCGGACGGATACGACAATTTTTTTTTCCGTTTTAAATCCTTAGGAGCTGATTTAGCTCGATATTTATAAGCGTACATCCTCATCTCTGGTGTCAGCTTTACTTGAGTTAAAAATAATTAACTTTGACGCGGAAAAGTCCAATTTTTGAAGTCAGTTCATGCTCAATGAATTCGGACTTACCTGTTGTTTTATGAGCCCGGCATTGAGACAGAAAAGGACTTCTTGAATGATCTCAATAGTTAATCAAATTCTTAAAAAACCCGAGCTCATCTCGCGCTTCAGTTGTTGCCTGATATTGCAACTCCTTTCTAAACTTAAAATTTTCTTCCGTAATGGTCGTTAATCATATGACGGTTTCAAACTGTTGTTTACAACGTGAAGCTGAATTCTAGAGCTTACCAACAAGATGAATAAAGATGAAGTACACACCTTTAATCGTTGGTCTGGAACGAACTACGCTGTGAAAAACGCTTTCATTGCTTCGCTTAATTGGTTACATTGCACATACCGATATGATCTTTTATTATAAGCTTTTATTCTTCTTGCTCTGTCTTTGGAGCCTTGCTGTAAGTTTTGAGGCTTTTCAAGTTTACAAACAGTCAAAAGTAGCCAAGGTTAGCCACTTTCGACGATTTATCGCCAAGTTTATCGCCAAAAAACTAGCTTCCAAAAATGAACCCTGCTTGGCGATACCTTCTATATTTGGCAGGAAGTTGCCGAACCCTACTGTTTTACATCAAGCATAATTTTTCGTTATAATATAATAATTTGGTCACTAAATTGGCGTAGCTAGGGAGGAGGGTGAATCCTAACTAATACTATAAATGCGAAAGTGAGTTTGTTTGTTTGTTTGTTTATGACGCTTTCACGCCTAAACCGCTGAATGGATTAGGATGCATTTTGGTTTAGATATAGATGGGACCCTGGAGATAGTTATAGGCTACTTAGAATTTTAGATTTTTAATTACTTTTTTAATTATTAATTAAAAACCGTTTTTACGTTGCCATGCTTGGCGAGTTTCGCCCGTATCAAGCAATTCATGTTTTGAGCTAACAAGAATGCTATTACTTCAACAAAGAATCGCGTGCATCTGAAAAACATTAAATACCACGGAAATTAAGCCAGTTTTATACCAAATCTATCTATCTATAATAATAAAAATGAATGTTCTCCAGACAAATCCATAGAAAGCAGAGCTTTGAAAATTTGAGCATGACTGAGCCCATAACTTCGGTAAAGTGCACCTGAGGATCAGAATTTTGAAATTTTAACTACTTTTCTAACTATTAATTAAAAGCCGTTTTATCGCCCGCACAAAATGATTTATGCTTTTAGAATAAAGCAGAAATTCTATTTGCAAAATCACATGCATTTGAAAAACATGGAAATTATGTTGATTTTATGCCAAATTAAAAAGTAAAGAAAAGGGTACTTACGTATTATCCCGGCGGTCCGCCAAGTCAAGCGATTTTTTGCCGAAATAAATGCCGGGCACATGAAATTATTAATGGTTTGTAATACGATTGGCAACAGTTTGGCAACTCATTTGACGAAAAAAACAGTTTGGCGGGAATGACCGCCGGGATAATACATAAGTACCAAGGAGATGTGTTTCTTAAAGTTTGTAAATTTCCAAATCCTACCAATAATATAAATGTGTACGTTTGTGTGTTTGGATGTTTTTGACTGAATCACACAAAAATTGTTAAACGGATTTCGAAAAATTTGTAGTGAAAATAGCTTATGCCCTGGATTAACATACAGGCAGCCTTTCAAGCATATAGCATAAATAATTCTTTTACAAAGACACTCAAAATAATTCTAATGAATTGCGCTCTATGGAAATTTTGTAGCTACTAAACCGATTCTAAAACTTTTATCACTGATTGAAAGTTACATTATTCCTGAGTATTATTGTTTGTTTGTTTTTGGATATAGACCGATTGACTGCACTAGGGTCTTAGCGGGGTCGCCGCGACTGAAGAAGAGAGAGGAGAAAACAAGAGGTTACCACATAAGTTAGGTAATGGTCCGACCACGGTCACGTGCCTCCCTCAAGAACTATGCCAAAAGTCGCCAAGCTTGGCGACTTTTGGTGTACGTGTGTGCATATTTAACTCTCAAATCTCAAAAACTATTATGAAATTTCATATATAAGAATGTTGTAACATCTAGTTGTGCATCTCGATTTTTGGTTCCAATCTACTGGAGAGTTTATTTACAGGACCACCGAAAAGAATTTCAGTACCTTAATGTCTATGGACATCTTCATTATAACACAACTGTAGACAGTCATTGTTTGGTACATGCCCAAAATCTCGCCGTCTGTCCTCGACCTTGGCGAGTTTTGGCGAAATATCGCCAAATTTGGCGATAGTCAGTCATTTCGTCCATGCCCAAAGTATCGCCATTTGTCATCGTTCTTGGCGAGTTTTGGCGATAATCTGTCATTGTTTGGTTTATGCTTAAAATCTCGCCAAATGTCGTCGACATTGACGAGTTTCGCCGAAATATCGCCAAATTTGGCGCCAAAAATTATTTCCTATTTTGTATAACTCTAAAACTTTAACCCGTAGATTTTTTTAACTTTGTATTTAGAACTATTGTAATATCTAACTGTTTTCAATATCTTTTTTGACAGCAATCGACTGAGAATTTATTTACATGGTGAGCCAAATGACTTTGAATACATTGAGGTGTATAGATGCATTCAATTCATTGAAGGTCTGTGCTCACTGACTACTTTGGCTATCCCCAAAATCTCGCTGACTATCTCAAGTTTGTCGGCTTTTGGTGAAATATCGCCAAATAAAGTGTCAGAAGGAAATCTTTCAAATTGAACTCAGCTTGGCGATATCGAAATATTTGGCTAGAAATTGCTAAACCTTACTATTATTGATATTTTATCTCTTTCAAACAAATAAATTTAGAGGAAGTGCGTCGAAAATATTTTTGATCTAATGGACGTGCAAGGAAGTCATGTGTTGGACACATCAGATTTTTTTTAAATAAATAAATCAACCATGAAATCCGCATTGAACCTTAAGCTACAGTTATTTCTTGTTTTTTGGTAATATCGGATATATAGGCTGGTAAGCTCGAAAAAATGCACGGGATAGCATTCGGTTCTAATTTATAATGCTTTCTTTTTACAGTTAAAAGTGCCACCATCTGATTTTAAAATAGCACCGTCTTTTAAAAGATCTTCATCTCGGAAATGCTCAATACAAACATACATATTTTTTCCTGGGGACCAATTTTTTCTTGGAATATTTTTAGTCCATTCGGCCCCCTTTTCTTCGTTTTTTGGGAAAAGTGAAAACATTTACATTTTCTCCTCTTTTGTAATTAGCTTTACTTACAGCCTGGGACGCAGCAAATGGAAGCATAGTGATTGCTAGAACAAAAGAACAGAAATCAATAAAACTAACGCAAAATACGGCAATTTTATATTTTTATGTACTCTATAGCTTAATAACTATTATCAAGTATGTCGTATTAAGAATAGAGATTGCTGACTTACCATTAGTATCCAAAAAAGGCACAAAACATCTTAGTTTCTTCTACTTTTCCATATGATTCTAATGCTTTTAACGGAGAAAAGTCCATCCTCTCTTGTGACGTCACAACACCTCCACGTGTTCAGTACCCAGGCTCGCCTTGTAATTGTCTACTCTCCCCCTCCCTTCCCGGGGGCTCCGGTCTTAGGCCTATATGGCGAATTCCTCTGTGGGGGGACTTTCTAAGGGATCCTAGCCCGTATTTACGCGAGGTTTTTTAGAAAACCATGGAAAACTGGGAGCGGCTAGGTCGACAGGCGCGATCGGGGTTTCAACCTGGCACCTCCGGCCATGCAGTTTTGAGAGCAGAACTTCTTAGACACTGGTGGCATCCTAAGTGTTATAGGCTACCTTTAATGCATATATCACAGATAGTTCTTTTACAGGGATGCTAATAAGAATTACATTACGCTCTAGTGCATCTCTGTAAGTACTGAACCGATTCCTAAACTTTTTTTACTGATAGTAAGCTACACTATTCTTGAGTATTATAGGCTAAAATTAATGCATGTAGCACAAATAGTTCCTTTACAGGAACACTCAAAATAATTCTAATACATAACCCTCTATGTGTATCTCTGTAACTATAGAACCGATTCTAAAACTTTTTCGCTAATAGAAAGCTGCACTATTCCTGATTAACATAATCTAAAATTCATGCATATAGCATAAATATTTCTTTTACAAGAACACTCAAAACAGTTCGCAAATACTGTCGTAACTGTCTCTATTCGCCAAATGCCTGAAAAAAATCTAAATTTAGTAACTCTGCATATTCTCTTATTTTAAATGAAGTATACTACCATGCATTATACTTCATTTGAAACAAGTAAAAAGCAAATAATATTTAAATGCAGTTTCTTTTGTCGCAACAATATTTGTTATTCACACATGCTACATTTCTCTCGGGACCTAATTCTAAAGCCGACGCGGACGAAGTCGCGGGTAGCAGCTAGTTAGAATATAAGAAGAAATGTTTTAATGGCAACCATAATGAAAAATTATTACCGATTATGCACATGCTTAAATCACCAGAGAACGGAAAGTCGCTACTGGTGACAATTATTCAAATGATTTGCCGGAAGGTCAATAGTTTTCGATATATTTAAGAATTTTGGAAATTTAGCCTCTTGTCACTCAAATGCGTTTCCCCATGACCCATAGAAGTTTACTGGACTGCTACGTAGACTTTGAAGAACAAATCTAAAATTACACGAAAAAAGCTTATAATTATAATTAAAAACTTTTTAGTGCACTTCTTGTTTATTTTTCTGCATCCAATAACCTTCAATCAAACTTTTAATAATCTAGGATCATGCGGTCAATTTGAAACGAGATTTTTAATGTTTCACCGAGAATTCCATTTTCGTTTCATCATCAAGAAAATGTCTCTCCAAACAATGCCATTTTGTTCTTTTAGATTTTATTCTTTCTGAAATAAAATTTTAAAATGGCTTACCAATATTAAATGTGTCATTGTGAGAGCACATTTGAGAGATTTAAAAGAAAACAATGATCAAAAGTCCAAATTGAAGAGAAAAATAAAAGTTAAAAACAACATTGTATTATTATAGTATGCACATCAACCATTCAATACATGATTTCACGTAATTTGCTAGTCAGTTGCAAAATAATTTGAAACTATCTTGGTCGTAATTTTGACCTTGTGGTTTTACAAATAATGAATTTGATCTCTCAGAATCTGAATAATTTAAATTGACGATCGACTTTTGAATTACAATATTTGGAGGAAATGAACCTCATTATGTTTCTAAAATGAAGGTCGTAGCTAATGGTTACACATATTTGCTTTATAGCTGCACGAAATTGCAATACTTTTACACATAATGTTCACTCTTAAAGACGGCCAATAATTGATTCTTTAACCATTAGTCATATAAATGTTGTTGTAATTTCCGTTAAGAAAAAAGAAAATGCTGAAAATTAAATGAAAAATTATTTTGGATTCTATTTCAATGAATAAAACAATTAAAAAAAAATAAATTACGAAGTATTATACGACCCCCTGCTAACTTTAATATACAGCCCCCCATAAATTATTCGGCGAATGCCCATCATTCCGCATTAGTTCAGTTCATCCACCGGGACTAAAAAATTACTTAAAAATACAGTTTGTACATAAATGAGTACCCCAAATATCCAAAACTGATATCTTTTTTTTTTTTTTTTTTTTTTTTTTTTTTTTTGAAGTAAAACTTCTTTAGTCGCGACTAGGGGGTAACTCAGATTTTTTTTTCTGACGGAAGTAACGCTCAGTAAAGGAAGTGACGTATATGTCATATACTCCACGGCAAGCGCGCCTGAAAAAGAAGAACTACGAAAAATCCTACATTTTCGACCGCTCGCTCCTTTCGCCGACTTCATTGTTGAAAATGCATTATCATTATTATCATTATTTAGCTTTTCTTGAGATGGCAACGTTATCCACAAAATATGTATTTAAATATCTCGTTTTGCCCATGGCAACAAGTTGTAAAATTTTATACTCTCTGAGGAGTTTGTGAAGATTTCCGTTGGGAAATAACTTTTGAATTAAATTGTTTCTAAGCGGTCTAACGTTTATTTTCTTGATTGTGTATCGTTAGATTGTGGCTAGTACTTATTTTCAGACATAGAATTATTATTGCCGTGGTGGTATTTGATGAACATACAAATGCCAAACGCGTTTTAAAATAAACGACTTGGTGCAGTGATTAATATTTGGCGTCCGCTTACTGGAAAGCTGGGTTAGTATTTTGACTAACTCTTGATACGCTTTAGCATTCATCGTGTAAAAATACGGGGAACCTGTTAGGGAATTTTCTAGGGTGATTGTTAGGGTGATTTCTCGCCGTTTCTTTGAGACACCAATCTTTATTTATATATCAATAAGCGTTTTGAAGGTACATCCAACATAATAATTTACATGTAATCCCAACCTAACAGGAGGTTGTCGATAATCCTTATTTTTAGATGAATAAAACAGGGGCGTAGCCAGGGGGGGGATATCGGGATATATCCCCCCGAAATTTTTGGATTAGTGATGAAATTCCGTCTATTTATACACATATAAGTTCATATCCCCCCCCCCGAAAAATTTTCCTGGATACGCGCCTGGAATAATATACAAGGTTTTGGAAAAGCACAAAAAAATGGAACCTGTCTGCAATCGAACCGGAAAAGTAGT
Organism: Cheiracanthium punctorium; assembly: GCA_038373885.1. Classification (NCBI taxonomy): domain Eukaryota; kingdom Metazoa; phylum Arthropoda; class Arachnida; order Araneae; family Cheiracanthiidae; genus Cheiracanthium; species Cheiracanthium punctorium. Next base: position 154,499 of record JAWZYV010008065.1, on the reverse strand, counting down.
TGGAAACGTCAGTTTAAGAACACTTTTTCTGGATTCTAACCCAACTTCAAGACAGAACAACGGTTTAAAAACAAGGAGATGGAACACCACAATTAAAGGGACAGTGGCTGCAAATGTACCTAAAAAGCAGAGGAAAATTTTCGTTTAAGAACACTGTTGGAGGATCATACTTCGATCCCACGAAGGTAAATTTATAGGAGGGGACACTTCACTTAGAAAATTGGATAACGCTGTTGTTGCAAACAGATGGCGCCAGGGGCGGATCCAGAGAAATCATCTAGGGGGGGGGCTCCGTTTTTCATTAGGATGATACATTGATTTCCCAATACTTTTTCTCCCAATGTGTAATTAGACATGGTATATCACAACTAAATAAGTATGTTGTCTGCTGCAAGAACCGTCGAAGAAAACTCGGAAAGGGGAGGGGGGGGCAGAGCTATCGGGCTCCCTATACCGATCAAGTTACGGCTGATGCTCATAAGCTACGTGTTTTATGCGTTTCAATGGACGACGGGACTGAAACGGGAAAAAAATGTTCCGTTGCTCTCTCCATTATGTTGGGGGACAGTGTTTTAAGTTTAACACATTAATCTTTTGATAGATCCCGACTGGCCATTAAAAGTCGTAAATTTCGCCAGAAAAATGTCGCCTTAACCCTTGTAGTGACAACAAGACGTGGCTAATCAGCAACGGCATTTATTCATTTTGTTGTTCGCGGGCCCTACTCATTAACATTTTAGTGTGTACATAGTACAATTGCTGAATGCAATATTGAACCCATTTCACAGCCACCGTGCACCGTGCAATATACAGTGTTCACAGTATACATTTTCGCATTTTAGGATGACATTAAGTTTTCCTATCCTAAAGTAATTCCCATCCTTTTCAGTGAGGACTGTAGTAAGCAAACCTCAATTGCTATTTACAACTATTATCACTATTACCTGCTATTTACAAATTGAGCTTTCTTTTTTAAAACCAGACCAGCTACACATTGCCAGGTACTCGCTTTGTCTGATATCTTAGAATACGTTTTACTTTTATAATGAAGATTTGTACCCATACGTCTGGGTGGTGTGGACAACTTATGAGAGCAGTTGAAAGAATGAAAGCTATACAAATTGCGGAGGGTTGGATTGTTCGTCCATGCTTCAGCATCACTTAAGGCCGATGCTGATTGCTGCTGCGTCTAACGTGACTGAAGTGGGTAAGAGGGCATTCTCCCCGCGAGTTTTACGACTTTTTAATAGCAATTCGGGATTTACCGATAAAAGATTTCCGCACTAAACCGCAAACTCCGTCCCCTATAAAATGGAGAGAGCAACGGAAGATTTTTTTTCCCGTATCAGTGTGCCGTCGTCCATTCAAATATGGTGGAACCTGCTAAAATGACCACTTTTGTAAAGAGATCTTCTGTCTATAGTGACAACTTTAATGCAATTTCGTTTTACTACCATCACACTTTACCACCTTTGTAAGGTGCCCAGTTTTGTTCTTCCCAAGGGTAGTCCCATTACACAGGTTCCACTGTACAAATAAAACTGGGAAGACTGCTCCAACCACTGTGGCGATAGCGAGTCAATAAAATGTGCCTCTCCTTCTGTTTAAAAATAAAAGCTCTATATCATTTTTGTAAATAGAGAAATTACGTTTAGTCCACAAGGATTCAATAAGAATTGGTGTAAATATTCTTGGTATATGTATACATATATATATATATATATATAACATTACAAATCAGAAGCCCGCTAAAATCCCGCATTTCTAGAACTACGCAGTTTTAATTCAGTTGGAACAAAGGAATCTGCTTTCAAAAGCGGCAATTACTACACGGTCCCTTGCAATTCCTTTATAATTTTGTAGACGGTCCCCGCGTCCAGTCAATCTGGCGTCTTAAAAGCCATAACAAACCTTGAAAAACCGTTGCCCAGATTTTGGGATCTGCCAATAATTGCAACTTGCATGGATCATGTGACACGACCTCAAAAGTTAATAGAAGGGGCTGATGCAGCCCAGCAGCGATTTTTTCGCGTGACAGCAACTGCCAAAGAAAGATGTATCGAATCACACAATAAAATAATGTAACCGCAGTTCGACTGATTCTTCCACTGACAGTCATAGCGCGCGGCCCAAGGATTTTCACAGCTCGCTCCAGGGCTTTGCCGGCCAGGATCCGACAATAACGGCCCTAAGCCAGAGTCCCTAGCCACCTCGCCTAATGCCCAACCCTGAGAATGGGTCTCAAACAGCCTCGCGTCCTCCGGCACACGACTACACCTTCCCGTAGCCGTTTAATGCTACACACGCGAATAACATTTCCCTTTACACTTTGGAAGGTGCCTGGTTCAAAACCAGTTCGCGTCCGCCGACCTAACTGTTCGGAGTTTTCCGTGCTTTCCTCCGAAACTTAGAGTAAATAGGGTTGGGCCCCTTAGAAAGACCCCCACGGAGTGCACCCCACCCATCGGCTTAGATTCCATGTGCAGATAGTTGGCCGTAATCCTACAGCACGAAAACCAACCCTTTACACTTTACATTCTTAGGACTCTGAATATTTTTCTTGATATATTGGCGTGTTTAAAGATGCTACTTCTATTATCATTATATTATTTTATTATCCACAAAAAATTATTTTAAGTTACCTTAAAAAAAAGCTAGTAAAAACAAGCAATACAATAAAATTAGGTTTCATGAAAATCAAAATGAGTCAGTTGTTTCATTTTTCGCCTTCCCGTTATCCTTTCTTCCAGATTTTCTCAAATGTGAAATGCGTCAGCTTCCATTTTATGAATTTTTCTAGCTAACCAGCCGAAGCCTGAAAATTTTGCAATTTTGCATTCCAAATTTTTCTGCCAGAATAACAGCACTGCAGTAATTGCTTGATTTTATTTTATTTTAGTAATACGAACAATTATCTACATGAGGGATCTAGGCCGAGTACGGGGTGCCCTACGTGGGGGGGGGGGGTTTCTAAGGGGTCTTAATCCGTATTTATGAGAAGTTTCGGAGAAAACTGCATAAGACTCCGAACAGCTAGATTGACGGACGCGCCCTGAGTTTGAACCAGGCACTTTTCTTCTCCCAGTTGCGAGCGCTATGCGCTCAGCCACTCGTCGGGCCTCCAGAAATTGGAGTTATGTGATATGTGATGTTATGTGGCAAGCCTATACTAGAGGCATCTGCATTCTGGGGCGGTTGCCTTGGTCGGAGGATTTTTTCAGAGGTTCTGACGCGTATTCACGTTAAATCTGGAGACAATCATCTGGAAAAGCTCCAGATAGTTAGATCGAGAGCCGCGCGGTAGGCCCAAACGCGGGACCTTCACACTTCAACCATCTATCATGTCGAGTGTCTTATCAACTCGGCCATGGTGGGGCCGAGAAATTAGAATGTTGGATGCTCTTGCTTCATGCAACCATTTGTATGCAGAAGTGCCGTAGTAAACTCTTTCAGTCGGCCACATTGACTTTTCGGCCGTTTGGATTTGGATCCCGAACTAAATTTTTGCGCTGCTTCAAGAATTTTATCTTTGCTTTTAAATACCTTTGAGAATACACTCAGGTAGTTGAGATTGCCTTGCGAATTGCACTTTTGACATTCCCCGACACTTTTTCCCCCACTCTTAAAAAAAATTCCCTTGTTCCTGTAGCGTAAGATGAAAAAGAAATCGTTGTTAAACAGAAACCACCTCGTCTTTGAATAGAAATTTTTTACGTTGGAGTTGCTGGGACTTTGAAATATCGTCTTTAGAAAGAGATCGTCGTTAAACAGACAGCCAACTATATATACAGTGCTACTTTTTAAAACTTCAGTTCATGTGAAAATTTACAACTTTTTAAATAACTTCCTTAATCCATAGGGTATTTCTAACTCTGGGGGGGGGGCTCGAGCCCCCAGAGCCCCCCGTGGATCTGCCATTGTATACAGTGCTACTTTTTAAAATTTCAGTTCATGTGAAAATTTACAATTTTTTTTAAACTTCTTTAATACATGGTGTATTTCTAGCTCTGGGGGGGGGGCTCGAGCCCCCAGAGCCCCCACCCCCGTGGATCCGCCACTGGATGGCGCTAGGCACACTGGGTAACTGCGCATCTCAGGTTGTTCATATTTCCATCGAGACGAAGTAAATGGAGATCGTTGAATTATCAAAACTTCAAAAAAATAAAAGATAGACTTATGAGCGTGATATATAGTAATTACTGGTTTCAGATGTGTTTTAATTACATAATTGTCTTATAATACTATTTCGTAGTGAATATAGGCAATAGTTTCGAAGTGAAGTGATATTATTATTTGTCAAATGCCAGTTGCATTGGCCGTTAGGCCATTAAACTCCTAAATATTATGTATGTCGTGTCTGTTATTATTTTGCCCAAAAGATGTATTTTAAGAAATGTTAGTACGTAAGAAACGGATCCTGGCTGCAATCAATCCCAAACAATGGACATAACCTGCAGTTTAAAATCATGGATACAGAATAATAATTCGAAACCTACTAGCAGACGAAATCAACGCTTAAGAACACTCTGTGATAGAAAAACACAACAAAAATTACACTACCTGCATTCGAACCCCACAAACAGAGGAAAACACCAATTAAAGAATACAGTTAAAGTATAATACTAGACTACGGACATCCCCCCCCCATTAGACCCAACCTCCAGACGAAACAATGGTATACGAAAACAGTTAAAGAATAATACTACAACATGGACACTTCCTGGATCCTAAGTAATTTTCATGAATTACCGATGATTCTTACTGGAGATTTTAATGTTAATTTTCGCTCTCAAGAATCTCAGCCGTTAGTTGATTTTTTAAAAGAAAAATTTGATCTAACTATGAATACTTCTCGACTTCAATCAACAACGCGTTTCGGTACAACGATAGATGCTGTATTTTTAAGAAAATTAGCAAATTTAGAGAGTAAAATTTATGCTTCACATTATAGTTACCACAAACCTATAATTTCATACATAAAAAATTATGATGACATTCAAGTACCTATTTCCAATCAATAATATGAATATAGCATTTATATAATCTTTGTAAAGTACATGAATAATAAATATAATTAAATTATAATATGATATTTATTTTAAGTTTAATCATTTCAGTGACATGTGTCGTAAACGTCATTAAGAAGTTTTACTTCAATCGCGCGTAAAGATTACACGCATACACTTTTTTTTCTTTGAGTTATGCCAAGCCTGAACGAGGGGTATCTGCCTACGGGGATACCTTGATCGTTGGCTTTTTAAGGTGTTCTAACATGTTTTCATGTTACATCTGGATAAAACCTATCAAAACTCCAGACCGTTTGATCGACTAAGAAAAGTATTGTAGTCTACACATGAAAAAACTGCTGACATTGTTAAGCCGTTTCTTAGTTGTTTATGATTGAAAAAAAACTTGAAAGATTATGCAGCTGAAGTTTTATATGCACTTTTATGATGTCCATTTATATGTATTTTATGAATTATGATTAATTTTTAACATGCATTCATCATGTATTTAGCTCAAAATGTACCGTATGTTCTTTAAGACAATCCACTTATAAAATCCATTTATACAGTTGAGGCGTCAATGTCAAATTTGGATACGTAAAAATAGAAAAAAATAGAAAGCGCAAATATAAAAATATGGTCTTACGGCCAATTATCTGCGCGAGGACCAAGGGAGGGGGCTGCCCTCCGTGGGGGACTTTTTAATGACCTTGATAATGTATGAGCTTGTAATGTTCTCTGAGCTTGATAATGTTCTCGGTGAAAACCAAGGAAAACTCTGAACGGTTAGGTCGGCGGACGCGACCTGGTTTTGAACCAAGCATCTTCCGTCTCCCAGTTGAGAGCGCAAACGCGTTCAGCCACAGGTCGGGCAGCACAAATATAAAGCAAATAGAGACATAATCTTATAAATGAAAATGAAATTCTATTTGTTTGTTTGTGGATTTGATTCGTATACAAATCCACAAAAATGGACCTATCAGCCTGAAATTTTGCACAGATATGTAAAATAATATAGAATATATCATAGTCCACTTTAAAACTTTGAAAGTCCACCCGTTCCCGGAATTTAAGAGATTTTTTATGTTCTCCACGCAAAAAGCTTTCCGTAATTGTAACCCCTGTAGTGAAAAAAGTGTGAAATAAGGATCGTGGTTGCTATGTGTGGCGATTTTGCCGAATAAAATGTTTTAAATTCTCAAAGTAAAAATAAAAGAATAATAATGATTTTTTTTTTGTTAGTTTATATTTGTAAGATTATTATTTTTTTATTGTAATATCGTGTGCATGGGAAATCGGAGCAGGAATGAAATGTTTTATACGCAAAACGATAAGAATTGAAGATTTCCGAGGTTAATATGTACAATTTTTTAGTTTGGCGAAAAAATAAAATGGCTCAAATGCCGATTTTGAGAAAGTGAGTTCTAGTGGTTTGCACAGTTTTCGGCTTGGCGCAATTTATTGAGAGCTTAAGGAAATAGATTTTTGAAAACAAGTGCAAAGGTTTTATTAGAATACAGCGTTAAATTTTAATGATCCGTGAAGAAATAATGTAGTAATTAAGGGATTTCAAGCGATCTATCTTCAGAATTCTCGCCAATTGAGTACATTGATTTAAGTTGGGGGAATTCCGCCAAATTTCAGAAAATTAAAATCTTCTCATTTAGTACATCGGAGTAACGATGAATAAAACACGTTATAGTTGATAATTTTAAAATATTCGGCTGTATTAAGGGATTCCACTTTTCAAATAAATGCGTGCTTTACTTTTTGGCGGTCGAACCATTTCCCATATTGATTGCTGCTAAGTCAATGCTTCGAATGATTTCCTGGTAAAACGCTTGCAAAATGGCGTATGTTGGCACTTTGGCGAGGCTTACATTTGAAACTGGATTTTATTTGAGACTGGGATATATAATGACACTGGTTATAAATAAAAATGAATGTTGGTATGTGTGTATGAGGTTGAAAAACTCCAGCACCGTTGCACCATGAAATTTGGTTCACCTAAGTCTTTTATCATTGAGAAGCTTTTTATGCTATCCGTTTTCCTCTAACTTGCCACTAGGTGGCGCAGCAAAACGTCGAATTCTATTCCGTTTAGCCGTTTACTATGCGAATATCGTCCAACCGATTTCGATGAAATTTGGTACACGCGAATATTAGAACACGGAGAATATTTTTCAGTATCCGTTTTGCTGTAACTTGCCGCTAAATGGCGCTGCAACGCATCAACTTCTATGCCGTTCGACCGATCGGCATAAAATTTCTTATACTTACACATTTCAGCACGAAGAATATATTCTAACTGTGTTCCTTTCGATGTTACTCACCACTAGATGGCACTGCAATGCATTATTATTTTAACTCGCCACTAGATGACGCTGCAGCAGGCCAAATTCTTGACCATTCAAACGGTCGCTATGAAAATCAGTATACATTGCTATTTGAACAATGAGAATATTTTGGCGTTATCCATTTTGCTATAACTCGCCACATGGCGGCACTGTAGCAAATCCTTACTTTAATTAACCACTAGATCGCGCTGCAGTGTATCACTTCTTGACTGTGCAATTGATCGCTATGAAAATAGGTATACATAGATATTTGAACACGGGGAAGAGTTTCGCGTTAGATGTCGCGTCAACACAGGGCTGTCCAGCCGATCGTCCTGAAATTTCGTATTCATCGATATCTGAATGCGAAGAATATTTTCGCCGTATCCATTTTGCTAAAACTCGCCACTAGATTGCTCTATGGCGCATGGCCTTCTGCACCGTACAAACGATTGCCTTGAAATTCGGTATGCATGGTTATTGAACACAATATAATGCGATATCCATTTTGCTATATCTCTTTATTACAATAAATAGTAATCACCACAAATCGTAATATCAAAAAGTCCATTCATTCCCGTTCGAAGAACGGGTACTTCAGCCAGTAGTAATATAAAAACATAGAAAGCATTTAAAAAATTGTATGTAGGAGGGGGGGGCTCATAAATTGTAATAATAATTAATGTAAATGAGTACGGTGAAACTTCTCGGGAACGACCATCTTCCGTTCCGCGAAAAATCGGTCGTTAAGTGTGGTGGTCGCTCAAAGAAGTGTAAATATTTGATAGCCAATTAAAAAAAATGCTAAAAATTATTGTTTGTTTTGTTATCTATGTATTTATAAATACGCTAAGCAAAACCTTAGTGTCCCTTTTGTAGCGCACTGCGCGAACGGATGACCGTGAAATTCGGCACACTTAAAGTTCGTATGGAATTGTTTGTGCGAATGTTAAAATTTTTGTGTAGTGTGATAATGTACGGTAAAAAATTAGAGAAGTAATTTGGCACGCAGTATATCGCGCCAAGTCGGGCGATGGTTCCATTGTTGTGTCAATTTTGAAATAACAATACTTAGTTTCAGCAGTACTATAGGATTATAGTATTACAAAAAAATTTGCAAAAAGTGGAATTATTCCCCAGTTTGGTGATACGCCAATGACTAAAATGTGCTTTAGCAATGTGCTTGGCGACTTTTTTTAGACGCGATAAGTGCGCGAAGTGTTGTAAATTCCATGTTTAAAAGCAGTAGAAAAACTTTGGAGGAGAGAATAATATTTACTATTCGTTCCGGGCAGGTCGGAATCCAAGAGACGCGGCGCAGAAAAGCACCAATTCAACAATTTCTTCATAACTCCCGACAGGCAGTATGCTAAAGCAAATTTTCTCCAAAAATATTATTTGAGAAATACCTCAGCAATTAAGAGGGAGTGAAAACAATATTATTAATGAAATGTATGGAAGTATTTCTGAAAACATACTCTCAGATAACATATTGAAGTCAGTTATAATAGAACCTAAAAATGATTGTTGAACTTTTATTAATGTTGGCATAATCGAATGACGAATAGCTGATGAATAGAGAACATATCACCGTAGTTACGACAAAATAATTTGCTATGATGACAGTGAAATCAATAACTATTCAGTAGAGTTTTTAAATTCTTTGACTGTGAGTGGTTTGGTGGTTTTTTTTTTCTTTTCTTTAGGTTACCAGGGAGCAAGTGAAGAATTGCCAAATAATTGTGATCTGCGCGAAATTCTTACAAACCTAGTTATTTCCGGTGCATAGTTGTTTATCCCTTTCCATCTTTGGAAGTTTAATTTAATTTCGTAATTTATTCAATTCCACACGTTTTCAGAAATTCCCCATTATGTAACCAAGAAGCATACAAATTCCGTTTTAGTATATTAATATTTTTGTATTTATTTAATTCTGTATCCGAATACTATTTTCTATACGGATTAAAATTTCCGCCTTTTTTGGTGGGAAAAGACAGTGTTTCAGAAGTAGTCTTTAAACTTTTCCCAGAAAAAAACAGTTGGCGGGATTTGCACCTGGCTAACAGAAAAATAACAGAGTTTGCCACCACATAAGTTAGTAAATTGCATCATTATACTAATAAGAAACTTAAATACAAAGGAAGCAATAGTCCATGGAACAGGAATGCGCATCAAGTTTATACATCGTATACGAAGTTTGAACTGGAACCGCAGACAATAAAAGAATTTTAATTCCACTTAGAAAATATTCTGGTACTATTTTACCATATCCAAATATACCTGCATTTGCAATGATAGTAAATAAATCTGAAGGACAATCATTCGAAAAAAGGGCAAATTCATTGAGGCAGCAAGGTTTCATACATGGTCAGTGGTACGCCTCAGCAAGTAGACTTGAATCATTCGACTTTTTAAGACTTTATAACTCCAAACATAATGGGCCTTCAGGCGAGGATAGTTTTATGTTCAATTTTCGGAGGGGGTCACTAAACTTTTTAGATTAGCTTAAATTGTTCAAAATGAAAAGTGAATGCGTGAAATCCAAGGTCGGTAGAGGGAGATGACCCTATGACCCATTCGCTGGAGCTGTCTTTCTATTTAGCAAAATATGATAGAGTTTTTAGAAAAACACCGTCTTCACAGAAAAGTGTGGTGGTTGTAAAGTGAAATTGTACAAAAGTGGTCACTAAAGACAGATAGTCTCTTAGCCAAGGAGGCCACTTTAGTAGGTTCCAGTGTATATGGAATGGTGAGACATATTCTTTGACAGAAGAACTTTATTCACACTCAAATTTAAAAAAATAATGCTTTATGATCGAATTTCGATCACTGGCAGACAACTAGTTTATGTAAATGCACACTAATATATAAGTAATTAATTATACAAACATATTTTAAAAATTTAAGTTACGATAAAATATTTAGAAATTTTGGACTGTTTCACTCTTTTTTCTCTCTCCGAGAGTACTTCTCTCAACTTTATTTTTTACATCTGACAAAAGAGCATTGATTCTGATATTTTTCATATATTATGAATTTTCAATAATAAATTCCATTTGCTTTAAATTTGTTTTTTGGATTTTCCCACAACCACAAGTAACCGACAACTTCCTCTTCGAATTTTTTTGTTCGTGTGTCTCAGTTACATCAATACGCTGCTCCAACGGTAAGGTAAAAACCACTATCGTTTCTTAGACATATCTCTTCTCTAACCTACAAAAATTTGTATGTAATGTGTACGCGTACTTTGCGCCTGATGTCGATTTACAGTTTGGAATGTGGTTTTTCTTTTATTTACTTCCGGAAAAAATTCTAGAAAATTTTCAGATAGGAAACCGGATCCGGTCGCTTATAGGGGGTTGTGTGGTCTCTTCTTGAGAATCTTTTAACATTAAGTAGATAGGGTAAAAAAATTGGTGCCTTAGTTAGAAATGTGTCGTTGGAAGAGGGGTGTCGCTTAATAGAGGTGGTCACTCATAGAAGTTTCACTGTATATGGTTAGGGTGTCAGCTCCTCCGGTAGTTTAGAAAACTGCCCTACGCTTATGCACCTATGTGTATTCTTCAGGCTAGAAATGAACAGAGTTCCATTGTTTGCCAACCGGAATGGCAACTGTCCCCTTGCACCCATTCTATATTCCTTTACTGATTTACTTCTATAAGCATTTTGAAGCGTGAGAAAGATGCTTGAAAATGATTTAATTTAACCTAATTTTGATTGGAATTTCCCCATAAAAGCGATGTTGTTTATCTTCGGGGGGGATATGCGACGAATTGATAACCTTCTTTTGAAGCTAGTTTTTTTTTAGGTTGAATATGAGGCATAAAAAATGCGGGACAGCCCCAGCGAACAAAAGGAAGAACGAAAGGACCCTGATCTCTAACCTGGATAGGATTTTCCAAAATGTAATGAACGCATGGAACACGATGCGTGAATTTAAAATACTTGATAATGCTCTCTTCAGCTACTAAGGGTAGACAATACGTTTTGATTTCTACATGGGAGCAAATCTTGTGCCAGCCAACAAAATTTATGAATCCCTTGACTCAAAATATTAGACTGATACTTCGGCAAGGAATTTAAAGGGGCTGTAAAACTAGAATGTGCATTTGTTTATTTTTTTCTTTCAGTTCATTTCTCAACTCGCATCGGCATTCTCATGGGCTGACTCATAATCTGCTAAATCTGGTTTGCCATAACTGGTACTGAAGAGTGCCCCAGGTGACAAAATGAGTGTATTACTCAAATTTGTTGATTATGGATTATTATTCCACTCCATAGATGGCGGCAGAAAATTTTCCGGTGAGGAAGGAGGCAAAGATTACTTCAACATATAGTTAACATGTCGGAAAGCACAAAAAAGCAGAGAAAAAAAATGACAGACAAAAATACAGAGGGAGGTAAATGCCTCTCCTTGCCCTATGCTCCCGACGCCCATGTTCTACTCCTAATTGCTCCAACCACACTTTAAAGATAGATTTCTTTTTATTTATTTATTTACTTAATTTGATGGACTTGCTAACTATGAACGGTTGTTTCACATATGGCCAGACCTGTTTCGTATTCAAGGGTTTCCAATAAGAAAGTGGCTAAAATCTACTGTTTTTTTTTACTCTATGAACTACATAATACTTTGGTACTGCATTATTCAAAACGTAAATTACATCTCAAGCTTTTTTATGGCTTTCTTTTATTTCATTTATTTGGCAAGGGCAACTAAATAATAACTGCACACAGGAGGTTAAATAGCTAACAGCCACTAATTCTATTCTTACTAGTACAACCTTTTTAAACATGGATTTTGAATGACCAGATTTCCTAATAATAATAATAGGAATAACAGATAAAATGAAAAAATAAATGAGTTTTCAAACAGTTTGCACACCCCCTGAAAATGTGACTGTTATCGCCTACGTTACCAATTCTATTGTTCCTGCCAGCCTACAAAAACAATTACGAATGTATAGATTAGATAAGACATTTCTACCAGGTCATCTATCATACTTTCAATTCTTCACATATAATAAGTTTGTATAGTCACAGTCTCAAAAGAAAAAAAGAAGAAGAAAAATCATCATTTGACAACGGCTGCTGAGCCAGGTTAGTTCTCTCATCACCATAAGTTTTATCCGGCAGACACAAACAACGTGGAGGATGCTTCGAAGCCAACAAGGCGTTATTTCCTACATCAACCCTGCGTCGAAGGTTACACGCAGCCTTATCTAGAACAAGAAGACGGGAGAAAAAAAATTGCATTCTAACCCAGCAAAAACACGAAAGCAGGAGGACCGGACAAGCGTTATTGTCTTAACGCAATTATATCCGAGGTTCTGTCGTCCACACAAGGCCGGTAAGCATCGGGCTTGTCTTTTTCGGGATGCTAAAAGTTATCCAATTAATGGCTTCCCTTTTCTGAGATATTTTCTTTTGATAGCAAATGAGCTTAACCTTTAGAATCGAGCTCTTTTGTCTCTAATTCCTGGAATATTTTCTTTGGTGCAACAGTGCATGCGCGAGCATTTCTCTCTTTATGCGGAATCGCAGAGGATAAATAGATGGCCAACGTTGCATATCACTTTCTCCATCGCCCAGACTTCTTGTTGTGTTGTGTTTTTTGTCGCTCACAACACAATGGAACGATTTGTTTCTTTTTCATTTCATTTTTAGAAAACTTACGAGATCCTCGATAATTATATAGAATCTTTCAGGAATTTTTATGCAAATGGGAAAAGAAGGGAAGGTTATGTTTTTAGCAAATGCATGTGAGTCATTGCAAGGGTAATCGTACTTGGCAGTAATTTTGAGCTTTCAGAACCGGTTGTTTATAGATGTCACCTACCAACTATGTAACTTCCCTAAGGATTTACTAGAATCTCGATAAATCGACAACCTCGGTAACTTGAAAATCATTATTTTGTGTTTCAGACCTGCATGAATAATTTCGAAAAAACCCGAGTATGGCCATCATGTAAACAGGCAGCGTGTACGCAGCTTTTTGCAGACGCATTATTTATGAATTGCACCAAATTCAACCTGCTAATTCAGTTTGTTCATTTCTGTAATGGTGATGAATCGCTTTCTATTTTTAAAATAGTAGGGGAGAGCGGGGTACAGTGGGTCATTGAAGATATTTGTGGTTCGGTGAACAGTTTTTAAATGATAAAATTATTTAAAGTAGGTATCAAACAACTTAACTCTGTGGAAAAAGTTAAAAATCTCCCTTTGATTGTGTCGGGAAGAAAGAGCCATTATGCTTTGTGATCATCTGCATGAAATTAGAAAAAAGAAAGACTTCATGTTCCCAGACAGCACATAAGCTTAAATCAAGCTTGACATTTCTTTGAATTTGACGTATTAATACAAGCTTGACAGTACAATTCACTTTAAGCTTGCTGCAAGCTTGGAGAAGTTTTTAGACCACTTTATAGTCTAGAGAATCAGGTAAATTAATTGTTGTTTCTGGGGAATAAAACATCCTGAGATCCAACATCTGCTTACCAGAGTTAAATTTGAAAAAAAGACAAAGGCATAAATATAGGCTAAAATACGTTTATTAAAGAATGATTTCTACTTACAAGTCATTTAAGTAATTATGACATTTTTCAGGACACATAATATAAAACATTTCTACTGTCTCATGAGCAATCAATTATAAGGAAATATTTTTACGTTAAAGACATTTGGCTAAATTCGAAACGAACTTTTATAATTTACATTTTTGCAAAGCTTACGCAACTAGCTTAATAAACCGATACTACCCAGACAGCACATAAGCTTAAATCAAGTTTGACATTTCTTTGAATTTGACGTAGTAATAGCTTGACAGTTCAATTCATTTTAAGCTTGCAGCAAGCTTGGAAAAGTCATTTGAACTGTCAAGCTTGAATACAACTTGATTACTGCTTGATTTGGAAAACCACATCTACATAACAAATAATTTATCATCAGTCATAAATGTACTTGACCATAGAATTAAAAAAAAAAAGATTCTATATTTCCAAATATTGAAAGTCTTCAAAATAAAATACAATTATACTATGAAATTGATTTCAAAATCAGTCGTTTGTCTCGATTTTGGCCAGTATTGCCCAACATGAGTGTCGCGATATTGAAAGTTTTAAAACGTGTGCTACTTTTAAGTTTATATTTTGCTTATTTCCCTATTAGTAGAGTCTCTAAATCCCACATAACATTATTTTAATTTTATTTCATCCCATGGAAAAATAAAAGAAACAGATCAACACATCGGCCACTAATCGATCTCGCCTGAAAACGGCTTGATAACCATAACAGTCACTTCAAACTTTAGTCATACCAGCGCAACTCAGGTTGGCCGAGTGGTTAGGACGCTGGCTTCCCAGCCCTTAGATACCGAATTCGATCCCAGCCGCGGACGCTTGATGGTAACAGATTGAAATACTTGAAATTTCAGCGTAGATGGGAAAATGCGTGGAAAAATAAAGTATGTGGGGCGAGTTCGCCGACGGGCGCCCCGTGTATTTAGAAATTTTTTTAAGCTTGCTATGTCAAGCTTGATTCAAGCTTGCTATGTCAAGCTTAATTCAAGTTGGGCAAGTGTAAACTAGAACACTTGATTCAAGCTTGCATTAAGCTTACACACTTGAAATTTTCAAGCTTAATTCAAGTTTATTGGCTTGATAAATCAAGCTTGCTGCAAGTTTGCTGTGCTGTCTGGGTTATTACATTTTTAATTTGTCAAGTAAATATGAGTTATGTAGTATGTTTGTATACTCAACCTTCTTTTCTATTACGTTGTATTTAAATGAATATCTTAACGATTTGGAATTTTGAAGTGAAAAGTAATACATTGGTTCATATGGGGTACACTGGGTCACCTGAAATGGGACAAGCAATGGAACACAGTGGGTCAATTGGGATGACACATATGAGTCATTGGGTCAACACATATGAGGACACAATATTGTGTACCTATATTGAGTAAAGATTTGTGAAAAAGTTGCCAAAACCAAATATATTGAAAGGTACTGACAGAACAGTGAAAAGGCTGACTTTAGTTGTAGATTTTCAGCTATGAAATATCCAATAATTATTGTAAAATATTATCTTTTGGTTTAATGTCTAATATTTTAGAACCATAAAATTAACATTTACCTTATAAACTTTGAGCTACTTTAATATCGAACGTAATACTAAGTATTGCCATGCAATAAAAAAGTTTAAATTACTCACTATCGAGTGAAAGAAAATATTTTTATTGTATTTCTCGTTAGCTGACCTACTGTACCCCATTTGTTGGCCCAGTGTACCCCTTTATGGGATACAGTGAGTCAACGAAAAGTACCTAAGGAAAATGGTTTTTTATTGTACAAAAACATCGAATTATCTTCGAATTGAAATAAATTAATTAAGATAGCCAATAGATCAGAAAATATACTACATTAGTCTAATATTCTGTTTTAAAAATATTTTTAGAATTATATTTAAAAATCTAAAAATTGATTTGCTGTACCCCCGTCTCCCATAATGGTCATACATTGGCGCATTTTTCTTTAAAAACATTCTATCGGCAACTGAATCACTTGTTAACATTTTTCAAAACGATTAATGTTTTTAACGTTTTATAATAGTGATTTTCATTAATTAATTCAATTGACAAGTTTCATTAAGCTCTGATTAAAGTTTTCATTGATTATTCAAGTTCAAAAGAGAAAAAAATAGAATCCACTATTAAAATAACTAGGGGCCAAGGCCCCCAGACTCGCTACGCTCGCTTTTCGTATGAGGCATTCGGCCCCTAATCAGGCTTATTCGTAAAAAAGACGTAATTTCAACAGACAAAACCCGAAGATTGGATCAGATAGAATGTTACTGAGCTAAGCTACACATTGCTTGGTTCTTGCATCTTCATTGGTACATAAAATTTAAATTTCACACTACAGTAGACCCCTTACCCCTCCTAACACGGAAGATATTTTGTTATGGGAATCCGTGTTGTACGGGTCCTGAGCTATACTCCACCTGAAGTGCGGACTCCGCTTATAATCGCTGGAAAAATTATTTGCACTCCTCCGAAACACAATGATATTTAATGTTGCCATTCAAAAGTTATATTAATTAGGAGCTAAAGCGTCATAAAATCAGAACATATGTTTCAGCTGTATTTTTAATAATGTAAAACCTATTGGACACCTTGCGAATTTGCCACCCATGGCGAATTTTCATTATTTGGCGACTTGCGTACATGTAAAGTTAATAAAAGCTACGGAGCAGATAGAATAGCCGGTACTTACGTATTACCCCGGCGGTCATTTCCGCCAAACAATTTTTTCGTCAAATGTGCTGGTAAACTGTTGCCAATCGTATTCCAAATCATCAATAATTTCTTGTGTCTGGCATTTATCTTGGCGAAAAATTGCTCGTCTTGGCGGACCACTGGGATAATACGTAAGTACCGAATAGCCTGCCACCAATGGCGACTTTTCATTATTTGGCGATTTACACATGCTCACAACCTATATTTACTGTTTGTTCATTTAAGGTTACCGGAAAACCGTTATCAATATTTTCATTTACATAATCGTTTGCAGATTGCCAAGCGATACTTAACACCACGAATTATACCATCTCGTCGCGCTAGCAAATATCCAAAGTGTACTATAACTGCTATAATGGCATAGTTAACGCCGCCAAATATTTCTACTGGTAGCAAATAATCCAGCTGGACGAGAACCGGCTTTAAAATAATCTGCATTTTAATTATTTTTCATTTTCAAGATATTAGTTATTCTGTTTTGGAAAAACGAATAATCGTTAATTCTAAACTCCTGTTGTCTAAGCGAACTTACTATTTGAAAATTGTCAACTTTGTGTAACACATTTTGAGTTACTTATTTCATATAGTTTTTATTTTGGCGTAAAATGGGCGTAATTCTAATTCATGTTTGTAAATTTCACGCGATTCTAGATACTTGGAAACGCTTTGTTGCAAAGGAATGAATGATTTTATGCCAAATCTGGCAACCATTCGGTTTATATTTTCAGTTTTTTATTAATATCTTCTAAAATAATTCGATTTTCGAAATTTAAATGAGCTTAGCAGGTTCCTCGGAATTTTTCGAATCTGTGGGCACCTTAGTCGAAACTCAAATCCCTACGGTTTAGGAGGAGATAGGTCCATAAGCTTTGACTGCGGCCTTTACTTTTTTTTTAGAATAGAGAGATAATAACAGTAACAAAATTATTCTTAGGTAGACGTTTAGGTATAATTGCCTAGCTCATCATTTGTAGAATTAATTGCAAGTCTATTATGATGATATTTTTTATTATTTTCGATTAACAGCTAATGGCTACAATCATTGAAGATAGTATAAATCAAAAGGTAGTCTCTTTATGAGGTGATTTAGCTGGTTTGGGGGGGAGGGGATTACAGTTTTTTCGGATACGAGGTACAATCAGCATTCATTCTGGTTTTAAAAGTCTTTTTTTAAATCGAAATCCCTAGGTTCATTAATACTTAGTATATTATACCATATATTAATATATTAATACCACAATAGTTCATTTATACTTTTATATAGCAGATTAAAAGAAAATTATGTCAGTTTTTTAATTAATTAATTAAAGATTTCAATCTGTGCCCAACTCTGCAGAATAATAGATTACACGATTTAATTCTCTGAAAATTTGAACGATCCGTATACTCGACAAGAAAAATTACTAAATGTATTAAATGGCCTTTTTAATAATGCCTCAGATCTCATGACAAGGAAGTATTACCTACTGTATGCCATCATAAATAAGGAAAGAAGTCGCTGCTACACTCCCAATTAACACACCTCAAAAGTTGTCTGCAATCACTCAATCTGCGTCAAGCGCATATCATTTACGTTTGGCAATTCTCAGTCACCTTCATTCACTTATTTCACAGTTTTCTTCTTCTCTGCGTATTTTCCATCTTTTTCGAATGTGTAATTTTGACCATCTCTTTTTATGTTTGTAAAATGATTATTTTGACACGAGCCTCTTAGCTGTTCATATCGAGGTTAATGACGAAAAACTTGTGTCCTTTCATTTACACACCGTCACGACGCGCTTTGACTAACCTGCTCGTGTCCTCTATCATCACGCGATGTTCGAAAACGTTTGCCTTTATTTTTTCTTTCTTTTTTGTAATCATCGTTTTCTTTTCGAGTGCAAAACTTTCGATTATAGAGAGCAGAAAACAATTCTTACGTTTTCCTGTTATGCTGTTTTTCCTATGGGCAGTCACGAGTGCAGAAAATACACATTAAAATGTCAATGAGTGGGGACAGGGCGAAATGGCGAATAAAAATAGAGATCTCAGTGTCATGTAAGATGGAAATACCGTCAGACAGGCCCGTGGCCAGACAATTCAACTGGGAGGGGGAGCAGTACCCCCAGGATGACTATGCATTTTAAATTGTTTTCTTTTCCCTCCCCCCTTCTCTGCATAGGTCCTTTAAGTAGATGTCCTTTTTAATGGCTTAAAGCGTCACTTCTGAATCTGAATCGAAAACTCTGCCTGTTTTCAAGGGCGGCTCCACCCCACCAGTAGCATAGCGCTTTGAAGTGGGAGACGGAAGGTGCCTGGTTCAAAACCAGGTCACGTCCGTTGACCTACCGTTTTCCGTAGTTTTCTCCGAAACTTCGCGCAAATACGGGTTAGAACCCCATAGAAAGTCCCCCACGGAGGGCAATCCCACTCCCGGCCTAGATCCCTACGATACATAATTGGCCGTAACCCACATCTCCATTTCAAGGGTGACTCCAGCGAGAGGGTCATGCCCCCACCCGCTTGGATTTCACACTCTCGGAAATGATTTCATGCATTCAGTTTTCGTTTTGAACAATTTATAGATCTATCTAATGGCCCCCTCCGAAAATTCACCACCCTTGCCTGTTCTTTTAGCTTATTTTACCTTGTAAATGCGAAACATTCTATCACGCTTTGGGCCCGGGTTCGAATCCCGGCTTGGGTATGGGTATTAATTTGCCCGTCCCTTCAAAGAGGGTAACGCTGGCCGTCCATTGGGTGCTCCCATAGTAAAATGGCCAGTAATTCGGGCCTTAGTAGAGGCGAATGCTTGATGAGCAAGTGCCCGCCCATTGAAAAAAAAAAAACCTATAAACACTGATCGATTAATATAAGAACAATGATATGCAATAGATGGCGGTACACACATAAAATGCCGTTGTACGCTTTAGAGGTTGTTGGTGGTAAAGCGGAATTTAAGAACTTTAAAATGTTTTTATTTTTTAATCGATTTTTTATTTCAACATTTACATTTAAAAACACTTAGTTGTGTATTGTAACAAAAATTACTGAAAGCAGTTTTAATTCATATTTCATATCACTAAGATTGTGAATAAAAGTTTAATCTGCTTTAACCCTTAACCCTTTAAGGCGCAGTGATCCCGCTCTGGGATCACCAAACTCTGACGTTTTGACTGTTGCCTGTCACGAAGAATAGATTGGATTTCTATAAAAATAGTTGTGGGTGACATAGCTCCACCAGAATCCTTTACTTTTTAGCACGTTCATTTCCCGTAAAAAAATTGGTCACGATTCTTTTTAACAGAACTGACATCTGCTGAAAAATGGAAGAACGCGAGAACAGCTGGACAGATTGCCCAATGCTGAAAAAAGGGCAGCCGTTGCCATCGCTCGACTTAACTACCAGCAAGATGGCGGACGATCGAAACGTTCATCGCATGCCACAGATCTAGAGACCCTTTTTTGACGCAGCTGGCTGTGCTCGGGCACAGCCAGCTGCGTCAAAAAAGGGTCTCTAGATCTGTGGCATGCGATGAACGTTTCGTTCGTCCGCCATCTTGCTGGTAGTTAAGTCGAGCGATGGCAACTGCTGCCCTTTTTTCAGCATTGGGAAAGGGTTGCGCCTCAAAGGGTTAAACAGTCTTCGTTAATTCTTATTCCGGCTTTCATGATGGTTTCAAGTTTCAAAGAGAGAAAAAGATGTGTCATAATTGCAAGGCAAGTGATAGAAAATACTTTAACAAGTAAATACATTTTTATTTTCTGTTAATATGTTATAACAGAACAGTTAATATGTTATCTGCATATTTTTTTCAGTTATTTCGCGCTTATTTTTATATTTTTAGTGCATATTTTAAGATTTTTTTATGCATATTTGCATGCATATTTTGTCATTTTTTAAGTGTATATATTCCGCTGTCTGATGAGAAAGAAACGAAGTTCATGAGGCGTTTGCTTTCCAAGAAAGTAAAAAAAAAAAAAAAGAAAATCACTTTCGCATTTCTCAAGAACAGCAATATTTGCATCCATCATATAAACGACGTAGTCCACTCTCATCTCCAGCTAGCGAAAGAGCGAGGTGTAGCGATCAATACAAGTTCATTTGTGGATAATTTTTTGATTACTAAGTCCAAAGCCCCTAGACTCGCTACGCTCGCTTTACGTATCATAGGCATTCGTCTCCTAATTGAATCGGTGAGTGCAGAAACCACCTCAGTCACAAAAAGGAAATTTTTTTCAGGAGAGAGAAAAAACTTCATAAAACTTCATAAATTAGGTAATATTTGCATGACAGAAACATAAATGCATGTTATGGCAGAGGAAAAAAATAAGTTTAAATATTTGAAAATTTGGAGGAGTTATGAAGTTTTTTCTCTCTCCTGAAAATAATTTCCTTTTTGTGACTGAGGTGGTTTCTGCACTCACCGATTCAATTAGGCTTATTCGTAAAAAAGGCACAATTGACAAAATCGAAAGATTGGATCTGATAGAATGTTACCGAGCTACACATTCCTTGGTTCTTGCATGTTCCTTGGAACAACTTCACGCTATTTTCAATTGTGTAAAACCTGTGGAAAACCAAGCGTATTTGCCATCCATGGTGATTTTTCACAATTTGGTGACTTACGTATAGTTAATAATTGTTTTTAAGAAAACAGTGCTTCATATGTCTTCTTTGATAAAAACTACAAAACAGCTATTATATCTTGCTACTCATGGCCACTTTTCATTATTCGGCGATTTACACATGCTCGTCATAATCAATAATCATTATTCATGTAAGGTTACCGTGAAAACAGTTATCTATACATTCATACGCATAATCCTTTGCAGATTGGCTTATTTAGCACCGCGAAATATATCATCTCGCTGCGCAGTACTTGCTATAATGGTATAGTTAACGCCGCCAAATATTTCTACGGGTCGCGCAAATACCCAAGCTGAACCTAACAGGAATTACTATATTATGCATTTAAACTATTTTTTATTTTCAAAATACTGGGTGCTAAACATTTTGGAACACACGTAGTATTTAGATTCACCCTGCTTGAGATTACTTGAGCATTATATTAAGAGAGCATTTTTACAGATCGTACCTGATGCCAAAATGGCGCTTTTTAAATCAGTTACAAATATTATTAGAAAAACAAATTGGCGTAAATTTTAAACTCCTGTTGTCTAAGAGAACTTACTATTTGAAAATTATGAACTTTGTGTAACACACTTTGACTTTTTTATTTAACTAACTTTTTAATTTAGTTTAAAAATGGTGTAATTCTACTTCATGTTTGTTAATTTCACGCAGGAATTGGTTTGTTGCGAAGGCATGAATGATTTTATGCTAGAAGATTTTATGCTTTTCGAATCCGTGGACACATTCTTCGAAACACAAATCTCCACGGTTTCGGAGGAGATAGCAGAACATGCTTTTGACTTTCGTTACTTTTTTTAGAACAGAGATACTGTGCTAAGTTTACAAGACAACCCACCCCAACACCTGTGAACACCTACCCCGCTAGGGTGTTAGGTTGTCCCGTTCCAATTTTGAATTTAAAAGAAAGAACAGTTTTTACTATGATTTTCCATATGAAAAAAAATATTCCTGGTTTTTGAAATTAACATGAACATAAGACAACGTATGATCACTGTTCGAGATGGACGCGAGGCGAAATGTAGTCCTGTCTCGCCTCGCGAAATATCCAAAAAGTTTTATCTCATTACGCAAAATCCATACGCTGTAATGTTAAAAATGTTTGTCTCGTTCCGCAAAAAATAATGTCCCATCCATCTCTAATAAATTTACAGGCCTACGAGTTTTATGTAAAAATTATTCTTACGAGTAGAGTTATTTAAAAGCATACGCAAAGTGAGACAACCTATCCCAGTCTATGTTTATGACAAGAATGAAATTTAAGAAAATGATCAAATTATTATTATACCTGTAGTAACTGCATGTGCATTTTACGCTGAAAATGTCATACAAAATGGCAGTTATTAAAATTATCCAAATATTATAATGGCGTAAGAAATCTCAGGCTTTTTGATTTTGGAAACTCCCCATATAATATTAATTCAAAATACGAGTAATAGTACTCATAGTGAAAGTATTATTTCAGGCATGTATAGTTATAGAATTCATTTAGCGTCAGTTATTATTTGATAACTAGTAATTCTGCAAGT
Source organism: Cheiracanthium punctorium (assembly GCA_038373885.1). NCBI lineage: Eukaryota > Metazoa > Arthropoda > Arachnida > Araneae > Cheiracanthiidae > Cheiracanthium > Cheiracanthium punctorium. The sequence continues at coordinate 131,700 of JAWZYV010008065.1, read as the reverse complement.
AAAAAATAATATTAGTAGTAGAACAATATTTTTTTAATCATTAATTTACGATTAAATATTTATGTTACAGATTTACCATTTTATACTGATACCGACCATTCATTTTGGTAAGACCATCTGAAAAGATTCTTGTACATAAATTTTCTAAAATCGTAATTTTGCACCGGCTTTCTCATGAGGCGTTCAGCTATGGCGGGGTTCATGCTTGTTACAAAATTTAATTGATGGTAAATTTTACTACAAATATCTGGTAAAATTTTTCAATGCCACTAAAAATTTTTTAATTCTGAATAGTAAATTGTGATTGTGTTACGCGCTGAATTATAAAATTTATAAAATTAATTTAATTTTTTTTTAATTTCAATACAAAGTTTGAAAATTTAAATAACATTTAAATCTTTTTTTTCCTTATACTATTTTGAGCGAGGGACTCACAACGTGAATATTTGTCTTTAATATTAGTTTGTGAGTAGACTATGGGGAGTGTCCAGACCCCATAAACCCCACTCTTACACACGCCAGTGTAATTTTGATACCACTTAAAACTGCACAACCGACGTCGGATCGTCATTGCATGGGATACTTAACATAAATAATCGATTTTCTGAATAATGAGATAATTGCTGCTGAAACAACACGCTTAAATAAGTGATAGTGCAACTAATGAGCTTGCGTGTGTCTTTCTTGAAGGTGAGTGCTTGTTACGCTACACTGTTTTGGTTTTGGAAACTGAATGCAATGTATCTTCGCCTTCATTCAAAAACATAAATCTCGAAAGATTCCATGTAAATAAAATATTCAAAATAATTGACTCCTGATCCGGAAGGTAATCTGGATGCCATGTCATGCGAAGTGATCATGTGGTCCCTTGTTTACTCTCTGATCCAGGGGAGGGGCTGACGGCTTCAGCCTCCTTCCTCCCCATGGACATTGCTTGAGGGGTAACTTGTTTAGCTCCACTGTGTACTTAGGTCAAATAAGCTTTTATTTTATACATTATCACCCAAAAAATTTTCATTGCTTTAGGATACCATGATTATTGTACATTTTGATTAGGTCAAGTCGTAACGTTTGTTTTTTTTTCTTTCTTTCTTTTTGTAAGTTAGCCCCTTTAAAAAAAAAAAGTGTATCCACCACTGCATGTTGTTAGCCAAACGCAACGACTACCAAACAATTTTAACATAAATATGCATTGTTGTTAGTGCAGTATTATCATGTAAATACATTAAGCGATCCTATAAAATTAAATACGTTCTTTTCCCCCTTTTTGTACATCATAAACACACGCTTTAAAAATTAGATAGCATTGGACCTTGATGTGCGCGAATATAGCCGTAAAGAGCAAAGACGTAATTAGGAAGTATTATTGATTCTTGTGCATATAAAATACAGTAATGAATAAATAACCGAAATTTCTGCAGGACGAAACTATAGCTGATATTACCTATGCCAAGACAGACTGAGAGTCAAACCAAAGTCATATTCAAGTATTATACACCACACAAATGTTTACGCCACATTTTTCTCACACATGCACCTACCTAAATCGTTATTGCAATTGCTCATGTAAATATATAAAATTACTTTTTGCGTTTAAACTGTGCAGAATCTGTTCTACTAATATTATAAATGGGAAAGTTATGTTTTGTTACTCTTTCACGCTGAAACGGCTGGACGGATTTGGATGAAATTTGAAATGGAGACAGTTTATACCCTGAAAAAACACATAAGTTACCTTTTATCCCGAAAAAGTTCTATTCCCGTGATTTTAATAGATTTATAAATTTTGTGGCACATTCCGGAGCATGCCACATAAAACCTAATATCACGCTAGCAGAGCCACGCGTAAATATAATATAACTACTCTGTGATTGATGATAGAATGTGATTAAAATAATGAGTGGAAAGTTAACTCAAAATGCTTCAGTAAACATTGTCTTATAAATTAATTTTGCATTTTCGGTATGCCTGTGAATAAACAAATCTGACTTGACATTGGTGTGCAACAGTGACGAATATTTTGGGATGGTTTACTTTAAAAAAAGAATTAAAAACTTATTTAACCTAAACAAAATGCACATTAAAAGAAAGTGCTACCCTAAAGCAAAATTTAATAAATTAGCAGTTTAGTGAGGCCTAGCCAGGACTCAATTTGCATAGGAGGTCACCTGAGCTCAGCTCCGGTGCTTCTTTTTTCAGAGTGAATTTTTACATATTAGGCGAAACCCAGCGGAGCTCCTGAATCTTGCGCTTCGGAGCCCACCAGTACATTAACTCGAAATTATGGCCCCTTTTCACACACAAATCGCAGACCAGTCAAGACTCGTTTAGCCTCGAACGGATCTAATGAGAGTTCTGAGACCAAGAGATTTTGGGTCTTCTATTGTGTATTGTTTAGATTTTTTCATGCTGATTTCAGAGTATTTCATGAAATTTCACTGTTCTGTAAAATAATGGAAAATGTCCAATACTATTACATAGGAAAATTTTTTAATTATCTTTTTTTTTTTATAGAATATACTACCGACTCTCGTATTGCAGGGGTCGCGGGGATTTACAGTACACCTCTGAGTTTGAACATGAGCTCTGGAGAATAATGGGGCTGCGGCACTTTTTTTTTTTTTTTTTTTTTTTTTGGCTACAAATTAAGCCCTGGCCCGAGTAGCATATTTTTAGAGATAACTTATTCTATTGCTATGTTGTGTAAAGGAAGAGACGGGACATTTAGGAAGGGAAAATGGCAAGAAAAAATTAAATTTTATCTTCCACAAGAAACTGACAGTTCCATCATTGATAAAGAAGATATTGCCACAAAACGGCGTCCTCCCAAGACGGTCTGCGGGTCTGCTTAATAGTCGTGCACAGGCATATTTTCAATTTGATTTGGATAATATGCTAGATAAATACATGTTATAATATACAGTAAACCTTGGGAACATAAATTATACACTGCCATTTTTACGAAGTATTTATGAAAATTCTACACAAATTTCAACTTTTAAAAATATATCATATCCCATCCTCACGTATAATGGAAGGATGGGATATTTTTCTAATTTTTTTTAATTTGCCTACATAACTAAGATTAATAATCATCATCCAATTTATATTTTTAAAGTATTGTTAAAATGCTTCAAGACGTTATTTTGAAAGTTTCGAAGTTGTGCAAGCAGAAAATAATTTGTGAGAAATGTTTTTGTTAAAAATGCCTCCCTACTCTCCTACGGCAAAAGAAAAATTATTCATAAATGCAGGCTTCAGATAGTTTTCAAAATGACATTTCGAGATTTTCCTAGCAAAAAGTTTCAATTTTCCTTGGCTTTTTCCATTAAAATGAGATTTCATGACTATTCCAGGTTTTTCAGGTATTCTTTGACCAGTGGCAGCCCTGTATATTCCAAAAAACCTCCTAACATAACAAATTAATCGCATAATCATTATTCATACCCGCGTTTCCATGAAAGCATGGCAATAGTTTTTTCCCCCGCACAAAATCAACATTATTACAGCTAAATTAACTGTCAACTTTTTTGCCGGCACTGTAAAGCGAGAGTTTTGAAAATTAATATTTTCATGTTAAAAAAAAAATCTTAAATAGATCAAAAGCTCTGGTAAACGTAGAAACATATACTTTTTTTATTTACTAAATCGGATGATCTTCTCAGTTCAACCTGCCAGAATATCCAGTTTTAGGTACAGGTGTTCTCGAATTTTCGTTCTTCAAAGGAATGCTCGACATCATTTACGATTTCTCCATTCTTCAGTCGATTAATTGTGTCGGGGTCACCCATAAATTGTCTTTCGGTCACTTAATAACAACTCGGGAACAAATGTCGGTGAAAATTACTCGCATCATTAGGTGCATTTAATCAGTGGCGGCTATAGGATATTTCCTTTTGTTTCAAACGTATTTACTCACTGACCAAGTTCTTAACATGATCGTACGTTAATTCACCCAGTTTTTAAAAACGGCAGATACTTTGCGTCGTTCCGAAAAGTTCTTGTGTTTCATCATCTTTGGCATTTCTTAAAAAGAATTTTAATCAAGGAAGGTAAATCACGACAAACACACTAATCGTACATCGCTTTCCGGTGCAATCGTGGGATTTTTTTCCCTCCTTCTCTCTTTGAGCAAACATAAAAATCCAGGAAAAAAAAGAACAACTTCTTTAAAACACCACCATCTTAGAGCATAATCTGTTTTGATGGTTATTTGTTGGTTGGTCCATTTATATCCGTTATTATGAGCTTTAGTTGAGTTTAATGAACTTAAAATTAATACAGTCGAATACCGTTTTAACCAAGTCCAAGGGACCAGAGAAATCATTTCGCTCCAACGAAATTTCGCTATACTGATATTGTAATTTGATTCGGGGATTACCAAAGTCTTTGCTTTTAGCAAAATTTTCGCTGTAACGGACTTAGCTGAAACGAGATTCGGCTGCAGTCCATGTGAAAGTCATTCAAATTTTGCATCCTGCTACATGTAAAATAAGTTGGTTAATTAGTTCGCTAGTAGTTAAAACTAATCTCTTATTTATTAGCAGTAGGTTTGTTGGTATCGCAACAAATTCATATAGTATCACCAAGCGAAATCCAGCTTTAGAAAATTATTTTTAGTGCTGAATTCGCCAGATTTGGTGATCAATTGGCGGACAAAAACCTCGAAAAAACATTATATTTAATAAAGATCCTGCTGATAACACATAAATGTTATTTGCATCCTTTTAAATAAAGAGTAACCATTCATACACATATGTAACTCATTATATTGTGCTTAAAATGCATGACTGCCATACATCGTAATGTATTGAATTCTTTTCAATGATCTTGTAAAAGAATCATAAATGCTACTTACATTCATTTCAACGGAGAGTATTACTTTCTTAACCTTAATAACATCTATTATTTTCTCTTCGAAACAGATAAATGTCTCTAAAATAAACTTTTAAGAATGATTGTCCAGAGAGCATAATGTTTTGAAATTGTTTGGGGTGCTTCTGTAAAATAACTATAAAAGCAACACATACCATTTTCAGTAAGGTACACGCTACATTGCATTTTGAAGAACGGAACGTGCCCACTGCATTGAAATATACCTTCGTAAGTTATGCTTTTTTTTTTTTTTTAGAGAGAGAGAGAAGAGCGTGTCCAACTTTTCAGGGTAATAATTTTCCTAATGTTACGTAAAAATCGTGAATAATGTCTGTATAATGCCAATAATCAAGCAATAATGGGCACAATACTCACGGTAGTTTCACTAAAAAGAAAAAAATGAATGACTATTATTGGAATATCAACAGAATATGGTTCAGGGAAAATTAAAAAATTAAACTATTTCTTTATTTTGTTTGGAAAATATATTTTAAAAAATAAAATATATATTAGAGGTTCATTTAAAATAACAATTCAACCTAGTAACAGTAACACATATAGATTGTTACATTGTTACAAAACAAAGACTGCAGTCATGAGAATATTTACGCAATCTAGAGCAAATAGTAGAAACTGGTCATTCGGAATTGCGAAAACCAGGTTATATAGAATCTAAGCAATTAAATTGACAAATTACTATTAAAGCACGAATCGATAGAATGTACTCAGTGAGTGACATTGGGTTTAAATATATATATATATATATATAGGCTCATTGATCAACACTTATCTGATTGGTCCGTTTAATACAAATTGAAAATAAAACTAGTTTTTCATTATGTTTGACTGTTCCAGGGGAGAAAAATGAAAATGCACTCTGCAGTGTTGAAATGCGAACTAAACTGTCAGAAACAGGATGTCAATATAAAAAACTAACATCTATCCTTGATCTGTGTTATTTCTTCACATACTTTAAAACATAAGGTATTTTAAGTGGCTATCTCAAAAATGAACATCTTATTATGAAAGTTTCAGCACTGGAAACATGATTTTTTTTCTGAAAGAGTATTAAAAGGGATGTGAATTAAACGAACACGAAGAGTGAATTATTTTGCAAACTTGTAATTAAGTGCTTTTGTTACTTCGGTGTATCGAATAAATCGTTTCGCAACTTTGCCGGCGTTGTATCGAAAACAATGAAGATTCGCTTTCGGGCAAAAAGCTCTTTGTTCTTTTTTATGTGGTAGAAACTGTAGATCCTTAAAGAAATTTTTACGGAGATGTTACTCTTAGTTCCAGTCTCTCGAACATTTCTGTTCAGATAAATGTTGAGGAATGGTTGATATTGATTTGTAATGGCCTGTTTTTAAGTCGAGCAATAAAATATTTTATTTAATTTTTTTTTAGCCATACATTCCACAAACACTCTATCGTACACTGTACAGTATGGTGAGTACCTGACGCTTAAGTGGAAATTTCGCGTTATGAAATAGGGTATATATGCAACTTTTTGAAACACACACATAGTTACTTATAAACACCCCTCAAACCATTTTTAACCATTCCCTAACTTTACATTACCATTTTCAACATAAAACAGTACACAAATCCAGGCTTAGAATGGGATAGTTTGGGTGCTTCCGCCTTCAGTGATGCTACGAGCGATGAAATACCGTTCGCTGATTAGCTCATTTCTTCAGAAGCAACTCATGAAGGCGATACTTACCCTCTCACATGACCCCTCTGTTGTGCTTCATAAGACCGATGCTAATAAGCATCGTCTTAACGTCGCTTCAGGGGGTAAAGGGACATTCTTCTGGCGAATTTTACTTTTAATGACCTCTCAGGATTCTCCGACAAACTATCAATGTGTTAAACCGCAAACCCCATCCCCCCACACAATGAGAGAGAACGTTTCTTTCTGCGTCTAATCTCATTGTTCAGCGGCAAAAACCGCACTTGTGAGTGCCGATCTTTAATTTTGTCAAAAAAAATCTCTGTGAACACCTGAATTAACTCTGTGTTAACTCTGAGAGTTGTGTGATCTCTGTGTTAACTTTGAGATACATTACTCTAGAAAAACTCACATAATATCCCATTCGCGTTAGATAGGTCGCGTTGTAGCGTAAATCCACTGTATTTATATTAAACACTATTTATAGTTATTGTGTTAAAACTCAAGTAGAAAGGCACGGAAATATTAGTAGACTTATTTTTGATTGATTCAATTAGCTTTGGTTTTCACTCGTTTTCCGTTTGTTTTACTTTTTTTCGTCTTTTTCTTGAACTTTCAAGCAAGCTAGTATCTCTTCGGTGGGTCTTTTGGCGCTGTTTCTGTTTGAATAGAAAATATCTTTATACGCTACACTGGGATATGCTGTTAAAAAAGCACTCAAACAGATTGGTAGTATAGACTACCGTGCATTAGTTCTTATTAAATAGCTTAAAATAAATAATTTTGTACCAGTTTTTAACAAATTTTTTACTAGCGTTTTATATAAAGTTATTCGTTTTTATTAATAGTACATATTATATCAGGAGTACTTTTTGATTTATATGGCATTCTTCGAGTAAACAAAGAAAAATCAAAAGTGCTACCATTCAATATTGAAAGTTATGCTTTAAAATGTTTACTGAATTTTTCTTTTTCAATTTTCCATCCCTCAGCTCAAGCCCAGTGGCATGGTGATAGCGCGTTGCATTGTCATGCCAAATTTCGGAGGTTCGATCTTCGGGATGGGAAAAGTCAATTACCTCTTTCATCCCTTGAGTGGGCGCCCACAAAATGAGGACCAACTAAACACTGGGAGTCCCGCGTCAGACTAATCATCTGACCGGAGGCATGTGCTTCTGCACCAGAGTTGGCCCAAGAGATGTGCGAATATAGACGATCACCTAAGACCCTGCGCCTGAGCCTTTATTTTGTTATTATATTAGACCGAGCTTGGTAGATGGTTGCGATATATCCCGAAAAAAGCTAAGAAATAAAGGTAACATATGGACTAGCAGTGGTAGTAGTAACTTACATTTACATAAGACATGATAGAAAAGATGCCCCGCTCTTGCGGTTCGCCTGGGGCCCCGCACGCCCTTCGGGCCGGCCCTGTCTGCACCCCGGGTCCTACAGGCAAGATAGCGTAGTTGTGCCTCGATCCTTACAATGGCTATTGTGCCACTGAGTTTAATTTAGTTGTTTCTCTTTTTAATCCCTCAGTTCAACCTTGAAAGAAAAGTTCTTTTTAAAATATCACCCTTAAACTAAAAATGGCGACCTTTCAGTTATGCAGTTATTATCACGGGATAATAACATGTAAACTTATAAGTCAGTGTACGGCATTCATGTTCCTTCTGTCCTTTTCGTCTGAATAAAACGCTGAAAATGTAGAACACTGATAACATGGGATCAGTTTGGCAAAACATCGCAACATGACAGAAACCAAATACAAGCATTCCAATTATGAAAAATAATTTGCATAAATTAACCATTATAAATTCATTTAATCTAAAATTATTAGATGGTGATCGATTCTGTATGGAAATTATGACTGTTTTAATGAAGGCTGTAGACATAAAATAATTGAATGTGCATGCATGGCGTCTGCAAGTCTCTTCGAACGTGGTATACTAGATTCGATTTTTAATCTGTCACACATCAATAGTTTCGAAAAAACATTATTCGCATTTTACTCTAGTTTAACTCTTAACTGCGTATGTAAAAATTGAATGAAGTCGTTTTTTTTTTAATTCCCTTTTCAGTTATGTTAATGTAAAAGCAAATCAATCTAATATTCGTAGCTTTTCTCTCTCTCAAATCTGCATGAATTCGTAAATTTCGAAAACTAGAATAGGATAAACTTAATATTTGCATTTGTTTCGCACATAAGTCAGTTTTTCACAGACAAATCAGCTCAAGACATTTAATCCCTTCTTATTAAAAGCAGCATATACGTCATAAACCTACAAAACTCCTTTTATTTTAATAGCCGAACAAAAATGGCGAAATCTTGTTTTAAAGTTCTTATTCAAACTGAATGGATATTGTTTCAGCTATAGCAGAATTCAGACTTTTTCTTTACTAAGAACACGTTTATAAATCCATGTCAAATGGACAACAAAAGGGGGGGTTCCCTCCGTGGGGTCTTTCTAAGGGGTCCTAACCCGTAGTTACGCTAAGTTGCGGAGAAAACCACGCAAAACTTCGAATGGTTAGGTCGGCGGACGCTACCTGGATTTGAACCAAGCACTATCCGTCTCCCAGCTCAGCGGGCTATGCGCTCGGCCGCTGGTGGGGCTTATCTGTTTTTGTGGTTGTTGTAATTCGAAACATGTATTTTCGGATTGCTTGGTTTGAAGAATCCGCTTATAAATCGTCGTCGAATAAATTGACAACACAGAGACAGGTTTTACTAGCACAGAGAAAGGGAATTTAAACTGAAAGGGAATCGAACCCACAACTGTATACTTTGGTAATTAGCCTGGAGTAGGACAGGTCCTTAACCTCCAAGCCTCCAGTAGCCCTTGGCCTAGGTTTATTTATTCATATTTTTATTTAAGGGCGAGCCCACATAATGGAATATCGAAACACCCCGTTAAAAAATATCCCGTTTAATGTAATAAATTTTCAATGTAAAAAAACAGTAGTAATTTTTCAATGTTATTCCGAATAATGGAATACCAAGCTTATTAAAATGATTTTTAGTCGCAAAAGAGTTATAAGATTAAGTTCTCTGAGTTGTATTTATTTATTTATTTTGCCATTGGAAGTCTGGTGGGATAATAGGAAACCCTTACCGTACCTAAGCCGAAAATTTCACATTAAGTTAATTTATTTCACACACAGTTTGAATATTTAAAATCATTCTACGTCCGTTATAAGACAAACAGTCCTGGACATCCTAAAAGAGAACACAACAAGCTAGTTTGGTAATTTTATTCGACTAATTTTTATCAACCAAACGAGAAACGGTGCTCTAACTGAAATATTTTATTACAACTCGAGATTAATAGTAGTCGGCAGTTGAACAAGCTATCAAGCCTGTTTTTATTATATACTTCTGCATTATTTTCGCGCAGTCCACACGAGAAAAAAAAAAAAGATATGTTGTCAACCCTTTAACACGCAGTGTTCCCGCTCTGGGAGAACCAAAATCTGACGCTTTGACTGTTGCCAGTCACGAAGAATAGATTTGATTTCTATAAAAATAGTTGCGGGTGACATAGCTCCACAAGAATCCTTTACTTTTTAGCACGTCACTTCCCGTAAAAAAATTGTCACGATTATTTTTAACAGCACTGACGTCTGCTGAAAAATGGAAGAATGCGAGAACAGCTCGATAGATTGCCCAATGCTGAAAAAAGGGCAGCCGTTGTCATCGCTCGTCTTAACTACCAGCAAGAGGGCGGACGATCGAAACGTTCATCGCGTGCCACAGATCTAGAGACCCTTTTGTGACGCAGCTGGCTGTGCGGCACAAGCAGCTGTCGTCAAAAAAGGGTCTCTAGATCTGTGGCACGCGATGAATGTTTCGATTGTCCGCCATCTTACTGGTAGCGTTGGTCGAGCGAGCGTAAGTCGAGCGATGGCAACGGCTGCCCTTTTTTCAGCATTGGGAAAGGCTTGCGCCTCAAACGGTTAAATAACCGAAAATTTGATTCGTTTAAAACACTGTCAACAAAATTTTACAAAAGTTCGCCAGAATATAATCTTTTTTAGAGCACCTTTTATTTAATTTACATTCTGCCATCATGTTGTCATTATCATAATAACCTGCAGAATATTTTCTTCCATGCAATATCAGCGGTTCCCAACCTGGGGGACAAGAGCGGTTGCAGGAGGGAAGAAAAATATGTTCGCACTAAATCAGGGGCGAAGAATGGGGAGGGGGGGGGGGTGCCGGGATATATCTTCGCCCAGAAATTTTCAGATTAGTTAGATTGAGCTTTATGTCGTTCAGATATTCCGTTTATTTATTTAAGACTTAAAGAATATCCCCCGAAAAATTTTTCTGCCTACTCTCCTGCGATAATGACGGAATATTTTCCTGGAAAAAAAAAAAAAAAATTCTGAATCCGACATTGCTAGGATACATGAAAGATTTTTTTTTTTTTTTTTTGGGGGGGGGTGCATGAAAAGAGTGTTTTTAATGGCAGAAATAAAAATGGTTCGTCTGAAAATACATAAGGAAAGTTGTATAGTTTTAGATGATAAATGTTGTCTCCAGTGTACTATTTTAACATGTTTATACTCAAAATGGGGTAAGTTTCCCACTAGGACAAGAATTTCTCTGTTAATTCAACGTCACTAGCACTGTCAATTCCTAATAACATTGTATTCACTGATAATGTCTCCGTACTTAAGTATTCCTGTGACTGACTATCACGCTAAAACCCATCCGATTCGAATAGTTTTGTTCATTCCTTTTTAAGCTAAGAAGATTATTAGTAATAATTATTTTTAAAAAGCATGTATGCGTTATATGATTGAGTGGAACAGTCTTAGAAAGAAGTTTCTAAAAAAAGGGATCTAAGCAAGATATGCGTGAAAGGAAAAAGGTTGGGAAATGCTGTGCTATAATACAGAAGCAAAATGCAATGTTTCTTTCTAATTTTCAATAACTACGAATACTTTTCATTAACTTCGAAGCTAAAATACATGTTCAGGGGTTGCGCTGGCTCTTTTTAACATTTCACCAATTCATTCGCCAAATTAGATTTTTCCGGACATCATTAAGAAAAGCAATTCTCAATATTTTCACCAAAACGTATTTTCTTTCGCCAAAATAATTTTATTTTCGCAATTTGCGACGTCGGCGATCGACAGCGCTACCCCTGCAAGTTGTACAGATATGCATCCAATTATTACGAGCCAAAAAAGGTACTTACGTATTATCCCGGCCGTCCGCCAAGACGAGCGATTTTTGACCAAGATAAATGCCGGGCAAATAAAATTATTGATGGTTCGGAATACGATTGGCAACAGTTTGCCAGCACATTTGACGGAAAAATAGACTGCCGGAATGACCGCCGGGATAATACATAAGTACCCAAAAAAATAATAACCCTTTCTCTTCTCTTCAATGTCTTCCATGAGCATGAAATACACGCAGATGGAGTCGGGCCAACCTGAAAACACTCAAAAAAAAAACAACATGTTTGCAGCGTTTAAGATAAGTCAGATAAAAATTAATTTAAATCTTAAAATGTGCCAATCCTTCTTCATGGTATAATTACAATATTATCCCATTCAATTATCTAGTTATAATGAAAAGGAAAGTAACAACGTTAATTACTGGTTTTGAATCATTCCGGTGCACTTGAGTTTGCTTTATTTTCTCTAAGAAGGGCCACACCTTTAGAGATCCTTACAGTCTGACTCACGCGGATATGTCTTGTTGTTTCCAGGCTGTTTTGTATAGCTATCCTTCTCTATAAATAAGTGGTCTGTCTGTATGTAATGAATTCAACCTGTGGTAATCTGAACTTGAAGAGATCTGAAAGATCAAGGTATAGGTTGGAAGCATGGAAACGGTTTTGCAATGATCGCGTCTATAACAATCGACCGAATGGTAAAATCCCGTGAGAAAATCGTTTTGAATGGTATGATACAGTGTTATTTGTGTGGAATGACGATGTTCGCTTGTCAGATTCTGAACGTGCGAGAAATGAATCTCTTGTTTAATAATAATAATAATAATATAAATATATATTTACAGGGTGGTTATAATAAATATACAGCATTCTGCGCCTGGAACAGGTGAGCAGATTGCCACCAAATTTCACATATGCACCGTACTCGAGATGCGCTCAAGGACGTCATTTTTAAAAGTTTTGTTCAAAACATGTCCACTAGATAGCACTTTGCATGGTTGAATTACCTTAAAAAACGACTGAATGCTCAAAAACTACTGATATAAATTTCGAATTAGCCATTTCACTTGTTAAATTGTCTGTTTTCTGCTTTCTCATGCAAAGCGTCGCTAAGTGGACATTTGTTGAACGATTTTTGTCTCCTTTAATCTTTTACAAACCAATGTTCCTAATTGAAAACATCGCATTAAAAATTTATTTAAAAATGAAATTTTATAAATACTAGCTGAAGTACCCGTTCTTCTCACGGGAATATATTTTCTTTAAAAACACAAATGCATACACTGATAAGTAAAAAAAAAGGATATTTTATCGTGAGTACATGTAAACCGCCAGTGTTTAAACATCTCTGACAAAAATTTTCAAAATTTAAAGTTTAACTTCGAAGGTATACATTTTATTTATATTGGATATTTTCCATTGTCTATTTTATAATTTTTACATAATTTAAAACTTTATCTATTGGTGATACTGCTCGCTACTTCATACATTTTGTTTAGGCATTTCTATACATTTCTTTTTCTGAGATAAGCCGGATTTAAAAATTAGTTTGCTACATTATGAAATAATTCTGAATTAGCATTTAATTTATTCAAACACAGCTGTATAAATAAAATCATGTATACTTATGAAGTTAGACTAATCGCTTTGCAAATCGTGAATACATTTTCGACATTGCTTGGATAAAAAAAAAACATTTACATCAAGTAACATTGGATTGCACTATCAAATAGATGCACAAATGAACGAAACATGCATCTAATATAAAACTTACATCAAACACAGATACAAATAAAGTTGCACTAATGCAATATAAATAATGAATATACTTTCGAGAATAATTATAAAGGCAAAAATTACTGTGACTATATAATGGTGACTATGTACAAAGTTGTCAAATTATTCAAACACAGTTTAAACGGAATGATACATAATTTGTCTCTTGACGCTGACGCTGTGCTTGCGTCACACAGCCCTTGAAGCTAACGCTGTGACACTTGACGCTGTGCAAATTGATACTTGCACACACTTGAAGCTGCGCATATAGTGACTACATTTTCGACGATAAATAAATGAAAAACTAACAAAATATGCAAGTAAAACAAAATTTGCAACTTATACAGCTGAGTACAAAATTTACAAATTATTCAAACTCTGATATGCAGAGCAATGTATACTTATAAAATTACACTTAATGCTATACAAAGGGGTGTTTATATTTTCCATAATGAATCAATGCAAAAATTAAGGATAATATAGAAACTTATGAAGTTACACTTAATCCTACATGCTATACAAATAGTGACTATATTTTCGACAGTAAGTCAATGCAAAAATTAATAAAATATGCAACCAATAAAAATTATACAAAATTTGCAAGATTTAAAACTACGTATATACAGAATAACAGATACTTGTAACGTTACACTTAATGTAGTAAAATAATGAATATACTTTCGGCAGTAATTATAAATGCAAAAATTAACAAAATGTCCAAAATTTAGTATCCTTGTTTGGATCCAGTGTTTTACAGAACTCAGCCCATTTCTGTTGTTTGTTATTGACAATATAGCTTCTTCCACCTTTGGACATTTTGTTTATAAAAAACAAAATTTAATGAAAATGCAGATAAATTAGCAAAAGAAGCCAGAAATCTGAACCTCGACAATGATAACATTACTTTCCATGATGCCAATGCAACAGCTAAGTTTAAATTAAGAGAAAAATCATTTACAACGAAACACCAGCTCTGTAATATTAATGCTTATAGATTAACCACAAAAACCATTGTCAGGCTTAGAACAAATCATCATAGAGGCATGAAGATTGATAGGGAATGTAGAAGGGTCTACAGAAATTGTGATAACTGTCCAGATACGCAGCTGACACGAGCCATATTTTTGACTGCCCAGCTATGGGTCCTGACCTAAGAAAAATTGGAGTTCTTCCATCCTTGGTGCAGCTTTATGCTAGGAATGTTCTTGAAATTGAGCAGGCCGTTATCAAGGTACACGTATTTATTTAATACGACCATTATAGACACGACCAAAAAAATAACAAAATGTATAGTAGGGGGGAACTTAAGGGTAAAAAAAAGAATGTTTTTTGGCATGTAATAGTTCTTTTCTTTTCTTTTTTATATAACTAAACTATAAGTAAAAAATTTTATTGAAAATTTATTTGTTTTCCTATTCCGCACGGGAGTCAAAGTTTTACAATTTAGTGAAAATTGTAGCGGTTAGCTCATACATTCTTACCTTTACATAGTTTATCTTTATTACATATTAGGGTGTATCACGAAATTTTTTTTTTTTTTGGAAAATCAAACTTTCAAGTTGATAAAATTGTTACTGTCATCACATACCTACCAAATTTTTTTTTTTTTTTTTTTTTTTTGAAATCGAAAAATATTTAGGTCTCCCGGAATGACCCTGAAGTTGTCAGTTTTTTTAGTCAAAATGATATTTTTAAACATTTTTTATAAAGTATGTATAAATCAAAATTAAACCTTCAATAGCAAAAATGGGTAATTTCAGATAGAATCTATCAATAAAAAAATGTATTGCGACTGAAATTGAACATTTAGATCTCCCAGAATCGTAATGAAAATTTCCAATTTTTTGTCAACTAGCTGTATTTAAGAAATGTTGAAGAATCTTTGAAATTTTCAATCATTGTATTTATAATACAGACACTGCAGTACAGCGTTCCTAAATAGCAAGAATATTTTTGTAGGCGAATATG
Source organism: Cheiracanthium punctorium (assembly GCA_038373885.1). Taxonomy (NCBI): domain Eukaryota; kingdom Metazoa; phylum Arthropoda; class Arachnida; order Araneae; family Cheiracanthiidae; genus Cheiracanthium; species Cheiracanthium punctorium. The sequence continues at coordinate 116,214 of JAWZYV010008065.1, read as the reverse complement.
GGGCTCAGATTTCAAGGTGATAAAACTGTAGCTCCCCCATGACTTTGGAGATAAGGGAAGTGCAAGACCATCACATGATTACTTCTCTCTCCCTCGTCCACCCATCCTTTCTTTTTCAGTTTGTTTTTAGCGTTTTTTATGTACGAAACGTCCATTTAGTGAGCATTTAAGTTTTGGATTTGTGATTAAGTTCAATTTGGTTTTGTTGTTTTACCATCCTGAGTAGAAAAACTCATTCTTCATCAACAGGTAAAACTACTGACGATCCAATTGTCGGCCAACCTCTAGATATAAGTGATAGCAATGTTTTACCTACTAAAATTGATGTACTATGTTATTTTGAATGGGTAAGAAATCAGTTGAAGTCTGAAGGATGTCATCAACCAAAGAAAAAGGTAGTTGCAATGCGAGTGGCGCGTAAGCTAGAAGAAATATGGAAGAAGACTTCTATTCCTGTTTCATCTGCAAGCAACATTGTTTTTATGATTTTAAAACTACACGAGAGATCTGAAAAGATGAAAAAGTCATCCAGGTGTAACGCAAAAAATGCCAAGAGCTTTGAAACGTCCGTTGAAAAGTTTAAAATCTGTGTAAATAATCTTTTTGATATTTGTTCATGCAAATGTATAGATTTAGAGAAATGTTTGTGTCCAGCGCAAAAGAAAGTTCCACAACTGGAACACAAGTTCTTGAATGACCAACGAAACCTTGGTTATAGGAGGAATTGACACAGTAGAGAGTAAAAAAAATCGAGAAACGTGCTAAAGGAAAAGTCCATACAATTCGAGTTAAACTGAAGTCTCCAATCAACAAATATCCCTACTTTACGACATGAAGGCATTGTTAGTGACACTGACAGCGATTCCATTCAACAGGATTCAAGTGATGAAAGTGTTTTAGCTATAAAAAATAAAATACCAGAAAATAAAAAGGAAAATTCTAGCGTTTCAGTAAAGCAAGTCCTTCCAGTAGATCTGCCACCATTTTCCAGAGCATGTGATCGCAGAGCAATTTCCAATAGAGCGGGACCGCAACTAGCAAGTGCTCTTTTACAGGATTTAAAAGTTGTGACACCAGAAAATCAGACGGCGGTAATTGATAAATCGAAAGCTTTTCGTGAAAGAGTAAAGTACCGTGAAAGTATTGCAACTCGCACCTCAGAAATAATTTCTCTCTATTTTGATGGTCGGAAAGATGAAACTATAGTCAAAGAAAATGTACATGGTAAATCTGTCCGGAAAACTGTACTAGAAGAACACATATCTTTGGTTTAGGAACCAGGTTCAATACATCTTGGTCATGTAACTGCAAACAGTGGTTCTGAGAAAGACATTGTATCATCAATAATGAAACACATGGAATGTAACTGCATTGATGTGACAACTATCAAAGCTCTGGATGTGATGGTACGCCCACAAACACTGGAGTTTCTAATGGATCAGGTTGCAGGTTGGAAAAGCTACTTGCATTTGTGATGCGCTGCCTACAATTATCAAAATAAATAGACAGTGAAATCAAGATTCATTTTGTATAACCTTTACATATTCAATGTTCCTTATTTGTAACCTTTATGTGTGTGTTTATATCTTGTGTAACCTTTTTCATCTAAAGATCACACTTTCTGATTTTTAATTTTAATATATTTTTGTTCCCCCAAAATTTTTTTCTAATGTGTAATTATTTCTAATGTCACCCCTTCCCCCCCCCCTCCAGAATAAAAAAGAAACTGAGACACTAATAAACTAGTGAAAAATTAATATACATTTTATTTGCACTGTTGCTAGAAGTTTACCAATGTAAAATATCGTCTGGAAATTTTTTAATATTTGATAAAATAGCAAGGTTTTTAAAATTAGATTCTGGCAGACTAATATAGTTAATGGTACAAATGAATTTTTTAAAGTTTGTTGTCTTTCTAAACTTCAAGTTTTTTTACTTATAAAATATAAATATACTTTATATTCATGTATATATATATATATATATATATATATATATATATATATTTTTAATATACACATTTTAGGTCAAAAAAGTTGAATTTCAAGTTAATTCCGGGATACCTAAATATTTTTCGATTTGAAAAAAAAAAATTTTTGGTTGATATGTGATGACAGGGACAGCGTTTTATCAACTTGAAAGTTTGATTTTCCAAAAAAAAATTTTCGTGATACACCCTATTACATATACTAGCTGGAACCCGTCGAATTCGACGGTCACTTTATTGACGTTTATTAATATTTCAGAAATAAATGTGAACGATCAGAAATGTCACCAAGGTCTTAGACAAAACGGACAGGAACAATCGAAGAGCGAAGCGGACGTGACATGACGTGTGACAGAAAGTAAAGGTAAAGTTTCGCGACAGTTCTTACTTTAGCAACTGTACGATGGCGGTGAAAGGATTGAAATCTTTAAAAAAAATTTAACTGTCTTTATTGAATAAAAAAGAGTACATATTAAAAGTTAAGCATTGGCGTGACAGCCCACTTGCGCATCCAAGGCCTGCGCTACCCAACGATGCCTTCACGACCATGGCTTCTTTGGTACGGAAGCATATTCCTTGGCAAGGTGGTCAGCCTGACGCGAAGCTCCCTGTTTTTAACTCCCAAGGAAGCTTGGCACTCATCTTATCGAACCACTCACGGCATGAAAGGCTGAGCCAAAGTCGCCAAACCATGGAATCGAACCTCGGAGCTACGACGCGCAGCACAGTGTGCTAACCGTGCTACACCACAGGAATTATATTCTAACTATACTTCACCTTCATAAATATTGCTTTGAAAGTGTACCGTAATACATGAGTATATCGTTTGCCTTCTTTGTTCCACTTTTGGGGAACACCACATTTTCACCACATTTGAAACACTTTTGGGGACTTGAAATCTATATTAAAATTGCCTAAACTATTTTGCAATCTCCGCCAGGCATATTCTAATTATACTTCTCTTTTATTGTAGGTAAATAAATTGTAGCGTTAGCCAGTTTCTAGACAAATTTGGTAGATATCGCCAAGCTAGGCTCAGTTCTTGAGGACTTGTTTTTTGGCGCCATACTTGGCGATATATCATCAAAAATTGTAACTTAGGAGGCTTTCAATAATTTATTCCCTCCCCACCCCTCTCCCGCACTATTATCTGTCGCTTTTAAGCATTTCCCTGTAAAGGCCGTAATGTTTGAGAAATATATTTTGCAACCCTGTAAAAAAATCGGTATATTACATGTTACATACTATCCCGGCGGTCATTCCCACCAAATTCTTTTTTCGTCAAATGTGCTGGCAGACTGTTGCCAGTCGTATCATTAGCCCTTTGAGGCGCAACCCTTTCCCAATGGTGTAAAAAAGGGCAGCGGTTGCCATCGCTCGACTTAACTACCAGCAAGATGGCGGTCGATGGAAACGTTCATCGCGCTCCACAGATCTACAGACCCTTTTTTGACGACAGCTGGCTGTACGCGGGCACCAGCCAGCTGCGTCAAAAAAGAGGTCTCTAGATCTGTGGCACGCGATGAACGTTTCGATCGTCCGCCATCTTGCTGGTAGTTAAGTCGAGCCATGGCAACGGCTGCCCTTTTTTCAGCATTGGGCAATCTATCCAGCTGTTCTCGCATTCTTCCATTTTTCAGCAGATGTCAGTACTGTTAAAAATAATCGTGACCATTTTGTTTACGGGAAATGGCGTGCTAAAAAGTAAAGGATTATCATGGAGCTATGTCACCCGCAACTAATTTTATAGAAATCCAATCTATTCTTCGTGACAGGCAACAGTCAAAACGTCAGAGTTTGGTGTTCCCAGAGCGGGATCACTGCGCGTTAAAGGGTTAAACGTAAACCATGAATAATTTCATTTGTCCGGCATTTATCTTGCGAAAAATCGCTCGTCTTGGCGGACCGACGGGTGAAGGTGAAGCGTTGTCTAGTGGTTTTCAAATGTACAGAACCTCTTGTCATATATTATTAATACAGTAGTTGGGGGGGGGGTGATTTTGGACATTTTGTTGTTCTTGTTTATGGTGCCCCCTGACAACCGCAACGGTGGTGCCAGATCCCCCCCTAGGTAGGGAGGCAATGGGCAGAGGGGGGTGCACCTTCCATTTTTAGGGCCCCAGTGGGAGGAAGTACGATTTAGCCCGTGGTCCCCTAATTTTGAACCAATTTCAGAGGAGGGTCCACCCCTAGAGGTATGGACATTGGAGCACGAGAAATTTTACGTGCACTAACTCCCATTAGCGTACACGGTCCCACAGTAGTCAAGCCAAGAGGAAGTTGACCCTCCCAAGCACTGGCCAAGCCGGATGCTGCTTCACTTGCTGTGTTCTAATGGGAACGGAGTTTAGCGCCCAGACCACTGCGGGACCACTGCGGTACATAAATGCAACTAACTACATCAGACACTTGAAAATCTTTAGGAAGTCTTTTCACAGGCTGTACTAAACACTTATAAACATTGGAAGCTAAGCCCTCCCTACAAAGATTTTAGCTTCCTTGAGGAAAATTATTTTCTATTACAAGAAGCCTTTTATCGGGGGGGGGGGGGGGAGGTATCTCTCTATTCTAAAAAAAAGTAAGGGCCGCTCGCCGCTGTCAAAAGCTTGTTCGCCTATCTTCTCCTAAACCGTGGGGATTTGAATTTCGACTAAGGTGCCCACAGATTCGATAAATTCCGAGGAACCTGCTAAGCTGACTTAAATTTCGAAAATCGAATTATTTTAGAAGATATTAATAAAAAACTAAAAAAATAAACTTAATGGTTGCCAGATTTGGCATAAAATCATTCATTCCTTTGCAACAAAGCGTTTCCAAGTATCTAGAATCGCGTGAAATTTACAAACATGAATTAGAATTACGCCCATTTTACGATAAAATAAAAACTATATGAAATAAGTAACTCAAAATGTGTTACACAAAGTTGACAATTTTCAAATAGTAAGTTCGCTTAGACAACAGGAGTTTAGAATTAGCGATTATTCGTTTCTCCAAAACAGAATAACTAATATCTTGAAAATGAAAAATAATTAAAATGCAGATTATTTTAAAGCCGGTTCGGTCCAGCTCGATTATTTGCTACCAGTAGAAATATTTGGCAGCGTTAACTATGCCATTATAGCAGTTATAGTACACTTTGGATATTTGCTAGCGCGACGAGATGGTATAATTCGTGGTGCTAAGTACGCCAATCTGCAAACGATTATGTAAATGAAAATATGCATAACGGTTTTCCGGTAACCTTAAATGAACAGTAATTATACGTTGCGAGCATGTGTAAATCGCCAAATAATGAAAAGCCGCCATTGGTGGCAAGCTATCCTATCTGTTCCGTAGCTTTTATTAACTTTACATGTACGCAAGTCGCCAAATAATGAAAAATCGCCATGGGTGGCAAATTCGCAAGGTGTCCAATAGATTTTACATTATTAAAAATACAGCTGAAACAGATGTTCTGATTTTATTACGCTTTAGTTCCTAATTAATATAACTTTTGAATGGCAACATTAAATATCATTGTGTGTCTGAGGAGTGCAAATAATTTTTTCAGCGATTATAAGTGGAGTCCACACTCCAGGTGGAGTATAGCTTAGGACCCGTACAACACGGATTCCCATAACAAAATATCTTCCGTGTTTTGAGGGGGAGGGGGTCTACTGTAGTGTTAAGTTTAAATTTTTATGTACCAATGAACATCCAAGAACCAAGCAGTGTGTAGCTCAGTAACATTCTATCTGATCCAATCTTCGGGTTTTGTCTGTTGAAATTATGTCTTTTTTACGAATAAGCCTTATTAGGGGCCAAATGCCTCATACGAAAAGCAAGCGTAGCGAGTCTGGGGGCCTTGGCCCCTAGTACTAATATATAAATATAAATATTAAAGTATCAAATTACTAATGCTAATTTATTAGAGTTATTTTTGTGCCGAATAAGTAGATACACTTTTAAATAATCATTAAATTTTAAATAATAAAATTTATATTTAATTACAAAAAAAAATAATTAATAGCAGAATATATTTTGAATTATTTTGTTACTATCAGTTATTCTGAAACGCCATTAAGTAATTCACCGAAGATTAGCTGAGAATAACAACAACAGAAAAGTGTATACGGATCTGGATTTTCGATAGGTCGAGGTCTAGTTGACCTGTGCGGTAATCAGACCCTGCTTGCAGTTTATATCCATGGTTTCCCGAAGTCCCCTCGTCTGTCGCTAGCATTTCCCGAGAAGAGCCAATATTCAGAAGTCTCCCCACGTCTTCTGGTGAGAATCCAAATTGTAGTTAGAAATTCAAGGAGGGTGTTTAAGTGTTTTTGTGTTATACCAAGCCTAAACGAGGGACATTTGTCTACAGGGAGAGGCTGCCTTGCGCGCAGGACTCTTTAAAGGTTTCTAATGAATAGGGCCCGGATTTATATGCACAAAAACTAGAGAAATATGCACATAAATAGGCAAAAATATGCATAATAATATGCATAAGCAAAATATGAAAAACTCAAAAATCTGCTCAAAAATAATGGAATATCCATTAACATATGCAATATACTTTCAAACAAGAAAATTTAAAAAAAATACATACCTAATATAATCTATATCCAAAGAATAAAAGTTATTTATTACATGCAATAACTACATATTGATTTAAGGGTTCAAACACTGGATTCACGGATTGGATAGTTCAAGATTGGTGGTTTTCTCGGAAAATACTCTTTAAATACAGAAAAAGACATTTCTACATCACATGACACAATCGGCGCGTATTTATAGCTTGATACATCTTTTATATTCAGTTCCTCAGAATTCGATAACTCTTCAAGGGAAGATTCCCCTTCAAAAATTGGCTTAATGATCCTGAGCGCTTTAAAGTCTGAATTTTTTCAGCCAGGATAAGAACGTTTTTCTTCTATCAGATCCAGTTTTGATCCCAGTACATCTTCAAATTTTTTCTCCAGAGTATCTGCATATTGAACTGATTGGGAAAGTGTTAGTTTCTAAGATTCAAGAGCTAAAATTGTCTTTGGTAAAACAGAGAAATCCGCCGATATTACCACTATGTCATCTGTAGTGGATGATTGCATAAGTAGCTCTGGCGCAGTTTTTATCGACGCCGCTTCAGTTGGATGAAGTTAGCTGCAAACAAACCTTTTGATCAAATTGAAATTATCATAGTGAAGTACTTCTTGGATCCATGTACCCCATCTTGTGATTACTGGTTCTGGGGAATGGGTATATCAAGCGAGGTTTTGAAAGCCTGTGAACGAGATACAGCTTTCAGGGAAATTTTAGTTCAAGCAGCTTCAGGTTTGTATCAGCGCCTTCCGGAAAAGAGGGGAATTTGAAATTTTAGCTAGAAAAAACAGAAAAGCCTGCGAAAATAAATTTAACGAGCATGCTTTTGTTTGCTAAATGCCAAAGAGTTAAATTTGTAAGCCAGTATATGCAGTTATATGCACAAAAGCCCAAAATATGTGGATATATGCGCGAAAGTCCAAAATATTCTGTTGTATGCATTTATATGCAAATGCATATAAATCCGGGCCCTACTAATGAATATTCACGTTGCATCTTGAGAAAACCGTCCAAAACTCGCTGACCATTAGATAGACATCCGCGTGTTAGGCCCAGAAGCGGAACCTTCACATTTCGGTCATCTACCATGTTCAGTGTCTTATCCACTAGGGCATGAGAAATTTAAGGAAGAACGCATATTGTTCTAAAAGACACGTTTTGTGACGTGAACTATCCTCTCCTGGCAAACAAACAGCGTATCATATTATAGTAGGCCCGATCAGCCGGGCTTTCGTTGCCTACAAAATTAGTTCTTACTAACAAATCCTTCAAAGTATATTTCTTATAGAATCATTTAAATCATTTAATCTTTTGCAATACTTTTAAAAAACTTTTTCATTTCAATTGAACGTGTCTTTCTCAAATATCTATGACAGTGTTCAATTGCTGGTATTAAGAATAAACAATACATTTTTAATATAATTTTGAAAGACCCAAAACAAATTACTTGACTCAGTTTTATTTATAAAACTGCGAAAGGATCTTCTGTACATTCATATTCAATTCAAATAAGTATGACACAGTCATTATTTCCGTTAAGAGAACAAATCTTGCAAAATTCTAGTGAAAGCTTATCTCAAGTAAAATACTATGTGCATTTAAAATATTTTAATGGCATTTCTCGTGGAGCATTTAGTGAAATCCCAAATTATTATTCAGAAGCAAGTCGTAATTTCCTTCACCAAATTATGAAATACCACTTAATCTAACTTAAGTATTTAATTTTCACAAAACACCGTCTGTGTCGAAACGATGCATAATTAATTACGCTGACGAAAACTCATCTGGAATACCAAAATGGTTTTCACCCGAGCGAAATTCTTCTTGTAGCGACATCAGAACAAAGAAATATATCGGGTGGATGATATCGCTTGCAATTTAAAAAAAAAGAACATGGTCGTTAACAACAATGGTGAATCTTTTCCCAGAACAAAAATAAATAATAATACTAATGAAATGGAAGATGCCTGACGAGTTAGTTAAGCAATGGTGGAGAGCATTTGTATTTTCCCCCTGCCAAGGATAAATTGCCTGCTGTTATTATTTTTATTTTTTATTTTTTTATTTTTTCCCGTGATTGGTTTCCGCAGGTATTTTTTCTCTCGGCTTCTTTTTCGGCGGGAAAGCAGCCTTGAACCTGAGTAATGGGCAGTTTCTCTCCTCTCTTCTGACTAAACCGACCACGTGACCGGGAGGATCTGGAGAAGAGAGGTTTTGCTCTTTCTTTCTCGGGGGCAGCGTTTAATGATGTCTTGAACGTGCAGATGAGCAGCAAGCTTTTCGGTTGGGAGACGTCTTCACCTGTTTTTTCGGGTTTCTGCATTTAACTCCTTTACTATTTTCAACATGCTGTTGGGATATCAGACAATCAGGATTTTGGTAAGATGTGGCACTTTTTTGCTTTCTTTCTTCTTACATCTATGACGAAGAATTGCTTTTTTGTTTTGTTTTTAATCTAAAAGACTATTACAGTAAAATCTCAGTATAACAGATTTCAAGGGACCGAAGATCAAACTCGAAATATTAAAAAATTCATTAAAATGAAATTTCATTAAAACTGAATTCGTACTAATAAAATTTTCTTAAAAAAAAACTGGTTTTAGAATGCAAAAATAATGAAAACTTTGTATAATAACTCACACAAAAGAACTTATCATGCCAAATTATTAAATTGAAAACTTTAATTTGATAATTTTCTTTTACTATAAATATTCTATTCGCCAATCGGGAATATTCTTTATATTGAAGTTCGTTCGTTATAACGAGATTTTACTACAAATTTTTTTTATGTAATTATGTGGGATTGTACTCCTTTACCAGGGAAGTTTGAGAGTTGTTTTTGTTTTTTTTCACTTTTAATTTTATGCGTTATACGGTTAAATATATTGAAATAAGTTTTCTTTTCCTTTCTCTTTCTTTCTTTCATTTTTTTTTAAAGAAATAGACATTTATGATTTTAAATTTTAAAAGTAGTATAATAATGCGAAATCTTAACCCTTTACCATCAGAGCATGTTTGCGAAAATGTATAATTAAACATCAAATTCTTTTCCCTGTGGGATTTTGTACATTGTAACAATAAAAATATGCAAGTTTTTTTATCGACAATGTAATGACGAATGTAGTGAATTGTGATTAGCGGACTATGTTTTGAAATGATGATATGTGTTTATTTATCATCATATAAAAATCGTTTTTTTTTTCTCTATAATTTTGTGCAATTTAAAAAAAAATGAAAATAGGTTTTCTTTTTGTCTTTGTTTAAGAAATAGGTGTTTCTGATTTATTTTTTTATTATTTTTTTTAAGTTGAATGATATATGATTGTAAACCTGAACGAGTGCTTCCAAGAAAGCCAAACCAGTCTCTAAAATGCCGTCGTCTGCACAGTGTTTACAGTGAACAAAAAGTTCCCTGGCCAAACATTTTTAATTTAAACTAAATTTCTCAAAAAATAGAATTCCAACTTTAAAGTAAGTCTGATCTTAAACAATTTAATAAATTGACACTGAAAATTTGGAATAACCATCAGATAAAAATGCTAAAAAACATTTCGGTTTTTGTCCACCATCAGTTTGAATTTATTTTTTCTTTATCGTCTATTCTTCTTCTTCTTCTTTGTGTGTGTGCGTGTGTGTATGTGTGTCAGGGGGTAACACCGCCTTTTACTAGCAGGATATCTTAATTATTAATTATTTTTTAATGATTCTTCCCCTAATGGTTTTATGCATAATAAAAATAAAAATATCAGAAATAAGTTTTCAAGGAAGGCTCTTAAAAATGTAATTATATGTAATCAGAACTCTTTAACAGCAGATAATGTTTCAGAAAAACGTATAAAAAGGATTAATTATCTTTCCCTTGGTATTTTTCGGTACTGTAACAATAAAACTGCTGGAAATAAACTATCGTATTAAATAATGGGCAGTTTTTTATTTTTTAATTGTGTACTGATATGCGATTACAAACATTTTCCAGCAGAGTTTTTTGAGAAAAATATATCAGCAAATTTATTTACTTATGTTTATGTAGCATAACAATGAAAAGGTTAGAAATTTAGAAAAAAAATAGACAGTTTTTTTTTAAACAACTGTAATTATTTGCCATTATAGTTGTTTAACAGCAAAGCATGTTTGCGGAAAATTAATCATGCTTTTTAAGGGTTTCTAAGGCGTACTCAGCTTACACCTAGAGAAAACCGCCCAACTATACCGTTGGATCGAAAGCTGCACTGGTGGCCAGAACTCTGGACATTCCCAGGTCCCACCTTCATACTTTAGCCCTATAACTATGTTCAATGGTTCACTATTGGTCGATGTGTTGATAACCCCTTTCCACCGAAGCATGTCTGAAAAAGACAAGTCAAAAAAAGTTTTATTTTTCCTTCTCTGTAATAGGATTCATTATATAAGAAAAATTTTAAAATAATTTATTTTATTAAAGAAATAAAATTTTAAACGAAGTGATAAAAATTGTCACTACTACAAAATAAAAATAACAGTGGTTTAATCTTTTTTTTCTATTTAAGTTATTTAATTTTTAAAAAAACAAACTTATGTACTGATTTTTGGAGCTTAATGTAATAAGTTAGGGATAAATTTAATGTAACAACATGATTTTTTTTTAAAATCAAAATCATGTTGTGAATTAAAAACTATGTCGTCTTACCAGATCCCCTTCGTGTTCTCTACAGTAAATTCGTGCTGAACGTCTACGTTATTTCCTTTGTCTACAGTTTTGCGACGAATTTACAAAACACACACGCACACATGCACGCAAAAAAAAAAAAAAAAAAAAAAAATTGATTACATGTACAAAACAAATAATTTTCATGGGCAACAGTTATAGTTAGTCCAAGCCCAACCAATTTCTTCCTGAAATAAAAAATAAACTAGTAATTTACAGATTTTCCTAAAAAAAAATGCAAACTCAGTTACAGCTAAAAGAAATTTAAAAATATTAATATGTATTAAGTCGTTTCAATCATCGCATACAAACTGTTAAATTTATAATGTCATAAAACTTGTATATAAATTTAAATAAATAAAATCTCAAAAGTATACTAAAGAGGCGATGTGTTGAATTACAATAAATGTTTCAGTAATGAAGTGCCTTTCGACTTTTTTAAGTAAAAGGTGCAAAAGTCTTTCATTTAAATTTGACTTTTTGAATATTAAAGTTGCCCATTTGTGCACCATCATTTTGAATACTAGACTAATTGAAAAAACACTCGAAACACTGGTGTTAAACAATTATGTGTGTTTTTTACAAAGTTTTTTATTTACTTTACTAGACTAATTCTTTCAAAAATAACCGCATCTTTACATTCATGTATTTTTCGTATAATCTTAGGGTGTCAAAAAGAAATAGTGGATTATAAATAAGAAATAAACACTTGAATTATTACAATATTGTTAAAAATTATGAATATTTTACATTCAGTACATTCGAAGAAAACTATTTTCAACTAAGCTTTTCTGTCGCCATGAGAAATATTAAATATGATTTTAAACATTATCAGTTTAATTACTTTTAATACCCTAAAATCAGGGGCGTAGCCAAGGGGGGGGGGGGGTTAGGGGGGTCATAACCCCCCCCCCCATGAAAAATTTTTTGCCATACAAAATGTATATTCTTCACTAGATTATCACACGTATGTATACATATATATGAGTTGCAGTAGTCATAACCCCCCCCCATGAAAAATTTCTGGCTACGCCCCTGCCTAAAATATATTATTTAAATTGCAATAACATGATTTGTTTTAAATATTATGCTTAGGAATGTATGCCAGACGATACAGAGACAGATTTTTTGCGAGACGAACATTTTTAACATAACGATATAGGAATTTTGCGAAAAAGAGACAAGCTTTTAGACTGCAAGACGCGACACACCTACTTTCCGCCTCTCGTCCAATTATGTTATTTAGCATATTTAGTCAAGAATCCATGGAAGTTTTAGATTCTTAAACATGCTTTTAAAACTCAAATTAGCTGCTTGTAAAAAAAAAAAAAAAAAAAAAAAAAAAAAATCAACCTTATTTAAATCAAAATGACCTTTTTCGATCTGGGCCAAAAATATTTAAATTTTAGGAGTTTTTTTTAAAGGGGAATTCACACACAATTTGTAAGCACAACTATCATCGGAAAATAAAAGAAGGAGAAAGAAAGAAGAAAAATGATAATAATTAAATAAATCTAGCTATAATCTACTATAATTACATATTTAAAAGTAATTACAAGTTCTTTAAGTATAAAATGGTTGAAGTTCGTCATTAGCAGTAATTTGAAGATCTATGTATCGATTAGAACTGACCGGAACATAACTTGTGCCGTAACTTTACGTTAGTTTTCAGATTCTGCCTTGTGATAATGCCATGTTTAACCACTTAAATAATCGATTAGTTTAAGAATCGTTTTATTATTTAGCATAAAACAAACTCGTGTCTTTAAAAAAATAAAATAAACTTAATTAGCACAACGGTAAATTACACAAATGCCATTAATGCTTTTTTTCCGCGCTTGTGAAACATCAAAGGCTATTCTTTAAAGCATTTTTCAAATGCGAAAAAAAAAGTATTTTTATCATAGAAATACATTTAAATAGCGTAGTCTTTAATTATAATTGCTATTTCAGTAATAAATTGTCATTTTGGCAGTCTTAATTTAAAGAGGCTCATTTAAAATTTCACTTTTTGAAAGTCAGATTTGCCCATTCATGAATGATTATTTTATGTTCTAGATTAATTTGTTTGAAAAATGACTGTAATTTTACCTACCTGATATTCTTGAAACTGTGAAACAAAAGTGGATTTCTAGCTTACTAATAAGTCTGGATAATATTTTTTACATTTCGAATTTAATTTAATTTAATTTGTCTGGTTAAGTCAATTCCGCTCTATGGCTTTCTGCCTAAGGGGAAAGGCTTTGGACGGAAGACTATTTAAGGTTATCAAACGCGCATTCGTGTTACATCTGGAGAAAACCGCCCAGAACACTAAACTGAAAGCCTCGCGAGAGGTCAGAACGCTGGACCTGCACACTTCCGCCATCTCTCAACGTTCAATGTCTTATCCACTTGGCTACGGTCGGCTTTATTTTTTCAAATGATGTAGGATAAAAGTTTAAAAAAGGATCCCGATCATTAGACAATCAGAGTAGTATGGCATATTATTGTTATTTTTTATTGATCATTGTCCAGCTCAAAATATGAAATATAGCATTGAACTATTTCCTTATTCCAAGATTTCGTGCAGGACAGAAGTAGGACTAAAAGCGAAACATAAAGATCTTGAAAACAAAACATGAACCATCGCTTAGTTTGATGAATTAAGTACTTTGCCAAGTTAAAGGTACTTTTCCTCTAAAGGAAATATTATTTTAATTATAGACAATCCTTTTTCTTTTGAATGTTTTCTATCTTTTCTTGGTGTACATTGTTAAGGATAAACGGTGCTGAAAGTTATTTTCGTATAGTTAGGTCTGTTTAGGAGAAATTTGGTTCCGTTAACGGACCCTTCACAAAATATTTTATTGTAAAAACGGGCCCTTCATAGTATTTTTCATTTGAAAAACAGACCTTTCGCAAAATTCTTTCTCTTGTAAACGATCCTTTCACAAATCTATGTTTATGTCTATAATTAAATATTTACAGTTTGAACTAATCTTCCCAACATAAACTGTTGCATAAACAATGTTTCACCAGGTTATATATGCATAGTGGGATTTTTTTAATAGGGATTTCTACACAATGTCTTAAAATGGAAACTTAATTTAATACTAAATTTAAATTTGTAAAATTGTGTATTTTTCCCAAATTTACAAAAACAAGACACTATTTTCACGAATTCACAAAAACTGAGACCTGGCCAGAAAAACCTGATTGAACTGATATCAGATTCACAAAATTAGGAATAAAATTTTCACAATTTCACAAAAACAAGACGCTGTCTGAAAATTCTGAACAGACCCCTAGTTAGTAATAACTATCAATTAAATTCAACAACTTTTTATAAAACATGCATAAACGAAAAATTGAACTCGACGCAGCGTTTTAGAAAGCATAATGGTCCTACCTTCTTTACGAGCAAAATGTCATCAACTCTTAATAAAATACAAAGTATGAACCAACAAACTGAATTTTACTAGGCATGCGTATCCTTATACAGTTCTCCTGTTAAAAAATATCTTTATTATCATCAATATATTTTTCATCAAAACAAATTTTCATTTGGTTAATTAGCAGATTCAAATCGTTACTAAACTCGGGTTGTGAATTTTTTGTTTCAATACAACTAATGGCCGTTAAAATAAACCTATTTAATAAGCTAATTTGTTAAAATGTCTTAACAATTATGTTATAAAAGTGAGGAAATTGAAAATTTGTCGAAAAGAAAGAAAAAAAAAAGACTGGCCGAAGCAGCAAAAACGAAAAAGAAGAAACATTTCGTGTAAGTCAATTGTGTAAAATTATTTAGTTTTAACTTTTACTTGCTGGACACAGCAAGGTACAGAAGTACTCGGTTTAATAAATTGCCCATCCACTCAGATGTATGTTAAAACAAAGAGTTTATAGTCTTCTTTTTAAACTTCCTATAAGTATTGTCCTCTAATCTGAAAGGTCGAATCGGTGTAACACTCGTACAATTGGCAATTCTAGACATTAATATTACACGACTGTCCTTTTATAACTACAGAATATGCACGTACAAATATTTGAAAATTATGCACTCCATTATACTCATGTTTTACTCATACAATTGGCTAAAGTAACTTAGCATACGTGAGTAAAAAAAAAAAAAAAAAAAAAACGTAATTAGGTCTAAGCTGCTTTTCCTGCTGGTTGTTTACCTCAAGTGCTAAGGTTCGATCGAATTAAGTTTCATAAGGAAAAATTACTGTCGTCAAAAAAGGATACGGTATCAAATCATTATAAGCATGCAATTAAACGACAGTTCCTCCCATCTTTACATGGTCTATTGTTAAGACCGCTGCACTCCTATTTGTATATTAACCTAAAAAGACAATAATAAGTTTGAACGGCAGTTAATAATAACTGAGAATTAGTAAATACAAGGAGACTGACCCACCGGAACCTTTGTGAGTGCAGAATAACTCCAGAAAGTGTCGATAAATCTTTTTTTTTTAAGACTAAAAAAGAAAAGAAAAAATTATCCTCCCCCCGCCACTTGCTGCCACAAGCCTTTGCCACTACTAAGGCCCGAACTAAGACTAAAAAAGTTATCAGTGCTTTTAACTTCAACCATACACACTAAAAGTTCTTTTTTCTTAATTTCCATTAGTAATAACCTGAAATTTAAAACCTGATTTTTTTTTTTTTTTACATTCTTATTTGATCCTTTACAACGATGAAGAAAACTGGCTGTTGCGACGATATTTTCAGATCTGTCGCAGCTAGAATGAAAGTTTATTGATTTAATTGAATATTTATTTATTTATTATCATTTTTATCAATAAAACCTTTAAAAAATATTTTGTTGCTTTCGCTAGGTATTTAAAAAATAGCCTTAACTATTAAGTTGTACTTGCTGGTTTATTTATTTATTTATTTATTTATTTATTTTTGTTAAGTTTTAATTATTGTTAGTCGGACTGATCTGATATGTCGAGCTTCTAAACTGCAGTAAAAAAAAGTTTTTTTTTTTTTTTTTTTTAAGACGGAAATGACAAGGCAAATACTTCCAATCTCAAACGGAGAATATAGCGAAACTTAGTTTAGAAGTGGGAGATTTAAGTCTACACGCATAGCAATAGAAAATTTAATGAACTAGCAAAGCACCAAGTTTCACTTTTCACAAAATAAACGGCCTTATCGCCTATCGCTTTACAGCGGATCCAAACACTTGTGTCGAACTCATGCATAAAATGAAAATTTTGAAATCTTCCTTCGAATTCAACACGCCTGTCTGGATTTATCCACGTGTAAAGCGTTCGGTGAATATGGCCGTTAGCTTTTTTAATAAAGCCCACAACCACTAAAGCTTACAACCTCTCCAACAATTTTTTTACTATATAGGTGCGTGTTCGCAAGATGTTATGCATCTTCGTATTTTGTTAGTCTTGTATTTTGCACTTCTAGCGACAATAAAGTTGTATACTTCGCTTCTCTTGCATCTTTTACATCTAGCGTCACCAAAATCTTAAATCGATCATCTAGTATTTTTATAAGCTTCTTTTTATGCAATGCAATCTTGATAATCCGGCGTATATGGGAACGGACAATCGCCGGATTATCGAAAAATTCTGGATTATCAAGATTTCTTGTTTTTGACGCTAACTTAGTCATGTACTTTCGTTTGGTCGACATTGTAGTACACTAGATAAATACGTTGCCAAGTAGGTACATTAGGTAAATTAGAAAACAATGACGAAAGAAGAAGAGAAGCACAAGAGCAGTCATGATTGTTTACATCATCGGTGGTCGGCGGATTGGAAGACAATATGACAAGTATTTCCCAAAGGCACCGGATTATCGAAAGTACTTGCTCTGTCTTTGGAGTTGTACTGGTCGGAGTTTGGGGCAAGCTTTTCAGATTTTGTAAACAGATTTCTACATAACAATCGAACAACAAATCTAAATGAAAATCTAAATGAAAATCTAAATGAACAAATCTAAAGTCAGTTAAAAGTTTTGAAATTAAAGAATTAGAAAGGAGGGAATTCTATTTTAGGGTACACAATCGAATCGAGTGTATGAAAAGCCAAATTTGCTGAAAGTTTTCAAGATATTTATTTTGAAAATTTCCCTTTGTCACTCAAACGACCTAGTCCCATTACACCGAGATATTTGCTAGACTGCTACGTAGCAATCGAAGAACATATCTTAAACATCTTGAACGAAGAACATATCTTTATTACAGCTCACTCTTGATAATCCAGCGGTTGGTTAATTCAGCACTCTTAATAATCCAGCGCTGTTGTGAAACACGAGACTTATTGTCTTGCGAACCGCCGACCACCGCGGATGTAAACAAGCATGCCCGCTCTTGTGCTTCCCTTCCTCTTTCGTCATTTTTTCTAGTTTGCCTAATGTATTTTGAAGTGCATTTATCTAGTGTACTACAATGCCGACCAAACGAAAGCACAAGACTTTAAGTTAGTGTCGAAAACAAGAGATTCTCATAATCCAGAAATTTTCAATAATCCGGCCGTTGTCTGTTCCTATATATCCCAGATTATCAAGATTGTACTGCCCATAAGAAAAGCTTATAATTATAATGAACACTTTTTAGTACATTTCTTGTGTAGTTCTAGAATCACCGAAATCATATTTGGTTCGTCTCGTATCTTTCACTTCTAGCATCACCAAAATCGTCGTCCGGTAGCTGCAATTTTTTGCCCTGTAACCAAATAAAAATATTCTGGCATAGTTCTTTGACCCGTAACTTTAAGTAAAACCACAAATGGAATCTAATAGTGTCATCGACTTCCGACTGCTTTAAATTCGTGAACAAAATATTCTACGACGTAGGTGCTCATATTTGCTTCTTTTGCGCGCTGAAGATAGGTTTAAAATGATAGAAAACACATCTTAATGGAATTTGCTATCAAAGGTGTGGCCAAATGGAATTTTTCTGGGTTATTTCCTTTCGGCTAAGGTTCTATGACGATGAAAAATATCATATTAAAAACAATTGAATGGAAGTCTGACTCCATATTCGGGCTTCCTGTATACATTTTATTCACTTAGTGGTAGAATTTAGATCGCATTTTATTAACAGCAAGTGATGAAAATACTGTCCTATTAATCTTTTATCCTTCCCTGCCCGTATAACTTAATATGATTGTTATAAATGATTTACCAGTTTGAGGTTTCCATCCAGCAAAAACATGATTCTTGAGATTTTAAGGGTTGCCTGTTTAAAATGCTGAAGCATGTTGTTAACTTTATTCACTTATGAAGAAAAATTCTATTTCTATTTAACTTACTTTGATGTGTTCCATTTCTGTTTATTGTTTCACATCAAATAAGTAATGGAAAATATCTTTGACTTAAATAAATGTATTAAAAATATGCTGACAGTGTACGCACAAAAAACAATTTCTCTTGAGACTTCGTAATTGCTCTTCCGTTTCAGATAGTGATTTTACTATGAGAGCTTTTTAACTTGAAATCGCTGATATTGGTTGAACTCTATACCTTTTTCTACCTATTATTTTTCGTTTCGTTTTGTAACATTAGCAATGCAAGCTCAACTGCAACAGTTCTATCCAGCTAATCTGTTTAACCCGATAGCTAAAATAAATCTTACCCCTGGTTCTTTCTGGGTTTTTCTGTTTTTGTAGGCCTTATTCACCAAACACTTGACACGTGGATTAATCCGAACAGGTGTGTTTAAGTCATGGGTAAGATATCTTACCGGTGATTTTAACACGCGTGTTCAGGTTGCAATGTTCAGGTTGATTCGCGTGTCAAGTGTTTGGTGAATAAAGCCGTTAATGTACGTGAAGCCTCCCCAAAAAGTTGACCTGTCTACAGAAGTTTGCCTAAAACCTCCTTGAGAAAGTAACCCTTGGGCAAAGTTAATTTTTTGAACATTTCCTGAAGCATACCGCAAACAACGAATTTTGCTGTTCCCAATGAAATAATCATTAAAAAAAAAAAAAAAAACTCACTAGCTCTGGCCGTGTTTGAACTACTTTTTAAAAAAAAGACTACTTTCTTAAGGCATCTACTGTAGAGAAAAGTCAAAACTTCTACAAATTTCAACTGGATTTATGCATAAAAGATTACAGCCGTAAAACCTGTGAAAAACATGACTTTTAATGATTTGTAAGTTTACCTCAGTTTGGCAACGAGTTTCACGATGGATTACTTCTATTGTAAAATTCGAATTGAAAGAAGAAAAAAAAAATGGGTCTGCAAAATCCTAACCAGCGTCTGAAAAAAACTGTGTCAAGTGAAGAAGAGGAGAAAAAAACTTGAATTTCTTTTGAAGGATGTCCAAGCCCAGCGGCCCCACCTTTGCCTATGGCCTTGTGATAACTTCGCAGCTATATGTAATACATCCTGAAGTTACAAATTATCAAAAAAAAAAGGAAATAAAAAAGATAGAATCTGTTTTCGAAAGAGCAGTCGGAGTGAGGCTTCAGTACCTCCCGCTACCAACCTCGCTTTGTTTCATCAAATTGGCAATCAGATGTCCTCCAAAGGAAGGAACAATGATGGACTGCGCCCGAATACGGCTAAATATTTGCAAACGACCTTCCAATGAGTTCGACGAACGTTTATGACATTCCAAAATGATTTTACAAGGAACAGATGTGCAAGAGTGTTTATGTAAAGGCTTTTCTACTCCAGGAAGTGCTTGGGACGTCCTCTGCAAATTTTCCATCTCTAATCCATTGTTAAATTTGATTTTTAACAGTCTTTCTGTCGGTGTTTCATGCATTATTAGGCAGATATAAAAATTGATAGATATAAAATTGTACTACGAGCCTTTCTGCAATGAAACGGAACTAAAATAGTATAATTAGTGTATATATTTTTTTCTTTTTAATGACGGGTCAGCAGCCTGCTTGTAGTCTTGATCGCTGCAAGGGGTGGAGATGCTGGTCATTTTACTATGGGGGTGCCAAGTAGGCAAATCAACATTGCCCCCTACGAGTGGTCTCCTAATTTTGAACCAATACCAGACGAGAGACCTATCGCCTGGATTGGCACCCCCAGAGGTATCGTTTGACCATGAAGTACGTTGGAGCGACGAACAGATTTTACGTGCACCAGCTCCCATTAGTGTACACGGTCCACAGCAGACACAGTTTGGAGTTCATCCTCCCCAAGCCGATGCTTGGCCAGTGCTACTTCACCTTTGGAGTTCTGATGGGAACGGTGTTTAATCGACCGATATGCTGCTGAACCAAAAAAAAAAAGATGACAAATAAGAATAATACAAAATCAAATACTTGTTTCGACTCCATCAATCAAATCCTTTGTCGGTGCGGATACAAACAACAAAGCTGATAATAATCGAAATGTTCGTTTTGAGATTTTTGTACGTGGGTGGGGAGGGGGGGACGGATACTTGTGGGTACTTTCACACACAAGACTGTTTCCTGCTCAAAATTTAAATTTTATGCTCTTCCAAACGAAAGTCTTTAACCCTTTGAGGCGCAACCCTTTTCCAATGCTGGAAAAAGGGCGCGCACAGCCAGCTGTCGTCAAAAAAAGGGTCTCTAGATCTGTGGCACGCGATGAACGTTTCGATCGTCCGCCATCTTGCTGGTAGTTAAGTCGAGCGATGGCAACGGCTGCCCTTTTTCCAGCATTGGGCAATCTATCCAGCTGTTCTCGCGTTCTTCCATTTTTCAGCAAATGTCAGTGCTGCTAAAAATAATCGTGACCATTCTTTTACAGGAAATGACGTGCTAAAAAGTAAAGAATTCTGGTGGAGCTATGTCACCCGCAACTATTTTTATAGAAATCCAGTCTATTCTTCGTGACTGGCAACAGTCAAAACGTTAGAGTTGGGTGTTCCCAGAGCGGGATCACTGCGCCTTAAAGGGTTAAAGCGAAAACTTATCTAGTTGAAATTTTTTTTAACCCGATGTTTGGCACGTATCTGAATGCTTTGTTATTAACAGAGTATAACAGATATTACAAGACCCCATTTAACCATTTGAAGCGCAACCGTTTTCCAATGCTGAATAAAGGACAGTCGTTGCCATCGCTCACCATCAACAAGGCGGTCGGTCGAATCGTTCATCACGCGCCACAGATCTAGAGACCAATTTTGCCACAGCTGGCTGTGCGGCGCACCGAACCGAAATAGGGGTTTTAAGAGAGTACCAGTGGCGCCGCAAGCGCTAACCTCCAGTGTGTAGATATAGCGTGTTGTAGATAATCTTGACGTTAAAAAAAATCCCCAAAACAATGGCAGGGGCGTAGCCAGCAGTGACAAAAATAGTGCATTGGCCAAGCACCAGCTTGGGAACGATTCGAACGACAGCCATGTCGCTGGTAGTTAAATCGGGCGCTGACAACGGCTGTCCTTTTTTCAGTATTGGGCAGTGTACTTAGTTATTCTTCTGCATCAATGTATTTCCATCGTATTCTCCATTTTTCAGCAGATGCCGGTGCTGTTAAAAATAATCCTGGCAATTTCACAAGTAATCGACAATTTTTACGGGAAATGATGTGCTATAAAGCAAATTATATATTCTAATGTAAATATGTCATTCTCCAGTTATTTTGTAGAAATCAAATCTATTCTTCGTGACTGACGACTGCCAAAACATCAGAGTTTTGTGTCCTCACGGCGAGGATACCGCATGTTAAAGGGTTAATTGATACGAAATTGGATTATTTTCAAGTAAACTTCTACCTCGAGGTTCGCCGTAATTGTTTTTTCTTGAGACTGTCTGTGTAGTTCTTCGATTTCTAAATCGTGCTCATTATACACTAATAAACCTCTCGTTCTTAAAATGTGAAAGGAGGTTGTGTTACTCTTATTATTTTGTTGTTGTTGTTGTTGTTGTGGTTATTTCGTGCATGTTTCAGTCACCTGCAAACTTCCAAGACTATTTTTTTTTTTTTCGTAGCCAATGAAAGGTTTTGATTTCTCCCATTTTGTTTACAAGCCTTAAAAGGTTGAAGACCTTAAATGGTACGAAAACCAAAACCGTAACCATTTAGAAGTAAGCTCATGTTTCTCTTAATACGATAAGACAAAGTAATCTTATTTAAATGGAACAAAGGATCGGGTATGGGTGTGACACTTAATGCATAAGTAGGCGTGAAAATGACCCCCCTTTCCATTACACACAGGGAATAAAGATAGTCCCAAAAATTGCGCCAGACATTTTCCGCGTCCAGCTCCGTAATGTATGCGCAACATCCTTAACTCTCCATAACACACATTCTGAACGTATAATGAAGCTGTTTTACATGGATCCTAATCCTGCGTGTTCTAAAACCCAGATGCCATACTTTTTTATAAACGCGTGTTTTGAATTCAAGAGAGTTAGGAGACTTGTTAAGACAAATGCTGATAACAGAAATTTTCACACAATGTGTCAAGCATGTTCTGTGAAGAGAATTTAATGAGATAGCCTTTGTTCTTGCAGATTCCCCGCCCGTATGAATATCATAAATGTCTGCTTGCATAATGTTATCGCCATATATTCCAGTTGTTAATCCCTTACGTGTTTCTAATACTGCAGTTGGTTATTTCGGGAGTTTTAGCCTGGTTTTAAGTATCTCCTCAAGAGAACGTTCATGGTACTCTTGAGTAAGCTTTTCGTGTAAAGAAATTTTCTAAAGCCCATCATGCTTACAGCTGCTGTTCAAAATTCATACGAATAATGCGAGGTGATTAACTTTTTCTTTTTACGAACAAATTTGCTGTAGTAAGCTTCCGTAATTAATAATTTTCAATACCGCTATGAAAAAAATTGTCTGGTTGCTATACCAGGAGAGGACAGCTCACGTCACCAAATCTGTTGTTTAGAGCTACATGCGTCCTTCCCGGAATTTCCCACCACAATTTGGTTGTGTGTGAGTATGGCAACGCTACACTAGGGCGATCTGCCAACGGGGTGGGGTGCCTTGGTAGGAGGACTTTCTAAGGGGTTCTAACGCGTATTCACCCACAATTTGGATCCTCATCGGAAGGAGGTGGGCTTCTGAACATTAGCACTTCTCGGAAACTGCAAGCAACCACTGAAGGGAATTTCAGAACCACGGATTTAAGTGCATGTTCAACGCATGTATACTAGAGATGAATTCGGGCTCATTTTTTGAAGCCCGAGCCCGAGGACTTTTAATCCGAGCCCGCCCGAGCCCGAGCAATATTATTAAAGTTGTAGCCCGAGCCCGCCCGAGCCCGAAATTTCAGCTAAAGACAAATAAATTTAACTACTTCATTAATAGGATACAATAATTTTTGGAGCTCAATAATTTTGGAGTCCCCCGTGCCGCTATTTTTTGAAATAAGTACGTCTATTTATCCCATGAATCACTTTTTAAAATCTGTTTCAAGGAGTATGTTCAACAAAGGAGAAATTTTTCACGAGCCCGAGCCCGAACGCAATCGTGAATTACAGAGCCCGAGCTCGAGTCGTGCCCGGGCTCGGGCTTTCGGGCTCGGGCTGAGCCCGTCTCATCTGTAATGTATACACGGTGGTCTTCAGTGGTACGTCGGAATCGAACCCGCAATCTTCCACCGTGCAAGTCCCACGCCATAACCACTGGGCTACCACGGATCCCAATACGTCTCATTTGTACGTATTGCATTTGTTAAATCTCTCCTCTCCCCCCCCCCTTTTTCTTAAAGAAATGTGAGCACTGGTTGAAAATTATATTATCGCTTAATTTATGCTAAAAATGAAACTCGCGGGTCACGTAATCCGTGGATTAATAACTATGAACTCCTACAACCGCGTGTTAAAGACTCATATCACCATGCATACCATTATTTAAATATGGAACGTAATGTGACACTTACCACTAACATGCCAAAAAATTGGTGGGAATCGTTCCCCATTTACGGCAGTTAGAATGCCGGTAGGCAAATCGAAATCGCAGAGACTTTTTCATATTGAAATTGAAAGTGCCGAAAATAATCAGGCTGTGCCCGCGCACAGCCAGCTGTCGTCAAAAAAGGTTCTCTAGATCTGTGGTACGCGATGAACGTTTCGATCGTCCTCCATCTTGCTGGTAGTTAAGTCGATCGATGGCAATAGCTGCCCTTTTTTCAGCATGGGATTGCGCCTCAAAGGGTTAAAGCGGGTTTGATGAGCACGCGCGGATGTGTGCTGGTGGGGGGGGGGGGGGGAGATAAAAAGGAGTACATAATACAAAGTGGGGGGGAATGTTTAAAATAATGCCAAATGAAAACATATCAAAACACGAAACGAAATAATTAAAGGATTATTATGCAATTAAGTAATTATTTCAACGTCACTGAAATTCAATCAAATTTCTTCAATTCTTCAAATAATAATAATAATAAAGGGAAACGCCCGTTTTGTTTTGTGCCAAACACTAAGTCACGAAGCATCCAGTCTGAAGAGAAAGTGTTAGCAGGTCAGTGAATCAATTACAGCTTCTCTTGGACGGTCGTGGCAAAGTGTTTTCAGGCATGATCAAACACACATCCTCCGAGTTATGTCACTATTGTGTCATCAGACAAGGCGAACGCTATTGTTGCGCTGATGCGCTGCGTTTGTGTACGCGCAGCCATTGTAGATGTAATGGCGATGCTGCCGCTACGCGCTCATATAACATAATATAAGAATGGATCAGTGGCCCCATCGAGCTAGTGTTTCTTTCGGTGAACTGGATTACCTAATCGCTATTCGATGGTTTCGATGCAGTCACTTTGTGTGAAGAACAATAATCATTCAGTCCAGTAGCTGCCTTAGAGATAAGGAAATCGTTCTTTGGCCACACGGTTATCATTGACCAACTGGGCACTCTCGATTTGCCAGCAATCACTGTGTTTTGTTCTTCCCTCATGATTTTATGATTTAGGTTTTTTTTCCAATAATAATTTTTACTGGCTTGAATTCTGCATTAAAACAGCTTAATTAATGATGCAATAAACGATTCGATGTTGGCAATAAGGTACCATGAGGCACAAATTTGATGTCATTTGGTTTTGGGTATGGACATCGCCCAAGACGAGCTTCAGACCGAACGGTTCAAGCAGGATCACCTTTTCTCAACGTAGCAAGGATTTGGGAGGTTTCAAAATTTCGGGATTTTTGTTAATTGTATGTCAATAATCAAGTTTTTCTATCTTTTAGTCTTCCCCCACTTTCCCCTTGAAACTTTTTGATGAATGTACGTCCGAAGGTACAGGGTTCAGATCTTTGTTGTGCTTATGGCTGTTATTTCAATTCTTAGCGCTTCTAAAATCTTTAATTGTGCTGCTTTTTATGATTTGCATTAGGATTTACAAGTGGCTGCTTGATAAACCTGAGTTTGGGCACATTTATAAAAACCCAAGGACATGTAATCCGAACCAGCCTGAGGATAAGAGGTTTGATTGCATCGGGCCGAAATTTAAGTTACCTGTTAATAATCACATTGGTAAAAGTGTTGAAGTGAATCACCCTATATAAAATACCACATACATATAAAATACTCAAGTTTCATAAACAAGTTTAACAAAATACTCGAGAGTTTCATAAACAATAGGCTTGCCTCCAAATACTTCTTCAATGAAATAAAATGAAGTTTTAAACCATCAATTTTTGTCACATGTTTTATGTGAAAGGTACCTTAGTTTTTTGGATGAACAATGGTCGAAAAGTTCACTATCATTTCAGCCTTTGTTCCAAAATGATTATTAACAACCAGATGAAGAGGACGTTTCCGACTCCACATTGGTATATGATTCCGAATCATTATGATGTACCCTTCCTACCCTTAAAGTTTGTCCCAATCACTATGGAACACCATGTATACAACAAGCTCAGTGTGACTGTTTAACCCATTAACGCGCAGTGTTCCCGTTATGGGAACACCAAACTCTGACGTTTCGACTGTTGCCAGTCACGAAGAATAGATTTAATTTCTATAAAAAATAGTTGCGGGTGACATAGCTCCAGGATAATCCTTTACTTTTTAGCACGTCCTTTCCCGTAAAAAAATTGTCACGATTATTTTTAACAGCACTGACATCTGCTGAAAAATGGAAGATCTAGAGACCCTTTTTTTTTTTATAGCTGGCTGTGCCGGCACAGCCAGCTGTCGTCAAAAAGGTTCTCTGGATCTGTGGCACGCGATGAACGTTTCGATCATCCGCCATCTTGCTGGTAGTTAAGTCGATCGATGGCAACGGCTGCGCTTTTTTCAGCATTAGGAAAGGGTTCTGCCTCAAAGGGTTAAAAACATTCACCCATTCGAATCAGTCTATTCGTTTCCAGCTAGCCATAATTATATTTACGCAAAGCAATCATCCGCGCTCAGGGGATGAAATAATTATTTTTTTAATCAGATGCACATCCAACCTATCAACCAACCTTCATCAATTGATGGTACCGGAAAACTGGGTTGTGATGACGATTATTTTTTTGTTTCTTAAATAATGTGCGTATGTGTGCCGAATTCTAAACCACGATCTTCACTTTCAACAACCAGAAGAGAAACGGGTTTTTGTATTTGACTGCTGGCCGTCCTTTTTGTCTTGAGAAAACTCGGTGAACTAGTTTTGGGGGAGAATCTCATTCATTTTTTTTTTATTAATATTATTGTTGCGTGATAAAAGGAGAGGGAAGAAAATGAAAAAAAAAAAAAGAGAGAGAGAGAATATCAGCATTTGAAATCTCTCCTCTCGCCTCGTTTCTTTTAAACGGTTTCCTCCTTGTGAGAAATTCTTGGGCAGTGACAGAAATGCGATATCAGTGTGAATAGGAAGATGCAAAATTCCTGACCTTGTTAACCCTTTGAAACGCAACTATTTCCCAGCGCCGAAAACGTGCAGGCGTTACCATTGCTCTATTTAACTACCAGCAATATGGCTGTCGCCGCACAGCCGGTAGTGTCAAAAACGTTCTTTAGCTCTGTGGCATGGGACGGGCGATTCGATCGACCTCTCCATGTTGCTGGTATTTAAGTCGAGCGATGGCAACGGCTGCACTTTTTCGGCACTGGGAAGTCTTATCTAGCTTTTCTTGTATATCGACGAATATCTTCATTCCATTCTCCAATCCTCAGCAGATGCCAGTACTGATAAAAATAATTCGTACATCCATTGCGCAAATAACTGATGACGGGAATTGGTGTGCTGAATAGGGAAGGATTCTCGTGTAACGATGATTGACTGATATCCATTATTCTTCGTGAGTCAAAACAGTCAAAATGTCAGAGTTTTGTGTCCTCATGGCGAGGGACACCGCACGTTAACCCCTTGAGGCGCAACCCTTTCCCGATGCTGAAAAAAAAGGGCAGCCGTTGCCATCGCTCGACTTAACTACCTGCAAGATGGCGGACGATCGAAACATTCATCGCGTGTCACAGATGAGCTGGTTGTGCGGCACAGCCAGCTGCGTCAAAAAAGGGTCTCCAGACATGTGGCACGTGATGAACATTTCGATCGTCCGCCATCTTGATGGTAGTTAAGTCGAGCGATGGCAACGGCTGCATTTTTTCAGCATTGGGCAATCTATCCAGCTGTTCTCGCATTCTTCCATTTTTCAGCAGATGTCAGTACTGTTAAAAATAATCGTGACCATTTTTTTACGGGAAATGACGAGCTACAAAGTAAAGGGGATTCTCGTGGAGCTATATCACCTGCAACTATTTTTATAGAAATCAAATCTATTCTTCGTGACTGGCAACAGTCAAAACGTCAGAGTTTGGTGTTCCCAGAGTGGGAACACTGCGCGTTAAAGGGTTAAAGAGTTAAAATTGCTCTCGAGACAGTGTTGACATTGGCGTAAAGGAGAGGGGCACCCCCACCTAAAATTCGAGACAATTCAGATATCACTTATTTCAAAATGATATTTTCTACAATAGGAAACGCGCGCGCGCGTTCTCTCCCCACCCCACCCCTACAACGTTACATGCCAAATTACGAGAATGAGTGTTCATATACTACACTCATGTCTATAAATTAAGGATAATGAAGTTCAGGCAAAGAAAGAGAAAGAAGCAAAACAAATTTGACTTATTTGTAAAGTCTATTTATTAAACAAAAAGTAAAGAGCAAAAAAGATGCTATATGTTTGACATAATTAATAAAAATTGCAAGTTTTACTCCCTTGACCAAATTTCAAAAAAGAACCTATTTACAAAAAACAGTATAACATGGTTAGTAGGATGGTTAATACGGAGTATGTCTCCCGGACGATGCAATACAGGCCTGACAACGCCTAGGCATGCTGAGTATCAAATGATCAATCTGATCTTTGGGAATATTACACCACTCATCAAGCAATGCACTCCGAAGTTCCGGTAGACACGTGGGAGGGGGTTGACGGGCTGCAATTCGTCGGCCAAGCATATCCCACACATGCTCTATTGGATTCAAGTCCGGTGAGTATGCTGGCCAATGCATACGGGTTATATCCTCCGATTGAAGGCATTCGTCTACAATGTTTGCACGGTGAGGACGGGCGTTGTCATCCATAAACACAAATTCAGCACCCATGGCGCCCCGAAACAAACGTACATGTTGTTCCAGAATGACATCCCGATAGATGTGGCCTGTCATCGTTACACTCTGAACATGCAGGTCAGTTCTGGAACCAAGAATAATTCCTCCCCTAACGAGCCATCCTGCACCACCGTAACGGTGTCTTTCAATGGTGTTCTCTTGGTGGTAACGGGTACCTGGCGCTCTCCAGATGAATGTCCGGCGAGAATCAGACTCCAAACTAAACCTGGACTCGTCGGAAAACATCACACAAGACCACTCTTGAGGAGTCCACAATGCATGCTCTCTACTCCAGGTTAATCGCAGGCGACAGTGAGTTGCGGTAAGTGGAACACATCTGACAGGCCTACGAGCATATAGACCAATGTGCCCTAAGCGTCTGTACACGGTCTGCCTTGAAACTGTCGTACCGGTAGCTGAAGAGAGCTGACGAGACAGGTCTGATGCTGTACTCCGTCTGTTTCTTTTGGCAGTAACTGCCAAATAGCGGTCCTCATTCGGCGTTGTAACTCGGGGGCGACCTGTCCTGTCGTCTACTCACATTACCATCATCTTGGAATCGTTGCCAAAGCCTAGAGATGACACTCTGGGCGATTCCAAGTTCCTCGGATACTTCCAGCTGGGTACGTCCACATTCCAGTCGTCCAATAATTCTGCCACGTAAAGCATCATCCAAATGCCTCCTTTGTGCCATAACTATGCGGTTTTTGCACTGAAAGGCTTTCACAGCGCTTGTGAACAATTTTACTTCTTTGCCACCATTCCTTATATACCCCTCTCTTAAACTCTCGTCATTGTGACGTACCATCCACGCCATCTGGTGGTTTCCTGTAGTTTGCATATTCTTCTTCAAGATGTGTGTGATCATTCCACAGGTGACATTTTTATTTTAGAGATCAATTTCTGTGTGATTCTGAATTATCCTTAATTTATGGACATGAGTGTATATGTTTTGGGGGAAAAGTCACAGAATCAGTTGGAAAAAAAAGACCGTGGAAATTTCAACAAAACATTCGCTAAATCTTTTTGATTGATTTTTATTTTTCCGGAAATAAATTTAGCTATTATTACATAGCTGTAGTTGTGATTAATTAAATTTAAGTTGATGCAAAATTCCTGGCATTTTTGAAACGTCGGAGACAGCATATTTTGGGGAAAGGCGTAAAGTCTGATGGAAGAGAAAAAAAAATCATTAAAATTTCCTAACGACAGTCGATAAATTTTTTAAATTGATCTTTTCAAAAATAAATTTAGCTACTATTACATATCTAAAATTGTCTTTATTCAAATTCAAGAAAATGCAAAATTTCTGACCATGTTGACACCTTCGAGACAATGGTGTCTATCTATTCTAAAAAAAAGTAAAGGCCGCTGGCGCTGTCAAAGCTTGTTGGCCTATCTCCTCCTAAACCGTGGGGATTTGAGTTACGACTAAGGTGCCCACAGATTCGAAAAATTCCGAGGAACCTGCTAAGCTGACTTAAATTTCGAAAATCAAATTATTTTAGAAGATATTAATAAAAAACTGAAAAAATATAAACATAATGGTTGCCAGATTTGGCATAAAATCATTCATTCCTTTGCAACAAAGCGTTTCCAAGTATCTAGAATCGCATGAAATTTACAAACATGAGTTAGAATTACGCCCATTTTACGCCAAAGTAAAAACTATATGAAATAAGTAACTCAAAATGTGTTACACAAAGTTGACAATTTTCAAATAGTAAGTTCGCTTAGACAACAGGAGTTTAGAATTAGCGATTATTCGTTTTTCCAAAACAGAATAACTAATATCTTGAATTCAAAAATAATAAAATGCAGATTATTTTAAAGCTTGTTCGGTCTGGCTGGATTATTTGCTACCAGTAGAAATATTTGGCGGCGTTAACTATGCCATTATAGCAGTTATAGTACAGGATATTTGCTAGCGCGACGATATGGTATAATTCGGGTGCTAAGTACGCCAATCTGCAAACGATTATGTAAATGAAAATATGGATAACGGATAGCTTTTATTAACTTTACATGTACGCAAGTCGCCAAATAATGAAAAATCGCCATGGGTGGCAAATTCGCAAGGTGTCCAATAGGTTTTACATTATTAAAAATACAGCTGAAACAGATTTTCTGATTTTATTACGCTTTAGCTCCTAATTAATATAACTTTTAAATGGCAACATTAAATATCATTGTGTTTCTGAGGAGTGCAAATAATTTTTCCAGCGATTTTAAGCGGAGTTCGCACTCCAGGTGGAGTATAGCTCAGGACCCGTACAACACGGATTCCCATAACAAAATATCTTCCGTGTTATGAGGGGGAGGGGGTCTACTGTAGTGTGAAGTTTAAATTTTTATGTACCAATGAACATGCAAGAACCAATCAATGTGTAGCTCAGTAACATTCTATCTGATCCAATCTTCGGGTTTTGTCTGTTGAAATTATGTCTTTTTTACGAATAAGCCTTATTAGGGGCCGAATGCCTCATACGAAAAGCGAGCGTAGCGAGTCTGGGGGCCTTGGCCCCTAGTATTAACAAAAAACACTCAAAATAACTAATAACTGGTGTTTAAAACATGAAACAATAAAAAATTTTGTAAAATAACACCATAAAGTTTGCTTGAACGGCCATACAGCAGTTTCGATCAAAACCTTTTTGATCTTCTTCATTGGTAAACATTCACCTGAAGCCAGATTCAGTTGAGAGAAAAAAAAAAATCTGATGTAGACAACACATGACTTCCTTGTACGTCTATTAAATCAAAAATATTTTCGGCCCACTTCATCTAAACTTATTTTGTTTGAAAGAGATAAAATACTGCAGTAATAGTAAGGTTTAGTGATTTCTACCCAAATATTTCAGATATCGCCAAGCTGTGTTCAATTTGAAAGATTTCCTTCTGACACTTAATTTGATAATATTTCACCAAAACTAGCCAAGGACGATGACAAACGGTGATATTTTGGACATGGGCCAAATGACTGACTATCGCCAAATTTCGCGATATTTCGGTAAAACTCGCCAACGTCGACGACAAATGGCGAGATTTTGGGCATGGACCAAACAATGACTGACTACAGATGTAATAAGTTGAGATGTCCATAGACATTAATGTATTGAAGTTCTTTTGGGTGGTCCTGTAAATAAACTCTCTAGTAGATTGAAACCAAAAATTCAGATGCACAACTAGATGTTACAACAATTTTATATATGAAATTTCAACATTCTACGACTCATAGTTTTTGAGATTTAAGAGTTAAATACATACACACGTGCACCAAAAGTCGCCAAGCTTAGTGACTTTTGGCGTAATTCTTGAGGGAGGCACGTGACCATGGTCGGACCATTACCTAACTATATGATAGGACGGTATTTTGCTTGAAATGGATAAATATCCATAAAATATCCATTGGCCGTAATATATTGGAAATCGTGTGTTCCTGTAGCAGAGCTATAAATGATAAAGACACTTTTTTTTTCTTCGATCTGTCGATCGATTCATCTGTCGATCGATGGAGAAATTCATTTTGTAACCCTTAACAGAATATTTCACTTCTGAGTCGTTTGAAATAGGCTAATACCTCAAAAATACGCTTTAATGAATTTTGACCCATACAGGCAATCGAATATTTAGAATGTTTTGGGCGGCCCTGCAAATAAACTATCCATTCGAATGAGACCTAAAGGGGAGGTACACAACTACATGTTACACTAATCCTAAATATAAAGATTCAATATTCTAGGACCGATAGTTTTTAAGATATGCGAGTTACATACATACGTACGTTACGTACAGACAGCATGGAAAAAGTGATCAAATTAGACTCGCCGTCGGTCAAAATGAGTTGCAGACGCATTTATATGATCGTGCATGCTAGCCTACGATGAGATGCATCGAAAAAATTCTTTAAAGTAAATTTAGAGGTAGTCAAAATCGGTTTTTTCGTTGAAATTCGACCCCCGAAATTTTTCGGGATCCCATTACTTCCTTATACTCCGTACAAGGAAGTAAAAAAGGAAAAAGGATTTAAAAAAAACCGCTAACATTTCAGCAATTATTAATTTTTTTAAATTTATTTTGTTCAAAGACAAATTTAAAGACTACTGTATTCCTAAAATTGTGTATATATAAATTTAGAAAGATGAAATATTCTAGCAGCATATCAATTATCGTATGCTGCTCATTCGAACTGTAATACTGTGTGTATTCATGCAACCTTACTATGTACGAAAAAGCTGAAAGGGTGTTAATTCCAAATCAATACTGATTTGGAATTTACAATCTGTATAGATTAGTTTCCCCAGCCGATTGTTAATTGTACTAATCCTAAGGCAGTGACTCAAAATGTAAGGTAACAAGTCCTTTAACCAAAAAGTTTGTTCTTGAAATCAAAGAGATACACAAATATAACAAAGGGAATTGGTACAGATTATTTTTGAACACAGCCTCCATGGGCATCAAAGCATTTTTTCCCGTCCATACCCAATCTATCCGAACTGGCGTTGAAGGAATCGGGTTCCGGTTGCTGAGACTCTTAACGCCGGCGTCTTGAGTTGCATCATCGGTCTGGAAATGAAGACCTGCCAGGTGCTTGTTTCTTCAACGTGCAGAAGAGATGGACGTCACTGGGTGGGAGATCTGGTTTGTAGAGAGGATGCTCCGATACATTCCATCGGAAGCGCTGTATCCAACCATGTGGCATTCTGGGGCTATTCAGTGGCGTTTGACTGCTGTGGCCTGTGATTGCTATTGTACCCATAGGTGCACCCACGGAGGGGGCTGTGGGGGCTCCCCTAAAGGTGGAAAGTTAGAAGTGAAAAGCATTAAACATTGAAAATCGTCCCTAATGAATTAATTTTTTTCTTTTTAAAAATTGTCTTTGAATTATTTCTAAAGTACCTTTTACAATAAAGAAATAAATAAATAAATGTTAGTTTTTAAATAAATACTTAGAGTTAGTGTACGAAATACAGTTAAACTCGCTTTCAACGATACTGAAACGATCACATAATTATTTGACTATAACGAGTTACATTGCTTGTGTGAATGTTGTACTATGGGCAAGTCAAGCGGCACAGAATACTTTGACGTTATAAGTAAGTTATAACTATAATCGAGGTCACTATAACCGAGTTCAGCAGAATTTGAATACCAGCCCCTTCTAAACTAAAATCCTGGGTGCGCCACTGCTTGTACCTATATGTGGAATTTCATTCGCTCGGGGAATATGAGCACTCGTGGAGCTCTCGTTAGCTTACTTTTTGAGCTACATACGTACAAATCTTGATCTTGGATTTTATTTTATTATTTTATTATTTTTATTTATTTATTTATTTATTTATTTTGGGGGGGATAAGAATTTATATGACTGCATTTACATTTATTATGTTTTAAAGTAAGGATTTCTCCGCCCAGGTAGTGTAGAGGCTAAAGAACCATTCTATCATACCTTGGATCTGGGATCGATTCCTGTTTCAGACTTGGATGTTAATTTCTCCGTCCTTCCGTAGCGGGTAGAGCTGGCCGCCCGTTGGGTGTTCCCAAATGAAATTGCCAGCAATTCGGGACTTAGCAGTGGCGAATGCTTGATAAGCCGTTTAAGGAAAAGGAAAGAATTTTAGAAATATATTATTTTTCCTCTCAAGAAAAGTG
Organism: Cheiracanthium punctorium; assembly: GCA_038373885.1. Lineage (NCBI taxonomy): Eukaryota > Metazoa > Arthropoda > Arachnida > Araneae > Cheiracanthiidae > Cheiracanthium > Cheiracanthium punctorium. Next base: position 81,879 of record JAWZYV010008065.1, on the reverse strand, counting down.
GTCACCATGTCTCATCCAGCACCATCTATTAGGGCGTTTCACGAAGGGCCTCTAACTTTGAAAATAAACTCAAAAACGGTGATCAGCATGAAAAAACTAGTATCTTTATCCAAAAAAAAAAAAAAAACTTAAGAATTAGATACAGAAGCCACAAAATTATAGTCGCAAATTGCAGTGATTGATGGTGCTGCAAGTCGTAAGTAAAGCTTCAGATTAGCGGTCGCCAGATCTCCAGTGGCCAGAATTATTCCTGACGACTATAAAACAGTCTGTTAATCCTGCAAAATTATTATGCTTATTTCCTGCAAATTTAACCTTTTTTTAATCTTTATCCTTAGCAGATAGCCCTTTCGTAGCTTTGCCACAACACACAAACAAACAACTGACTCCCCCCCCCCTTCTGCAAACAATATGATCGTGCCCATCCCTGTACATGAGGTGTGCGTGCACGTTAAATCCGTAGTTCCAAAAGTCTTCTCACAGTCGCCAGCCTTTTCCGAGTGGTGCCAATATTCAGAAGTCCCTCACCTTCTGATGAGGATCCAAATTGTGGTGAAAAGGACATGGTCGGACCATGTAGGACCATGTAGGACATGGTCCTACATGGTCAGAAAGGACGCATGTAGCTCTAAACGACACATTCTGTGATGTGAGCTGTCCTCTCCTGGCAAACAAACAATCGCTACACGCATGCCCTGGTTGTTCTCGTTATTGCGTTTCCCACTTCCCGCCCTTTGATCATTTTTGAAGTATCATCTTTTTCCTATTTCCGAGCCTACATGTGTTACAGATTTACTTTTTATATTACTCTTTCTCATCCTGGTTTCCACTTGTTTACAAAACTGTGTGATCCAGTCAGAATCTTCTGTTAAAAACTAAACAGAATCCTCGGAAACATTTTCCGTGTCAGCAGTCTACTTTGTCCCCTTCCTCCGAACAATAATTTGTTTACATCTTTGATGAGGTGTCTGGAAACTTCCCTGCTTTCATTAATATATTATAGCCGTAGCCGCCAAAGGCGGCCAGCTTCGCCGCCCCATACCTTACTGTTCTTTATACTCAGTGCAGTGTTGACTAAATTTCTGGACTCATTTCAACGAAAATCGTGTTTCTTTGTTTTAACAGTAATTTGTCATTAAATTTATTTAGATCAGGGTTGCTACATATTTTGGGTACCATCCTAAAGGCCGATGTTGAAACAGCAAATGGCTAAAATGTGCTTTAGCCCAGTGCAAGCTGACATTTTTCAGATAGGCGAAGGCGATGAATGCGCCAAATATTGTAAATTTGACGTTTTAAAGCTCTGAAAAAGTCCGAAAGATCTTGAATTTTTGTGTATCCATTATTGTTATTTTGTAATCTGGCTACTGCGGGACATATGCTTGCTCCATTGGACGTCATTGAACTGCTAACGTGGATTTTTGCACAAGAGTTATTTTTAGTGCACTAATGTTTACATCTTTCTGTTGCCGTTCGCAGCGTGGAAATATCGTCGATACCGCATACGTTTGCGTATTATGTAAGTAGATATTGGAGTTAGTGGTACGCACGTACGTGTGTCTCCATTTTCGCTTTTTTTTTTTTTAGCAGTAGAATACTACTATTTTTAGACTTTTTTTTGTGCCTTCGTCGTTGTCTACATAGGCATAGCAAAGAACAGCTCCAGTGAAGCCTCCATGGGGGTGGCCGTAGCTCCCTCCCAACTTTTTTGTTTTAGATTCTTACACTTCACGATTCCACACGATTCAATTTGCATTTTGAACAGTTTATAGACTATCTAAAAAGTCCAATGCCCCATTCCGAGAATCAATGGCGGCTCCAGACAGAATTCTCGGAGGGGGCCATCGAACTTTTTACTTAGGTCTATAAATTGTTCAAAATGCAAATTGAACGTGTAAAATCGTGAAGTATGCGAATCTAAAGTTGTAAAACAAAATTTCGGAGGGGGCCATGGCCCCTATGGCCCCCTCACTGGAGCCGCCCTTGCCGAGAATTCAGCCTGGAGCCGCCCTTTGGCAAAGCGTGGACAAAAGTTTTGTGGGGGCGCATATATTCAAGAGTAAAAAGAGCTATATATTTCTTTTAGTTTTAAACCAAAAAAAAAAAAAAACCAGTTATAAAATGAATGGTTTTCTAAAGAAAATTGGGCGTCACATACCCCTTGTGCCAAACCCGACGCTACGCCTGTGGCTGGCTACGGCGAATCACTTTTCGAAAAACTGAAGTAAGTGTTTTTAACCCTTTTCATAAAGTGTTGCCAGAAAGAGGGGCGGACTAATGGCATGTCGAAAGTAGCCAGAATTGGCCATTTTTGCCGATTTTTCACCAGGTTTGGAGCCTAAAAATAAGTCCCCAAAACTAAACCTAGCTTCCCTAGAAAACCCTAGAAATATATTCTATATTTGGAGAGAAATTGCCAAAGCTTACTGTTATTCAATGTGAGTATTAATTAGTGTCCATAAAGGTGAAGTATAGTTAGAATATGCCTCACGAAGACTGTAAAACAGTTTTAGTAAAAGATTTTATTATAGATTTCAACTCAAAAAAAGGATTTTGTGGAACAAGGAACACTTATGAATATAGACACTTATAGATTATGACACATTTTCAAACGTAATGGAACAAGGGAGACAAATGGGACCGAAGCAATGACCTAATTATGATAGTTTTTTAATATATAGCCCTTTTAGTGCATGTTAAAATATAAAAGTGTTTTAGATTTTTTTGGAGGGGGGGGGGCTAAAAAATCTTTCGACCCCTGTCTCAGTGTTGCATCCCGTCAAAGATCTTTAAATTTTGCAGCGGAGCTGGGCACAGCAAGGAATCTTGCCCGTTGTGTGTTTGGAGTGATTGGATTGAAATAGCATATGTCTCCCTCTCAGTTGGGGCTTCAGTTGAACTTGCCATGGAGTTAAAAATGGCTGAACATGTTTGCCCTTTCCCAAGATGCAATGCGCGTTATTAAACAAGCAAGACCACAATAGAAGCAATGTACTTCACCTTTCAAAAACTTTCCCTTCGAGTAGAATTATGACTCACGAGTGTATGTCCTTAAATCATTCAGTAATTTTACGTCATTGTTTTCTTATCGTCTGCGTCGGGATTCTTTTCCAGATTAAAAAAAAAAAAAAGAAATCAGTTTCCCCGTCCTTTAGAATACTGGTTTAAGATTAAAAGAACTCTTCAGACTTCAGGTCCCATTCCAAAAAAATAATTAAATGGGTCTTCTTTCCTCGTGCTGTGTTGAAAGAAAACAAAAATGGCTAAATCTCATTTAGTGGACAATAGTTAAATAACTGGAATTAAACTTAATTTCCCGAAAGATTGCGGTCAACTTGTCCTTTTTTTTTTTTTTTTTGCGCGGATTACTCACTCGATCTTACAGCATTTATCGTTTCGTGATTCAACATAAACAATGCAGCTGATTTTGAATTCCAATTTTTTTATTTTTTGTCTCTTCCAATCTAACAGTTAGAATGTTTTTGATGATGATGCGCTGCGTGCTTTAACAAATGAGATGAGTTATGCAGAAAAAGCATGGATTACAGAACACTATTTGTGCATGCGGCACCAAAGGGCAACGAATAATACGTCCAAGATGCGGCAGAGATTCTCTTTTGTGAGTCTATCTTTGTTCCTCAGCACAGGCTCCTGAATGTCCAGCTGAAGTCCAACGTTGTACAAGGACGAAAGTGGGCATGGTCCATGAAGGGAAGCAACAACGAGCACTTAAGAGGGAATCCCTCCCGTCGCATCTTTGCAATGATGGAGGCGAACAGGTTAACAATGAGACAAGCAGTAGTAATACATGCACAAATCAAATCGTGTTGGAAAGTGCTTCATAATCTAATGGTTACGGCACGATTTTCTATCTTGTTTACTCAAGTAAGGTACCGCCCCACCAGTGGCATAGCGCATAGCACTCAAAACTGGGAGAGGAAAGGTGTCTGGTTTGAAACCATGTCGCGTCCACCAACCTAACCGTTCGGAGTTTTCCGTGGATTCCTCCGAAACTTAGCATTAATACGAGTTAAAACCCTTTAGAAAGACCCCACGGGGGCACCCCACCCCTCGGCCTAGAGCCCACAAATAGTTAATCGGCCGTAATCGCACAGACAAACAAGTAATGTGCCGTTCGAATGAATTCTAATATCGATTATTGCTATTCGAAAAGAAAAGAGTAACTGATTAGTCGAATAGTGATTATTTGCAATTTTTACTGTTCGAAATGAATTCGAGATTTTTGTTCGAACGCTATTCGAATAGTAAATTCGATTACAATATGAATATCTATTATTTACGATTCTAGATTTTATACTATTAGAGATTGGTTATTTGATTAAGGCAGAGCTACACGAAGGCTACCTGCCTAAAATGGTTGGGGGGGGGGGGGGGAGGCTTTTGAGGAGCACTTTTTAAGACGGCCTAACGCATGTTCACATCTTTTCTGGAGAAAGTGCCAAAACTCCAAACCGACAGATGCGCGGGTGGCCAGAACTTTAGTTCACACTTCGACAGTCTACCATATTCAGTGGTCTTATCCACTGAACCATGAATACGACTGAAGATTTCGAATGCTAAATGCTGTGAGCCTTCCAATGGATTTTTCTTCTTTTTTCTTTTTTTTAAATCGATTCTCTCGAGTGACTTAAATAATCGATTAATTCGAATAGTTTCATTCATTCGTGCCCATCACTAACTAGTTCGTCCTACAGTAGCCTAGTCACGAAATTCCGTTCCCGTAAGAGCACGGGACGTGAGGCAGCATCGGCTTGGCACCTTCTGGGGAGGATGAACTCCTCTATCGGCTGGACTGCTGCGGGACAGAGTTGGGCATTATGAACTAAAATATTAGTTGAACTAAATATTCAACTCAAAACTAAGTCAGTTTTCATTGAACGCAACTAAATGCTCAACTAAAGTAGTTGTTACTTGAAGGACCAATTAACTCTGCTCAACTACATCAGTTTTAGTTTTCTGTTCAATTAAAACTACTTTAGTTGAGCCGAGCTAGTTGAATCTTACAACTATAACTAATAGTTTTAATTGAAGGTTCAACTAACTTGTCGCAACTAAATCAGTTTTAGTTTTCTGTTCAACTAAAACTAATTTAGTTAAGCAGAGTTAGTTGAACCTTACAACTAACAACTATTAGTTTAGTTGTCATTTACCCAACTAACTAAATAAGTTCTAGTTGTTAGTTGAATGTTAGTTTTTGTCTAACTCTGCTGTGGGAGTGTGTACGCTAATGGGAGCTGGTTCACGTAAAATCTGTTCGTGTCTCCAGTGTCGTCCATGTCTCCAAACGATACCTCTAAAGGGCCGATTTCAGGTGCTAGTTCTCTCATCTGGAACGAGTACAAAATTATGAGACCCCGAGCTAAGTCGGTCTTCCACCCACCAGGGATCATTAAAATGGAAGCCGCTTCCTTTCGCCCATCGCCATCCTATATAAATGATCTGGGGAGGATCTACAGAGGGAATTTGAAACAGCAACGACAGCTAATTAATTCAATTATTCATTACAGGTCTCGGCTACGCTCCTGCTGGTGATAGCCACGGTGAGCAGCGCTCAAGGGAGATGGAACTACAATGACGTGGACCTGCGCATAGCAGAGCGACAGGCCATACCCCACTACATTCGTCATGGTTTCGAGTACGCCGACATTGACATCAAGAGCATCATGCGCCAGAGAGGCTTGTTGCCACAGAACAACAACAACAACAGATTCTCCAACAACCGTCCCGTCGTCCACCACAGTTCGAACGTCAACAGCAGCCGAGGGAAGTCCCTGGCCACGAGCAACCACCTGGACGATAGGAAAATGGTCAGCGACAAGAAGAGCAAACTGTTGCGCAACAAGTACAGCAGCAAGTACTACGCTGGAAAGTACAAAAAACAGAGGTTCGGTTGAAGACAGTTGTTTTGCCACAAGAGAGACTTTTTTGTGTGTGTTAGTGTTTCTTCTTTTTTTTTTTTACTCCTTTTGAGTTGCCATTTATAACAGGGTGTGGAAATCTAAAGGGAATGGGAGAAAATAAAATGGAATTTCAGAAGGTTTGAGTGAGTTTGTATTTTACTTGTAATAATAAAAAAAAAAACAAAAACTAGCATAGTTTTTTACTGGTTTTATTAGTTTATTTATTATTTTTATTTTAAATGACTCACACTCTTGTTATCATTCCAGAGATTTAACCATATTAATATAAAAGAACCTTTGAATTGACAGTCGCCGCAAAAAGACTGCCGTTTTATAAATTAATACTTTCCCAGAAAGCACCCCCATGGGTTGAAGCTTGGTTCCCATCTGAACACCGAAAGTAAAGCAGCGCCGACCTTGGTCAGCGCTTGGAAGGATGATGATCTCTCTCGGCTGGACTATTGTAGGACCGTATGTATACGCTAAAGAGAGCTGATGCACGTAAAATCTGTCATGACTCCTGGGTGTTCAAACAAAACCTCTGGGGGTGCCAATCCAGGTGCAAGTCTCTCCTCTTAACCTGTCTCGAAATTAAAACACTCAGTAGGATCGAAGTTAGCCCAACTGTTGGATACGCCCATCAGGGCCGGCTATAGCGGAGGTGCTGCGGATGCAATGCAGTCGTGCCCCCGGCTTCACAGCCCTTACCCCAAATCAAAAAAGTACCTTTATTTATTTTACCATACCTAATGAAATGGAAATTTTCAAAGATTTCTTTAAATAAAATAAGTTGACTGCTACTGTTGCTACTCTGCATTTTTAAGAGCTAAAGCATCATTTATAAAAGAGTTTTCCTCACACAGGATAACGTCACTTACCTTTTTCATCTGAGAAAAGTTCAGGTCCCAGACTACCTAGGAGGCCTCTTTTACACTCCTTGCCCCTTTTGTTTGTTGGTATGCTAATGGGTTTTCTCGAAATTACGGGATCTGGACATGGAACTTAAAACGACCGCAGACGTCATTACAGTAGTCTCCCTCTTAACCGGCCTAATTGGGACTGGGGATGAGCCGGTTAAGCGAAAATCCCGTTAAAGCGGAATACATATATATATACATATATATATATGTGTGTGTGTGTGTGTGTGAGTGAGTCTGTGTGTGTAACTAATTGATGGAACTGCATTATAATAAATGCTTTAACTTATTACGAAAGTTTTATATACCATTAGGAAGAAAATTTTAAAAACATCAGTCATTTTTTTCTGCTGAAGTATGAAGTTCGACAACTTACTGCACAGTTTCGTCATTTTCTTTTTAAAGCATCACATCAATGCAGGAATCTGATGCTTGTTGTTCTACATAACATAAAGCTTTTTTCCAGTGTTTTTGCTCCAGCGAACATGGCGGGGAGATGACGGAGATAGGCGGCAGTCATGGTCGGAAATTTTTAATTTATGTGTTTTTTAAAACTTTTTTTCTTTTTCATTTGAGTCAAATACGGCCGGTTAAAGCGGAGATCCGGTTAAACGGGACAGAACTCCTTGTTGTTTTCTTCTCGAAGCCGATAATTAGTTAATACATCCGAGAGAGCTGGGGCTACAGATCAACCTTGGTTGACGCGAAGTACATTTTGCACATCTGCTTTTACTTTAGATAAGGGAGCACAGAGAATAAAAAATAACCTGCATATGGTGATCTTTGCAGGTATGGGCAGTAGCGGATCCAGGGGAGTGGTTAGGGGGCTTCAGCCCAAAAGAGATTGCTAAAAGGTAACATTCTGCTTTATTATACATTTTAAGTTAGATAAAATGAGCTTTTTTTATAACTTAGCCCCTCCTAAAAAGTCTTACATTACTTGAGATTAAAATTTTGCTTTATTGAACATATTTTTGGGGTGAAATAAGTTTTTATCAAAATTTAGCCCCTCCTCAAAAAAAATTCTGAATCCGCTACTGGGTATGGGGTCAAAATTTGTTGCTTTTACAATCTTACGAATGTGTTGATCAAATCAACTGTGTTTAGTGACTCCGTATTTGATTCTGTGGTTTGTAGTTACTTCTTCAACTTCACTAACCCAAAATCACTAAAAGAGTGTATTTGTATTAGACTCCAATGCGAATCTATTAACACCTGCGTATGTTATATACATTTTTTTTTTTAATTTGGGCGGTAACTTGAATTTTATACGGATTAAACTTACCAATTTAATCACCACGTTTCCTACTTTTAAAGAAAGATAAGTCCTTTGTTAGTTTATAATTGTTCAAAATTAAAATTATTAGTTATCTTTAGTAAAAAATAAATAAATAAATAAATAAAATCCAGTTTCACATTATAAAAGTTTTAAATGCATTTTGATTGTTTCCAATACTCATATTTACTCCGATTTAATCCTTGTACAATAAATGCAGACTAAGCCAAATTCTCTGTAGTTAGATGGCACACTTCTAAACTCCTACCAATGTTGGGTAATGTTCTAAGCAAAAGTCACTACATTTAAAATTGTGTAAAGTACACATAAAATTGAATGATAGAAATATATGTCTCAAGAACGTAGCCAGAAAAAAATTTCGGGGCGAGACCAAAAGGCGGTAAAAAAAAGTTTGATTAATGGCATCCAATTAACAAAAATCTGAGTTTCGAGAGGGGGCCGAGGTTCCGTCCTTTATTAAGCTGTTTTTTCTGTATACAGACAGGCCTATGTCTGGTTCAATTATCTTAACGCTTTCATCACTTCACTTCTTTTCTAAAGCAGCACTGGCCATGTTTTAAAAGCTTATAAAAGTATCAAACAATACTCCAAATTCATCTTAATCTCTAAATTAGAGGGCACTAACAATGTCACTGCCGAAAAATAGAAAATTACTAATATAGTGAAAAGTAGCTAAATTTAGTCGCAAATTTTCGAAAGTGGTAGCACGGATTAGTAAATTTGGCTTTTAAATTAAATTATAATAATTAATCATTATTAAAAACTATAATAAATTGTTATAATTTTAATAATGGTTAAATTGGATTGCTAGTCTCAGCGTGAAGACTATTCAAACATACGTTCTCGTTCGGGAATGCATATTTTGCCGAATAACTAATACCGAATACCGAATATTTGGTTAAAATTTATTAAACCGTTATTAAACTTTGATTACAATGATTATCCTTGACTATCCTGCCCCCAATCTGTGACGTTTACCACCAAGGCTCACGATGATTTATCTCAGAACATGTAATAAACTGTTCCATTTTTTTTTAAATCTTGTTCTTGAGGTTTTCGCTTTGGCAAACAAGGCCGGCATATACCTCTAATGATCCTTTATGGGACAAATACAAAACACGAATATCGAGACTTTTACCACAAGCGGCTGTCTCAGTTGTTCCAGTACCCTAATGGTACAAAATAATAAGATAAAAACAGAAAAAAGAAAGACGAACGAAGAAAAAGATTGAAAAATAAAGAGAAAGAAAAGTTAAAAAAAAAAAAAAAAACTAATAAAGTACAACTCCGGCCAGTCGTCCAATATAAATATTATCAACTGTTCCATCGAATGAGAATTCGTTCTGTTTGAAATTTTCTTTATTGTTATTGTGAACACGTATATCGGATTTGTGTGCTTGGCTCGAATTCCGCTTATAAATCCTCGTCAGTAGGACAACACAAGGGAGGGGTGGTGCCCACAGTGGGGGGTCTTTCTAAGTGCTCCTAACCCGTATTTACGCTAAATTTTGGAGAAAATCACGGGAAACTCTGAACGGTTAGGTCGACGGACGCACGATGGGACCCAAACCCGGGACCTTCACACTTCGCCCATCTACCATTTCCAGTGACATAACCACTGTGCCATGGTGAGGCTGAAATTTCCTTACCGTCTTGCTGCTGCAGCTGCTGTAATTGGAACATTTATTTCCGAACTTGTTTGCATGGTTTGAAGAATCCGCTTATAAATCCTCGTCGGATAAAGCAGACGACACAATGACAGCTTTTACTAGCACAGAGAAAGGAAAATTATAGTTCATAGGACAAACACAAACAACCAGGGAATGAGTGGGATCGAACCCAAGAACGTGCGCTTAAGCGGTAACCGGAGAGGAATACATGCCCTTAACTTTTCAGACACCGGCTCCCCCCTACTGCCTTGTTACTACCAAGAGGTCCCTTAGAGGATTGGTTCCCTCTAAAAACGAATCTTATTTGCTGAACTCGACATTTAACAAGCACTGTAGCTTCCATAACCTTAGTAAGAGGTATTCGGGAATAACAGGTGTTAGCAGTGGTGTAGCCAAGGGGGGAGAGGTAGGGGGTCCCAACCCCCCCATATATTCTTCACTCCCTTATCACACACACGTATACATATATATGGGTTGCAGTATTCGTAACCCCCCTCCCATGAAAACTTTCTGGCTATGCCCCTGGGTGTTAGAACAATATATATATATTATATATACATATTGTTTTTTTGCGGTTAGTGAACAATTATATATACACAGAAGAGCCATTACATTATGACCACCCACATATTTTTCAGTGAACTCGTCTGGATGACATGGAGAACACGTAATTAAGTGGGAATGGCATTTAACTTTTGCTTGAGAAGGTAAGGAATCATTCTTGCACTTACGTTTGTAAGTGATAGGAAAGGCTTTCGATCAAAGCGAACTGGATAGAGGGCAGATTGTAATGGCCCGAAGACTCGGAACGAGTATCTCCGAAACTGCACGACTGGTCGGTTGTTCACGATCTTCCGTTGTAACTATTTATAAAAAGTGTATTAATGACGGTGAAACCAGCAATAGACGCCAAGATGCTGTGCGTCCACGCATCATCAAGGAAAGACGACGACGCAGACTGTCCCGCCTGGTACAGCAAATTTGGCGCCAAACAGTGGCTCAGCTGACAGCCCAATACAATGCAGGTCCAAGTACAAGTGTTTCGGAACACACATTTCAGTGGATACTATTGGATATGGGACTGCGGAGCAGACGTCCCACTTGTGTGCCTCTGCTTACCAAGCGTCATTGTCAACTACGCTTACAGTGGGCACGGGAACATCGAGACTGGCGACCACGGTTGTGTAGAAAAGAGTTGCCTGGTAGAATGAATCCCGGTTTCTCCTTCATCACATTGATGGTCGTGTCAGGGTAAGCCGTCTTCCAGGAGAACAGCTCATCTCCTTTCCCCGGCAACTCAGAGATCAAACAGCACCATGTTCCATTATCTCGACTTCGTGTGGCCGCTGCTTTAATAGTTGGTGCAATCTGTCTCAGTATCTACCAAGAACTCATGGCATCCACGCCTAGGCGCGTTGCAGCTGTTTTGGAGGCCAAAGGAGCCGCAACGCGTTGGTAGTCATAATGTAATGTCGTCTCTTAGGTGTATATATATATACATATACAGGGTGGTCCTAAACTATAAGTCAAAAATGTAAAGGATGATAGAGGGAACCAAGACCGGTGCAGAATCACATAGCAATGTGGGATCAGAAACGTCGTCTTCATTTACCTTTAATAATCACTTTGGAAGACGTGTTGAAGTAACAGTGAACATTCAGACCCTCGTATGTCAAACTTAACGCATCTTTCACAGAAAGCGCTAAACCAAAATTGGTAATTTAAAAATTCTATTTAATTTCGTTCTTGGAAGTGTCGGAGAACAGCTCATTGCTTATGAAACTCGATTGAGAACTTAGACCAAGACAAACACTCCAACAGTTCTTCTAAAGAGATTATTAACAGGTACATTAAAACGGCGTTTCCGGCCTCACATTGCTATGTGATTCTGAACCGTCTTCTTCCCCCTCTACCTGCCTTTACATTTTTGACTTATAGTTTAGGACCACCCTGTATTATTTATTTATTTGGATTTAGCGACCAATTAAAGGCATTTCCTTTCTAGAAATAAAATTCTAAAAACAAAAACCTTTCTTTCAGAAGATTTTGTCTGCTATCACGAAGACGGTCTTCTGTGACTGTATTTGCGTTTAACACTTTTCTTATTCCAAATAATATTCATTACCAATCGCAGAATCACACAGCGGAAGAGAGAGAGTACAAATAAGGTAAACGAAGAATGCGTCAACAATGGGTTAAGGGGATTCGAACTTCAGACCTCACCGATCGTCGGCAAATGGCAGAGGCAGGTGCCCAAACCCTCTCAGCCAAGCGGTCCTCGAACAAAGCATTTCCTTTAAAAATATATAACTACAGGTTGAAGGTCATACACATGTATCTTAAGTATTACCCTATAAAAGCAGCATCCAGTTACAAATGTCTGTACAGGCTGAAAGAAGATCACGTAAAGTGAGTAACTGAACAGCACTATACAAAGACAGGCAAAAGAATAATGTAGCTTTTTTTTTTTCATTATTATGAATGCATAAATGAGTTTACGGACGTCTCGAATAATTTGTGATGGACGAGGACTCTTTCTTTAGGCGTGGTTCTTTTTTTTTTAAGAATGACCTTAAGAGCTAATTTCTCATCTTTGCTTAATGCGTTGAACATATCCTTGATATAGTTTTTAAGTTTATTTATTCGATACGAAATATTCATATTTGTTTAGAAGGTTCTATCCTTTGGTCCACGACGAAACAACAAAGAAAAAAGAAATTTAATTTATATGACATTGCCTTATAATCTGACTTTTCTTTTAATCTACTAAATATATGTTACCTATGGGTACTATATACAAAAAATTGGGACATATTAAGACCAGACCACTGCGGGACTGCTCTCTTGTCTTAACCCATTTATGCCTAGTGTCCTTTTTTTGGGACGGCATTTTCGCTATGAGTCGAAAACGTTATTTATTTTTCCTAGCCTTTATTCATGAGTACTGAGCCTCAACTCTACAAAATGTTTTAACATGACCCAGTAAGACGTTGATATTTGGATTTTTATACATAATGATTTTAAAAGAAAGCATCCCTTGTTCAAGAAGTTGATATCAGAAATTTATCTATTATTTCTGTTATCAGTAAAAATCGAAGAAAGTCGCAAAAATATCCAGGCACAAATGGGTTAATGTAACGTGGATATGGCTATCTCACTTCTTTGGGGATACAGGTCGTGACGTTATTTTTCAAGCAACTTTTTCTTTCAACGTATAATATATAGAACGTATATTATTTTATTATATATGTAGTATGCGTTCTAATAATATTATACGTGCAATATAACAATTACACGTAAATTTTTACACGTACTCCGTAACATGATGCATTATTTTTTTTCCGATATGGATGATTTACTTTGTCATTGTTTCTCGTAAATACACACATGATTTATCGGATCGGAGATTAATATTAACCGTTTTGACAAGAATTTGAAACGCGCTTTGAAATGTTTAAAACGAAAAATGAGGGGGGGGGGGGGAGGTGAGAGAACTGGTCTTTCATTTTCAGAATTTTATGGGTTTTTTTTTTTTTTTTTAATTATTTTGCACATTATTCGGTAAGCCTTGTAAGTTCGTTAGGAAATTTTTCGTAAAAATGTCTATGGTGGGGCTCCTCTCTTGTGGAAGCACACGGCTGCAGCCCCGGTCTCCCGCCCCTAAATCCGGCCCTGTATAAGTCGACAGTAAAATAAATAAAAACTTTGTGAAAAAAACACACATAAAATGTTACTTATAACACGATCGTTTCGACCAAAAATTCTTTCGATCTTCGTCAGTCAAAGCCCTTCGTCTCACTAAACAGAGGGAACTATTTTATGTGTGTGTGTGGGTTTTTTTTCACAAAGTTTTTATTTATTTTATCGTTTAACACCAGTATTTTGAATGTTTTTGTCCATAAGTCAACAGTATTCCAGAAATGCTTGATACGGTTATCCTGGCATCTGAACTAATCGAAGATCACCTCGTATGCTTGCAAACAGGCAGGTTGAATGTGTGGGGCCGTATATTGCTTTGTTTCACACTTACGTGGCTGTTGTAGAAACTTCGCAACTTAATGTGCTTATGAGTACATATTTACATTTTAATAAGCTTCATTCTTAAATTCATTACTCATTTTATGGTGATTGGTTGTCATATGGAAGATAATAGATGGTATTCAAAACTGGAGGGTACCCTATTTCGAAACGACTTGCTGTTTATTTTATCGTATTGCAGTATGATCATCGATCATTGTTCTTGTTTAGTAAAATGAACTAGAATGAATATGTATTTGTAGTTCTATAATATCTTTTTTTCCGGGGGGGAGGGGGGGAAGAAGTATATGTGCGTGGGAAAATGGAGAAGGATATCTTGGTCTGTTCTCATAATGGCTGAACCAGGCCTGGACTGGCCAGGTCGCTGGTCGGCGATTGCCGAGAGCCCCTTATCTAAGGGTGCCCCAGCGAGGCCCCCAGTAATGGATATACTACTTTATAATTAGAGTAATTTGATATACACGGGCAGTCAAAAAGTTCCCGGAAAATACTCACCACTATTTTGTTGCTAACGGTGTTGCTAACGAAGTTCAAGCAGGTTGTAGTTCATGTGCAGGTTGGGGACATGTGCGGATTGGGGACACAATGAAGGTATGGGGTGCGTTCAGACTGCCACTTTCGGGTAAATCTCGAGTAAAACACGAACTGCTCGAGTTTAACTCGGGGAGATTGACATCGTGAACAGTTTTGAGTATTTAATAGGGAAAAAAGGGGGCGGCACGTATTTACTAACCAGTGGAGCCAATGGGAGCGAACAATAACAATAAACAAAGGTCACGTGATCTATCTCCCCAACTTCCCAAGGAAAATCCTTGGGGAGTTGGGAAAAACTCGGGCTACTCAGCTTGGCAGCCTGAACGCTTTGTTTATCTCCCCGAAAACCTCAAAACGGGCATCGTGAACGGCTTGGTTTTTTTCCGAGTAACTCGAGTTACTCAAAAGTGGCAGTCTGAACGCGCCCATGGTGTACTATGAGTTTGTACCAGCTGCACAAATTGTTAACGGTCTTTTTAGACGCAAGTTTTGAAAAGACTGCGGGGGGTCAGTCCCAAGAAAACTTTCCCCCAAATGTCAAGGAGGATGGTCACTGAATCACGACTACTCCCTCCCTCCCATACATCGATTGTTGTGCAGACAAGGCTCGTAGAAAAGAACATTCCACTCCCCCACCAGTCTCCCTACTCTTCGGGTTTAGCACATCAGATTTCTGGCTCTTTTCCAAAATCAAAATAGGCCCCTAATGTAACCATTTTGATACCGTAGAAGACATCAAAGCCAACGCGACGGCTGAACTTCCGAAGATACCGAAACACTACTTTCAGCACTGTTTCCAGCAATGGCAGGAGCGGTGGAGCAAGTGCGTGTGTTCTGAAGGCGATTAAGTACTTAATGTACATTGTGGTAATAAAGAGTTACACCACAATTCCGGGAACATTTTGACTGCCCGTGTATATCAGAGTAATATGTATCAAAGTAATTTGATTATTTATTTCCCAGTAATCTTACGCTTTTAAACAGTGGCGTAGCGGAGGACCCCCACAAACACCTCGGAGCAAGGGGCTTCCCGAAAAATCAGGAGCTCCAACAGCTTTAAAGTAGTTAAATGCGGTTTTTAGGCACGTAAGCCTAATTTTCCAGTATGGCCTCCAGAGGCGTAGCCAAGGGGAGGGTTAGGGGGAACATACCCCCCCCCCACGAGGAATTTTTTCCCATACAAAATGTATATTCTTCACTCCCTTATCACGCACATGTATGCATATATGTGAGTTGCAGTAGTCGTAACCCCCCCCCATGAAAAATTTCTGGCTACGCCCCTGGGCCTATCCTAATATTTTATTCCCTCTAAATTCCCCAGTAAGGGACCCCTTTTCAATCTCTAGCCAAGGGCCTCCAAATGATCCAGTTCGGGCCTGGGCTGAACTCTACAAGTAGATAACTGATAACGCTTATACAAAACAGATCATACAGTACTTTTATGAATATTTCGCAGTGAGAAATTTCTTAGGTCATTTGATAATAAAATGAATGGAGACATTGTATTGTACTGTGTATTTAAGGAAAAGCTACACGTGGGGTATCTGCCCAGGGGATGCCTTAGGCGGAGGACTTTTTAAGGGGCTTAAAGACGTATTTACATGACATATGGAAAAACCGCCCAAAACTCTAGAGCGTTAGATAGACTTCTGCGCGGTAGGCCGGAAACCCGGAATGAATGGTGACAATATTAATTATACTGAATTCCTAATGGTACCCTGAATGGTACTGAACCTAAAAATTTTTTTATATTGCTGAACCTGACACTAGCTTTTTTTCAATTAAATAAGTGCCAAAATATTATCTGCTTAGCACACAAAAGGTCACTGTGAAAATCGTCTTTGAGCTATGTTACAGTACTACAAAAATATTTACACACGGTAGCAAAAAATAAAATGAAATAGAAATGAATATATAAAGTTAATTTATATCGCCCTCATATACAATAGACATACAATACAATGTCTCCATTCATTTTATTATCTAATGACCTAAGAGAATTTCTCACTGCGAAATATTCATAAAAGTACTGTATGATCTGTTTTGTATAAGCGTTATCAGTTTTCTCTTTCCAACGTTTTGCGTAAACTAGATGATTCTTCGATAAACTAAACAAGTTTAACTGCATGATTAGTTTTAAAAATTGGATATAGATGGAAGCACTACAGAACGATCCGAATAGCTTGTTGACTAATGGCACCGCGCGCCGGTCCGAATAGCCACATTGGTTGATTGGCATAATTTGATCTATCTATTAATACACATTATGTGCTATAAAAATTTTATATAGATGTTGAAGACTTACTATAAAAGTTTTGCCGAACCGAACAGTAATGTAAAATGCTGCTCCTCTTTGCTAGAAAAAAAAAAAAAAAAAAAAAATATTCCACTAATACGACCCAAAATGTTCTCAAGTTTTCAATGTGAGAAAAAAATTGATGTACAAGGTGGTCAGAATTAAAACACCCGTTCTCAGAGCTCTCTATACATCTCAGTATAAAGGCTCCAGAATTGTTGAGCATATTAATCAAGACATGAGGAAACGGGTTCCTTCAAAAAAAGTTAGTTCCAGAAGACAGATAGATGACGCTGTACATGTACAACGAGAAATATGATGAAAAGATACAAATACATATTTTATTCGAACATGCTAAATATTCATACAACAAGGACCTTATTGATGCAGGGAATGCTACTCATTATACTTCCCTTCAAAATGTAAAATCTGCAGGCTGTTCGTAATTGGTTGGCCGAGATGCTTCTCACATGCAAAGTGATACTGTCTTTCAAATCTGTCATGTTACCACACATCCTCAATAAACAAGATTTTTAAAGCATCCCCACAGCCATGGATTACAGGGATTAAGATCTAAAGAATTAGATGGCCAGGTTGTCTGCAACGCACGACTAATTACTCTAGTAAAATGTTGCCGAAAAATCTGCTGAACACAGAGTCCAATGTGTGGAGGCACCCCATCTTACAAAGATATTTAAATCATCAAGACATTGGCGCTGTTGCATTTGGGGTACAACACAGTTTTCGAGCATGTTTTGGTACCTCCTGGCCGTCCCGGTGCATGTCACAAGGCCATTGCGAGTAGCTTTTCGGATAAGAAATAGTCCGGGAGCCAGCTGGCATTTTTGATGACCAATAACAAAAAATCTGAAATCTCGTCCGATAGTTCATTTAGTTACTACAAATAACAGAAGTGAACGTCAGCTGGCGCATTTGCGGTGGGTGAAGCCGCCCCGGCCGCCCAAACATGTAAAATAATTAAAATATAATAATTATAAAAATTTTGATACTTTGTGCATGTGTTTATCATGTTGTGTACAAAAAAAAAAATAGTCAGCTTTTCTTATAGTGGTGGATTATACGTCAGCTGCTGAAGATCATCTGCATTCGACTGTATAGCGGTGGATTATACGTCAACATGCAAAGAGCATCCGTTAAGTAAAATAATAATTAAAAAGCGTAAATTTGGTGAAGTGATTGTTAACTTTACTAGTTTTTGGAAAAAAATAGTCAGCTGAGTTTTCCGTGGTGGAAAAGTGGTCGGCTGGCTATTGAAAGTTGCAGCGTATTGCTACACGCACAGGCGCCTTATGTATATTTCACTGCATCACATGATCACTTTTACACCGCGGAAAATTCAGCGGACAACTTCTTTCAGGTAACTTTTATAAAGAACTACTACTTTACAAAGTTCAGCTTTCTTGGTTTCTGATGTCTATCAATTTTTAATGTTACATGGTGCGTCTCACAGTACGCCTAGGAATCGACTGAAGATACCTAAATCTTTTTTTTTTTTTTTTTTTTTTTTTTTTTTTTTTTTGTACTCTCAATTACATAAACTCACTTCCAAAAGTTAAGCACGAAGATGTAAAATGCAAAAAAATCAACAAATACTGCTTTGATTGACACAAAATTCGGCAGGAAAGTAGCATATATATTTATGCATAAAACAAAATGAATAATTATATACAGAAATGAAAACAATATTAAATAAAAGGACATTAATAGGGTGTGTGATCCCCCCTCATCTGTATACAAAGTTTACATCTTGTGACCATGCTTTCAATTAGGTGGTCAACTTCCGCAGAATTAAGCAATCGCCATTCTTCTTGTAGAGCAGTTTCCAGCTCAATAAGAGTGGATGGAGGTGGGAAGCGTGAAGATACAACACGGCCGAGAATATCCCAAAGATTTTCAATGGGATTAAGGTCGGGCGAATATGCAGGCCACGCCAACCGCGAAATCCCTTTACTCTCCAGGTAGTCATCGACGATGACAGCTGTATGGGGACGTGCGTTATCGTCCATTAAAACAAAAGTAGGGCCAACTGCTGCAGCGTACAATCTCACAATGGGTTCTAGGACTTCATCTCGATACCGGACAGCCGTTAAAGATGTGCAGGTCGATGCGATAGCCTAATGAAATCCCTGCCCACACCATAATGCTTCCGCCTCTGAATGCGTGATGTTCGGTGATGTTTTGGGGCTGATTGCATGTTCCTTGTTCACGCCATATCCTTATACGCTTGTCATCTGGCTCCAGAGCAAATCTTGACTTATCAGTAAACTTGACATTGTACAGTCAGACACAGTCCAATTGACAGGTTCCCGGCACCACTTTAATTGGACGGATAGAAAAACACAAACTCGAAGTACCCGGGCGTACAGTCCACTCATATGTAATCTTCGGCGTACAATAGATTCAGATATCGCCTTATCAACAGACGCTGTAACCATAGATGTCACACGTGTGGAGGTCGCTCTGAGATTCCGCTTGGCTAAAATAGCAATATATCGATCTTCTTCGGGGGTTGTAACCCTTGGGCGACCGGCTACGGGCCTTCGGACAACTGTCTGTGTTGTTTGAAATTGTTTCCATAAACGTAAAATTACAGAATGATGAACGCCGAAGAAAAGAGCAACATCTGTGATAGACTGTCCTGCTCAATACATCCAACAGCCCTACAGCTCTCAGAAAATTCCAAATTTCCACACCAGACTGTACCATTTGTCTTCTGAAAGCCCTAGAAACACGTCTACCTTGAAGAAAAAATCGTACGAATGTTCTCAACACCTTTCATCGTCACTTACATGCAACTCCTATAACCCTTCACAATGGCGGCTTCTTATACGACTGCCTGTTTTGCGTATTTCTCATCTAGAACCTGCGACTGGCTATTACCTAACATACTTGAATACTTCCTTCTACCTTTGCAGCAAATTTCAGCTTCTTTAATTCAGATTGATTTAAGGACATTAACATTTTCCTCTCCGTGCTTAACTTTTGGAAGTGAGTGTACTTAAAATACATAACAATGAGAAAAATATATGGGGAGGTGGCCCAAAATAATCCTAGCGGGCAAAACGATCCATGTGTAGACTTAGATACAGGTCGCGCTACCTATCGGATAGCATATAAACTAGTTGTGCCAAGTCGAGAAGAAGCAATGGCGATATTTAAGCGATCGGTGTATTACGTGCCTGAGTATAATTCTTCAAAAACTGGGTTTCATCATATCTATTACGAGGTAAGCACTAACTTTCGTATTTATTTAGAAATACAATATTTACAGAAATATGATTTGGTTGACTGAACAGAGTATGTTTTTAAATGTCAATTTCACTTACTTTATTTATGTTTCTTGGCGAGTTCCAGTATTATGAACTAAAGGGAGCAGCCATACTGCCGGTAAAAATGATCCATCGACTGGAGAAACTCCAGTACCAGGCCCTAGTCATCATGGCAGCCCTTCAGACGTTCTCAAAATGCATGATCCCCATTAAATTATTTAATTTATTTCTGCGTTTATTGTAGGCCACATTTTTAAAATTATAATTTTGAAATATTGCATTTATTGTTTGTGACACTTTCCTATTTTAAAATTTTCAGAAAAAAAAATTATGCATACTATGCGATTGTAAAACTTAATTTATTTCATTATGTATAGCCATAATTACTTTTACATCTTTTATTCTGCCAATAAAAAGCAATTTGCAATTATTTTCAAATGAAAGATCATTTTGCCCGTGGGTGAACGTAAAATGATCCTTTGGACTCTTCAAAATTCTATTTTTATTTATTTATTTATTTTTTTTTTTTTTTTCGTCACTCAATTCGGGCTTAAAATATTATTAAAATATGTTATGATGCAAAATATAGTGTAAAATATTGTAGCAAAGGGTCAAAGTTTTATTTAACATTTATGTTATTTTGTGCAAGTTTTCCCCTTAAGGGAATCATTTTGGGCCACCTTCCCCTATATGTAAATATCGAAGAAAATTAGCTTAAATTCACATTTATATCGTAAAAACGAAAATTTCGTACCTCAAGTTATGTGTAATTTATATTTTGCTCAGCTGTTGAACACGAGTTACCTGAAAGAAGTTGCCTGCTGAGCTGATGCAAGTGAGATACATCAGGTGCCTGTACGTGTAGCTAGACTCAACTTTCATTCTCCAGTTGAGGACTTTTCCACCGCGAAAAACTCAGCGAACTATTTTTTTTCCATAAAACTGATGAAGTTAATTGTCACCTCATCAAATTTCAGCTTTTTTATTATTGTTTTACTTAATGGGTATTTACATGTTGACGTACAATCCACTGCTTTTCAGCCGAATGCAGATCATCATCCAGCTGACATATAATCCACCGCTATAAAGTCAGATGCCTATTTTTTTTTTCATTTGTGTATAACGTGATAAACACGTGTACAAAGTATCAACTTTTTTATTATAATTATTTTTTTTATTATTTTACATGTTTGGGCGCCCGGGGGCGGCACACCCACCGCTACTCTATCAGCTGACGTTCATTTTCTTTACTTACAGTATAAAATGAACCAAAGTAAAAAATCTCAGATTTTTTGCGATGATGATCCCAAAATGGAAGCTGGCTCCCGAACTAAAAAGTCCAAGAATGAATGCGCCTGTGAATCCACACCAGACTGTAACTTTCGATGAGTGAAGTGGAATCTCTTGGAAGGTCGAGGATTTTTCGCATCCCAAATGTCAAAGTTATGGGTGTTGACTGTTCTACTTAGATAGAAATGCGCTTCATCGCTGCCTACAATAAAGTCCATGACGCTATCCATTGATTGTTTAACAATAACAGTGGCGATATCTTCAACGAGATCTGAACGAGTACGTACTTAACCCGGCGTACTTTGTACTAGTATTTGCGTACTTAACCCGGCTGAATTCTAAGATGTCTAGTTTTCTCGACTAGAGCGTAGAGATTGCGATCTCGCACCAATTTCAATCCGGTCGGATCCAGGCCCGATCCCCATCAATCCGGACCGGATCCGGTCGAATTGGCCACATCAAAACGATTTCTCTTTCACGCCAAAATTAACTGTGTAAAAGATGTTAAGTGAGTGTATCATATAAAGTTTATAAGAAATACCGTTTATTTCTTAGGAAATCAACTTATCAACAGTATTATAACTAAGCAACAATTACGAATAAAATGAACAATGAAAATCTAGTATCTAGAACAACTAGTTAAATTTTAATCTTTATATTACATAATATAAAACTAGATTTAGGTTATTATATATTAATGACTATGTCATTAATATATACTGTCCGAAAAACGTGTCCTAAAAAAGCGACATAAAAATGAGGCATAATTTTACATATATTTAAATACTATTAGTTCAAAACAGCTTTAATCTATTGTTACAATATTTCGAAAGCTGTAGAATATGCATCACATGTATTTTTCTATAAATAGGTTACAATCATAAAAATTTAAACATAGGGTTACCAGGCGAAATACACGAAAGATGAGAGATAAAATGACATAGTCAATTAATATCGTTTTAATATGGCAATAATGAAACTAAAAAATTAGGGGGTTCAGGGGGTCTCCGCCTGACGAGGCTCGAACAGTTAAGTTTTTATATTATATATATAATTGTTATTATTAGATATTATACTGTACGAAAAATTTATTTGTAATCAGAGCAAAACAATTGAGATATCAATGAAATAGTATTTGCGTTATTATATACTATATAATAATATAATTATATATTTAATTATAAATATAATATTTAGTATAATACTCAGTGGCGTAGCAAGGGGGGGCGGTCCGCCCCTGGCGGCAATCTGAAAGCAAAATAAGGGGGCGGCAGCATCCGCCCCCATTTCTTTTTTTACCCTCACACAAGATCTAAAAGAATTGCACTCAATTTAATTAAAATCATTTTACACTGAACCAGAAGCGCCCATACAGGGGGCGCATATGAGACTTGACCTGAGGGTCGGCTGGAGATATCCCCAAGCCGGCAATCTGTAACTAGAGACAGAGACCGCAGCAACGGACCCCCTTTTTGCCCTTTCGCATATTTTTCTTACAGAATATCTAAAATTATTACTCTCCATTTAATGAAAAACATTATACACTAAACCATGGCCGCCCATATATTGGGCGAAAATAGTGGCTTGACCTAAAGGGCGATTGGGGTTACCTTCAGTTTTAAGTATAGTAGGCAGTTTTATAGCATACTGAACTTTTTTCTATTATTTTAGTACTAAAACGTTTAGAAGTCCGACATGAGCCGCCCCTTACAAATGAAGGGTCCACGGCAAGAACGATGAGAGTCCACTTTTAGTCAATGCTGAGGTTTCTACTGCATTCTGTTGTTCATTAGTAACACTATTAATATCCGAACCCATAAGGGCAAAGAACGATGAGAGTACACTGAAAAAATAGCCCAAAGATATACAGTTTACTGGGGAAGAACGTGGAAAGTCCCGTGCGCCTTTCGATTTTTTGGAAAATCAGCTGTATTGGACTCTCATTGTTCTTCCCGTGGACCCTTCAAATATAAGATTACTTCTAAAAGTACTCATATGGGCGCCCATGCCCATATGAGTATGCCCTTGCCAAAGACATCGTCTTGTTAGCTGTTGGTAATATAATCAGCAAAATTTACTTTTTATGAAAAACAAGCTATCTAATTTGTAATAATGTAATTACGGCCAATCAAATATAGTTTTGTTCATGTTTAACAGGTTTTTTTTTTTAATTTCACTGTACAGTTAATTATATGTACAGCTACGGGGAAAAAAGGCCCACTTGTACTTTATTCAGCCGTCGTTCGTCGTACAGCAAAGTTGCAGATACCAATCGTTTACGATTGACGTACACTTTAATTTGCTATACTTAAAAATTGCATAAAGGTCCGTCCCCATATTAAAATTAGCATCAACTCCTTTTTTTCCCCAATAGCAACCCCTACATTTCACTTCATATTTCAAAAATTTAGCTCATTTTAACCCTGGATACCAATTTTCAATAAATTTCAACTAAAATTGAGTGAGTTATGAGCACCCAAAATCCCCTTCCCCCTATGTTAAAATATTTTTTCATACTTTAATTCGTATCTCATACAATATTGATAATAAGAAGCTGACTTTTATTCGTACTATTAGAACTAAACGACCCAAACATAATTTACTATTATTATAATTTTTAATAAAATATTAATATTAATATGAATTATTAAATTAATATGCAAAAATTATGAATAGCAATCTAGCCAAATTTTGATAGAAATAGATGCAAAAAAGTGATTTTACATGGCTGTGCGAAATTTCAAATTTTTACGTTAAGTAGTTTAATTTATATTAAATAAAATGTGTTATTTTCCTGAGTTAAGGAACCATATATATATTTATTATGGTCCCTTAAATTGTTCTTTAAAAAATTGCGTAAAATAAACGTAAATTAGATTTCTTTTGTGCAAAAACAGTAAAAAATAGCGGTATTTAAAAAATGTCAGATTTTGAAGCAAATAAATTAGAAGTTTTTACATTGTGATGGTGATTCTATAAAGCGTCTATTGTTGCGTCTGCTACCATATCCCACCAAATACAATGTTTTCCATGTATAGAATTAGATGCAGTAGATGTTTGTCTTCCAATACAACGTCCTATTTCTGAAAAACTAACATCCTCAACATTCCAGGCATGAATTTGACCTTTTTTAATATTGGAAATATCAGGTCTTTGAACCCCATACTCAAACATTGAACAAACATTCAAAATCACGTTTTTCTGTCTAAATTTTCATCTGACTATAAATTACAATACCACCAAAAGTCTTATAAGAATATTGCACATTGCAGACAATAATATTAAAGGAAGAATGTGAAATAACAAACACAGTGATAATATTGGGTCGGCAAATAGGTAATTGCGTTTTTAACCGACAAAAAAAACGGAGGAGGTTCTCAAGTCGACGCGTGTGTATATATATATATACGCATAACTTTATATATATATATATATATATATATATATATATATATATATATATATATATATATATATATATATATACACTCTATAACAAATAAATCGACGCACCTAGAAGGAGGTGTCCGATTAAGACGAAAATTGGTGGATAGGAAGACAATGTACAGAATAATAAATGATTAAAATTTCAGAACAATTGAATAATTTATTTCAGAGTTACAGTAATAAGTTCAATAAGGTGTTGACCCGCCGCTAGCCTGGATACAAGCTGCCACACGGCGTGGCATAGACCGATAAAGCTTCCGGATGTCTCCTGCGGTATTTCCTACCAAATTCGCTCCAATTGTCGAACGAGGTCATCAACAGTCCGTGCCAGATGCAATCGCCTTCCCATCATATCCCAGACATGCTCGATGGGAGAGAGATCTGGCGATCTGGCAGGCCAAGGAAGAGTTTGACAAGCTTGCAGACAGTTTAGAGCAACACGAGCCGTATGTGGTCTGGCATTGTCCAGCTGAAAAATCAGACCAGGGCACTGCAAAATAAACGGTAGCAAAACAGGTCCTAGGATGTCGTCCACGTACCGCTGTGCAGTAAGTGTACCTCTAATATCGACCAAAGGGGTCCGGCTGTCAAAGGAAATGGCACCCCAGACCATAATGCCTTGTTGAGAGCCGGTGTGGCGTGCAACAGTGAAAGCAGGATCCCCCCTCTGCCCTGTGCGTCTCCAAACACGTCTTCGATGATCATAGGACACAGTTGGAAGCGGGATTCGTCGCTAAAGACTATACGTCCCTAGTCAGCATCATTCCAACCTGATCGAGCCCTGCACCACTGTAATCTGGCTCGGCAGTGTGCAAGCGTGAGTGGCAGGTGGCGTAACGGTCGGCGCGAGCAAAGATTTCGCTCTCTCAACCGTCTGTGAATGGTCATGATGGACACTGGTGTTTGGGTTGAACGTCTGATGGTTGATAGAGATGAAAAAGGCGCTGTGACAGCTGATCAGACCATCACTCTGTCCTCATGATCTGTTGTAGCCCTATAGGTCGACCGCTACCATCCTGACGCTGCACTCTGCCATTTTCCACCCATCCTTGCCAGCATCTTCGAATCGTCGCATCGCTTCGTCTCAAATGACGAGCGATTCTCCGATTACTCCAACCGGCCTCTTTCAATCCAATGATACGACCTCTGTCAAACTCTGACAGTTGCTCGTAATGAGCACGAAACCTGCAGCGAGGCATTTTTTAAGTTGTTGAAAGGTCATCTGAATCGCAATCAAACCGAAAGTTTTAACAACGTTGAAGAACTGCTCCTTATGCGCAGTTCCGATGCGCTAGAGATCAAACTATTGATTCATTGGACACCAAATTTGAATCATTTGCATATCTGTTCAAAACATTCATGCATACGAAATTTCAAAGCAATCGGATGATTGTTTCTTGGTGTGTCGATTTTTTTGTTATAGAGTGTGTGTGTGTATATATATATATATATATATATATATATATATATACACGCATAACGCAATATGATTACGCATAACTTTTTACAGAGTAATCCGATTTTGGTAATCCTTTTTTTATTGGAAATGGTATACCCCGAAGTTGACCCCATATAAATTTGGAAAAAAAATTCCAATCCTAAGGGTAGAAAAACAGGGGATGGTTGATTGTTCACTCACTGATTGTAATGTATGACCACGCATAACTTTTTACAGTGAAGTCCGATTTTGACTACTCCGATTTTGATAATTCTTTTTTTATTTTATAGTTTATATCTCGAAGTTGGTACCATATAAATTTGGAAAGAAAATTCCTAACCTAAGGGTGGGAAAATAGGGGTGATTTATTGTTCACTCACAGATTTTAATGCTGAGTCGTGTATTACAAAGTAGACCTCTCAAACTCTGCATTTCTGCTAAAGCTCGTTTATCGTGAGCGACGCGCGGAGAGTGCATTTTTTGGAATGTTAATGTTTATCGCCACATAAAATTATAAAATAAAAACTTTTTAACATAAAAATTAAACCGCCGAAAAAACTGAAATGCAAAAAAAATAGTAAACCTTTTTTATTTAACCTAAATAAGTAAATTCTTAAACTAATATAAGTATACCAAAGTATATATTTTGTAGTTAGTTCGAGTTTTTAATTAACCTTAATAATTAAGTTCTTAAACTAATGTAAGTATACCTAAGTAATTTTGAGTCGGTGGCAAACAATCAAAGACCACTAAATTACCTTAAATTTAAAGAAATAACCAAATCAAATTAACAATGCAAATTGAAATCCCCAGCGGCAAACATTAACATTCCAAAAAATGCGCTCTCCGCACGTCACTCACGATGAGGTCTACTTTGTAATACACACTCAGCATTAAAATCTGTGTGTGAACAATAAATTAACCCTATTAACAATGGAGATTTAGATAATTTTGTGATCTTTGTTCATTGATTGTTTGGAACCGACTCAAAATTACTTAGGTATACTTACATTAGT
Source organism: Cheiracanthium punctorium (assembly GCA_038373885.1). Lineage (NCBI taxonomy): Eukaryota > Metazoa > Arthropoda > Arachnida > Araneae > Cheiracanthiidae > Cheiracanthium > Cheiracanthium punctorium. The sequence continues at coordinate 54,725 of JAWZYV010008065.1, read as the reverse complement.
TTAAGATCTTAGTTATTAAGGTTAATAAAAAACTCAAACTAATTACAAAAATGTATACTTAGGTATACTTATATTAGTTTAAGAACTTACTTATTTAGGTTAAATAAAAAAGGTTTATTATTTTTTGCTATTTATATTTTTTTCGGCGGTTTAATTTTTTTCTTCAAAGTTTCTATTTAGATGAAATTCAAACAAATAAATTCTCAATCATGAAACCATTCCTCAAGCTCGACCATAGCTGAGTAACATTCATGATTGTAGTCAGAAGAGCAGAGAACTGCCTCTCACTCCTGGCAACATTTCACTTTTCTAAGAGAACCTTCAAGAGAAATACTCAATAATAATTTGAAAATTAGAAAGATTTTCAAAATCGTGAGCAGTCGTTTCGCATTTTTCCTTTAAATCATGTGTACGAACCAAGGAAGTTATGGACTCATGGGTCATTTGAACCACTGACTAAATATTCTAAATTCTACACCTGATATTCTTAGTACAAAAAACTTTATAAGACTAGAAACAGTATTTTGCGTGAAAATAATATTTATTTCTTTTAAATATCGCGAGCGAAATTAATGAAAGGCAAAAAGTTCGGAACCTACAAATAGCGTTTCTCAATTTGCAGAAAGTCCCTTAAAATCGCGCAAAAAAAAGTCACAATATCTCAGGAAATTATCGTTGGAAATTGGTGAAAATTTATATTTAGGTTAATTTAAAGCTTTCTTTCGTTTAATAAGGTCAAAGTAGTATGTCGCCATTGAAAAAAACGAAGTTGATGCAGAATTAAATATGAAGACGGCCCCTTATGCAAATTAAATTATTGAAAATTAAAGTATACGTTATTTGCAAACGAATGGTATGTATAACTTTGCAGTCCGACCTATAATGGCCAAATAAAGAGCAAGTGGGCTTTTTTCCCCCGCAGCTGTACATGTTTGGTGCATGCTGTTTTGATCATTCTAATTATATTGTATTTTAAATACTATATGAGAGAAATAATTTATTTCCTCATCATATAATCCAGAAATTCAAGTGTTTTTTTATAATTAAATGTGTAGAAAATCCTTAAATTTTTTTTTAATTTCTGTTCAATCCTGCCCATGAAAAGTGGTATTTTGAACAATAAGCTAAGGCCACATTTTAACAAATACAAAAATATATGAAAATTTAAATTCTTTTTTTAAACAAAAATCGCATATATTTAAGAAATTTGGTGTCACAAGAATAAATTAAATAGTTACATTTAAGTGGATTTATTAAAATCCATTATTTAAAGAAATTGATATCCGTCAATATTGACATCAACGTTCGTTGTTAAGACAGCATTGTTTAGACCAGGTATGGGCAACCTTTGAAAAGTTGAGGGCCAAACTTCAGGATGTTACCGAAGTGCGAAGTCGCGGGCCATATAATTGGGATTTATATGGGATTTTGAATGCTTCATATGGATTTTATACGGAGTTTAGATATGTTCCGCGGGCCGGATCAAAAGCATTAGCTGGCCACATCCAGCCGCGTGCCGGCGGTTGCCCATATGTGGTTTAGATAGTCTTGTAAATATTTATGGTATATACACTGAAGAGCCAAAAAAACTGGTACAGGCATGCGTATGCAAATAAAGAGATATGGAACCAACTAGAGTACGGCGCTGCGGTCGACAACGCCTATATAAGACAACAAGTGTCTGGAACAGTTGTTAGATCGGTTACTGCTGCTACAGTGGCAGGTTATCAAGATTTAAGCGAGTTTGAACGTGGTGTTGTAGTCGGCGCACCAGAGATGCGACATAGCATCTCTGAGGTAGCGATGAAATTTGGATTTTCAGGTACGACCATTTCACGAGTGTACCGTGAATATCGGGAATCCGGTAAAACATCCAATCTACAACATCACTGCGACCGGAAAAAGATCATGCAAGAACGGGACCAACGACGACTGACGAGAATCATTAAGCGTGACAGACGTGCAACCCTTCCGCAAATTGCTGCAGATTTTAATGCTGGGCCATCAACAAGTGTCACCGTGCGAACCATTCAACGAAACATCATCGATATGGGCTTTCGGAGCCGAAGGCACACTCGTGTACCCTTGTTGACTGCACGACACAAAGCTTTACGCCTCGCCTGGGCTCGTCAACACCGACATTGGACTGTTGATGACTGGAAACACGTTGCTTGGTCTGATGAGTCTCGGTTCCAATTGAATCGAGCTGATGGACGTGTACGGGTATGGAGACAACCTCATGAATCCATGGACCCTACATGTCAACAGGGGACTGTTCAAGCTGGTGGAGGCTCTTTGATGGCATGAAGCGTGTGCAGTTGGCGTGATATGGGTCCTCTGATACGTCTAGATACGACTCTGACAGGTGACAGGAACGTAAGCATCCTGTCTGATCACCTGCACCCATTTATGTCCATTGTGCATTCCGACAGACTTGGGGAAATTCAGAAGGACAATGCGACACCCCACACGTCCAGAATTGCTACAGAGTTGCTCAAAGAGCACTCTTCTGAATTTAGACACTTCCGCTGGCCACCAAAATCCCCAAACATGAACATCATTGTACACATCTGGGATGCCTTGCAACGTATTGTTCAGAAGAGATCTCTAACCCCTCTTACTCCTACTGATTTATGGACAGCCCTGCAGGAATCATGGTGTCAATTGCGTACATCAATACCTCAGACATTAATCGAATCCATGCCACGTCGTGTTGCGGCACTTCTGCGTGCTCGTGGGGGCCCTACACGAAATTAGGCAGGTGTACCAGTTATTTTGGATCTTCAGTGTATTTCATAATAGTATGCTTGGAATCCATAAAAGTGATCGCTGATACCTCAGAAAAATGAGTTATTTTCTTTTTTTTTTTTTTTTTTTTTCATAGCAACTTAACATTAAACTCTTTTTTATAGTGCAAGTCTGAAAATAGATTTTTTCTTGTAAAATTAAATTAAGTGAAGCTACTTATATGCAGTTATTCTAAAACAAGACTTTACTTCTCTATGCTTTGCGTCTCAATTCGAACATCTTCAAAGCATGTTCAACGATGCTTCAACTTTTTTGTTCATTATTGGTAGATGACTGAAGTGGAAAGGTTCGTGGATTTCTGACCTATCGTGCGGCTGTCGATTTAACGGTCAGGAGTTTGGGGCGGTTTTCTCTAGATGTGAATACGCTCTAGAATGCCTTATAAAGTCGTTTGCTCAAGGCATCCCTCCTTTAACAGATAGCTCTAGCGTGCTTTGCTTTAACAAAATATCATCAAGATGAAATGTTCCAATCTATCATTCTTATTCATAAACTGCAGATGTTTTAATCTTCTTACATTCATCGTATAGCCGAGAGAGAACTGTGTGCTACTGCAGATAGTAGTTTAAAAAAAGTAATAACACCTTTCCCCCCCCCATTCTTTACCAAATCTTAAAGAAATGTTAGTCACCTTCTAACGCCTTAATCTTAGAATGTAAGGGGCGGCAAACTGAAGCTCCGCCCCGGGTGCCAATAACCCTCGCTACGCCACTGATAACAGTTTAAGTTCAATCTTAATAGAGTTCGCAAATGACATCAATGAAAATTTACTTGTAACTTACATTACATTATTTAAGTTTCTTATATTGCCTAAATCTAACTTAATCAACACGAGTTCACAATAATTATGTAATTACGTCATGCTAAGCAGTCTTATAGTAATGACAAGTTATCATAGATATATTTAATGAATGGCACAATTATCACAATTTTTTAATAAACTTTCTTTAAATCATAAATTTTGGATACATCTTCTTATAAATAAAAATGAAATTCTGTTTGTTTGTTTGTTTGTTTGTTTGTTTGTGGATTTGATTCGTATACAAATCCACAAAAATGGACCTATCGGCCTGAAATTTAGTACAGATATGTAAAATAATATAGAATAACTCATAGTCCACTTTAAAACTTTGAAAGTCCACCCGTTCCCGGAATTTAAGAGATTTTTTATGCTCTTCACGCAAAAATCTTTCCGTAATTGTAACCCCTGTAGTGAAAAAAGTGTGAAATAAGGATCGTAGTTGCCATGTGTGGCGATTTTGCCGAATAAAATGTTGTTCGTATACAAATCCACAAAAATGGACCTATCGGCCTGAAATTTAGCACAGATATGTAAAATAATATAGAATAAATCGTAGTCCACTTTAAAACTTTGAAAGTCCACCCGTTCCCGGAATTTAAGAGATTTTTTATGCTATTCACGCAAAAAGCTTTCCGTAATTGTAACCCCTGTAGTGAAAAAAGTGTGAAATAAGGATCGTGGTTGCCATGTGTGGCGATTTTGCCGAATAAAATGTTTTAAATTCTCAAAGTAAAAATAAAAGAATAATAATGATTTTTTTTTGTTAGTTTATATTCGTAAGGTTATTTTTTTTTTTAATTATAATATCGTGTGCATGGGAAATCAGAGCAGGAATGTAATGCTTTACACGCAAAACAATAAGAATTGAAGATTTCCGAGGCTAATAGGTAAATTATTTTAGTTTGGCGAAAAAATAAAATGGCTCAAATGCCGATTTTGTGAAAGTGAGTTCTAGCGGTTTGCACAGATTTCGGCTTGGAGCAATTTATTGAGAGCTTAAGGAAATAGAATTTTGAAAACAAGTGCAAAGGTTTTATTAGAATACAGCGTTAAATTTTAATGATCCGTGAAGAAATAATGCAGTTATTAAGGGATTTCAATTGATCTATCTCCAGAATTCTCGCCAAATAAGTACATTGATTTAAGTTGGGGGAATACCGCCAAATTTCAGAAAATTGAAATCTTCTCATTTAGTACATCGGAGTAATGATGAATAAAACACGTTATAGTTGATAATTTTAAAAAATTCGGCTGTATTAAGGGATTCAACTTTTCAAATAAAGGCTTGCTTTACTTTTCCGCGGTCGAACCATTTCCCATATATTATTGCTGCTAAGTCAATGCTTCGAATGATTCCCTGAAAAAACGCTTGCAAAATGGCGTATGTTGGCACTTTGGCGAGGCTTACATTTGAAACTGGATTTTATTTGAGACTGGGATATATAATGACACTGGTTATAGATAAAAATGAATGTTGGTATGAGTGTATGAGGTTGAAAAACTCCAGCACCGTTGAGCACCGTTGTACCATGAAATTTGGTTCACCTAAGTCTTTTATCATGGAGAAGCTTTTTATGCTATCCGTTTTCCTCTAACTTGCCACAAGGTGGCGCAGCAGAACGTCGAATTCTATTCCGTTTAGCCGTTTGCTATGCGAATATCGTCCAACCGATTTCGATGAAATTTGGTACACGCGAATATTAGAACACGGAGAATATTTTTCACTAACCATTTTGCTGTAACTTGCCGCTAAATGGCGCTGAAAAGCATCAACTTCTATACCGTTCGACCGATCGGCATAAAATTTTTTATACTTACACATTTGAGCACGAAGAATATATTCTAACTGCGTTCCTTTTGATGTTACTCACCACTAGATGACACTGCAATGCATTATTATTTTAACTCGCCACTAGATGACGCTGCAGCAGGCCAAATTCTTGATAATTCAAACGGTCGCTATGAAAATCAGTATACATAGCTATTTGAACATTGAGAATATTTTGGCGTTATCCATTTTTCTATAACTCGCCACTTGACGGCGCTGTAGCAAATCATTACTTTAATTAACTACTAGATGGCCCTGCAGTGTATCACTTCTTGACTGTGGAAATGATCGTTATGAAAATTGATATACATAGATAGTTGAACACGGTCGCTATGAAAATCAGTATACATAGCTATTTGAACAATGAGAATATTTTGGCGTTATCCATTTTGCTATAACTCGCCACTTGACGGCGCTGTAGCAAATCATTACTTTATTGAACCACTGGATGGCCCTGCAGTGTATCACTTCTTGACTGTGCAAATGATCGCTATGAAAATAGGTATACATAGATATTTGAACACGGGGAAGAGTTTGGCGCTATCCATTTTCTTACAATTTGTCACTAAATGTCGCGTCAACACATGAACTTCAGGACTGTCCAGCCGATAGTCATGAAAATTCGTATACATCGATATCTGAATGCGAAAAATATTTTCGCCGTATCCGTTTTGCTAAAACTCGCCACTAGATTGCGCTACGCCGCATGGCCTTCTGCACCGTACAAACGATTGCCTTGCAATTCGGTATGCATGATTATTGGACACAATATAACGCAATATCCACTTTGCTATATCTGTTTATTACAATGAATAGTAATCACCACAAATCGTAATATCAAAAAGTCCATTCATTCCCGTGCGAAGAACGGGTACTTCAGCTAGTCTTATAAATAAAAATGAAATTCTGTTTGTTTGTTTGTTTGTTTATTTGTTTGTTTGTTTGTGGATTTGAGTTGTATACAAATCCACAAAAATGGACATATCAGCCTGAAATTTTGCACAGATATGTAAAATAATATAGAATAAATCATAGTCCACTTTAAAACTTTGAAGGTCCACCCGTTCCCGGAATTTAAGAGATTTTTTATGTTCTCCACGCAAAAAGCTTTCCGTAATTGTAACCCCTGTAGTGAAAAAAGTGTGAAATAAGGATCGTGGTTGCCATGTGTGGCGATTTTGCCGAATAAGATGTTTTAAATTCTCAAAGTAAAAATAAAAGAATAATAATGATTTTTTTTTTTTTTGTTAGTTTATATTCGTAAGGTTATTTTTTTTAAATTATAATATCGTGTGCATGGGAAATCGGAGCAGGAATGAAATGTTTTATACGCAAAACAATAAAATTGAATATTTCCGAGGATAATAGGTAATTTTTTTTAGTTTGGCGATAAAATAAAATGGCTCAAATGCCGATTTTGAGAAAGTGAGTTCTAGCGGTTTGCACAGATTTCGGCTTGGCGCAATTTATTGAGAGCTTAAGGAAATAGATTTTTGAAAACAAGTGTAAAGGTTTTAGAATACAGCGTTAAATTTTAATGATCCGTGAAGAAATAATGCAGTTGTTAAGGGATTTCAAGCGATCTATCTCCAGAATTCTCGCCAAATGAGTACATTGATTTAAGTTGGGGGAATTCCGTCAAATTTCAGAAAATTGAAATCTTCTCATTTACTACATCGGAGTAACGATGAATAAAACACGTTATAGTTGATAATTTTAAAAATTTCGGCTGTATTAAGGGATTCCACTTTTGAAATAAAGGCTTGCTTTACTTTTTCGCGGTCGAACCATTTCCCATATTGATTGCTGCTAAGTCAATGCTTCGAATGATTTCCTGAAAAAACGCTTGCACAATGGCGTATGTTGGCACTTTGGCGAGGCTTAGATTTGAAACTGGATTTTATTCGAGACTGGGATATATAATGACACTGGTTATAGATAAAAATGAATGTTGGTATGTGTGTATGAGGTTGAAAAACTCTAGCACCGTTGCACCATGAAATTTGGTTCACCTAAGTCTTTTATCATTGAGAAGCTTTTTATGCTATCCGTTTTAATCTAACTTGCCACTAGGTGGCGCAGCAGAACGTCGAATTCTATTCCGTTTAGCCGTTTACTATGCCACGGACTAAGAGGCTTTAGGACGGTCATCGGGAAGCGGCAGACGGGCGAAACTGCGTCAGCCTCTGAAAGGAAAATATGCGACCCTCTTTTAATAATTAACGGCACGGGCGCCCTCTGACGACACACGGCGTAAGTATCTCCCGCGGGGGTGCTTCCGCTGATATTTGTTTACGTTTCAGCTACTAGCAGACGACGCATGCGCCAAAAATTAATGGGTACGACTCCCAGCGCCACCTTTTGGGCAAATTTCATTTAGTTCTTTCGCAATGCTTGGATGATTGTCCTAAACCTTCTTAGTCCGTGACTATGCGAATATCGTCCAAACGATTTCGATGAAATTTGGTACACGCGGATATTAGAACACGGAGAATATTTTTCACTATCCATTTTGCTGTAACTTGCCGCTAAATGCCGCTGCAACGCATCAACTTCTATACCGTTCGATCGACCGGCATAAAATTTCTTATACTTACACATTTCAGCACGAAGAATATATTCTAACTGTGTTCCTTTTGATGTTACTCACCACTAGATGCCACTGCAATGCATTATTATTTTAACTCGCCACTAGATGACGCTGCAGCAGGCCAAATTCTTGGCCATTCAAACGGTCGCTATGAAAATCAGTATACATAGCTATTTGAACAATGAGAATATTTTGGCGTTATCCATTTTGCTATAACTCGCCACTTGACGGCACTGTAGCAAATCATTACTTTAATTAACCACTAGATCGCGCTGCAGTGCATCACTTCTTGACTGTACAATTGATCGCTATGAAAATAGGTATACATAGATATTTGAACACAAGGAAGAGTTTGGCGCTATCCATTTTCCTATATAATTTGCCACTAGATGTCGCGTCAACACATGAACTTCACAGGGCTGTCCAGCCGATCGTCCTGAAATTTCGTATTCATCGATATCTGAATGCGAAGAATATTTCCGCCGTATCCGTTTTGGTAAAACTCGCCACTAGATTGCGCTACGCCGCATGACCTTCTGCACCGTTCAAACGATTGCCTTGAAATTCGGTATGCATGGTTATTGAACACAATATAAAGCGATATCCATTTTGCTATATGTCTTTATTACAATAAATAATAATCACCACAAATCGTAATGTCAAAAAGTCCATTCATTCCCGTGCGAAGAACGGGTACTTCAGCTAGTCGATTATAAAAAATAAAGTTTGGTTTTTAAATAAGGATCGTAGGAAACAAATAGCTTAAATCGTGTCATCTGTCAGCCGATTTCTCAGAGACTTACGAGTATTGTCAGCTGCTGAAAAAGCCCTTTCAGCTTCTATACATGTCGATTTTATTGTCAACAAATGGTCATGAATATAAGACAAGTACTGTCCTCGAACTACTTCATTTTCATATGTAGTCTCATACTTTTTTAGTACTTTCCGGACACGGTGAATTGGTACTGGATCCGGTAGATGTCTAATAATGCCGGATCCGGTTTTCCGAATTGCAATCCCTAATAGAGCGATCATTCTCCTGAGAGATTGCAGAAGTAATAGTCCTTTACGTAAATTCTTAAGTTAACAACAGTCTTCAAGTGGAGCTGCAGCGTTTCCTTTGTTTTCATAAAACAAGTTCACAAGCAAAGCGAGTTCTGTTATCGTTACAGTTATCGCTGATCAGAATGACATTTCCCCACTTTTATTTCGGTCGGAACAGTAGCTGCAAACCAAAGTTTATGCAAATTTTTATGCTTACAGTGCGAAGTTGCAGTTACAGTGACAGTTTAAGTTTCCTCACTTTCTTTGTTTTATTTTTTATTTTATTTATTTATTTATTTATTTCATATCAGCAATCGAAATCAAAAAGGAAAAATTCCATATCGCATGGTTTTTTTGTGATTATTTCTATAACAAATCTGAAATTCCAAATTCAATTGATGTCGGAGATACTGCTGTTAATTTCAACTACACACAGTTTGTATTTTAATTAGAAGACATCACTTTTTTAAAATATATCAACCAAAATTTAAAAGTATTTAGTTAAATGTAGTATACAATAAAGCAAAATGTTACTCTAAAGTAATGTATTTTTGAAGGTGTCAGGTGTCTGAGACCCACCACTAGATATTTTCCAAGTATTGTGCGTACACATGTATGTGTCCCTGAAAAAATTCACTACTTTGAGGGATCTTGACAAAATCCTCAACGTAATCCTGTTGCTTTAAAAAAAATTGGTCTTTTTACCATTTTGGGAGCTCACTTAAAAAATCCACAATTGTAGTTCTTTTCGGAACTAGATAAAAATGTCAAAAAATTTCAACTATCCGCCTTCACCCACAAAATTGCATTAATGTGTCTCTGTTTCTGGTTACGGTCAAACAGCAGCAAACGTAATGTTGACCAGTTCTTCCGCAAAGAATTGGTGCCAAATTAGCGTGGTGTCCCAACAAAATCCTTCTATTTATTCAACTAAAACATTCTTAATATTTATAAAATGAAGAAAACATGATTGTTTTCTTTTATATTTTGAAGAAATAATCATTTTAATGAAAATTTTGTCTGCTGTTCCTGTTTTACATTTTGTGGACAAATTGAAAAAATCCTGAAATTGTAAGGCGACCACATTTCTAAAGAGTATTTTGGGGACAAATCAAGCATTGTCCTCGAATCCAAGGAGAACTTGGGGTCTTGGGGAAACTAGAAAATATATTTGGGGACTTATTTAAGGACACAACATATTTTCGACGTGACGTATCTCTGACGTCAGCTGAGTGACAGCTTCGCGCATCGTTCTGCGCATGCTGTAATCTTATGTCTTTACGCAGCGGAGGACCCCAGGAACCCCGCTGCTCTAGGAGGGCCGTTGCTATCCGGACCGACCAGTGCGGATAGCTTACAGGCTATTCGGCCCGTTCTGTAGTGCTGCCATCTATATTTAAATGTCCGTACTAATAATTCACTAATAATTTATTTAAAATTGTATGTTTATTTAGACCAAAGAAAACGAATTTCGTCCGCAATTTCTATTTTTAAAATTTATATGAAAACTGACGCCAACACCGTAGGTAAAGTAGTATAAGTCATCATTTTCAAAATTAATTTTCTCGCTAACTATTTCACTTAGAGACACGGGATTTGTTTCATTAATTTTCTTAGACAAGAGCAACATTCTTCTAAATATAAAGGGTAAGGAAGAGGGACCGTATAAAAACTAAATTTCGTATTTTAAATGTACACCACCCCTAGCCAAACCAAACCCCCACCAAATGCCATATCTGAAAGCTAGTCTTAATTTGACGAACTTTTCTAATTGGAAGTATGTTTCGATCACTTACGGTTTAAAAAATAATTGCCTTAACATCTATTTTGAATCACCCGGTAACGGTATACTTATAAATCCTTTATTTTTAAGAATTATTATTTAAAACCAAAGAGTTAAATGATAAATTACCATGAATCAGAGTAAACTCTTGCACTTATAAAAAGAAAACCAGTAATAATAATCCATAACTGATTACGAATCAGACTAAAGGTGGGAATATATTACAGAGAACGTGCATGTTAAATCTGTAGAGTCTTATATTCTTTTTTTAGGATTGCCTGTTAGGTGAGAGATGGTATTTAAAATTTTCGAAAATGTTATAATTTGTTACCGAATGACTAGGACTTTGTCCTAAGAATACACACAAATTGAACAATCAGTTAATTAAATTAATAATTCAGTAATTAAATTATTTCTTTATTTTATTATTTTCAAGAGAATATATCATATTACCTTTAAGATTTTAGTTAATCTGAGGCACATGGCTTCTGAATATTTTGATATTAGTTTGAATGTTTTATTGTCATTTATATATAATTCATCACTATTTAGAAGTTCCACAAAACTAGGAAATAAAAATGATTTAAATATTTTAGAGAAAAAAAAATGAAATTATTATGATTTTAAGTTTCATTAAAATTTAAATAAATCGTTTGAAGTCAATTCAGTTTCTATTCAGCTTTTAAAAATTTTCATTTATATAATTTTGAATATTTTGTTTAAAAAAATCTCAATAAAAAGATGTATCTTTCTAGATAAAATAGCTGATATAAAAAATGTGATAAAATATTTATTATCACATAGCTTTTAAATGTTTTTACTGGGTATAATATTCTTAAATGTAAAATGTTTGTACAGTACATGTATTTTGTGAGTTGAACAGGCATCAACCTCAAAGAAATTGCTTGACCGTACACTATTTCCGACGGTCATAGTATCTTTTGTTGGAGGAATCTTTCCTTTTTTCCAGGAAAAAGAAGGGAAGATTTCCCTCCCCTCCTTTTCTCCCTTTTATGACCTTCATGATCTTGACATGTGGCTTGGTTTTAAATTTTTGTGATTAATATGATAATAGATTAAAATTGAATGCTCTGAAATTACAAAAGCACCTCCTTTACTCAAAAACAAAAGAATTTGGGGGCAAGCCAATATTTGATTAAATATATTATCATATTTACTGAACAACGAAATAAGTTCATGTACAATATTTAAGTAAAAATTATTGGTTTAAAGGGGGGGGGGTGAAGGGAGGATTAGTTTTTTTTTCTGGTTGGCGTTTTTTCCGTTAGAGTTTTTCCTACATTCTTTATGTTTTTAATGTGAAGCTGGAGAAAGCGCCTTCACCCCACTCTTCTACAAATTTGATTTGAAACCAGGATTTAAGTGAAAATACTAATGTTTCTACTGCGGGGGGGGGGGGGGGCTTTCAGAGTATGAAACATTTTACTGCAAAACGGATACAAAAAAATTCAAATGCTTAAAAAAATTTCACTTCACCAAAACCTAGGGGGCAATGGGGCTACTGTGCACTTATAAATCAGACAACTGTCCTTGGAAAATTACCTGAATGTCAATTTTCAATGGAGATAAATACAAAATACATGAAAGTACTTCTGTTTGCGCCCTTTCGTGTGCCCACTCCTGCCTTACATTTTTTTATTTCACGCCCCCCCCCCCCCCTGCTCATCTAAAAAAATAACCCCTTCAACATTGTGCGTTTTTTCCCGACTTCCTATGGTTACATATTTACATTTTAATAAAATTTAAACTTTCAATTCATTAGTACTCATTTAATGTTGATTTACTGTCATATGGAAGATAAGAGATGGTACTCAAAAGTGTAGGGTACTATTTCGAAACGACTTGCCTTTTATTTTATTGTATTGCAGTATGATCAGCGACCCTTGTTCTTGTTTAGTAAAACAATATAGTTAATTTGATTTATTGGTAATTGTATAGTACCTTTTTTTTCTGAAGAAGTATATGTGCTTGGAAAAATGGAGGAGGATACCTTAGTCCGTTCTTATAATGGCTGAACTCTACTAGTACATAACCGATAACATTTATGCAAAACAGATCATACAGTACTTTTATGAATATTTCGCAGTGCCATATTCTCTTTGGTCATTTGATAGTAAAATGAATGGATACATTGTATTGCATTGTGTATTTAAGGCAAACACTACACTTGGGATAATCTGTCTAAGGGATGTCTCAGGCGGCAAACTTTCTAAGGGGTTCAAACGCTTATTCACGTGACATCTAGAGAAAACCGACCAAAGCTCCAGATCGACAGCCGCACGGTAGGTCAGAATCCTTGAATGACTGGTGACAATACTGATGATACTGAATTCTGAGAACCAATTTTCGATGTTTTAAATGTATGAATAGAACAAATGAAATGCTAATTACTTAAATATAAGTGCTGCAAAATATATAAAATAACGCCATTGTTTATTTAGTATTTTGCTTAATATTCTTTAAATATGACAATTTATCTATAAGAATACTGACTCATTTTACCATTTCACGCCATAGGACAAAGTGCTCATAAAACTTAAAAATGTTATGAGAATGTGTTGTATTAGGGGAAACATTTTTAAAACTTACTTAAATGTGTGCAACTGTACTTGTAACTAGCGCAATGCAAAGTGAAAATTTAAAATCTTAAATGTACTATGCTTATAACTATTTAAAATTAAAAATCATTCATTTTATGACCTGAGAGTTTTTACTTTCCGAACATGTACCATATAAGGAAAGTATTGTAATCATGAAAAAATCTGGAGTGACTCCACTCAATTTTCCGAACACTTATGATTAAGATCATTACCAAGCATTTAAATAAATTTTAATTGATGAATAATTCAAACATACATACCGAATGGAAGCTCAATCGAATGCACCGTTTAAACGCTAAGCGCGCTTTCAAGAATTTCGCCCCATAGGCCATAATGTAAAAGAAATCTTTGTCGTAGCCCTGTAGAAAAACTAAGTCCTATACACACCAAAATCAATACCGGTCTTACGATAGTGGTTTATAACATGTATCCCAATTTGAGCTCAATCGAATGTACCGTTTCTACGTTGGTTTTGTATATTAAAAATTATTTATCATAGAATATGAATTATACCATGTATAAATGCGACATTTCGTATTTCCGTAAAGTTGTGCATCTTTCAAAAACTCAATTATTATTCGTAAATCTAATATAGGAAATTTCTCTCTTGCTCGAATACCTTTTTTGGAGGGGTACATGTTCGGAAAGTAAAAATTCGACTTCGAGATTTTGGTGACACGTTTTGAGGTCTTCTGAATTCATTTATGCTATTTTTACGAGGTGAATGTATGTATGTGTGTGTGTGTATGTGAGTGAACACGATAGCTCCTAAACGGGGCATTGGATTGAGCTCTAACTGGGTATATATGTTGCAAACCACCGTCGCAAGACCGGTATTGAGTTTGGTACGCATAGGACTTACAGTTTTTCTACAGGGCTACGACGAAGATTTCTTTTACATTATGGCCTATGGAGGGAAATTCTTGAAAGTGCGCTAGCGTTTAAACGGCGCATTCCATTGAGCTTCAATTTGGTATATATGTTTGAATTATTCATCGATTAAAATTTATAAAAATGCTTGGTAACAGGGGCGTAGCCAGAAATTTTTCATAGGGGGGGGGGGGTTATGACTACTGCAACTCATATATATGTATACGTGTGTGTGATAATGTAGTGAAGAATATACATTTTGTATGGCAAAAAATTCCTCATGGGGGGTTATGACCCCCCTAACCCCCCCCCCCCCTTGGCTACGCCTCTGCTTGGTAATGATCTTAATCGTAAGCGTTTGGAAAGTCGAGTGGAATCACTCCAGATTTTTTTATATTGTTAAACCTGACACTAGTTTGTTCAATTAAATAAGTGCAAAAATATTATCTGCTTAGCACACAAAAGGTCACTGTGAAAATTATATTTGAGCTATGTTACAGCACTCCAAAAACATTTATACATGAACATGGTTACAAAAAATTAAATGAAATACCTATTAATAAATAAACTAATTTAAATTGCCTTCATTTTAGAATTTCTCTTTCCAATGTTTCGCGTAAAGAAGGGGGGGGGGGGGAATAATAAATAAAATAAAAGAATTATTCTTCGAAAAGCTAAACCTGTTTAATTGCATGATTGGTTTAAAAAGTTGAATATATGGAGCAGAATATAATATTTCTGTGTTTCTTATTGACTTTATTATATTTATGTTACTTTCGTGCAGGGCTTTATTATCGAATGGGCAAATAGGGACTTTGCCCAGGGCCCCAATTTCAAATGTTGTTCTGAAATATTCTTTTTTATATCAAAATTTTATGTAAAGTAAAACAAATTTCATAGATGGGGCTCCCAAATCCATCAATGCCCCAGGCCCCTGATGCTCATAATCGGGCCCTGCTTTCGTGAGATACTACATCTTTAGAATTGTATTTGTTTGCCTCATTAAATTTATTTTAAGAAAACGAACATGACGTGAGGAGCCCTCATCCCTTATGTAAAAGTTAATTAAATTTTATTAAACCAAAGCTTTATATATATTGCAAACTTGAAGTATGTTTAAAAAAATAATAGTTTACATAAAAATATATGTAAAATTCATTTAAAAAATAATAAGCAAAGTTAACAAGCGAGGATTATTTCCGATGAATTTAATGATCGTTAAAATTGGAGTTGTATAAAAAATTTGCAAAATTGTTTGTTTCATTTGATAATTTTACATACGTATAAAATAACGTCATGAATACATTAAATATGTATAAAAGAATTTTCATGCAATTCTATTTCGAGTCGTCAAACCTTTCGGAAACTTACGATTGCCTTTATTGTAAAGCTTACACTGAATTTCATTAACGGGAATTTAAATTTTTGTAGTTTTATACCTCATATTAAAAGCTTACTCATTTAAGACCAAAGCTTAAATATAAATTTTCAAAATAGAAATTGCGGACGAAATTCGTTTTCTTTGGTCTAAGTAAACATACAATTTTAAATAAATTATTGGTGAATTATTAGTACGAACATTTAAATATAGATGGCAGCACTACAGAACGGGCCGAATAGCCTGTAAGCTATCCAATGGTTGACTGGAATCTTCCCTTCCCCGGCTTTCCAGACGGGTCTAAAAGCCCGTATAAGCGGTAGTTCGCATTCCTTCCGCCGAGGCGTGGTTATATGTCCTGAACAGAGCGATTTAAAGGGCCAGTCCATATGATTAAAAGGGCATTAAAACTGTCAAAAATGCTTGATTAAAAATTTTTTTGTTGTTGTTTTGTTTAAACAGAATGTATCTTTATCTATAAATATTTTGAAACGTTTCTTCATCCATGTACATATTGAAAAAAAATTTAAGAAATTGTTAGTTGGTTAATGCTTTTAGGAGCTTCTTCGATATGTAATAAATTAATAATAAATAAATATATTAATTTATGTTTTATTTAAATCTTCAGAAGACTGTAATACTTTTTAAAGACTTGTTTTTCGGAACTCCTGCATATTTTAATATATTAATACAGCATTCTCCCTATACGTAAAAAACACTCAAAATACTGGGGTTAAACGATAAAATAAATAAAAACATTGTGAAAAAAACACACATAAAATGTAACTTATAATAGTTACGATCGTTTCGACCAAAAAATTCTTTCGGTCTGCATCAGAAAAAGTCCGAGACGCAGGGGCGTAGCCAGAGGGGGGCTGCTGCCCCCCGCCCCGAAATGGGACAATTTACTTAGCTTACAATTTGATATTTAGCTTACAATTGAACTTTAGCTTTAAATTTGATACCCAGCCCACCCCGAAATGAAATCCTGGCTACGCCACTGCGCGAGACGAAGGTCTTTCTCAGGTCAAAAGACTGAAAGAATTTTTGGTCGAAACAATCGTAACGAAGTTACATTTTATGTGTGTTTTTTTCACAAAGTTTTTATTTATTTTATTCTGCCTATACTTCCGTGTATACGTATGTTCGTGTCAGTGGCGTAGCCAAGGGGGCATAGGGGCTCACCAACCCCCCACCGATGAGAAATTTTTTACCATACAAAATGCTTATGCTTCGCCCCCTTATCACACACACTTATAGACAAATGTGAATTGCAGTAGTCGTAACCCCCCCCCAAAAAAAATTCTCGCTACGCCACTGGTTCGTATGATTAGGTTTTGGATTACTATACCCATGGCAAGGATAAATTCTAATCTTTTTGTGCTTTAAATAATTATTATTCTAATAATCAAAATAGGCGCCAGCAGGGGATGCAGGGGGGGGGGTGCACGTGCCCCCTGTCAGGGAGCCAGTGACCCTCCCCTTTCGGGGACTCCTTATTCATTCGTCGTATGAATAACGTGTATTCAAATTCTATCTGTAGGAAACCGAACAAAACTGCAGACATTTAGATCGACAGCCGCGCAGTAGGCCCGAACGTGGGACCGTAACGCTTCCACCATCTACCATGTTTAGTGACTTATTTACTTACTTATTTATCTATCTATCTATCTATCTATATATATATATATATATATATGTAGAAATATTAAAAAATGTCATTTTAATCTTTTTAAAATAAAAAAGTCAACGATAGATGTTTTGCCGCTCGCAAAAATTTTCTGCACGGGACTAGCGCCTCAACCGCCCCACTTACGATACCACTGCGATACCTACCCCACTGCGAACATCCCTTATGAATTAACACCTGCGAACAAAACTACAGACCGTTAATCGACAGCCGCGCGGTAGGCCCGAACGGGGGACCGTAACGCTTGCACCATCTACCATGTTCAGTGTCTTATTTACTTACTTATTTATTTGTTGCAGTATAATTTGTTTAGATAACTGAACCCATCCTCCAGAAAAATTTCATATTTTTATTTATTATTATTTGAATCTGTTAGAGTAATTTTAAACAATTTAACTTAACTCTGTAACAATCGTAAAATGACGTCAAAGCATCGTCATCCTTTTTATTTACAATCCACCCAACTAACTCCATGGCGCGGGCTCGCGATTTTTTTTTTTATCCAGTAATTCGCCTAATCTTGGTGTTCTAAAGTTTTTTTAGTGAAAGATGTTTGCAAGAAATGATTGTAAAATGATTTTGTAATGGTTGTAACGAATAAAATGATGTTTACAGCTATAAGTGGCGCCCAACGAAAAATGGTACAGATAAGTGAGTGACGTTTTATTTTTACGTGAGTGATGTTTTACTTTAAATTCAGGAAATATGGCGTATTTGGTGACCCCCTATGCCCCCTTGGCTACGCCACTGACACGAACATACGTATACACGGAAGTATAGGCAGAATAAAATAAATAAAAACTTTGTGAAAAAAATAGACATAAAATGTAACTTCGTTACGATTGTTTCGACCAAAAATTCTTTCAGTCTTTTGACCTGAGAAAGACCTTCGTCTCGCGCAGTGGCGTAGCCAGGATTTCATTTCGGGGTGGGCTGCGTATTAAATTTAAAGCTAAAGTTCAATTGTAAGCTAAATATCAAATTGTAAGTTAAGTAAATTGTCCCATTTCGGGGCGGGGGTCAGCAGCCCCCCTCTGGCTACGCCCCTGCGTCTCGGACTTTTTCTGATGCAGACCGAAAGAATTTTTTGGTCGAAACGATCGTAACTATTATAAGTTACATTTTATGTGTGTTTTTTTCACAAAGTTTTTATTACCCTCCGCTAAAGAGGGTAATAGTTTTGGGCAGACGAAAAAAGTCGTGGATGATAATTGATAGTAAATAAAATCTTACAGATCTCACGGAAATTTGAAACACACCAAGATCCGACACATGATTGGAATAATGGATACTTGAAAAATTTCAAAGTAACGTCAGATGAAACAAAAGGGGAAACTGTAAGATTTTGTCAGAGCGTCTGCGACTGACTGTCAAGTTCCCGAGGTTCCGATTTCATTTTTCAGAACTTGGATTTGTTTCCAGAGTCGCGTTCAAACTTTTGTCCCTCCTCGGAGCAAGTGGTGGTGTTCTGTCGTGGCATTTCTAAAATTTTCATTTTTGCGGGATCAGTGTGAAATAGCTCGTAGGCTTGGTATTTCACACTCTACTGTTCAGTATTACATCGTTAAATATTAGAAGAATATACCCGGGACTGTTGTTCAAGGCCGCGCTGGCCGTCCTCGCCAGTTGTCTAATCCGGAAGAAAGTCATCGTGAAACTAACCGTCTATTTATGCAAAGAAAAAGGGAAGATCCAGATTTTCGTGCTCAAGAAGCGGAATCCAAATCCAGAAGACAAGACAGAAAACGTTTACGACTCTGTCTAGATATACCATCGAAAAGACCAAGAACAGATACTGATCTAAATGTAAGGTGTGAAGAACTAGAATTTCGTAAATTAGCTGAGAAATTTTTCGAAGCTGTTGCTGATGGTCCAATCCACCAATGCTATTGTTGTGATCGACTGTGGTTCAAAAAGTCAATAAGAACCCATTCCAAAACAACTTTACTGTCCAAAGGAGCGACAACGGACTTTATAAAACTAGTCTTTTACAAAGATATCGATGATATTGGCAAATTTTGCAAAACATGTTACGATTGTTTGATTAAATTGACAATACCAGAATTAGCTATAAGCAATGGCTTCGAATTCCCCGAAATACCGGATTGTTTAAAATACTTGACACCACTGGAAGAACGGTTGGTTTCTCCCCGTTTGATTTACATGCAAATACATCCTGTACATGGCTGCCAATACAAATTAAAAGGTTCTGTCAAAAAACCTCTTTAGCGGAGGGGAAACTAATTTCAGCTGAAGGCTGAATATTTATGTATGTAAAATGAGTCCCACAGCAGCACTTATCCATCTTCCAAAACTGAATACCTTCCGTGTCTTTTTATCATTTTTTTATTTTATCGTTTAACCCCAGTATTTTGAGTGTTTTTTACGTATAGGGAGAATGCTGTATTAATATATTAAAATATGTAGGAGTTCCGAAAAACAAGTCTTTAAAAAGTATTACAGTCTTCTGAAGATTTAAATAAAACATAAATTAATATATTTATTTATTATTAATTTATTACATATCGAAGAGGCTCCTAAAAGCATTAACCAACTAACAATTTCTTAAATTTTTTTTCAATATGTGCATGGATGAAGAAACGTTTCAAAATATTTATAGATAAAGATACATTCTGTTTAAACAAAACAACAACAACAAAAATTTTAATCAAGCAATTTTGACATTTTTAATGCCCTTTTAATCATATGGACTGGCTCTTTAAATCGCTCTGTTCAGGACATATAACCACGCCACGGCGGAAGGAATGCGAACTACCGCTTATACGGGGTTTCTTATTGTTCTCGGTTTCGTCTGAAAGGAGCCAATCTGGGCCTGCATGACTGAGCACAGCACGGACTAAGAAGGTACAGGACAATCATCCAAGCATAGAGCATTTCGACGTGACGTATCTCTGACGTCAGCTGAGTGACAGCTTCGCGCATCGTTCTGCGCATGCTATTTCTTTACCTAAATGTATAATTTAGCAATCTCAGTAATCCGTATAAACTACGTGCAATCTGAGGAGGTTCATTGGGTTTTTGTATTACGAACGCAGCCCCACTGTGAAGAATGTAAACAAACTGCAGAATTGCAAGCAACAGGCGTTTCAGTTTAGACAGCAATCCACGACTGTGCACGAAAGAATGTAAATTATTTATTTAGAAATATGGAAGAAATTTTAAAGCTGTCCTCAAATAATTAAACTCTAATTGCAAAATTAGATATTGTTTCTAGTTTAGGATTGTGATATTTTTTCATGATTTTTAACTATATGGATAATTTGTCTCCAATGTAGTTTGAAGCTATGACTAGATAGGTTTATCCTTAGATTGACATGAATTTTAGTGCATGCTTTCTATGGATAGCACTTTCTGGTGTGGATTCTGTTATTAAATGTGCATATAAAATGCATAAGAATAAATCAATAGAAAACATGAAAGAATTGGTTTGTTAATTATTTTTTAAAAACATATTTTGATTAAAAAGTCAATTTATACATTGTTTACAGAACTAGTTTTGTACGAGTGGTCGGTTTATTAAAATAATAATAATAAATAAATAAAACAGGAAGTTTGTGATGTGTTAATGTATGATTACTTATTGTTGCTTATGCTAAAAAACTATAGAATCTACTTTTTTAAAATCACTAAACTTGGCTACCAGCCTTTTTATTCTTTTGCAGTATTCTAAATTAGGTATGGAGTGGAACTTAAATATCTTGAATAAATGTGTTTTTTCTATTAAACTGACACCCTCTTTCATTTCACCTTCTTATCTCAATTCTTTCTGTTGTTTCTTTGACTTCGTGAAATCAAGGTTATACTGTTGTTGTTCTCGTGTCCATGGACAGATGATTAAATGGTTAAACTGTACTTCGTTAAAATAAATCCTTATTCTTTTACCTAAAATTATTTCCACTCTGTTCTGCGTGGAGCTGATATTAGGATTAGAAATTATTATGAAGATTTTTAGATTTTTTGATACTTACGTATTATTGCAGTGGTCATTTCCAACAAAGTATTTTTTCATCAAATGTGCTGGAAACTGTTGCCAATCGTATTTGAAACCATTAATAATTTCATGTGATTGGCATTTATCTTGGCGAGAAATCGAAATCGCCTGTCTTGTTTGAGTGCTGGGATAATACGCCAGTAACAATTTTTCTATGAATACTGTTCTTACCTGCTGTTCAAATTCAAGAACCTAAATCATTTTATGCAGTCAAATATGATGTTTTTTTTTTCTTTCAATTTTTTTGTAAATAACTTCTAAAGTAATTTAAATTGGCTGACTGACATCTGATTTTTTTAATATCTATCGCTTGCATGTAGTCTGGTTCCTGTGTAAATTATGTGAAAACATATTTTCAAGTAACACTGTAATTTACGATGTTGAAAAAAAAATCTCTTACATACAATCATCATGGAAGAATATAACTGTAAAACTCTATATACTACTCCTTTTATTCTGATTGTTTTTTTTAATCAAATCATTGAACTAATAAATCTGATATGGACACCACATGACTTCCTTGTAGTTCTATTAAACCTGAAATATTTTCGGGGCACTTCATCCAAACTTATTTCATTTGAAAGAGAAAAAATACTGCAATTCTAAAGTTTACCGCCAAGCTGAGTTCAATTTTAAAGATTTGTTTCACTTAATTGGGCAATATTTTGACAAAAGCCAATAAGCTTGCGATAGCGAGATTTCAGTCACAGCTGTAACAGTTATTCATCACAGATTTTTAATGAAATGAAGGTATCTATAGACCCTTAATATATTTTAAGTCTTTTGGGTGACCCTGTAAATAAATTACTCAGTCCACAGCAATCAAAAGCACAGTTAGATGTTACAATAGTTCTAAATACAAAATTTCAACATTCTACGGCTAAAAGTTTTAGAGTCATGCAAAATGCATAGTTTTTTTTGGTGTTAAATTAGCGATATTTTGGCAAAACTCAACACGGTGGATGACAAATAACGAGATTCTGTGCATGGACCAAACAATGAACGACTACAGACATAATATATTGAAGACAGTGGCGTAGCCAGGGGAGGGGGGGGGTAATAAGGGATCACAACACACACACCCTGAAATTTTTGCAATACAAAATGTATATTCTTCACTCCCTCACCACACACATGTATACATATATGTGAGTTACAATAGTAACCCCTCCCATGAAAAATTTCTGGCTACGTCACTATTTGAAGATGTCTATAGACATTAATGTATTGGAATTCTGGTAGTTGCATATTATCCTGATAGACATTCGTGCCAAAATTATTTTTTCGGAAAATGTGCTGGCAAACTGTAGCCAATTGCAGGGGCGTAGCCAGAAATTTTTGATTGGGGGGGGGGGGGAGTTACGACTACTAAAACTCATATATATGTATACGCGTGTGTGATAATGTAGTGAAGAATATACATTTTGTATGGCAAAAAATTCCCCATGGGGGGGTTATGACCCCCATAACCCCCCCCCTTGGCTACGCCCCTGGCCAATTGTATTCGGAACCATCATGATTTCCTGCAACCTGGATTTATCAAAGCGAAAAATCGCTCATCTTGGCAGACTGCAAGGATACATGCAAGTACCAAAATTCTTTTGGGTGGTCCTGTAAATAAACTCTCCAGTAGATTGGAATAAAAAATCTAGGTGTACAACTAGATGTTACAACGATCTTATATATAAAATCTCAGCAATCTACGACTAATAGTTTTTGAGATATGCAAATTAAATATATACATATATATACCAAAAGTTGCCAAGTTTGGTGACTTTTAACGCAGTTTTTGAGGGAGGTGGCTGAACGTCACCGGACCATTATCCAACCATATGGTAAGATGTTATTCTGCTTGAAATGAATGAATGTTTCTAAAATTGCCATTGGCTGTAATTTGTTGAAATTTTTCTGAGTGCTCCTGTAGAACTGTAAATGATAAAGATACCATTTTTGATGGCAAGATTCATTTTGTAATCCTTAACAACATATATCATTTTTGATTTATTTGAAATAACTTAATATCTCTAAATTACACTTTAATGAATTTCTGCCCATAAAATATAATGTATGGATGTAGATGTTACAACAATCCTAAATATAAAATTTCAACATTGTACGACTCGTACTTTTTAAGATATGTGAGTTACCTACATACACACGTACGTACAGGCAGTGGCGGATCCAGAAATTCTCTTTTGGGAGGGGCTAAATTTTGATAAAAGCTTATTTCACCCAAAGAAAATATACAATAAAGCAAAATTTTAGTCTAAACAAATGTAAAAAGGATTTTTACATTTGTTTGGGAGGGGCTAAGTGATTAAAAAAGATCACTTTACATATTCAAAGTGCATAATGAAGCAGAATGTTACTCTCTAGCAATCTCTTTTGGGGGGGGGGTGAAGCCCCCAAGTCCCTCCCTGAATCCGCTACTGCGTACAGGCGCCAGGAAACACTGATCAAAATGGTCTAGCTGTCAGTCAGAATGCTTGTACATGAATTTATATGAACATACATACATGTGTACAATGAGATGTCAAGCAAAAACTCAGTAAATTTAGAGGTAGTCAAAATCTGGATACCGAATTCTTTTTGCGATCACATTATTTCTTTGTACGTCATACAAGGAAGTAAAAATATTAGTGTTTATAAATTGTATAGACACACACACACGTACAGTGCCCCTAGAAAGTGATAACATGCTTTAATTCTTTATCTATTAAAGATAATTAGGCAGTGTGAATTGAATAAATGTTTAAAATAAGGTTAAAAAAAAAGACTATGTTAAGAGAAAATGCCTCTTGTTAATTTTCACAGAGTTACACTTTTTAAAATTTCTTAGAACTACCTTACAAAAAAATTCCTAGAAAATAAAATGTACCCCATGCACAAATGAGGTGATGTACAAAATTTCAGCCTTTCATCATATAACGTCTTAAGGGATATCTATAAACAAAGGTGACTGGGGTCTATACTTGAATTTGAATGTAAAATATTCTTTCATAATATCTGTATGACCCTTAAAATGTGATTGTGATTTTTTTCCTTTCAAGAGCTACTGAAAATTAGTTTAAGTCAGTACTTATTATCTTCATACCTTTGACACTTTTCAGGATATAATTATCAAATTTTGTCCATCACCTCATCAGAATATGGAGCACATTTTACCGATTGGAGATATTTTTGTATGCGGGTTATATACAAAAAGTGTATCTTTTTGGAAATTAATGAAAGAAATTTTTCAATGAGAAAACATTTAATTGCTCCAGGGCTAGCAGCAATTTCTGGCAAAAAAAGGTGCCGGAGCCTTAATATTCTTATGTTAATACTCAGTAGCGAACTGCAAACCCCTGTAATATGGGGTTGGTAGCACATTTAATTAAAATAACAATAATTTAAAGATTTTCCCATATAATAATTATTTCACAGAACAGTGATATAAAATTAAATAGTCGGAAATTAGCAGGAAGAAATATAAACATTATACAGAAAACACCCAAATTCTGGTGGTCTCAGGACTCTCAAATCTGGTCGAGGTGAAGCGAATATGATTTGTCGTGTCTGCTAAAATCAGTTTGTGCTTGAAAAGGGGAAAATTTATGAATTAATGTATACTAGTGTTGGGCTTCGGAGCAAAGTATTCATGAGCTTTGCCTAATATGTAAAAATTCACCCAGAAAAAAGAAATACAGGGTCAGAGTTCCAGCTTTTGATTTCTGTTCTGATTCTAACTTGAAACAAAATTCAAAAATGTAATTGTAGAATTGTTTAGTACAGTTTTATGAGCTAACATTGCGAAACATGTTTTCCATCTTATAATAAAAAGGCAGAAGCTTTATGGAATTATAAATTTACATTTTGCACTCATGTTTACTGTCAATTTAAATAATTATGCAACTAAGTAAAGAACACATTAATTGGTCTACGTCTTTAATTTAGTTGATTTATTGGATTATTTTTTTAATTCATATTCATACGTATTAGATTAATTACATGTACAAATATGTTATGCGATGCATATGTTACACTTCTTTATTAATGGGATAACTGGTCTTATTTTACAGGCATTTACATATTTAAAAGAACACTATGATAAATAATAACAAGCAGTACATTTATTTTTTATAAAAGAAAAAAAAACAATCTGAATATATCGTAATAGAAATTTAAATAAACACTTTTTTAATATAAATATTAATGGAATTTGATGTTTTCTAGGGCATACAGAATATCCGATGAATTATAATTCAAAAACAAAACTTTATTATTGCATAAATCTCACAACGTAAGAAAATTTCGCATGCACAACAATGATATTTGTAAACAAACAGTAATCCGAATGACCTGCCGAATCTTAAAATAAACATTGTGTTTATTCCCGTACATAATGTTGTCTTTCCAAACGCAGTACCAGCGGAAAAAGTCGCTTGAAATATCATTAAAATATTATATGTTAAGCTTTTTAAAATATTAAACGCCACCTGGGACACAAAAGTCGAAGGTCTGATTAACAAATTCCATCCATTACAATCATCCAAAAAATTAAATTTAATACTTTTTTTGAATGTTGAAAATCGGGTTTTTCCCATTGAAATACATTACGAGAACCCCAAGCTGTCACGCAAGACGGCGACCGATCGCAGAGAGGAGGGGTTCGTCGAAATGCTCTATTGTGAAAGAACTAAATGAAATTTGCCGAATAGGTGGCGCTGGGAGTCGTACCCATTAATTTTTGGCGCATGCGTCGTGTGCTAGTAGCTAAAACGTAAACAAATATCAATGGAAGCACCCCGCGGGAGATGCTTACGGCGTGTGTCGTCAGAGGGCGCCCATGCCGTTAATTATTAAAAGGGGGTCGCATATTTTCCTTTCAGAGGCTGACGCAGTTTCGCCCGTCTACCGCTTCCCGATGATCGTCCTAAAGCCTCTTAAGCTGGATTCATACCTGCCGCGCCGCAACGCAACCATGCCGTACTGTTTCGCCGTTTTGGACCGCTAGCTGTTCGCGCGGCGAGCTTGCGTTGCCGCAAGTAAATGCACCAATGAATGCTCGACATTGTTATTTGTTGTTTTTCGGCGTACTTCTCTTTCGTTTCTTCTGTTGTGCTTTTAAAAGATTGTTTTATAATGGATAATCGATTAATGTTAAGGAGAAATCAACTTATTTTAACATATTTATCTTTAAAACAATCGAACATCAGCCATCGTTCTGTCAGAAGCAGAGCGATATTCGAAGAGCGCGAATTTTACGGAGCGTATCACACGCTCGTCCCTAGAATGAGAAAAATGGATGCGGAAAGCTTCGCAAATTATTTACGTGATGTAAATTATTTACGGATGAAGATGTGGGAACAAAGTTGTCTCTCTTAACATTGTGCAACCACTGCTTTAAGCGTAATTCATTTCCGAGAGGAAAGCTGTGGAACGACACACCAGCCATTCGACATTTTTCTTTTCCGCTGTGGTTACTACAGCCAAACGCTGCACAAAATTGCACCATTTGATACGAAACTTTAAAATATAAAAAAAAAAAATAACAAATGTATGAGAAAAAAACACTATCAATGAAAATAATAACTGAAAA
The DNA here is from genome assembly GCA_038373885.1 of Cheiracanthium punctorium. Taxonomy (NCBI): domain Eukaryota; kingdom Metazoa; phylum Arthropoda; class Arachnida; order Araneae; family Cheiracanthiidae; genus Cheiracanthium; species Cheiracanthium punctorium. Next base: position 27,718 of record JAWZYV010008065.1, on the reverse strand, counting down.
CAAAGAACAATTACGCTGAAATATAAGCAGATTAATTTAAAATGTCATTCGGGCTGAAAAAGTGAAAAATCTGCATTCCACCAAGGCTAACTGAGATCAACACAAACCATCATAACGGCCGCCACGATGGATTGTTTACTTTACTGGAGCAGTAGGGCAGGTAGGGTAAATATTGAGTGTGACGTCACGTGAAAGTATCCCATTCATAGATATAGGAATAGTATATTCATAGATATAGGTCTATGATCCCATTTGGTGTCACCAGTTGTCCAGAGAAGGGATACAAAGAAAAAGTTTGCCTCACACTACGGTAACTTCTTTATCTTTATTAATTACAGTTTTTTTTAAATGGTTTTATTTAGTTCACCCAGATGAGTCAAATTTAGTAATTGAAATTTGATCCCCTTCCTGTTTATAGATTGATTTGATATTTGGTACACACCGTGATTTACAGTATTTGCGGTTTCATTGTTTGATTTTGCTGAAACGCCGCTATCGCAAAATCACTGCTCTTTTTCAGTCACAACGAATGAATCATTTAAATATTATTGCACGTGTTTTGTTTTGAGTTTGGAGCTACCCAAAGAGGATTTATTTATCGTATTGTCTGTGGAGCTGCCGACAACTGGGACTGGGCTGTATAAAGAAATCAAGATGATCGAGAAAAAAGCAGTATGTAATTTAATACTTTTTCGCTATTTCGCAGATATTTTAGTGTGCTTTATGTTTATTTCTGAACTAATCTGGTTTGGCATTGAAAGCTCTAAGCTTTCTTCCTGTCTCAGAAGAACCAATGCAGCATGCTTAGTAAATTTAAAGTAAAAGTATTAAACTGCTTAAAATAAATTTCCCACTTAAATAAGTTGAACATTTCTGATTCACGTCACTTGTTTCGTTATTTTTGAAAAGTCCAATCCGGCACTGACGTCTTTTTTCGAGTGTTAGTGTTCAAAATTTCATTGGCGCAATCTGTAATTTGTTTTTTACTTTAGATGATGTTCTTTCAACTCTTTTGCAATTGAATTAAGAGTTTATGCTTTATAGCGTTACTCTCCTTTTTATACTTAATTTATTGGTAGATAATGTATTTTTTTTTCTGCTAAATCCAGTGTATATTATAGAAAATGTGCACTGGCCATCTTTGTGAAGCAGTCCAAACAGAATGTTTACGTGTTATTTCCTCAAATGAATGTGAAGATAACTGGGTATCAACTCCACAGTTTTGGCATATCTTGGATATTTGCCATCAATGGCGATTTTTCATTCATTGGCGATTTATGCATGTACATCATTGATAGCAACCCTTTTTATTATGGTTGCCATTAAAATTGTTCTTTTTATAGTCTTATGGGGGCTAATTCCCTAAGCGGGGGCAGGTTTAGTTGTCCACTTTTTTTGTTGCCAATGTCTAACCCATTAAGGTTGCCCTTGAAACAGTTCTCCATATATTCTAAGCACAATCCTTGCAGATTGGCATATTTAGCAACATGAAAAAGCTTTAGTGATATCTGGCTTAGCAATCTGCCTCCGCTTATGGAATTATTATGTTTTCTGCATAATACTTTGCTGATTGGCATTTAGTACCACAAAATGTTTTATTTTTTTAGCAGTGGGACAATACCACAGAAATAGGGAACTGGTGACTAAATTTTTAAAATCAATTTTTTTTCACAAAATGAGGTACCATTTTAAAGGCTATGAATTAAAGTATAAGAAAATAATAAAAATTGTCACTAAAATTTAAGTCTGGAGGAATTATAGGCCCTTTAAATAAAGACATTATAGTGATGCTGCTGACTCATTTTTTAAAATATTCATTTTTAGATATATAATTACAATATATTTTCACTGTTTAAATGAATTCAAATGGTTGCCATAACACTTTAGAAGAGCCAGTAGTTTCACAAAATCGAACTTTTGTGATATATTTTTGTCCTGAGGAGCTTTTTTATCTCAGGCACACACCAAGCTTTTACGTCCGCCACCAATTTCAAAATCTATTTGCACCTTAATTCAATTTAAATAAATAAAAACAAACCATAATTTATTTATCTTTCATCAATGTATTTTAGCATAAAAGTAGTTAGAATTTTGCAGATCAAACCATTGACCTGAATTCTAGATTTTAGTTTTGCAAGTCTCATTTTTCAGTTTTAGCCTCTTATATCGACACCATGATTTATTAATTTTTTTTTTTTTTTAAGTTACACATTTTTGCAGAAATTATTTTTATATTTCATAAGTCTACAAATATAGTTAAGTATTAAAAAAAAATATTTTGATTTGTTTTAAGTATTTTAATACTTAGTAATTTTAGTTTTTATGACAAAATTTTATGCGAGTTTTATGTCCAACACCGTGGAATTGCCCAGTAGCGTAAGATCTTTTTAAAAATAAGGGGAGCTGAAGCACACATTGCGGGGATATAATTACTGCATTTTTGGTGCCATTATTGACCAATTTCAATAGATAAATGGCTGTTTCTAAAATATTCGTAACACGATTAAAAAAATTATTTAATTAAAAAAAACCCAGTGGCAGAAAGTTTTGTAGCTGTCTGCAACAAGCTTTCAGAGTTTTATAATCAGTCTGCAAAATTTTGCGTGTAATTTTAGTGGATAATTCATACATAAAGCCAACAATTTTTAACCACTGCTGTTAAATAGTGTTGACTCTAGAGAGAAAAAAAAAGGCCACCAGGAAAAAATTAAAAATGGACAGCCTGTTTTCAAAAAGGATACTTGAGTTCCATGAGAAAGTATAGGGAGATAGCATATTACAGAAAACTGGTTCGAAATAATCTGAAAAGGAATAGGGCTTATCCACAAAACTTGTAGGGTTGTAATGTGTGTTTTGACTTACAGTTCATAGTTAGTTCTTTTTTTTTTTTTTCCTTTTTCAGAGTCATATACAAATTTTGTATTGCATCGAACTGTTGGATGTACAGCACCATTTGAAATCAAGTTACTGAAATGTATTTGTTCTTCCTCTTATACACACTCTTCTAATTTGATGCTTGCTCATTCATGAAATGTGAATATAAGTTTTTAAAAAAGCACTATTCTTTTATTCTTAAAATATATCAATAAAAATTATTATTATAAATAAGATATGTAAAAAATAGTGTTAAAAATATTTTAATTAATTTTAAATTTCTTTTTTTTTGTGGCATGTTAATTAAGTCCCTTTAAGGAAATAGTTTACCGTTTCAGCATTTTTTTATACTATGGTAAAAATGATGAACTGGATGCATTTCAATGTTTAACTAATAGTACATTTTGAAAAAATAAATCTCCTTAAACTGCACATTTAAGTAAAAATTATTAAAAAACTGATTAAAAAAAAAATCTTTAATACTCAAAAAAATAAAAAATTTTGTCCAATTAAAAAAAAAAAAAAAAGATTTTCAAATATATATTACACAAAGCTGTGCATGGATTTTCAGATACATCTAATATTGCATGGATTTTCCGATACATCTAATACAGTTTTTCTACTAATATACGATACAGTGTAAAACAATAAAATGTAACATATCTTCATATGATTTCTGTAAAATACAAAAGAAAAAAAAAAACTGAAGGCTAATTCCATGCACAGATTTATCAGATAAAAACTGTAATAAAGAACACATACAAAAAAAAATTAAATCTTTATCTCAAATACAAAAAAAAAAAATGCCTTAGCATGTTTAAAACATGTAATTAAAGAAAATATGAACATGGAGAAAAAGCCATCTAAAGAGTTTGTTTTTCAATGAAATTACGCTGAGTGTACAAAAAAAAATGTTGCAGTATCTCGTGATATTATTGGCATATGATTAAAAATAAGGTGTCAAAATTTTTATAATTTAGCAAGCAGAAAGAAAATTGATTCTTTGACCTTTGGTGTAAACTGTTCCCTTAAAAGCAATAAATCTTCTTTCTTCAATTTCGTAATGTAAAAAAAAAGCATATTAAAATCGTATGAATTACAAATAGAGTTGTAGGGGCTATTCTTTGTGTTGTGTACTGTGCACAAAGTTTGATTGTGTAATATTATTATCATGTATATACAAACTCTGCTGATATTTGCTAGAATACAGTGCAGAATGTGTGTTCCTATAATGTTAAATATTTCATTGTTTATGCATAGGATTAGTGGATTTTACTTAGTTCTAAAGAATATGGCAATTTTTACCAATAGCCTTGTGTACTGACAATAATAAAATCCCATACCTTGAAACTATCAATCAGTGAAGTGGCCCAAAAAATTCTTTTTTACTTCTGTAAAGCTGTTGCTTAATTTCTGATATTTTATAGGTAATAGTATAAAAAAAATATCTTGAAACTATCAATCAGTTGTGTCAATCAGTGTATCAATCGTGAAATTGAATTTAAAAATGTTTGATGTAAATGTAATCCTTTGATTATGCGATAATTGAGGGGGAGTATAATTTTGATTACCATAGTGCTATGATAATTTCATTACCTTAGAATGGGGCATATAAATAAAAAGTATTTAGTCTTTATCTTATGTTTATTTTTTTGCGATAACCTGGAAATTCTTGAAAAATCACCTGGAAAACTCAGGGAATTTCATTTTGAAAAATGAGTATGAACCCTGAAATTTTATTTTAAGCAGCAAGTTTTGTAACTGGCTGATTAAAATAAATAACATTCTGTTACAGATAGTATTTAAACAATTTCATAAGGAAAAAAACTTCCGAAATTTATTAAAAAATTGTTTTTTTTTTAAAAAGTTTTTGAAAGCAAAATAAGCTTAAATTGATAATAGTTTATTCTAAGAATAAACTAACTGTTAGACTATGACAATTTGTTTTCAAGACTTACTTTCCCAGAATTACTTTACCTTTGCTTTAATTTTTTTTTCTTCATTTAGTAAAATGTTGAAATTTTTCAAAATTTCAGAAGATATATGATTTGTAAATTTAGAATACCAAATCTTATCAATAGTCTGAATTACCTAATTCTGAAATTACTCCACTTTTTTTATAAGCAAAAGAGTGGCGTAATAAGAGGGGAGGCGGGGGGTTGGCGGTCCACGAAGGCGGCAAGATAAAAACAAAGATAAGCGACCGGAGAATACTGACACTTACGGCAAGCGCAGACTCGCATGCGATTGCCGTACGCTGCAAGACATGAGGGGAGTTTTTTAAAGGTCAATTTGCACGTGCTTGCTTTGTAAAAGGGGGGAAACAGTGCAGGGTCGAAAAATTTATAGGCTTTTAATGACCAGTCGGGATTTGCCAACAAAGGATAACCCGTGAAACCACAAAAGCACGCCAAACGTACAATGGGGACACTTTTCTCTGTAATCCGTCTTGGAGATACGGAAAAATACATTGAGTAACCATTCTAGCGTGCGGAAACGCACTGAAGTCTGCTCTGGCCTTTAGTAGAAGTGGCAGAAAACGAAAGGACTGCACCGGGCGCTAATAACCCCAGCTACACCCCCCAACGCAGACCATGCCGAAATCGGCGACGTGCGTCGCAGAACAAAGAGCTCCACTGCAGAACAATTACGGATGAGGACTGAAAAGGGAGAGAGAGGGGAGAAATCAATCACTTTAAACAGAAAGTTAAACTCAAAAGTCAGACAGCAATCTGGAGGGATACCATTTCCTCTCCTGCATCCAGGCATAGAAAGAATATATTCCTTTGTGTGTGTGTGGGGGGGGGGGATGACACGGCGGCAATTAGTCAAAAGTGAATTATCACCCAAAAGGCGCCTGATCATCTCCTTCTGGGAGAGCGCCACCTTTTTGGACCCCACATGTGGAGAACGGACAGCGCTTATCACTTCAATATAATTCACATTCATTTTCTAGCTACGTTTTTTCCCCCGGTAAATATGTCTGCTCGAGACAAAGTTCCTTGCTTTGAGTGTAATACTCCTATAATTTTTAAAAATTATAGGAACATATAAAACTGAGAATTGTTATGTGCGACCCCTTTAAAAAAATTGGATTAAAACGGCTCCTTTACAAAAATACAATCGATTAAAATGGCCACTTCAAAATTACAAGTACTAAAATTAGACCTTCATACATGCAACCCGTTAAAATGCATTTTTGCAAATAATTTACCCTTTCTGAATAGGATGTTTATTAAATAGCTTTTTTATTTCATCTTTCGTGAGCTATGAGCTGACCTTAAAGGTGCCTCTCCGATGTTTGTTTTCTGCTGACACAACAAGAAAACGCGATCAGGATTTTCAAACAAATATGCACGCATACTTAGAAAGGAAAAGGGAGATTAAGCAATTCCGCCTGTCGATCTTGATACTGCAATGTCAGAAGTTATGTTTAGTAACTACATGGTTGCAAATTATTTAATAAATATTCATAATTTCAGATTTTACCGCCGTAGCAAATGCAGTAACGATGCTCCGGATGTTTCGCGCTCTTGCAAGTTTATGCTGTGAACGATTGTTTTGTTAAACTGGTCTTCCTATTACAGTTTATTCATAATTATTATAGATAATACTATGCTTTAAGTAATTATGGATGCATTTAGAAATGCAAAAGTACTATAAACGGGTCCGAAAATTTACGTGATTTCGAAACATCGGTCTGAAAATCTTGAGAATTGCGACATTTTGCGAATGCAACATTTGAATATTTTATGGTTTTTTGTTGCAATTAAGAATATTTAGCCTTACTTATATAAAAATTAACATCGATAGCGTATGATAAATTTAAATTATTGGCCCGATTATCTCTTCTGAAAAAATCGAAAAATTCAATATATTTTATTAAAAACTGTACAGAATTCTGCAAGTTCTTTTTCTCCATACTCATTTAACTCCCCAGAAAAAGATGGAAAGAAAGCTGTATATAAAATGTCAGCAGTGCAAACACATATCAACTTTCCAGGCCCATCGTCACAAAGAAACGTCTCATTATATTTGCACTAGCACTTTTGCATACTTCATGACAAGGAGACACAGGGTCTGAAGTGCACCAGACTTCTGAGCATTTGGTTGTAGGGAGGGGGGGGGGTAAGATTATAAAGGAAGAGAAAAGATTTTAAATATGAAATACCCAGAAGTCTTAAGGAACAAAAGTCTTTTTATTGAGAAAATTATTTTACTTTTATTTTCATTCTCTATTTTGCAAAGTTCAAACAATTAAAATATTATAGTTAATGCATAAAAATATTAATAACTCTTCTGTTCAAAATAACCCTATAATGGTATAAATATCTATTCCAGTTATTCAATATTTATTCCACTACAAATTCCAGTTCTTAATTAATTTTTTTTTAATAGACAACAATAGCTAAAAAATTTTTCAGGATTATCATGCAGCCATAATAAATATTCCGTTGATATTAACAATCAGCTGGTCATCTATTTAAGTGGTAATATTGAAATAGCCGGAAAGGAGATAAGAACATTTGCCTCCCCGTCTAGCTCACAAAAGAAAACCACAAAGCATTCTGTAACTTTAAGCCACAAAGTAAGAAGGGGAAAGAAATTATGTTTTGACAATAAATTTCTAACTTTTGAACAAATTAAGATGTCTTTCTAAAATTTAGACTCTGAATCAATTTTTGCATTTAAAAGTGATCCCCAAATTTTCAAACAAATCGGTCCATTAATAAAAAAATTATAGATGAATTAGTTTTTACACAGTTGATTTCCATCCCCCTTCTCATCAAGGTCCGCTACAGCCCGGACCGTGGTACCCCAGTTTACCGAAAAACGATTTATCTTAGCCGGGATGTTGGGGTTCAAAAGAGGGACCATCTAAAAGATAATTGACTTGTCTTTCCTGGTCAGGCTATGCTCTCTTCGCGAGAGGTCTGTCAGAAGGTCAGAACAGTCATAAATTTCCTGTAATGGGTTTCGGCGCGATCTTGATCGCAATAAGGGGTCGGTTAGATATGCAAAAAGAAGTTCCACTGTATGTCTGTTTCTTTTTGAAAAGGTTTTATAAAAACGGAAAAAAATTAATTAAAAAAACTAATCTTTTAACTATCTGTGTATTTTTTCTAATATTACTTTGGCTTAGCTGTAAAATTAAATCTGAAAATTATTTTATTTTTAGTGATGTGTATCACTTTAAGCGCCTTTTTAAATATCTGATGCATTTTATTTTATTTATTTTAATACATTTTAAATGCTTCCAGATAAGTCACCATTATACTTCTTATCCGTTTTTTGCATAACTCCCCTCACACATACGCACAAAAAAAACCTAAATAAATAAATAAATAAAAATAAAAATTAATGGAGTTTTAAAAAAGTCTCTTTTGAACTATTGTTATAATTATTTCTATTGATATCAAAATACAACAGAATTTTACAATAGCATTTTAAATAGTATCTCCACATTTACTCTGAGCCCATATAGGTGGCAGGTGGGTGCTTGACGACCCCTCCCCCACTTTGCAAATTCAAGAGCCTCATTAAAAGTAAACCAAAGTAAGATTTTGTCCACTATAAAAAAATCAGGGGCGGATCCATAAAAAATTCTGCCGGGGGAGGGGTCACAATTGTTTTTACTACTTTCTCTTACTGCATTTCAATTTACAAGAGAATCATTTATAGTCTACATTTGATTTGCCACGTGAGTGCACGTATTCCCCCCATGACCCTGTGAAAATTACAATTCTGTGTGTGTGTGGTGGGGGGGGGGGCATTTCTTCCCGGTGTCGTTTTATCCGGCTGTCTTCGTTTTTTCCTACATTCGTATTAGATAATAGTACATAAAGTAAATACGGAGAGATCATTTTAATAAACAAATTTATTTATTTATCAATTATTGGGTAAGAAAACGATTGGATGTCAATTATTGGGTAAGAAAAAATGGATTTCACCAGTGATTGACTATTATGTTAGTTATTGGTGTTTTAGCCAAGTTCATGATAATTGCATACAATTTCTAGTAAATGCAGAAAATAGCTATTGAAATGGTTATATTTTAAAGCTTGAGATTAAAAAAATTCCTCAGTGGCCAGTGGCCAGTAACCCTACAAAGTTCAGTGGCCACTTTGATATAGTTAGTGGCCAAAATTTTCCGTACTTACGTAATTTTTGTTTTCGACACCCTTGCTCCCCCCTTTCAGATATATGAAAATAATATGAGATTTTTTATTTTGTATATTTAATGATTCAATGCTTTTTTAGTAATAATGCATGGCATGTTCCATATATTACATTCAGAAATAACTAGCTGTATTTAAAGAAATCTAAGTAGTATGAATTTAAAATTTATTAATTCCTCCTGATTGGCTGCAGCTCGTTGTTAGAATCATCACATCACTGTCTGTGTCTATACTACATATAGGTACACACATGGAGGAGGCTATAGGACCTTAACCCCCCCCTCCCCCAAACCCAAATTAAAAGTGAAAATCTCTTAAAAATAGAGAATTGTAATAAAATTAATGATTTAAAATATTTTACTTTAAAATTTCTCTTCAGATTAATTCAAATTATTAGACATTATTAGATTATTGACATTATTAGAAAGTTGTCACTATTACCAAGTACTTATGAAACATGAAGCCTAAGTCAAAAAAAAAAAGTTTGTAAAGTTTTTTTTTTCTGTTTTACAGAATAAAAATAATTACCATAAAATTTTGAAAGCATTTTTCTTTTTTAAAAAAACTAAAAAACTGGAGGTAAGATAATATATATACTATTGCAGACCATTTTCTGAACTTATGGTGTACACATAAAAGTACTATTTATTTAATTTATCTCTCCTTTCATTCATGGAATTTATGGGGGAAAAAGGAATTGGGACTTAATAAAAGAGGGCCCCAATTTTCTATTAATTTCGATAGTACGCTTCCTCCTAATTTACTAATTTTGAACTTGCAAGAAGCTAACAAACGGTTATTTTACTTAAGGTAGTAGCTCCCCAACCTCCTATTTAAAAAAAACCCCACTAAGCATCTTATCAAATTTTAAGGAAAATCAGATGCATTTTAAGATGGGGAAATCGTAAGCATGTGCTACTCAAACAGCCCATTTTCTAGGTTTCCACTTTCAAATAATCAAGTGTCTGATTATGTAAAACATTTTTTAACGAACGTTACACATACTAAGGGTTCAATTTACAAAGGTGAATCATATAAAAGAAATAACTTAAAACAGGGAGAAATTTTTGCGGGGGGGGGGGGGGGGGGGGGGGGCATGGGCGCCGGCAGAATATTTCCAGGGGGGGGAAGACTACTTCAACGTATGGTTACCATGTTGGAAAGAGCAAAAAAGCAACTAAAAACACTGCATACAAAAATCCAGGGGGGAGCCTGCTGCTGGCGCCCATGGGGGGGGGGGGGGATACGTTTTCGTTTCGGCCGACCAAAAATGCCTTCTATTCCTATAATCTACAGAGAAACTCCCTGTCATTAAAACGGAACTGGAAAAAAAAAAAAAAAAGCTTGAAGTGTGAACAGGAGGGGGGGAGAAACACTTCTCTCTTCTCGGACAGCTGTAACGCTGATTAATGGAATTCTAAAGGCATGGAGATCTGTTTATTTAAGCTTTGAAGAGCGAGCGCTTTTACCAGTGATTACAAAATAAAACAAAATCAAGTGTTTTGTCTGTTTCTCTTCCCCCTCCCTCTCGCGCTATTGTAGAGATGCCAAAACTCTTGCAAAAGGAAAAACGTAATATGAAAGCAGCTGAAATTAGATTTATTTAAAACTGAAAACGGTATGTTTATGACATTAGTTTTTATTTGCGTATTCGAATGTACAAAATAACGTTTTTGTTCGTTTTAAATAAAGCATCTTGAGTGGTAGTTTTCGATCTGCTGTAGCGTAAATCAGGATGCAAAGAATGCCAACCTCTTCATCGACCTTTCAAAAGCAGAGGGTTTGTTTATTGTTTTCAAGTTAATAATAATAATTTAAAAAAAAAAAAAAAAAAAACGCACGTGCTTCCCGTCTACAGTTTTAGAAGGGTCATAGTAAAGATCACATGAAATTTTTTAAAAATATAATCGATTACTCTTAAGTTGACTGGACCCTGACTGAGTCGAACGACGGAAAATATACAAAGGGGAGTACTATAATTTAGAAAAATATTAGCTTCGTTCCTTCAGTACAATGTCTTATTAATGAGATACTTAATGCATCTTTCACATACATTCATATATTGTATCAGTAGGCAAATATCAAATTTAGTTTTAAATAAGTCCTTTTCACTCTTCTCCTTTTATTACGGAAAATTGTTGTAGAAATTGTAACAAATTATAATTAGAATAATACTTTTGTTCAGATTTTTGCGACCACGTGTAATGTCCCACGGATATGCCTCTCTGCGTACTGGAATGTCGATGTGGATATGTAATAAAATAATGAGATGGTGCGAAGGGTCAAGGTCAACCAACGGGTCAGGTCACAGAGAGGGACCCTGAGTATTCTGTTCCGGTGCGTTCCTACCCCCCCCCCCAAATGTTACATGTATGTTATCAGTTATGATGAGTTCCTCCCCTTTCTTCCCCTCCCATAGACGTCTGCAACCCTTTCTCTCCTGCTTGTCCATATAGCGCTGACATTCAGCTTTTCCTACGAGGCCGAGGGTGGGCGGGACTAAGTAAATTTTGCGCATCATCAATTTTAGACGTTTTTTCAACTGCTTTGCTTTACTTTGCTCGGACATACAGCGCCGACTTTTGTTATGGGGACGGAAACGAGGGGGGAGGGGGGGTTGCTTGCTGAGTAAATTTTGCAGGTCGCCAATTTTGGCGACTGACAGACTGTTTTGCAGTCGCCAGGAATAATTCCACAGTCGCCACTGGCGATCTGGCGACCGCTAATCTAAAGCTTTATTATATTTAGATAAGTTTTAATATACAGGGTATCCCATACAGGTCACGCTTTAATTCTTTACATAATCGAATCTTTTATCAAATGCTGCTATCTAGTAACAATTTAGGCATGTTATCTTTCATTTTTTTGCAGCTTTTTTTTTAATCTCCAGAGGTTCTAGGTATCAAAATTTGAAATTTTAAACATAGTGTTAAAAATATTGTGATTCTCAGTAGCTAGCTTAATGCTGAAATTAAGATAAATTCATTATCAACCTGTTTCTATTTAAAGCATATTTATTTTTAGAAATTACTTTAAATTGAATTGTATCAAATAATTAGATGAAGTTACCTGTCTTAGATTAGTATGTAATGCAGATTTCCAAAAAGCCTGACTTATCGTCAGCATTATAGGAGTACAAGGAATGGAAGTAGATTATTGGCAAAATTCTTGAAAGCAAGGATATAACTTCTGTCTATTGTTAAATGATTCCATGTTAGATCCATAAATGATTCCATGTTGTCCATAGTGCTGAGTAAAATTCTCAATAGAGAAGGTATTTCTATTCAAACTTAACATTTTGTTTTAGTGGAAAAGTTTTGAATGTCAAGAAGTCATTCCTCTCCTATAACTAAATTTTGTTTGATTCACTATGGAAATTATGCCTCCAGAAAACTCAAAAGTTTCAGAAAAACTAAAACGGCAAATAAACATTTAAAAAATCGAAGATTTTTTTAAAAAAAATTAAATAGCTAACTAATATATTAACGCCGGACGCCTTATAGTGATTCCTTAAAAAAAAAATGCAATTTTGCAAAGTTTTAAAATTTATTCAAACTCAAGATAAAATAAAATCAGGCATTTATTGTTTTAGTTGTTACTGATCATAATGTTACTAAATTTCATTCTACTCTCTAAAGCTGTTTTTGAGGGATACGAGAACAAACATTTACACGATTTTTACAAAATCTCAAAATATTTGAAATATTTGAAACAATTTTGGCATCTATAGTTAACAGATAAACTTGCCACATAAAATAATCTCAAATTTCATTCTGTTCCATTACAATTTTTCAGGAATGGAACAAACATTTCTCTATTTTCGCAAAATTTTAAAATCTGTAAAAAAATCAAAATACTTTGACACCTATAGTTTAAGTGACAACCTATGTAATTATGGTAATTTTTTTTCATTCCCTTCAAAGGTTTATATGTGATAGACAAATATTTACACATTTTAAATAATTTTTTTTGAAAAACTAATCCAAATTTTCACGGCTATAGTTTACCTATTATGTCACCAAATTTCTTTTCGTTCGCTTTAGTCGTTCTTACATGATGTGTGAATAAAAAATTGCGCATTTTTTAAGAAGATTTTCAAAAAATCTAAAAATCCAATAAAACTTTTAAAAAAATTCGTTGCCTATAGTTTAAGTTGAGTGACCACCTATCATGCCACTAATTTGCATTTCAGTTTATGGTGTTTTGTATCCAGACCCATACAACTAATGTAGTCCTAAACAGGCCACGACAACAGAGAGCATAGCCAGTCGAGAAGAACACCACCTATTATTTTAAAATAAGCTTAATTATTACATTTAATTCTCACTCTTTCACACTTTCATGTATTTTAATGAAAAGTAAGAGCAAAAATAATTAGTATTCAAAAAACATCTGGAGATTCCTTCACTTTAGTATTCACTGTATATGGAATCTTGAGACATACTCTTTGACAGAAAAACTGTATTTGCCCTCAAATTAAAAAATTCAGTACTCTATGGTTGAATTTGGACCACTGGCAGACAAGTATAAAATTACTAACTTACCAAATGTTTCCAGATTACCTGCCGTATTTTGAATAATCTTTTGGTCAGTTGCACACAAAATAGAGGCATTTTTCTGTTTCTAGTAATATTTTTATACACATAAATGAAGATCAAATACATGATTAAGAATTTTATGGTTTGAAAATATTTTGATGATTTTTCTGCTTCAAAACAGGGAGTGCGTTTAATATGCGAGGGAGACTATTACGCGAGTAAACACGATAATCAAGTTAATATAAATTTTCATTGGTGAAGACTATATTTCTGTTGCTAAAGTATAGAACCTGATAGTTCAATAGTAAAGATATGGGATCACTAACCGAACGGTCGCGGGAACGATTCCGAACATACCACCGAAAACATCTAATCGTTAATCGGTAAATGTGCTCGTTAAACTCGGTGAACAAACGTTCTAGAGCGAAGAAACATTGAACGGTGAAGGAAGTGTAAAATCCAAAAAATGTAGTACAGCAAACCAATGAGCAACACAGACTTACACAGATAAAGAGTACGAACGGAAAATAAATAAATAAATAATTTTTTTTAAATGTATAATACTGTTTTCAGTATATGAAATGAAGTAAAAAAGCAATAATAGTAACAGTAGGTAATAAAAAAAATTATTATTTATATGTAATTAATTAACTTATTAGTGTGTATACTACTCGATAATACATTTGTAACTATGCACTTAATATGGCTTATATCTGGATCAGTAAGTTTTTAAAAAAACAACCTAAAAAGAAAAACGAACCAGTGATCAACAAATCTTCCCTTTTTTTTTTTTTTTTTTTTTTTTTTGTATAAAGTACATAAATATATATTTTATAGTATTTTTGTACATTTTATATAGTTTTTTAAGCTTTATTAATAACTATCATCCCCCCATAAATTTCTTGAATTTTAATCCCCATCTTCTCCATCCAAAAATTCTTATTTGGACATACAAAATTACTTAGACATACAGGATATATTAATGATTTTAAAAATCTGCCAGGATTTTTATATTTTAGAGCCATTTTATAAAGATATGTTATTAGCCTTAAATCTATTGGTACTTAAATATGCCATTTTCAAAAATCGCTAACTGCTTTCCACGTCTTGATTGAATAAATTGAACTGCCATTTCTAACGTCTAACTTCTCGGTATGGAATGGAGTTCTGGAACCAAGACTTTTTATCCTTTTTACAAACAAGAGCACAGTTGAGGTTATATGAATTCTGACTGGTCAAGATGATACCTAGATAAGAATCTTTGAAAGGGGGCCATAAAGCCATAAAACCTTTCTTTTTCCTCTCTCCCAACCGACTTCCACGAAATTTTCCCATACTCGACTAATAACTGTGTAATAGAGGTCAGTTGAAAGACACTAGTTCTTAAGAGTTGTAATAGCCATAGTCTGCATTCTGTTCTGAACAAGTGTTCAAAGTTTGTTATTCTAGAACTTCCAAATTTTATGTGCCATTAAAAATTTTAGTCAAAATAAACATTGTAGTTTTCTTATTGATTGTCCAATATGTAATAAAAATAATAAATTCCTATAACATTGAAATAATAAATACAATTGCTCAATGAATTAATTATGTAAATGTCCACTCTGGTATCAGACAGTACAATTTAGTTTGATTAAAATGAAGAACGATCAGCAATCTTTTTAGTTGAAAGTGCCACGGTATGCACAGTTATATAGAAAATTCTCATCGTTCAGTTAATTGTAAGGCGCCCGTTAAAAATGATGAATGTATATAACAAATACTCAATTTAATACTCACGGAAGATTTATTAACAAGGTATATTGTGCTTTAAAGCCATTATCGTAACAAATCTTCTGATAAATACGTTACTTATTTAAATTTCCCATAGTTCAGCAGAAGAACATAGTTTATGTATTTTAATCACGTGAAAAATGTCAAACTATGTTATCTGAAGGAAATATTTAAGCATCGCTCAAGTTGCAAATTTACTTTCAATATGACGTTAATTATCTGAAAGTTTATAAATCTTACGTGATTCTTTATGACGACAAGGTTAATTCAATTAGTATACTTGAATAGTACACCCGTCTTTTTTTTTCTAAAGGAATAATATATTAAAACGATTTTGAAGAAAGAAAAAAAAAAGATTTTGTAAATGCACGTTTAGAATGTTTTAGAGTCTGACTTCTTCCTTTTTTTTTTCCAAAACCACCCATAAATTTCTTGAATTTTAAAAGCACAGACTAATTTCAGCTTACAAAATTTGTCTCCCCCCCCCCTCGAATAAAAAGCATGTGTTATTACTAAATCAATATATGACTCAAGACTATATTGTTTTTTTCTCTTAGATTTTTGGATAAGGAAGTGAATTTCCTTTGTAATCTAAATTCCCAAATAGGAATGATTTTGAATAGACTTCTTAATGAAGCGTACACCGATGTATTTTAGCGGTAATACAGTTTCTATGGAATTCTGGACTAATCAAGAAATGGTTTGGATTTAAGGCAGGATAAAAACACTTATTTTTCTTAGAGAATTTGTCGCAAATTAACTCATGAGCATTTTTTGTAAAGGAGGGAACTTTTTCTAAACTGCACAGAAAGGAAATATAGTGTAAAAATGATAGCAAAATTAATATCATGGTGCTTTCAAGCATTTATTTTCAAAAGGAAATTTTTTTAATAAAATGAATGTCAATTATACATGACAAATTAATCCTCTCATGTATTTTTAAAGGACATGCATAATGCATTAAAAATAATGAAAAAAGTTTCCTCTATACTTAGGATCAAGTTCATATATTGACTTTTTTAGTAACCTTATTAAGGTTTGTATCTTGTAAAGAATATTATTAATGTTGATAAATACAAAAAAAAAAATGCAGCTTGTAAACTCTAATGAAAAAGTCCCCCTAACCAATTTTTTAATTAAAAAATTATTTTTGAACAATTTTCTGTCAAGATCTAAAAAAAAAAAGTCTTAGTTCTTGAGAACTGAAACACCTTACCACCTTACTCTAGACTAAATTTCAGTATATTTGTCCGAGTAATAATCACAGACAGGGGCGTAGCCAGAAATTTTTCATGGGGAGGGTTACGACTACTACAACTCATATATATGTATACGTGTGTGTGATAATGTAGTGAATAATGCACATTTTGTATGACAAAAAATTCCTCATGGGGGGTTATGACCCCCCTAACCCTCCCCCCCCTCGGCTACCCCCCTGATCTCAGAAATTGGGTAAAAAATGTATCGGATAAAAGTATAATATTTTATCATTTGTGTACTGCAAAATACATTAGGTCCCTTCTCTAAATCCTATGTAGCTCAACAGTGATAGCGTCCTGAATACCTTTCTAATTTATTTGCTGATTGTATAAATTTTTTGTTAATTAAAATAATAATTATTTATTTATTTGTTTTGGGAAAATTTATTAATATTGTAACACGATTATTCTTGGGTACTTCATTTCGTATAAAGTCCACTAAATATGATAACAGATTTCTATTTCACTGTAGAATATTCTTATATACTATTAAACTAAAGCTTTTATTTCTTGAAAAGCTGTTTCACCCAAATCCTTCTGTTTTGGCATTTTAAAATAAAGACATTCTGTACTTTTTTGTGTGGTATATTGTTTATTATTTTAATAAGAGATAACAAAGTATACATAAGAATAAATTCATAGACACACACACACACACCAAAAGAAAAAAAAAAAAAAGTGCAAAATAATTTGTTTCCTCCAAAAATATCATTTTTCATAATACCTTATGCATTTTATATAAGATATTTAGTGTGAATGAAATTCTTATGATTTTTTACCCGTTTGTATAAACTAAAGTAAAAAAGTATACATTGAAAATGTTGCAGCTGCATGTCTGACAACTCAGAAAAATTTTAGATTCAGTGTCGTACCTAGGTAAAGTAACGTTCATGTGGCAGACAACATTATGCGCTCTTTCTCTTAGTTAGAAAGACACTGAACACTTAGTACGGTCATTCTAAACATTTCTTTCGAATGACAAATTATATTTTCAAATTATAAAAGTCTCACAGATTCATGTTCTAAGAGCAGTCATTTAAAATAGATATTTTAGCGTTTTGTTTAACTTGTTCGTTTTCATCGTTTCAAGGAAGCGACGACAGCGATTTTTTCTTCTGCACTCAGCGTTGCTTCCCGGCTTGGGTCTCTTTCAGTGCAACTCAAATTTGGGTTGCTGGCCTAAACAGGATCATTCAAAGACCGAAACTAGGAAGCAACGATGATTGCAGAAGAAATAATCACTGTCGTCGCATCCCTGTAAAGGTAAGAGTGAATGGGTTGATTGTTTCATTCATTGTGTCAGTGTCTTTGTTGGAATCTGTAACCCCTTTAAAGTATTGCGCATGGAACGTGCCCTACCTGCCATACTCAGCTGCTCCACTGGATAGAGAAGCATAGAGAATATGAATTCATGTTGGATTTTTAATAGAATAAACTTTTTAAAAATCACTGTGTTTGTGTAATTAGAGATGGTTACAAGTTTTATAAAGAAGTTGCATTTGAACTCTTCTCAATAATTGTTAATATCAAAGACGCAATTTCCGTTACTGCAAAATCGTTTGATATTTTGCAAAATCAATTCAGCAATAAGTTCTCTCCTCGCCCAATATGTTTAGTAGTAATTGTAAGTAAAATTAAATAAATCAATAAATCTTATTTAAAAAGGACAAAATGTACACTAATAATGCATATGCATATATTTTATTTTTTTTTAATGAGAAAAGTCTTAAGCACGTATTGCAAAATAAAAAATCTATCCTAGCTCGCAGAACATTAGCGGTGGAAGTATTTTTTGATTTTTTTAAAGTAAAATAATGTATAAATTGGTTAAACCTTCAGATGTTCAATTATGATACCTAGGCAGTTACTGATAACTAGTACCATCGCTTTTCACTATATATGCGATCAAAATTTATAATGATTTTTATGTGAAATTAGATCTTATTCACAACGTTTTCTCTTTACGTTCAAAACAGAAATCAAACTTCTTGAAATCATCATAGAAGTTTTTAGAGCTACAATATAAATTCCATAACCAATAATAACAAAGAATTATACCCAGCAAGTTACGCTGTTTCAACGAAGATTGATTTACACTCGAGGAAGGTCGAATATTATAGAAGAAAATATGATTTTAATCAAACTTGAATAGTGAATAAAAAATATTTTTAACAGCAATGTGATCGAATTAGCCGAATAGAAATAGCCAGGAAGAAAATTAATCGAACATTCGAACCATTTAATCGATTAATTGACACAGACATAATTGTTATTGCATTACAGAAACTTTAAGATCCAATGACGAATAAATGTTGATAAAAAATGTTGATAAAAATTCAGAATTTTAATCAACAATTTAATTCGCATTAAATACAGATTAGTTCTACTGAAAATGATTTACAAATATTAATTTACTGATACCATTTAAATGTTTTTTAATTCCTTAAGCAATTTTTAATTCATTTTTTATAATCGCACTTCTATACACTTGGCTTTTAACCAAGTTTTTAAGGTATTGACCAGAGAGATCGCATTGAGTTTCAATATTTATCTCATAAAGTGCACAATTTCTATGAAATTATAGAAACAAATAATGTATATCAGAAACATTAACATATGCTTCGAAATTACGAGCTAACTGAAAAATTGGTATCCATAAACAGTAAATCCCCCCCCCCCCCCGAAATTGCTTTTTTAGATTATAAAAGACCGATTTGGTTTGTAACTTCATAAACGCAGGGTCACACGCAGGATTTTATTTTGGGAAGAGTAAAACTCAAAAAATATCATTCAAAAAGCAAATGTTTGAGATTTTTTCTTGCACGTTATATCTTTTTGCACCGTCAACTGTTTTTAAGACGAAATAACAGCTTATAAAGCTTACTTTCTTTGACCAGGAATGACCATTACTTTTTTTTTTGTTAACAACCCCTCAATTCAGCTTCCCCTTTCGAAAGGTGCGAGGTGAGGGGTCAAAGTTCTTCGGACTTGTGGGTGAGGAAATCGCTTATTTTGGAGAGTGGGGTTTCTTTTGCATTTCTAACTGACCCCTTAAACGCGACAATTCCAATTACGGAGAATTTATGCTCTTCTGTCAGCCTTATCTTTCGAGATTGCGCGACACAGCCACCCGGACTGGGCCTCCCGAGTGCTTCCAGGAGGGGGAAAGAGGGCAGGAGAGTTCTATTACCATAGCAGTTGTGCAAATTCCTCCTTTTCATTTGACAAGTATCATTAACACATTAGGTGTAAGCAAACAAATAACAGTTAAACAAATAAAAGGGCTAAAGAAACTTTCTTAGAGATTAAAATGAACTTCGCTGGCAAAAGAAGGTGTCTAGTTTTTCATCATCGGGGCGCTAACGAATTTTTTTTTTTAAAGGGCATCGGGGCGCGGCGCACCACTGACCTCGCCTAGAATGAGCTCAGCAGATTATAAATATCAAAATTAGCAATATAATACACAAATGATTTTGATAACAATAGAATTTAATGATATTTGATTCTTTATCCCATTAAATATTTAGCTGCTTCATCAAAATTGAACAACCCAGCACACAGGAAAAGCCCGCTACTGTTTTTTTTTTTTTTGTTTTTGTTTTTTGTTTGCTTGTTTGTTTTGAGGGGGATTCTGTGTGGCATTGCAAGAATCGCGGAATCCCTCAGTCTAGTGCGAAACCTGAGTTAACAAACGATAGAATTCGTCTGGCCGGTAGTCAGAAAGTCTTAAATCGCCAGTTTTTTAAGTTTAATCGCCACCTGGCGACTGGCGACCGGGAATTTTAAGCTTTAGTTCGAAATATTTTCTCTACATATATATATCTGTTCGGTTAATGTTTCATTTCCTTGTTACTTTGATAATTATACAAAGTTTCTCTAATTTCATTTAATATTTTAGATATAGGTTACGCTTACTAATACCCTAACATAATAGCCCTCTGTATATTAAGGTATATTTCCTGCAGAACATTTTTGGCTAGTTGAGAGAGCGTTGCAGAACATGGCAAAACATTCTGCTTTGGGGGCTACACCTATGCTTAATTTTGGCAAAACATAATACCTTTCAAGTGCAGGGATGTGCCAGCTGCTCCAAATGCTCCAAATTGCTCCAAATCAATGAGGATGCTCCAATCTGCTACAAAAAGATCATTTTTGGACATTTTTGCTCCAAATTCACCAAAAGTGTTGTTTGAAATTTTTCCATGTGCTAAAAATGCTTTTAATCTCCCAAATTTGTATAAAAAAATTCATTGCACATTCTAAGCATTCTAATTTCAATCTTTTATCCATCAATCTTAAAAGTGGAAATTTTTCATTTGACATTCCTTTGTAATCTCTAATACTTGAAGAATAAAAATTGGCCCGTATTTTAAATTTAATAATTTTATTTAAGTTGATGAAATTTTTAATTTTTTTTTTTTAAGCTACTGGCAATAGTTATAAGGTTTAGTAAATATTAGGTTTTTTTTTTATTATTTAAAATAGATATTTAGTATAACACTGTGTAAAATAACTGAACTTTTTAATAATTATTTTTTGAAACTTCTGACACACCCTTGTAGAAATAAAATTTGAAATTATATAAGCAATGTCAAATTGAATGAAAAATCTTTTGTTTGCAAGACTTTAGATTCACCACTTCTAACTAAAACTGGTCATATCATGGTATTTTTAATTTAAATTGGGGGGGGGGAGAGAAAAAAAAAGATAGTGTAGATGTGAATATGATGTATTTTTATGTAAGAATTGTCAGGGCATGTGTAGTTTTTGTTGCTAAGTGTTTTAAGAACCTCCCTAATTTTCATTTTTCAGATTAGCATTCTTAAGTGACTTCTCCCTTCCCTTGAAAAGTAAATTTTGTGTTTCAAAATTGCCATTCTTGTGCTCCATAAATGACTTTTTTGTGTTCCAAATTGCTCCAGAAATCTGTTTTTCTTGCTCCAAACTGCTCCAAAAATGTGTTTAATTCTTGCTCCACAAATTGCTCCAAAATTTAATTTCTACTGGCACATGCCTGCAAGTGTTGTATTCCCAAAATGTCTCAAATCGCTCAATTTTCAGATCAATTTCTGGAAGTCCTACTTAATTTCAGAATCGCAAAATGTAGTTTTGCTAATACACTTTTTATATCATTCGTAGTTATTTATGATTAGTAAATATCTGTAATAATTATGAATAATGCGTAATAAGAAAGCCGGCTAAATAGAGTAAATCGTTCAAAAAAAAAAAAAAAAAAAAAAAAAAGAAAAAGAAAAAAAAAAAGAGCGAAAAAGCTTGCAAGTGTGCAAAACAATTAAAACAGAGAAGAGGAATAACTAAACAATTGGCGACGAACTTTCGAATAATAATTGTTAATAATTCGTAACTACGTATTTATCAAACATAACTACCGATAAAAACATATAAAACATTATTTAATACGGCGGATTAATTAGTTAAAATTTTTTATTTGGGAATACCTTATTCCCCCGTACACGATATATATTTCGGTTACACACATAACCATCTTCAGTCGTTTCTGGATCTCTCACTAATGGAGGCTTCTTTTTATATCTTCTTCGTTCTTCTTCTTGAAAGTTCGATCAAATAAAACAATCTTTCAGCGCATTAGTAATAAAACAATCTTTCAGCGCATTAGATCGGAAAAAGACCCAATCAACCCCATCGAAACCGCAGGGATCTATAAAATTAATTTTATGTCAAACGATACTAATAAAGAAAATTGCTACATCGGCGTTACAAAAAGGAAAATTAAAGAGCGAAAAAACGAACATTTTAAAGACATTAACCTCCAGAAACAAAGTACCGCTCTAGCCCGTATTGCTCTGAAAGAGCCCATTACCATTGATTTTAAAAATATTAAAAAAATAGCCAACTTTAAAAATAGTATATATGCCTACATTCGTGAGAGCTTAGAAATAATGACGACAGAGGGCAGCATCAACGATACGCTTCATACAATCGACCAATCATGGGATGACGTCATGCATCGAACTTTCAAGAAGAAGAACGAAGAAGATATAAAAAGAAGCCGCCATTAGTGAGAGATCCAGAAACGACTGAAGATGGTTATGTGTGTAACCGAAATATATATCGTGTACCAGAGGCGCCGACTTTACAAAATTTCTGTGGGTGCCCTAACCCTAGTAGCACAACTAGTTCAAAAAACGTTCAAATTACGTTGGAAACACGTTTTTTGGCGTTAAAAAACGTGTTTTAAACGACTTTTGGACTAATTGTGCTACTAGGGAAAAGTCCGTAGGGGGGGAGGGGGTTAATAAAATGTTGAAAGTGGCACAAGGTTTGTAATTTTTGATAAATGATCGCTAAGTTTGGTGCCAAAACGCGTCAATTTATTTTAAAGGGGGAGTATAGTTGGAATATGTATTTGGCTAAGATTGTAAAATAGTTTTAGTAGGTGATTTTAAGATAGATTTCGATTCCAAAGATGGGTTTTTATGGAACAAGGAAGAAAAATACGGCACTCATGTGAATAACGATACACTTTCCGACTTTATGGAATCTTTTCCAACTACCCTTCAATCTTTTCCTATTATTATTTGCTTCCTTGCTCGTAACTACTCAATCATTTGACTTTTCGTGCACATTTTTACCAGTGGGAAATGGGTAATACAAATAATCATTTTAGCTTCACATAAAATATCCAACAATATCTGAGGGTATAGATCGAAGAAACGATATCTGTCTCACGGTTTTGGTACACAAATTAAAATAAACTAATTGCACCAAGGATTCGAAAAAATTCAGGATAATTCTTTACAAGCTGCACTACACACTGCAATAAATTCGAAAACTTTCATGAAACTTTCAGAAGAAAATCTTAAATGTGGAACTGCACAGCAAAATATTTCTAAGAGCGGCCATTCTGCAAAAAATTTTTGTTTATTCGGGTGTCTAGTACAGCCCTTGAACCTACACCCTAAAAATTGTGAAGTGCTTGAGATAATTAGTTTTCTTTTTTGTATTTATATACCAAAATTGCGTGTTTTTTTCCCAGCGCTGAAGGTGACATTCAAAGTTTAATTTAAGTGAATAGTGTAAATTTTGGCATCCGATTATCTGTACTACGGACTATGGTGAAGCAACGCTGGGCATAGAATGAAGTCTCCACCGTTGTGTCTTAGTAACGATAACAGCAAACCAGTTAAAATCCAGATTCGTTTTAAAGTAATGAAGTATTTCTGACGAAATGCCCTTCTTTTAGAAAAATCTGCTTGTGCTTGAGTCACCTTAAATTTGTTTGCCTTACGCAAATTCTTTGTCAAAATTCGAGAATTCCTGGGCGCACACCCCCTTTAGCCTTGTAATAAATCAGACCCGAAAGAGGTTTATTACACTATTTCACTTTTTTTTAACTTTTAGCGATAGAATTTTGATTGGTTTTAATTAATCATTATAAAGCATCATTTCAAAGCAAAAGAAAAGTGCATTGGGGGGAAAAAACATGCAACAATAATATCACAATCAGTCAAATTTCTTGTCATGTAAATGGAAATTTTATATAAAAGTGATTCAGTTTTCGAATGTAACAATTCACGATCAATGTTATTCTTGTTTAATCTATCTCATCCCTGTCTGAAATCCTCAGAGTTTTCAAAAAATGTTATTCATAGTATTGTTTCTCAGCTCATTCATTTCCTGTATTTTTTTTTTTTTTTTTTTAATTTTTGTATCCCTGTAAACAGCTGCAGCTAAGCCTTGACTATTTCCTTTTCTTATTATTTTTCCAACAAATTAAAAAAATTACAAATATTATACCTTTAAAATTAAACTAGATAATTTCCTCAGAATGAATTAATGCAACGTTTTCTATGTTGAAATGTGTGTAGGACCACATAAAAAAGATTGGTAACTATTTAAATGCAAACAGAAAAATAAAGCAGAACAAAAAAAGGTGTTTATCTTAGAGTTAATAATTATTCAAAAAATATTTTGAATTGCTGGCCATATAATCTCCAGGCATGATTTTGAGCATCCTCCTGAAGTAGAGCTATTTTACCCTCTACCATTATGTGGTCAAATTTGCAAAATTACGAGAGACATACATTTCAGTAATGTGTGTTCATGCGCCCATGATTTCAGTATAATTTTACAAAAACAGCATTGGGCTAGATCAAAGTAAATAGTACCTAATTCCGCTTTTTCAAACAAGAACAAAAATTGAACAAAATATTCACAGAAAATGAAACGGAAGGCATCTCGAAATGTTAGTGTGGACGACAGTCTGTTCCATGCTTTTCAATAAATAACTGAGCACTAAAATCATTCAAAAATAAGAAAAGGAAAATGAGACTTTAGAAGAAAGTGACACAAACCTTTATACCTTAGAAGCCTCGCCTCAGTCTCATTCAATTAACACCAAAGCGCCGACACTTTTTGATGAATGGGTATCTTTTTTTGTTCCAGAGACATACAAAGTGTTGTTAACAAAACAATTAAACCTACTCGCTTCGGAATCCTGAAGTAATATTATTAGAAATATCTCAAAACATTTCCATAATGGGAATGATTCTTTCACCTAACTCCTGTGTTATCTTTCCCGCGTGAACTTCTGATTGTAGCCAGCGGCTTTGTCTCAAATTCTCCGTTTTCCGGTACTCTTGGGCTACCATAGTATCATTCTATTCATACGTTTTCCCATGGAGGACGAGGATTATGGGATGAGGTCTGTTTGTGTGGGTCAGAAAAGCGGGGGGGGGGGGCACAGTGGGCAAAGGTATTGCCTGTGGGGCTGTAGGGAGTCGCACATCACAATCACAATGTGAAAAAGCTTTGAATTTTAGAAAGACATTGTTTCCATGGGCGCCAGATAGGAAGGCAAGTGGCAGTGGGGGATTGAGATTTGAGCCCGCCTAGTATAGTAAACATTTTTACAGCATACTGAACTTTTAAGTATTATTTTCGTCCTAAAATGTCTGAAAGTTAAGATGACCCCCATACACCTCTAAATTAGTACTCATATGAGAAACTATTATAATTATTATTATTATTTTAAGTAGACAAAAATATTACCTGTTTGGATTCCTTTTTTTTCATGCACTTTTTAAAATTTTAGAGGATGTGCTAAGCTACTACTTATTGGAATTTTATTATAATTACTCCAGTTCCGAGGCACATAAGGGTGTATGCCGAAGAAACAAAATCTGCATAACGGTCTTAGTACACAAATTGTGCGAAGTAGACTATCGCACCAAGGATTCGAAAAAATTTAGGATGATTCTTTATAAGCTGGACTACATACCGAAATAAAGAATAACACTTCTTTAACATTTTCGATTTTTAAGAATTTTTTCTAAATGTTTCGTAAATGATACAGGTTTATTGTTTATTTCAGTGTATAGTGCAGTTTCTAAAACATACATCCTAAAAATTTGAAATATTTGACATAATTAATTTTTTTGAATCTGTGTACCAAAATTTCATGGGTTTTTTTCCCGAACTACAGAGATAAGCTGAAAGTAGCTGTCATTCAGTTGCCTTTAAACAGGGTTTAATTTCTATCCAAAAAAGTGCAAGAGCACTGATTTTTTGTATTGCAATTTACAAAATTAATTACCTAATTTAAGGTATTATTAAGTTAATTTTTGTTACCTCTGTATTAGTTTGCGATGTAATAAAATTAATATCAACAGAAACAATTACGATGGTAATTAAAAATTTAAATTTAGTGTAAAATTTCACCGAGAAAAAAGTAGTGGAGCTGAGCTCCCTCCCATGCAAATTAAGCACTTCCTTTAAATACATGCAAGTATTTAGCACCCACGAAAACTTTTCTGTGGGTGCTTGAGATCTGACATACTACATAAAAAAAAACTGTCCCTCACTAAAATTTTATTTTCGAATTATGCAGTTGCACAGCACTCGTCGTCATCAGTGGCGTGACTATACCGTCAGAGCCCGTAATGAATTCATTGGATAGGGTCCTTCCTCATTGTACAGAATCTCAACCAACATGCTGCAGTTCACTTTTCCTAGCTTTCTATTTGAGAAAGGCTCCCCCTCCGTCCGGGGGGCCGTGGCTTTTGCGCGTTCTACCGCCCTATAGTTACGCCAGTGATTGTCTCATCGAAGTTCCTCATGCGCATCTAAATTATAAAGGACATGGGTGCTCCTATGGGAAAGTAGGTGGGGGCTCGGGTCCCTCCCTCTAGCCGTCGGTATAGTGAACATTTTTATATTAGCTAACTTTTTTTTCACTTTTCAGTACTAAAATGTTTGAAAGAACGATTGCCGATGACCTTACAAATGCCAGCAATAACCCCTCCCACCTCGTCTTAAAGTACTCATATGGACGTCCATGCCGAAGCACCCACATACATTTGGTCTCATTAAAGATTTTCTTTTAAACTTTTAAAATATCACACAACTAATAAGCAAATAAAGCATTTTAGTACTGAAATAATGCAAAAAGTTTCGTATGCTTTACAAATATTCATATTACGTAATGGCATAATTGGGGCGGGGGGGGGGGGGGGGGAACCCTCCTTGAGTGTACATCACTGTGTTGGGGTTATCAGACGATTGCTGGTGCTCAGGATCCAACGTAATTTTTTTTACAAGCCCAAAGCACCCACATAAACGTCTTTTCCTAGCCCTTTCTGGGAACTTCAAATTATGACTTGGCACTAAAATTTCTGTGGGTGCTCCGCACCCACAGAATTTTTTCAGTGGGTGCTTGAGCCCCGGAGCACCCACGTAGTCTGCGCCACTGTCGTGTACGGGGGAATAAGGTATTCCCAAATAAAAAATTTTAAATAACTACCGATATTTGAGGAAATTAAATTCTTAGATGACTTTAAACAATTTTGTATTTTTTCAACTATATTTTCTTCCCTCTTTCCTCAATTCCTAAGCGAAATACACACGCAGTTCTGTGGATCAAGTTCTAACGTGAGTCAGCAAAAAACAAAACATTGCAGAAGGGGCACTTTCAGAGTAATCAGCTCGTGCAAATGAAAACATAAGATGAAAAAAGCAATAATAATATTTCGATCTGAAAAAATAGAACATTTGTAAAAGGCATTTTAATGAGTAATATCTGTGAGAAAGGTCCAATTTAGAAGGTAATTTTGTA